>OW026519.1:41701596-42901596 GCA_932274085.1 Protocalliphora azurea
AATATAATATAATATAATATAATATAATATAATATAATATAATATAATATAATATAATATAATATAATATAATATAATATAATATAATATAATATAATATAATATAATATAATATAATATAATATAATATAATATAATATTATATTATATAATATAATATAATATAATATAATATAATATAATATAATATAATATAATATAATATAATATAATATAATATAATATAATATAATATTATATAATATAATATAATATAATATAATATAATATAATATAATATAATATAATATAATATAATATAATATAATATAATATAATATAATATAATATAATATAATATAATATAATATAATATAATAAGATGGAATAATAATATAATAATATCAAGTCATATTCAGATAGAATGGGATAATAATATAGTAAGGTTGTTCAGTTATGTGTAAAACTAGAATCATAACATGAAAAAACAAGCCATAGAATCAGATACAATATAACAAAATGGAATCATAATAATTATACTATTGATAATAATTTCTATTTTTCGCTGTAATCATATGTTCCAACCATAATATATTGCTCTTATATTATGGTCACTACAACTATATTTTTTTTTCTTCGTATATAAAGTGTCTTTTCTGTGAATTTATCAGAAGATAAATTGTATTTAATGTTATATCAAATATAACGTCTATCAATAATATGTATGTATTTACATACACTTACATTCTTTTTTCAGGAATATATTGACAAACCCTTATTAAAAACACAAACCAATTTATTAAGTAATCAGACCTTTATACGAATTAAATGTTTGTATATGTATATATATATATATATATACATTTACTTTTTGTTTGTTAATGGCGCTCCGCAGCCTCCGAATGTTCTCAAACAGAATATTTAAAAACTATCGAAATTATTTCCAATATTATCGATAATAATAGTAAAACCTACTTTAGATATCGGATCTAAAAAATGTAAAAGTATTGAGGAGTGAGTGTTTCCTG
Source organism: Protocalliphora azurea (assembly GCA_932274085.1). Taxonomy (NCBI): domain Eukaryota; kingdom Metazoa; phylum Arthropoda; class Insecta; order Diptera; family Calliphoridae; genus Protocalliphora; species Protocalliphora azurea. Next base: position 41,702,604 of record OW026519.1, read on the forward strand.
GTCAATCATATATGCTTATATATATGGACAATTTGTTCATATAGGACTATAAAATTTCATATATGATTTATTCTTCATATATGGTTTATATATGAATCCATGTTATTGAAAATATTACCATATACTATTGCATACTCTTTCATACATAAAATCATACATGTACCATATATAATAATGTATGTTCGTTTTTAACTCAGTTGTTATTTTTGAATAATATTAAACAGAATAATTAAATAAATTTATAGCTTTTATTTAAATTTATTTCAATTTTATTAAAAACAACATTAAGAAATTTATCAAAAAATAGTATCTATTTATGTTTGGAAAGTTTAAGTTCTACAGTTTTTATCCAATTTTTAAAAGCTAACTTATGTTTAACGCAAAAATGTCTTATAACTAAAATTGTGAAAATAGTTTATTTTTTATAGTGTTGTTTAAAATTTTGCTGTTAATGTTTGACCAAAACACATAAAGATTTATGCGATCGAAAAACATAATTCATTCATATATATAAAAAATAAGATAATTTAAAAAATTTCTGCTCATATTGAAATACTTTAAATGATTTTCAAAGGAAACGATTTATTAATGACTACTTAAAAAACAATTTGAACAACTGTCAACGATTTTAAAACTATTTTTTTTTTCTGAAAAACAAAAATTCAAAAAAAAAAAACAAAAAATCTAAGCAAAACATGATATTTAAATTTAAACCAAAAGAAACGTAAAGAGATAACATACAAGTGTTAAGCAAAGAAAATAAACAAATAAATGAAAAATCTAAAGAAAATATAAACAAAACAAACAAAATAAATATAAACAATTTTAAGAAATTTAAATATTTTGTATACTGAAATTAAACTAACAATATGTAAAATTATTTTTCTTCTCTTTTTCCCCTCTATCTTTTCTTTTTAATACGTATGTTTTTAAAATATTTTTTTTCACAAATTTTATCACACTTGTTTTTGGTTTTATTAAAATTTTCCAATATTTTCTTTATTTTTTTATTTGTTTTATTATCATTTTCTTTATTTTGCTTCTTTTGTTGTTATTGGTTTTTCTTTATTTTCATACTATGGGAACTTTTAACGCACGACAATGCTACGAGAACGAAGACGGCATGCGCACTATAAACTAAATACCAGGTAATTTTTGTTTACATTTTCATTTTTCATCATCATGCATCTTTAGATGCATTTGAGGTGTTTTACAAATGTACTATAGTTGTATGTAAAAAACTATAAATTTAGAAAACTCGTGATATATTATTAACATGTGCTGAAATACAATAAGCAGAACAAATTGATGTTATAAAATTAAAAATTAACACTGTTTATTAAAATATAATTTTGTATATGTATTAGTATCATATCAAAAAGAATGTCGACCATTTCTTAACTAAAATGGAATATATATATATATATATATATATATATATATATATATATTATTGGACTTAAAAACCTAATTGGAAACTGAATCATAACGAAAATTTTATAATTGTGATTTTGATAGCACTGCTTAATGACAGCCTTATTTTAAATTTACTAAACACTTTAAAGATATACACCCATATTCACAAAAAATGTTTAAATTTAAAATACTTTTTAGAAAAAATATTTGTATAAAAGTATTTGTTGTAAAAGGCACTTTAAATTTAAAACTTGTTTGTAAATACGGATAATAGTGTATGTCAGCAGTAGACACCACTATGTGAAAAATTATAATTGGTTGAAACGAGATTGTCAAAAATTTGTCAACACCATTAAGAAAATGCTGAATTTGTCTTACAGAAATTTTGTAAAAAATGTATATGAAAATTTATTGAAAACTTATTTTGTCTGTTATCTTCAAGAAGGTCTGATCACATTTATAATGCTAATAAAGGTGCATGCGCTGTAGAATATACTATTTAATACCATTTGAACTCACTTTTGAATCTCTTCGGATGTTTTAGGTAAAAATTCTTGAATTATTGTCAGAAGACTTTACATTCTTAAATTTGGTTTACAGTGTTGTTAAATTAAGGGATCTGTCCCCAAATTGGGGATTTCTTCTTTAAAAGGGGGAAAAATTTAATTTGGGGATTAGGGAATTTACTGAGGACGTTTTTTTAAGATTTAGGGATTTTCGGGGATTTTTATTTTTTTTATTATTTCTATTTTAAACTTAAGAAAAATTTAAAAGAAACATAATTTTCCACCGGACATGAAGTTTTTAGTAAGATAAACCTGTATTTATTTCAATAACAGCCCAATGAAGAATATACTGAATATGGTACTATAAAGTAAAAAATTAATAAAAATCTTCGCAACAAAATGATCATTGTACGGATTTATCTGTGGGGTAATTTTTCGGCAATATATGCTCCATTAGATAAATAGATAGATAGATAGATAGATAAATAAACAGATAGATAGATAGATAAATAAACAGATAGCGAAGGTAGACGTGATACATTCGTTGTACGACATCTCCACTCAGGAAACGACATCGGTCCATTGTGAGTCACTTCATTTAAAACATGATAGAATAGGGGAAGAAAAAAAAAAAAGAGTGACAAGAGTCAGAAGTGGAATAGCAAGAATAAAATTTTTTTTAGGGATATACCCTTAACACACCCTTAGCCAGTCTATTCCCAAGTTCCGTCGAGAAATTTATTGCCCAACCATTTCATCCTACGATGCTGCAATAGTGGATCTGACCAAGATCCAATCACTGATCTTCCCAAATAAGAAACCCAGCGGCTGTTTCACGGAGATCTTCCTCTCCGAGACAACCTTCGTTACGCCTTGCCTAACCAATTCATCGCTTAATTTATTACCAGATATATTGCAATAACCAGGTACACAGCAGAGTCTAATAACCACGTAGCATTCCATCAGCTCTCTCGGTGACTTCTTACAGTCGGCACATCTGGTGAAATCCAGGCTAGTTGAATTTCACCAGATGTGCCCCAAGGCCTTCAGAGAGTAACCTCAGAACCCCTCGCAACGTTCTGTGTGATTAATTCCACGGCCTTCATGATGTCGCGAATCTCAGCCTGAAGAACGCTACACTCGTCAGCGAATCTAAATGAGCCTTTCAAATCCGTGCCCATAATATAGACTCCCGCACCAGTACAAATGTACATCATTGATCCGTCTGTGAATACTGTATAACTGCATAACGCACAGTCTCTTGGTGCCGGACCAAACATCCCTATCATGTATCACCACGACAGGGTTTACTCCAAAGTCCGATTCAGCGGCCATGTAAACTGATGCCTTCGTTGAGCCTAGATTAAGCCTACCGTAACTGACCTCGTATACGACCGGGGAGTACCTGTTTTTGATGAACCTAATAATCCTAATTCCTTAAGTCTCACAAACTCCTCAATTGGTAAGAGATGAAATATGGCGTCCATAGCCGCCTGTGGTGTACTTCTCATTGCACCTGTAATGCCAATTGACGCACACCTCTGTGCGTTTAACAAAAGGTTCCTATTACTCTTACGTCCAGTGACTACCACCAAACAGAACAACCATATGTAAGGATTGGTCTCATCACCGAGGCGTAGATTCAATTCACAACCCTCGGTTTGAGTCCCCAGTTATTACTTACGGAGTTTCTACAGATGTAGTAGGCATTAAGGCCACGTTTGAGTCTCTCCTGAATATTCCTCTTCCAAGTTAGCTTACTATCAAGGAATACTCCAAGATACTTCGCTGAGTCGAAAAGCCTCAACTCCTTCCCACACAGTACCAGTAACCTGAAATTCTCTACTTTGTACTTCATAGTAAATAGAACCAACTCTGTCTTTTCAGGATTCACTCCCAACCCTCTATCAGCGGCCCAAAAGGATAGCTCACCCAGAGCGGAGTGCATGATCCCACTGATTGTGGGGAGAAATTTCCCTGTTACCAGTATGACTACATCATCAGCATATGCCACGATCTTTCGCCCTCTGCTGTCAATTTGACCCAGAATCACATCAACAGCCAATAGCCACAAAAGGGATGAGAGCCCTCCCGCTTGCGGGGACCCAGTTACCAGTTACCCAGTTTCCTTAAACATACACCACCCAAGCTCGAGTTGATGGTTCTGCTGCTCAGTATGAGGATTATCCATTCGATAAAGAAGTCATGTACTTTAAGGCCCATCAGCGCTTGCTTAATACCGTCAATTTTGATATTATTGAACGCTCCCTCAATATCCAAGAATGCGGCCATGGTAAATTCTCTGTACCGAAGTCCTTGTTCTACATAGCTCACTACCTCATGAAGCGCACTCTCAACAGATTTACCCTTCAGGTAAGCATGTTGAGCACTACTCATGCTGTTGGCGCCAAATAGGTCTATAATCTTTGGGTTTCGAGTGACATGTCCTACAACCCTTAGGTATGAATATGAACCTGTGGTGCAGGGTCATATTCATATGCAGCAGACACCCCGTAAAAATTTCCACTAGTAGTAGACGAACCGCTGCCGGTGCATTCTGTGACATAGCCGGAGGGATACCATCCAGACCAGGTGTTGCTTTCTTTTCATGATCAGGTCTCTCACTACCGTTTCAACCATCCCGTTGGCGGACTCTGTAAAAAAGTCCTAATCTGATCCTTCTATCAATGGATCCTTATAACCTGGAAAATTAGTTTCCAAAATCACATTAAGTAACTCAGAGCTAGACTTCGTCCATGAATCATCTGATCTCTGGATACTACCCAGAACACTAGGGTTCTTCGGCTGTATCTTCCTGAATCTGGATAGTTCATTGACAGAAGTCAATGGTCTCGCTGAACCTAATCCACGAAGACCTTTTAGCTCGTCTAATGTCCTTTTTGTATTTATTAAAACTCGCCCTGTAGGTGATCTAGCCTTATTCCTTGCCAGTTTTATGGGCCCTGTTATACAGCCTGACGACTGTGGTCCGTTGATCTCTCAACTCCTTTGACCACCCGGATAACTCACCGGACAGGAGAGCTCATAGCTTCTGATGATAGACTCCGTTATTCCCTTCACCATCTCGTCAATACTATCCTTCAACGTAAACTCACTTGGATTTTCAGGTAATCTTGACCCCAAATCACGCCCGAAAACGTCCCAATTCGTCCGTCTAGGATTCCTATAAGGTTTACTCCCCGAACCCAGAAACTTCAAACTAAGGTTATTCAGCTATGGTCAGAGAATGAACACCCCATAGCTACCCTACATTTCTCTACCAGGTCTCCAGAGTTAGTCAACGTGATATCTGTTACCGAATTCCTATCCTTCGTACTGAACGTAGGGGTATTTCCCTTATTACAGATTAAAAGATCATTCGTTTTAATGAAATCAAAGATTGACTCACTTCTCTTATTGACATCCCTGTTACCCCATTTACTGTGGAATGCATTGGTATCACAACTATACTCTCGGCTAAGGTCCTCACCCTGTCATCCGGTGGTTCCGTCGTCTCATAGAGCATGTACACTGCGGCCAAAGATAGCTCCTACCTCCTTCCACCTCTCCTTGAACAACCGTTAGGTCTCCATAACTGAAAGAATAAAGAAGAATCAACTGAAGTTCATTGCTCACTAGAATACATGTCCCTACCTAATCTCCAATGGACGGCACGAACAATATGTATCCTTTAGCACTAAGACCACAGACTTGGTTGTTATTTAGCCAAGGTATCTGGATTAAGGCCACGTCCACATTGATCTCACTAATGTAGGCTATTAATTCGGTCCAATTTCCTCAGAGATTCCCGATCTACTGAAAATCTGAAATCTTTTCCATGGTTCTCCTTACAAGTCACACCGTGACTATTGGTCGTAACGGCAATTCCGACGCTGGTTTAACCTCCAGTTGCGCATCCGGGCAAAGACTACCACCACCCTTGTCCAGTCTGCACCCATGAAGGCTATTTCACGCGGCCTGTGCCTTGCCTGGAAGATTTCATCCATAAGCCTATCTTCAATCAGTCGCCACATTTCCGTACTGATTCTCCCATCTGAATCAGTACGGTCGCTGACCGCTTCCAACTTGGAAGAATCCTTCGCCATTTTGGACGTTGAAGGTTGGTCAACACCAGATGATATCTGTTTTACTACTCTCTTGTTAGAGTTTTTAAGCGAGCTACTTGATGTCTTACCAACCTTCTTCGCTGGTATCTGCTGGTCATCCCCAGACCTTACTCTTTTTATGACCCCCTAAGCAGGGCCTTCAAAAGTGAGTTGCCTTAATGGATCTCATTTGAGTGTCCTTAAAGACGCTCGCAAGAGTTTGATCTACTTTCTCTACTCCTGTCCTAATTGGAGTTGCCTCACTACCAGACCTAGCTGACTTGTCCAGCAGCGATTTGTGGTTCTAAAGTGCTGGTAGACACGGACCCTTTGCCCTTTCGAGTAATTTCCGGACCTTCGTCTACTTACACTTTGAAACCTTCGGGATAAGACATACCCAAGATATCACCGATGGAACCATAGTTTCGTTCAAACCTGTATATGCTCGCTCGGTGTTTCCTGGCAACATGCCTATCCATTCCGTCTATCAGCGATAGGTCCTTCGTAGCCAACTTATTTAGTGCGGCTATTGAGGTCCTAACGACGTTTTTAGCTTTTTAAAGCTTCGTTCGGACATGCCTGATGCCCCCGTCGAGCCTTCCTGCTCTATACCCAGTGTCGTCGCAGTGGTTGCAGTTACATTTTCCTTTCTCTGATCAAGAGCAGAGATGACTGTTATTCCATGCTCTTCATCAGACCAGAATCAGGTCCACCAGCCGCTCCATCACACTGGATGCGGCAAGATCCTTCGACGAGTCCAGAAGACTATCCTCCTTTGTCAGTTGGACCAGTATTTGTCCATGTTGCATGAGAATGTCGTTGTGCAGTCTCATCAAGTCCGATTCGTAGTCCTCATGCACCTCCCTTTGGAAAACGTCGTCCCTCTCTTTACCTGACCGGTCCCTATCTCTTACACCTACGTCAACTTTCCTCATCCTTAGCTAAAACCCTATCATCCGTTTTCCCTTTGTCCTTTTTTCCCTCTTATAAAGCCTTTTTTCTCAATCTCGGTCAAGCGGTAAAGCACGTAAAAATATAGACGGTCTCGCGCAGTGACGGCGTACGCGGACTAGGCTGTGATACAGCTAACCCTTGCCATCAGCATCAGAGGGAAACTGTTCTCGATTAGTTTTTTTTTCGCACTAACTAATCATTCAGATCCTCGGCGCTGCTACCTACCACTTTGAACTTAAAAGTGCATAATACCTGTTTATTTAGTACGCGCAAAACGTATGGCAGAAAGATCGTACCCAGTGCAAGAGAATGTATTCATGTTGGCAGGATCACCAATTAGAATATATCAATTTCACCGCGTCCAGTCCAACAAGCTTATCCGTTTCCAAGACTGGGTATGACACTCCAGCACCCCAACGGAACTTAATTAATCATACTTTCATACCTTTGAAAAAGAAATAGAAACGTAATCTTCGATCTATGGATTAACTATAAAAATGGCGTAAATTATTTATTGATACAAATGTTAAGATTTCCATAAAATCTAAATAGGAAATTCTCTTTTTCACTACTGACTATTTAGGTAAATTTATGTGCCAAATCTGCATATCTACAAAGGAAATTGATTGAAGTACCAATGAAAAGAAATATAGTTTATAATATCTCTAAAATTAAGGTATTATTTTAGTAGGGAGAATATAAGCAATTATTTGGGGAAGTTTGGGGATGAAAATTTGCCATTTGGGGACCCTGTTGGTTTACAAAATCAATTTTTAACATATTAATGTTTTTATTCTAAATACTGAAATAACTTTACAGAAATGTGTTCACAAAAAATTTTCCTCATTTTTTTTTTTTGCCAAGAAAACCAAGTTCACAAACAGCAATTTTTATTTTTGAAATTTTTCTTTTTTTCTTTTGAACTTGCATTTACGTTCACTTATACAAACTATACATTTCGTTAAATTTTTTTAAATTTTTAATTTATCATTATATGTTGAATTTAGAGCAGAAATAGTAAAAACGTTTGGTTTATAAAACCGATTTTAATAAATCGGTCTATAATTATATTTTATTTTCTAAACTGTTTTGGAAGTTCCTGTATGTATTATACTAAAGATCTATACATCATTTTTAAACTGATTTTTATAAATTTAATTTTTCAAAGAAAATTTAAAAATGTATTAGTTTTTAATTGAGTTAACTAATCCATAGATCTATTGTTACATTTTAGATCCGTTCATATCCTATATGTGCCTCAAGTGTTCAATTATTGTTTTTAATCTTGGTTCCCGGGAGTAAAAAAAATGTTTATTTCAAAAACTTTTTTCTTTTTTTTATAATTTTCTTTAAAAACCAATTTTCATCTATTAGTAAAAAAGTAGTAATTGTCTTCTTTATGCATCATGTGATATTTTTATTGTGTCCAGGTATTTGTCATTTAAATTGTTTAATTTAATAAACAAAAGAAGCTTTTGAATTATTTGCATTTCGAGCTCGGCATAAAAGTCTTGGATTTTTTGCGACAAAAAAAAGTGTTACAAAATGGAAGGCAATTGCTTAAAAACTGCTCTATTTATTCTGTTCATTAAATTATTATTATATTTGAAAAATAATACTATTGAATAACAATTTAGAATGAAAATTATAAGATTTTGAGAGGGCAGAAACCTTAAGACTACGAAGTTTTAGTTATTACTACCCTAACTATACAGACAAGGTCCAAACAAATTGGTTTCAAAAGTAAGAATGTCAAGAAAATGTTACTTATATAAGCTGCTATTAAAAAAGTTAAAATTTTAGCCTTTTCGATGGCAACTTCCAAACTCTTTTCGGTCCTTGAAATTTTTATTTTAACTTTGATTCATTCATCCAAATAAATTTATTTTGGACCTTAACGAGTATTTTTCCATTGAGTCGTTTTATTATTTTAGCAAAATATAGAAGTGAATTTTGCTTAGAATAGGAATTTCTAAAACTCACATATTTGAGCTTTCTCTTGACAGTAAGAATAAAAATAGGTATAAGCACTTCTTTTTTATCTCTTCGGATGCGATATCGTTGCCATTTTACTTCGTGGTAATACGGTTTCTGACACTCAGTTTCTTCTAATTTTAATTCAAATATGTTATTTTACATAACTAAATGGTTCTTTTAGCCTCACATATTTTGCATTTAACTTCATTATCCTATTCTGGAATCAAAAAATCTTCCTGGATCGCGGCCAAAGAGTTCACAATAATATGGGCGGAATTATCCTTATTTTTCAAATGTAATAATAATTTGAATTTAAATTAGTGAGTAGAATATAAAAATCTAGCATCCACCTCCCTTTTTATAACAATAAATTGAAAAATTACAAGCCAAATTAAAGGATTTAGTAAAGTGGCACTTTACTAAATCCTTGTCGCATAAAATCGACGACCAACACAACACTTTTAACCATGCTCGAAATACAAATAATTAAAAACCTTCCTCTGTTTATTAAATTAAACAATACAAAACGACAAATCCCTGGATATCAAAAAAGTAGCCCATAATGCAGTAGGAAACCGCACTTTATTTTGTCCGACAGTGTGTATTGCATACGCTCTTGAGAGCTGTGCTGCGAAAGTTTTTACTTTTGTTTGCTTTTCATTGCTTGTAATATTAATGATGTTCCTTTATTGCTTACATTGCTATCAGAGATCCACTCCAGCGTTTGCTTAAAATTGGTGTTATATGTATGTTTTTTTCCTGAAACTAATTTTGTTACAGTTTTTGGTTTATATTCAAAGTTCCACGTATGCACTGCCGGTGGTGGTTTTTGGGTAGATTTTCATTTTCTTCGCCAATTTTAACTTCTTGATTTACCCATCCATTCAAAACATATTACTGTGAAAACAAAGTACGTCATCTACAAATCTTTTATCAGATTGTTTTAGTATTCTTATACCAAAAGCCTATAAATTGAGATTTAACAACAATTAAGATTTTTTCGTAAGATTATATATATTTTGTATGGCATGCTTTTCGGCATCTTTTAAAATTATATGTTTGGATGTGAAAATACTAAAGTGATCACAAAAAGCTTATTTGTGTGCTAAGGCAGTGACAAGAACCTATATAGTTTATAACTGAAAATAAATTTAAATAATTAGATGAAATGCTTTCAAACATCATGGATTCTGATAACTCTGGCATCATAAAGAAATGAAATTTTTTTTCTGACAGCTTTTTATATTGATCATATAGAAGAAATAACATAGGTGTGCCAGATAAATCTATAATAATACATATGTACTTTGAAAAATAAAACTTTCTAACCAGTGTTGCCGGGAGGTGAAAATAGAGGCTAAATTAAACTTAAAAAAGGTCAAAAACATTTAAATGCCCCAAACAATAAGGCCAGAAAAATGTTAAAAATTGTTTTCAATTTAAAAACTTATTTCTTCTCGTTGTCATTAATTTTTGATATTGTTTGAAAAATATTATAATAAATTTATAATTATAAAATATGTATATAAAAAGATTATTATAATAATGGATTTAGTATGTTCATAAAATTAGTTTAGTTAGTTTTGATTTGACTAATGAAGCTCCGCAGGCGAAAAATTTTTTTACAAATTACTTATCTCGATTTTTGTTCGAATAAATACAATGGATGATTCTGAAAGTATAAAATTAATAAAAGCAAACAAATTATTATTATTATTATTATTATTATTTTGTGCTCGAATATTAAAATTTTTGCCTTTTTAAGGCATTTTAAAAAATCAAAAAAAGCTGGAAAAAAGCTAGAAACCAAAACGAAGAAATGAAAATGTTAGATTTAGTCTTAAAAAGGCCATGCTAGCAATACTGTTTCTAACAAATGTGCACATGATTGAAATTCACGTCAAATATTTCCATTTTTAATCTTAGTTGAGCTACATATTTACTTTTATAAATATTGCTAATTTGAAGTCGAATAAGCAATATTACATTCTGCAAATATCATACGTAGTGTTGAACTTGTAGGTAGCAGAGTTGAGGGATGGCAATTTAGTTTTCAATTAAATTACTTTAATTGTAATTGAAAAAAAATGCAATTACAGATACTTATAATTGTAATTGAAAATAGTCAATTACTATCACATGTAATTGGAAATAATGGTATTTAATTACTTGTTGAATCCGTTAAAAGTTAATCATAAGTAAAATTAAAAAAATTGAATACACTTTTTTTGTAGTAATTTAGCATATTACTAATGTCGCCAAGTCGTTATTTCTTAAAATATTTTACCTTTTATATTGTAAAAATACCACTTAGTATATTTCTTCAGATATTTTACTAATTTTGAAATCAATAAAGCCTTTTACATGAGCGATGCATCAATGAACTGTCTTCACCAAAAATATTACCTAAAATGTCCCCTTTCAGACATATGTTCGTTTGACACAATCAGATTAGTGATACCCGATATATGGGCATCAACACCATCTAATAAAAATAACTGAGTATATTTTTTATATAACCTATTAAATGAACAATATTTTGCATAAATTATCTTGAGATTATCTTCCTTAATTCTATTTAGTATAAGGTAAAATTTCGCGATTATGTTTCAATGTAAGAAAAAACTATATAATTCATTCCACGAGAGATTTATAAAAAATGGGAGATAATTTTTATATTATGCATATAGTATATGAAAGCGTTTATTTTTCTTCATTATTATTTGTCCAAATTTCAAAAAAAAAAAAAAAAAAAATCGAAAATTTATTAACGATTTTGATTTTAATAAAATTTAAAAAATCTGACAAGGTACGTTATTTTAGATGTTGATATGACCACCTTTTAAAGTTAATAATTCTAAGGTAAATTATTTTTTTTAATGCATTGTTAACGCAATTGCAACATGTATTACAATGAATTTTTGAAAAATTTCCACCCCTTCAATTTATGTTAAAATAATATCTTTGTTAAAAAATGTAATAATAATTGTTCCGGCACAAAGGATGCTGCCAGTTGTAATATTTTTTTGCTTTTTATACCATTTTTTTTTTTTTTTTTTGATACTCTCATTCAGTAATATTTAACCTTAAGAATTCATAACCTTTTAAATATACGTTGAAAAACAACTATAAAGCTTATTGTATGTTGTAAATCATATTGTAAAGTTCAAAAATAATTTTTCTACTAAAGATGTACTTAATAGAGAGGAAAAATATTCGGAATTATTTTGGAAGAAACAATGATATTATACCAAAAATATCAAATAAAGAAATGTTATGACTAAAATTAATTATAAAATGATCTCGCAAAAAATAAAAAAAAAAAACACAAAAGTTATATAACAATTTTAATTTTGTATGAAAAAATCTATAGGAATATTCATTTTTTTACATAGTGAAATATTTTGTCCCAGAACAATTTCTATTTCAATTTTTATAACATAAGAGTAAGACAAAAATTTAGACAAAATTACATTAGAAAATTGCACCTGATTATATTATTGTATTTAAAGAGTATATATTCCACATCAAAACGAACAGAAAGCAAAAATTTTCGGATTTGACATCTTCAATTTCAATGAGATTCACTACATACATTGGCTATAGGAAGTGTTATATACTGCTCACTTAGTGGTAAAACCGTATTTAAGTTCTTAAAATTGTTCGCGAATTGAAAACTCAAGTATTCTTTTTTAATCCCTTAAGTTTTTCCTAAGTATGAAAATTGTTTGACGTCTTAAAAAATATTTATTTAAAATAAATAAAAATAAATAAAAATACAAAATCTAATAAAATTATTATATTTTTTTTATAACGATTCCAAAATACGCTCTAAATTTATATATATATATATATATATATATATATAAATTATATATATATAAATATATATAAATGTATATATATATATATATATAAATTATATATATAAATATATATAAATGTATATATATATATATATATATATATATATATATATATATATATACATATCAATATATATATATATATACATATCAAAAAAATTATTCAAGTAAAATAAGAGCAAAATATTTTCTCTTGCAATGTTTACTACTTTTACTACTTTTATGTGCACAGAAACGCTTTTCAACTTACAAAAATAGTAAGAGGAGTAAAAATATCTTGCACACGAACAGACCTTACATTTTTTACAAACTACAAAATAAAATTAAAACCATCCTTGCTTAAAAAAAAAAAAAAACAATAACTCTGGCAGTCATTACTTCATAATCATAATGCTTCTGTCTTAACCAGCGTTGTCGTTTAGAATTTTTAAAAAGTGTTTCAAAAAGAGGATTTCAAAAAATAAAGTCTCCAAAAAAGGACTTTTTTTGAACAGAAGGTGCAAATTGCTTCAATACTTAAATGAAACTCTCAAAATTTGTTTATTTTATAAATCAAAAAATATTGTATTTGAAAAAAACTACTAAATTCAATTTTATTAACAACAAAATTTTTTTATAATTCTTATTATTGCAAAAATAAAGATTTATTCACTTTAATAAATTAAACTTCTGTACTTTTGTACAATGTCTTCACTCGGACTCGAGTCTTATACTATGTTCACACATAGTAGGTATTTATTTGAGAGAAAAAAAAAACTCATTCAATTGTCAAATCCCTAATTCATGCAACAAAAAAATGCATGTAGTCACATATATTTTGTTTTTGTTTTGAAAAAAATGAGTAATTTTTTTTTAAATTTAGTTCGATATATATATATATATATATATATATATATATATATACATATATATATATATAACGTACAAACTTGTAAATTGTTATTATTATTAAATGTAAAAATATAATAGCATAGTTTGATGCATTAGTTTTTTGATTTCTTGGTAAATTGGTGCAGGCATAAAATATTCGGCACAACCGCATATAGCGCTCTAGCTCGCAAAATAGAATATGGAATGAAACGAATTAAAAAATTATATAATTAGGTGGAAATTGTAATGGAATATTACTGCTATGATAGTGAATCACATACATAATCTGCAAAAACTTTGTTTGCCCAGTAAGGTAGCAAATAATATTGGAGACAAATAAATACTATTTTTTTTAACTAAATGATTACTTTTTTCCGAATTTATTTTATTTATGTCATTCACTTTCAAATGTATTTACAAGAAGTCAAAAAATATGTAATCATTAATCAGCAACCAAAATATTTATTTGTATATGTAGATATTTTTCTAAGTACTACTCATTACTCAAATTCAAAAAGTTTTTGCTAAGTATTTTCTATGATATTCTGAACCTTCATAATACTATAACTACGTCCGCGTGAATGTCCGGGAAAAATGCAAATTTTTGAATTTTTTTCTCTTTAAAATAGTAAACATAATGAAACAAACCTTTATCTTATATTTTTTCGTGTTTTCAAAATATCTTGAATTTAATCTGCACAAGAATTTAAATCCCAAAATCGCCTTAAATTCTATATTAGGTCAATTAAAAAAAAATACTTTTATTTAATTTCTTATTTTAAGAAACTCCTATAAAAGAAGTACATTTTTTGACTGAGGATCATAGCAGATAATATGTATGACAATTTTTCCTATAGCCTTAATTATGCATCGGATTTGATTTAATTTTTTATAACTTTTTAAATAATTTATTCTATTGACTTGATATTTTTGTATTCAATTTCTATTTCAAGTATCATTTATAATTGACTAATTTTAAAGATTTTTAAGAAAATGCTTTAACATTTTTTCTTAATCCTAAACAAGCAAATAAATTGCGTACAAACAACACAAGACCACACGACATGATTTCCTATTATTCAATATTTTTAACAATTATTAATCCTAAATGACACTTTAAATGTTTCGTTACTAATATAGATAATTTTGCCAAATATGAGAGGCAACAATAACTTAAAAAAAAAAAACAATTATTTCATGGCAGCACATTAAAATATATTTTTAGCGGTCGCTTGAAATCTCATAAAGATTCAATATTGTGTATCTTTAACCTTAAACAAACAATAAATATATATACGAAAAACCAAAAACAAACAAATAAAAATCTTTACATACATACACACATACTTAATATGTAAGTATGAATAAAATTTTACAAATAAGCAAATAATAAACAGATGTCTACGTCATGTAAATACACTAAAATTCTATGGATATAAATCTTAACTAATTGATCACAAATTCATAAAACAAACAAAATGTTAATTTCTCAAAAAAAAAAAAAAAAAAAAAAAATGATAACTCTGAATATTTATGGAAGTTTTGGATAAATATTTGATTTTTATTTAGGTATTTTTATGAGACATGTAATTGACATGTAGAAAAATAATATGATTGCCAAGACAGATTTAACAACAGTTCGGAAAGAATTTTTTACTCAAATTTTGATGTTCAAACAAATTACTGAAAGAGAGAAATTGATCATTTTATATGGAATTTGAAAGTTTAAAAAATCAAAACAAATAATCAGCTGGGCTAACGATATTACCTAGATAATTGTGCAATGATGATTGTTTTGTAAAATTTTTGTTGTACCAATTGTTGCTATACCAAGCAAACAATTTTATGGAAACATATTTAGATATTATAAACTATTCTTCAATTGTTCTATATTCTTTAGATCTCTATTCAAAAAAACTAAGATTTTCTCCAAATATTAGGTAGAGATCTTCTATATTGTTGATTCATTACTTTTCTATAAACTTTAATAATAAAAATTGCAATTCTTGAGTTGTGACATTTTTCCCACAAATGGGGAATATGTAGAGTTAAGTTACTTAAGTAAACCATTGAAAACAATTTTGTAGGAAGACCCGTCAACTGATACATAATGAATACAAGAAAAAAAATTAAACAAATTTTGAAAATGGATACTCAGTTTCTTACCAGCTGTTAAAAATCATAGATTCGAATTTTGTACAATTTCAAAAATTTTTGGAAATAAATCTGTAACTTCTAATCCTGTTCCGTTTAAATTTACATTAAATTTCACATAAGTGTAACAGAGGAGTGTACAATTTTGAGTCTATATTAAACTTTAGAGTAGCGCAATTTTGGCTCTATAAAAGATATTGAATTCAATCCTTCTGTATATAGTTAAGAATTAGATGAGTTAGATAAAAGAACAAATGGAGCTCATAGTTGTTCTGATTTTTGGAACTAAATGAAATGTTTGTATAAAATTGGGTTTTGGAGAAGCTATGAATATTTAATCGGTAATAAAATCTTTGCTAGCTAAGATACCTTAAATAAATTTAAGATTATTTAGCATTTGAAATAATAAAGTGTAAAAAAAATTTTTGTAAAAGGAATCCCATAATTACCAAAAACAAAAAATCGGCAAAAATCCTAAAAACGGAAATTTCTCATAAAGTCCACATTCGTTGTAAGTACGGTAAAATACGCTTGCAAATTATTTAGAACACATCGATGTTCCTGAAAATACATTCTGTTTGTAGACTCATGCATTATGATTTTAGAACATATAGACTAAAGTAAAAATTAGCCCTATTGAGCAATTGGGGCAGTTTTTTAAGTTTAAAATCAACCCCATGAAGATAACTTTCAGACAAATATAAAATGATTATAGGGTGACACCGAAAGAATGTATATCTTCATTTTTTTTCTAATTATGAAAATTCATTAAACTAGTCATCGCATATGAATTAGTTCCACATCGTTCACGGTTCATGTTTTATGGACCTCTAAGCTAGGACACTTCGGGCATTTTTGTTAAAAAAAACAAAGTGTAAGGTTAAATAAATTCTTTGTGCATTATCCGATTAGAAAAGAATTGGTATCAAAGGAAAGGACTGATATTCCTCTTTATCATAAATTCATAAAAGTTATTCATAAAGTTACATATCTTCCAAGCGAAAGGGCCTTTAAAATAATATATATATATATATATATATATATATACATATTACTTTTCAACATGATATTTACAATCAATTTGTCGTTATAGTGTAAAAATTTCAAAATGGGTTATCATTGGGATCAGAAGTTATAACAGTTTGTCTTTATCAGTTAGTACAATTTTACTAATAAATTATTACCTTTTAAGTGTTCTGATACTTTTATCTTAAATTTAGTATTAAAACAAATATATGGTTAAGATCGACCATATAAAGCCCTATATGCTTATGTGTAGGCAATAAAATGATTATCGGAAAAGGGCCTATGGTCTATTGTGGAAATTAAATTATTACAATAATTTATGCGTATAGAAATTTTATTTCGATATGCACGTTTAAGTATTTTTCGGGAATACGAATTATATGATCAATTATGGATCATTATGAAATTTTGTGGAGCGATTTACACTTGTACAAAACTTAGTTATGTTAAAGTTTGTCTCGATGTTGATATTTAGGTAAGATTTATGCAAAATAAATTGATTAAAAATATAAAATAAGTATTCGTCAGTTTGTTTTTTAGTTTTCATTTTAAAAAAGGGGCCTAAAAATTGGCCAGATTATTGAAAAATGGGTAAATTCGCGGCTTAAGTCGCCAAACGGTAACGCTCTTTCCAATGATATCAAGTTTGTGGAAACCTTATGATGTACATAAAAATTACTCAAGCCAAAATTTTGATAATTTTTGACTAAAAAGCAAAACTTAACAAGTTCATAAAATATAATCCACTGGCGATATGGTGTAGATTAAATGCCATATCAAGCATGTGGAAAAGTAGATTATATGTGCTGAATTTCATTAATATCGGTGTTGGTTAAAATCCGAGCTGGATCGAAATTTTTTAGAACTACCTAAAGGAAATGTAATTTTAGAGAAAAAAAAAACATAATTTTTGCAATTTTGAATTTCAAAATCTTTTACTTTTAGACTGGGAAGAGACGTACAAAAAATTTATAAAATTGGATGAAAATATTGAACAATATATTGAAAAAATGGACCTGGATTTTGCAAAATTGAGATGGTTGTTTCTCCTAGACTTTACCGAGGGATTTGGGATGATGTATATGATTGGAAACAAAATTGTTCTAAATTGTCTATTTACCGCTCTGGTCTTGGGGGTCTGCTCACTCCTCTACTATGCCTATGTGTAAATTTATTTAAATCCAACCAGTCGATTAGAAGCTGCAGATTTATTTCCAAAAATTTTCGATTATGCTCCACTGTCCACTGGATAGGAACTGAAGAGCAATTTTAAAATATTTGTTAGAATTTTTCTTTATTTTAATTATCAATATCCATAATTTGAGTGGCCGGAACACTTGTTAAAATTTTTATATGAAATATATGTTTTTATTTTTATTTGTTTGTATATAAAATTAAATTACATTTATGAATCACTGACCTTTCTATAAAAAACTAATTATGTTTTTAAAATTTTTTAAATTGCTCTTTGAATTTTCCCTTTTAAAAATCAACGTACATTGTATTATATTAAATGAAAATCATTTTGTATTTCGACAAGCAAATATTTTAGTTAATTTTTTTTTTCTTTCTGAAAAATATTTCTTATGAGAAATTAAAAAAAAACTTTTTGTACTTCCCAGCGATGAGTCCATTTGCAAATGATGATTTGTTGTTTTCAACGATAATTTTTCATTCTTTAATACAAAAAATAAAATTTTTCCAAAAAAAAAAATCATTCTCTTTCAGGCCTTTCAGTTTGTGCATAGTGTATTAGTATTTATTAGGTTGATGCCTTATGGCACATTGTTTTTTTTTCTATTTTGTTTTATAATATTATAACAAAAAAAATTCATAGATTCACACTATAACAGAGAATATTTATTTATCGTTTTTCTGTTAGTTGGTCTCACATTGATGCCACGAGAATTAAATGTGTAGTACAAAACTGGCTGGCAATGAAATTCGCAGCCACCAACGCTTCAAATAAAAATAATAGACCAAAAAGTAGAATAAGAAAAATATATATTAGAGATTTTACAGACAAATTGATTACGTCGGTCGTCGGTGGGTTGGCCAGTTTTATATTAGTCCATCATTCGTTTAGTCTAATAAGAGTATGTGTGTTTTAAAAACTACTCCAAGACAAAAAAAATTTTTTTCAAAAAACAAAGAAAAAATAATAGATCTTTTTTTTTTTATACACATAAAAATATTTTTTTTTTTAATGTCAATTATTGTTTCTATTGAAACAAAATCTAAAAACGGGTAAAATTATAAAGAAAAACAACAAAGAAAACAACCGATTATAAACTAAATCATTATAAACGAAAAACTGAAAAAAATGTGTAAAATTCTGATTAAATTTGAAAAATTATTAAAAATAAAGTTTTGTTAACATTTTCTTATACACACAAATCTAATTAAATTTAAAATAAATACATAAAAGTCCAAAGAAATTAAAAAAATATAACCAATTAAAAAACATGCCATTAATATAAGTTTTATTTTATGTCACTTTTAAATATTTTATATTTTCAAAGGCATTTATTTAAAAGCGTTAATAAATAAAATATATATATAATATAAATTATTTTTGAACTTAAATGAAAAGCTCGAAAAGTGTGCGTCAGCAGTATGGAAATACCGAACGTGGTAAAAGTGGCAAACGATCCGAGAAGTTATCAAAGTATGTTTTTGGAATAAAATAATTTATTTGAAAATTGTTTAGGTCGAATATAAATATTTTTATTAAAAAAAATTAAAGAGAAAAATATATTGGTTTAGGCTTAATTAATTAAAATTTTATTAAGTTATTAAAAAAAAAGTCTGCAAAATCATCATTTAATATATAAATATTATAATATATATTAAATATAAAACTTTCAACGAATTTTTAATTTTTGTTATTTTATTTTCATATTGTAATTTTTTTCTTTTGTAATGTTTATTTTAAAGTACTACTTGAAATAATTTTTCTGATACAATGATCAACTTTTTGAGTTGTTCCACCAGTTCTACTAGAAAATGTTGAAATCATCCTCAAATTTCATGCAAAGTTTCACTTTGGGCCTATGGCCTTGCCAAAAATATATATATGCAATTTCTCAAGTTGAACGAGATTTCAAAAAAAAGTCGCCAAAAAAAGGGATTAAAAAAAGGCCAACTACTTCAATACCTAAAAAAAAGTTCCACAAAATTTAAAAACAATTCAATTTTATTAATAACAAAATAATTTATGCATAATAATTTTTAATATTAATGCAAAACTAAAAATTTATTTATCATGGACCCGATTTTAATACTAAAAAGCCAACTTTTCATATTTGTTTCAATTCAAAAACAACCTTTATAATACAAAATCCACAATTATTTTCATCATTGTATTTATTTTTTGTTTTCGATCGAAACAAAAAGTAATAAATCAGAATGTTTTATTCGGCTTAGCCGAATCTATATACCCACCATCTATATACCCACGCTCATTGTTTTTTTCCAAATTTACATTGGTCCTTGAATTATTTGTACAAAATTTCATTGATGCTTCACCTTATATGGGATGTGGGCGGCAAAGTGGGTCAACCACACCCGTTTTTGGTTTCCGAGTTTATGCCAATCCTCGAACTATCTGTACAATATTTTTTTATTCAAAATGCTTTTTTAAGAGATATCAGCAGAAAAGTACCAACTGAAATTTCAACGAACTCCATGTGTTTCTAGTATTTGGCCCATAAAATTTTTGTTTATTAACCGATTTTGCCTATTTTCAATACCAAACAAACTTTATATACAATAGATATCTGAGATTAATTTCGTCCGTCTATGTGTTCCTCCCACCGATCCCTATCTTGCTTTCAACAGACAGTCAGACAGAGTGACGGATATAGCTAAATCGACTCAGAATCTTACCAGGTCCCAGAATTTATACACTTTATGGCGTCTCAAATGATTTATACACACGGAAAGGCAAACCCAATATATCCCCCATTCTTTCGAAGGTGGGTGTAAAAAATCGTTTGTGATACATATGTATCACAAAAGTTGAAAGTTATTTTGAACTTTATTCATCGGATGAGAAAAAAAATTTAAACAACAACAATTTCTTTGAATAACAAAAATATGTAAAATGTAAACAAACAGTTCATACAAACTTCAAATAAATAAAAAAGTAGATTATTATTTTTTTATTATTTTTGAAAGAGAAAAAAAGTATGAATGAAAAAATAATTTTTTGATAAAGTTTTCATACTGATATTCATTTTTTTCACATTGATGGATGTTTATATTTAGGAAAAAAATAATTTTAATATATATATATTTTTTTAACTAATTAAAAAAAATTTAGTCAGTAAAAATTTTTATATTGATCGAGAAATTAAAATACAACTTTCTCGGAGACCTGATATTTATAAAAATAGTAAACATATTAAAATATGTGAAATAACTTTAATTGAAAATTTAATGTAATAATAGGAAAAAACAAATTGAAAACGATTTAGAACTAATAATTATATATTATATGCTTCCATGTAATAATGTTTTAAATATAATAGTTTATATATGGAGTTTTTAACAAAAATAACTTTAATAAAATTGCTTCATTGAAATTATTTCATAACTTGTAATTTATATGAATGTTTTTTATAAATAACTCCGTTGTCAGAAATGTACTTACTAGTAAGTAGGATACTTTTTTGTTATTAAATAACTTTGATTGTAGTCATGCCCCTATAGTAGATCTATATAATCAAACTTTAAAAAACTTCGAGAATTATTTCAAATATATAATGAAAACAAGAGTTCTGTTTTCGGTGTAATAAATTCATGAATATTGAAAAATTATTTATTAGAAATTAAACTTATGTCTGTTCTCTTCCAAATCCCCGTCTAACAAGTTTAGGGCTGAAAGCATGGACTCACAACTATCTATTGGACAATTTATTTGTCATTGGTGATAATTTAGAAAAAAAAAATGCCGAGGCACTGCTATGAGGCAAAGTAAAAATAAAAACAATAAATTCAGATAAATTATTGTATCAATATAAATCGAATTCTTTTTCTCAATCCAGTCCAAGAAGATTCGGTATTTAGTGTTTCAAATAGTTATTCAAAAACTTTATCATTAGCTTTAGTTTCTGGCAGCTTCAGTTTATTATTAATTCTCCGGGGTTTCTATATCATCATTATATTGTGAAACAATCTCAAAATAATTAATTTCTTCATTGGAATTAATATATAATGGCTTGGGATACATAAACAGTATAGTTTAGCATATAGTCTTAAAAAGTGATCATTTATTTACATTTTAAAAAGCGAAACAAAAAAAGTGGCCACGTAGTTGTAAAAGGGGCCCAACTGTAACTCTGGTAATGGAACAAAATTAAATCTAAAGTAAGATTGCTTTAAATGCCAAAACGTAATAAAAAGTTTTATGCGATATTTTGATCCATAAACTTTGTGAAATATGCGAAAATTTACTTTTCAAACAAAAACTTTAAAAACAACTTAAAATTAATATAAAAATAGAATTAAAAGTTAACTAAATTGTGTTGACAATGGTTAATATGACAAAATCGGCCCGAAAGGCTACACATCATTTGAAATAAATTAAATTAATTGAACTGAAAACAAAATTGCATAATTTTTTTGTGTTCCGTACAATAATTTAGTACTAATCGAGAATATAGTCTGTGAAATATTATATAAAAAAATCGCTTCATATTTTATCACTGATAAAATTTACAGCAGATTCTAGGTAGACAGATAGATAGATAGCTAGAAAGATATATAAGTATATAGATAGATAGATAAATAGATAGATAGATAGGTAGATAGATAGATAGATAGATATATAGATATATACAGCAACTAGTTCTACTACGAAAAGGAAATAAGCCATTGAATGAACCCAGCACGTATAGGCCACTATGCATGTTGGATTCACTGGGAAAACTGTTAGAGCATGTAATATTAAGACGATTAGAGGAACGCATAGATAAACTTGGTACCGTTTATGTCATTAGCGAGGTTTGCAAAAGGGCGATACAAGCCAAAAAATGAGGAGAATACTGCGCAATAATAACAGTTGATGTGAAAACCGCGTTCAATACAGTAAAATAGAACATGGTATTAGAAGCATTCAAGAGGAAAGGAGTGGACAACTATCTCTACAATATAATAGCAGACTACCTGGATAATATAATTCTATTATACGAAACGGAAAATGGGCTCCGTGCTAGGACCATTCCTCTGGAATGTAATGTATGATGGCTTACTAAACATGGACCTACCAGAAGGAACAGAATTAGTAGGTTATGCGGTTGGCATTGCTCTCATTGTAAACCAACAAACAGCCGAAGTAATCGAAATAGCAGCAAATGACAGTCTATGTCGTTATAACAGATGGTTGTAGAAAAATGGACTACAGCTGGCAGTACCTAAAACAGAGGCAATACTAGTAACGAATCGAAGAGTTTTTAAAATACCGAAAATACGATTTCAAGCTAGTGAGATACCCTTCAAACGTAATTTGTACTATTTGGGGGTGCAAATAGACGATAATGTCAGTTTTGGACAACACGTAGTAAATAATCGCGATAAAGCCATGCGAACGGCAATCTCATTGGCCAGAATAATGCCAAACTGTGGTGGACCAAAAACGTATATAAGAAAACTAATAAACAGCGTGGTGCACTCTCAACTTCTATATGCAGCTCCAACATTTGCCGGAGTATTGAAATTGAGTTACAACATAAGATAATTACTGAAATCGCCATGAACAACCATGGTAGTTTTAATAAATATCTATATAGATTTAAACTAAAAGAAATTAGCTGCTGTGAGTCATGTGGAGCGCTAGAAGAAGATGTAAATTATATACTTTTTCAATGTGGAAAATGGGTGGAACAAAGACAAGCCCTGAACAATAAGTTAGGCGTAAAATTAACACCTGAAAATATGGTAAATACCATGCTATATTCTGCAAGTGCTTTGAGATTGTGCGAAGAGTTCATTAATAAGATAATGAAGGAGAGAAGCTCCTTACCTAGAAACAGTAAGGAGGATGTAGGAACTATACTGATATGAACTACCCACCCTGATGAAATACGGAAGTAGTCCCGGGGTGGTGTTAGTATAGTTTTCGTGCGGCTAATAGTTGATATCGCGCTATCACTACGTCCAACAAAAAAAAAAAGATAGATAGATAGATAGATAGATAGATAGATTGATAGATAGATATATAGATAAATAGATAGATAAATAGATAGATAGATAGACAGATAGGTAGATAGATAGATAGATAGATAGATAGATAAATAGATATATAGATAGATATATATATATATATGCCAATGTACGAAAATTTCATCTACTATTTCTCAAAATATATGTACAGGTATTATCAGAGTTATTTTCCAAGTATTGTAACGTATGCGGAATAAAATTGCAACAAAATTAAAAATGTTCTGCAGAAATTAATATAAATCTTATATTACTTTGAAAAGATAACTTATTATGTTTCTTCTATATGCCTAAAATTTGGATCCCTTTTGTGCACTTTAGTATTAAATCTTAAAGAGTTTTTTATCATGAGAAACACGATGTTGGAACTTTCCGAACTTGTTATTACATTTTAGTTTGCCTTGGAGTTTTGAAAACAAAATCTACAAACGCTCTTCTGTTTGAATTGGTTCAAAACTTATTAATCAATTTTAATTCAAAATTATTTTTAGATTTTTTATTTTTACACTTTAGTTTAATTTATTAGTCACCAACTGCCCCTTTTTCAACCAACAGGGCACTTTTTGGCACCCTTTTTAAAATGGAACTAAACGGCGACCTTTTAAGACTATATGCTAAATAACGAGAAACTATGTTGTTTGAAATATCTCGATTAATTATGTATTAATTCCAATAAAGAAATTAGTTATTTTCATTTTGTTTCACAACATAATAAAAAAAACCGGAGAATTTATAAATGAACAGAAACTGCTAGAAACAGAAGCTAATGATAAATTTTATGAACAACTGTTTAAAACATCAAATGACGAATTTAAAACGAAAAAACTAGGATAAAGTGGTCAAGACCGACTATGTGATACCCTACACCATTGTGTACGAGTATAAAAATTCGGGAAGGAGACTTATATTACATCTGTGGCCAATTTTACTAAATATAAAATATACAAATCAGAATAATACGTTTATACTAACATCTAGATGACTTTATACACCTTATGGTGATTCCTGGAAGTGGGTTTATATGAGAACTATGGTAAATTATGGACCGATTCTCAAAAAAATTAGCAATGTTGTGTCTACTTACATAAGTCATTCGTGTCGAATATTATCTTGATATTAACATTCGTATAGGATTTATACACGTTAAAGTGATTTTCGGAAGAGGGCTTTATATGGGAGCTATGGTCAATTGTGGACCGATCATCATAAAATTTAGTACAAAGATTAAGACTTATGCAGAACTTCTTTGCACCAAATTTCATTAAAATATTCGTATTTTTAAAGCATTTTTGAATATTTAAACTATATTCCGGGGGGACTTTTTTATGGGGGCTAGGTGATAAAATGGACCGATCACAACCAATTTCAATAAGCTTTGTATCAAAATTATTTTATTAGAATCTTTTAAGTAAAAAAATAAATATTGAAACTATTTTTTTATTTCAAAGAAATCCTAATAAGTAATAAGAAATATATATTTTTGGAAATTCTATTTTTAGTGCACTTGAAGGAAAAAATTCCAATGGCTTCTAGTTTAAAAATACGAACATACGAAAGAAAAATTATATTTGAGAATATTAAATATTATTTGAGTATATTTTAAAATATTATAAAAAATATGCAATTTGTTAAGAATTATCTCAAAATTAAGCTAATGTTGTATGTATTATAAAAAATATGCGGTACCCCAATATTAGCAATTTTTTAAGAATTATTTCAAAATGTTGAAGTATAAGCTAAAGTTGTATGCAAATATTACACTAAAATTGGTGTCACTCCCACCTTTAAATTAACATTTATACAAGTATGTCCAAAATTCATAAAAAATTGATTGATTGATTGATTTTTAGTTGGAATGTTTACGCCCTTGTCTACTAACAGAATATAAAATTTCAGTCCAATATCTTCAAAACTGAATTTTTGTTATTCTAAAACTGTCAAATGTGACAACGTGCGATACGCCAGATTGTAGATAGCCAATTTAAATTGCAGTTAAACAAACTTCTAATTTTTGCTTATTTTTTTAAATATAATCACAACCATATTTCCATAGAATACAATTCTCGCACTTTAAAGTTTGACAAAAAAAAAAAAAAAAAACTTTTCTAAAACCATCTATTAAATTGAAAATGTTATATAAATCAAATACATTTGAACCTACAGAAAAACCTAATATTTTTTAAACATATGTGTCTTAAACAAAAAAAAAAAAAAAAAAAAACAAAAGACCATTAAAATTTTCTAGACCATGAACTTTACGTGTAGTAAGTTTATTGAAAAATATAACAAAGAAAAAAAGCTTGGATTAATTTCTTAATGACTTTTTCTACCTTGCATAAGTGTCTTCAATTTCAAATGAAATAATATAAAAGTTTCTAAAAAAAATAAAAATCCTTGTAGAATTTGAAAATCGTAGCACATTTAATCTCACATTCTAGTGAAAATGTCACGCACAGTTTCAATAAACAATGTTAAACTATACGCAAAATATTTGTACGTGTAGCTGTTTAAGTATTTTTAAATCATAAACAAAAAATTTAAAATGAAAAGAGAACAAATGAAAAAAAAAACACTAAAATTAGCAAAATATTTTAACAGCCAATACTGCCACATTGTTACCTATGTACGTCTATTTAAATATACTCACTCATACATAGATAGTTTTTGTAGCAGTACAAGTAAAATAATAATTTTCAGGGTTATTAAAATAAAAAAGGCATTTTATACACAAAAATAAACAATATACGTTTTAGTAATAAAAGTGTAAAGAAATATTACTTTAACACATTTTAAAGTATTTGTTTTACTCATATTATTTTATTTTTTGCGGTTTATTTTTATTCAATTTTTCACCTTTATTTCATTATAAATTTTGTTTAATTTGTGTTATTTTTAATTTATTATTTATTTTTAAAATAGAATAATCATTTTATTGATTCTTTTAGATTGTCTAATATTTATGAAATATACAAAGAAATTTTTAAATTTTATTATGTTTTATTTGTAATTAATGTATTTATATTCATTTTAGTTGGTGTAAACATTCCTTTTGTGATATTTCGATTAGTGCTAGGCAGGTGTATTAGTTATATGTATTTACAATAAAATATTTTAATAATCATTCAATAACAAACACTTATTATTTAACTAAGTTAAAAATACTCCTCTTAATGCGGATTGGATTTAATGAGAAATCAATATATGGATAGAAACTCTTGAATTGATTGCATATGCGTCTCATGGGATCAAAGTTGGCATAATTGGTTCGAAAATATTTTATTTTTAATGGAGTATAATTTCTAGTTGGACGATTTGGAATTACGAATTCGATCTTACGAAGCAGGAACTCAGAATTAATTGAACCGTTTACTGAATTAATTACAAATGAAATATTCATATATTTTCTCCTACTTTCAAGAGTAGGGAGATCAATAAGCTGTAATCGACTTTCATATGAAGGTAAATTAATATTAACAATCCACGGAAGATTACGAAGACAAAATAAGAGAAATTGTTTCTGGACCGATTCAATTTCCTTTATATGAATTTCGTATTGAGGATCGCAGACCACGGAAGCATATTCCAGGATTGGTCTTACAAGAGATATGAATAATTGCTTGGAAACGTAAGGATCATTAAACTCTCTTCCCCAGCGCTTGAGGAAACCTAGAACTCCTTGCCTTATTAACGATTTGCGAAACGTGGGAATTAAAGGATAGTTTACAATCCAGCAACACACCCAGGTCAAGAAATTCTTCGACTAGATCAAGTTGATATTCATTTATTATATTATATATATTATAATTGGAAGCATTTGAAGTATGATGAGGCGGAATAAAATTATTTGAATTAGGAGTTACAACAGCATCAGGACAACTACTTGTATTTGCGGTTGGTAACGGGATAGAATCATTATTAGTAGTAATAACCCCTGTATTTTTAGGAATACAAGGAGATGTTGATGATGACCTAGCAGGTATTTTACGTTTTGGTCTCGAGGAAGCAGCAAACCTATCTAAATTTGTGAATTTAGAAAAAAGTTCACCATATTTGATTAGTTTTCCTTGTAGAGAAGAAAAGTCTTTTTTAATTCCATCGAACTCTGCTTTATAGCTTTTGAAAAAATTATAAAATTCAATGCCAATTACTCTGCAATTTGGACAAGTCCACTATAAGTTTTTCGCATTGTCAGATAATGCGTCAGCATCACGAGCTTTGAGGCCACTACATTTTAAGTGGTAATTTCCCAAACACAACCAACAGGAAACCATACGTTCTTCTCCGGAAATACTGCAGTTTTTATTCATACAGTCCATCGCAAACTTTATTAAGGACACACACCAATACAAATTTTATCTAGGACTAAAACCAGTAATATGTAATTAAAGGGTAACACAAAACGGAGATGTTTTATCTGACAGTTGTTTTATTTGACAATTAGAACTATACCAAATGTATATCAATGAACATACAAAAACAAATTCATGCAAAAATAAGTCTTAAGGTATATATTTTATTATTGTTGTTGTTTAAAACAATAAATAAAACAAATTTAATTAAGACTTAATTGCAAATCCAATTCAATGAACTTCAATATTCTCTAATTAAGATATATATGTGGAATACCTATCTTAAATAAAATAACCAGAAAAAGCAATTATAGATGGTGTTTTTAATTGAAAAAGTTTATAAAATCGCAACATAAAAATTTTCACAGC
Organism: Protocalliphora azurea; assembly: GCA_932274085.1. Classification (NCBI taxonomy): domain Eukaryota; kingdom Metazoa; phylum Arthropoda; class Insecta; order Diptera; family Calliphoridae; genus Protocalliphora; species Protocalliphora azurea. The sequence goes on from OW026519.1 coordinate 41,731,418, forward strand.
CGAAACTTTACAAGGTTACCAGAGTATACGTTAATGTTTTCTAGTATCCTTTAACAAATTGAAATAAGTAAAATTCAAATTAGGTCGACAAAATATATTTAAGAAACCAAATTAAATCACTTCTGAAGTGCCCCAGCTAACTAAACTATGTATGAATATCCAAAGAATTGTAATTGAATTATAGGCTGCTAATATGCTTATTTATATTATAAGCTCTAATATTTTAATTTAAAAATGAAATGAAAGTAATGTATCTTTTCAGTTTTAATACCAGAATAATATATATTTTTTATTTTTTATTTTGAATACATAATACATATGTAATATTGATTATTTGTAAAATAACTTCATACTCCTTCATTGACGTCCTAGTGAAGAATCTGCAAAGAAATAACGGTATATTGCAACGAATATATATATATATATATATATATATATATATAATTTGAATTGCATTCAAATTATTCAAACAATTTCATTTTATCTGAGGAAGTTATTTCTTCATATGTTTTCTGCGACCTATTTGATGCAGTCATGTCTCTTATAACATATCTATTATTACCCAAATATTTCAAAATTTGATAAGGTCCATTGTATTTGGGAAATAATTTTCGATTTCCTTCAGTTAACTTAGTTATTCTTACTAACACTAACTATCGTTTCTTATAAACTAGACTCGGTTTTCTTCTCTGGTGACATTTATGTTTCTGATACTGTTGAAAGTTATCGATTGAAGACTTAGCCTAATTTCTATCTTTTCAAAATGTTCTTAGAGCTACTTTCATATACCTCATTACTTAAATATGAATCATATTTGACCCTGAGTAGAAACTCAAATAACAGTTTATTGAATATTTTTCCTGTCGCCTTATTAATAGTCGAATTTAAACAACACTGAATATCGCTAATTGATTTCCATTTTCCCAACTTACGATGCAGGAACTCAGAATTAATTGAACCGTTTACTAAATTAATTACAAATGAGATATTCATATATTTTCTCCTACTTTCAAGAGTAGGGAGATTGATAAGCTGTAATCGACTTTCATAAAATTAATATTAGGATTCCACGGAAGATTACGAAGACAAAATAAGAGAAGTTGTTTCTGGACCGATTCAATTTTCTTTATATGAACTTCGTATTGAGGATCCCAGACAACGGAAACATACTCCAAGATTGGTCTTATAAGAGATATGAATAATTGCTTGGAAACGTAAGGATCATTAAACACACCCAGATCAAGAAATTCTTCTATTAGATCAAGTTGATATTCATTTATTGTGTATGTACAAAGTACTGGACTTTTTCTGTAGAACATCATGTGTTTACACTTTCTTAAATTCAGATCCATTAGATTCATCATACATCAATCATAAATATTGTCAAGATCTGATTGGAGTAAGGAACATTGATAGAAATAGTTAAAGCTATGGAACGGCTTTGCATCATCAGCATACATTAATATTCTACAATTCTTAATGTAAGCTGACAAATCATTTATAAATATCTCACATATTTCATATAAAAGGTTCCACTTTTGTACTCTGAACTGCTTTTAAAAAGAAGTATTTGGTAAATCAATCAACTAAAACATTTAGGTATGTAGGTATTAGGTATGTATAATCACTTTTTGTAAGCGGTCCGATATGATCAACATGCACTGTATCAAATGTTGCGTTATATTTGTCAATAGGGTGTAAGAATCCTTCTTGTCTACTGGAAGCAATACTTTACCCATATGTAAGAAATTGTCTTGTTTCCCTTCTTTTGGCACAACCCACTTACTACCATTTAATGTTTTTTTTTTATACAATCTACCTTTCTTCATTTCATAATCTCTATATATTTGTATTTTCTCCTTATCCTTATTATATAAAAATTTACGTCTGTCATCATTAAGTTGCAATGCTAAGATTCAAACCATTTCCGAAGTAGCTACTCGTAAAACATTTACTGAAGTTCTACCTACCAAAAGGCTAGGTTATGAAATATTATTGAAAATAAAATAAATAAAATAAAATAATGCGTCTGCATGAACCATTTGAAATCCCTGTCTATATTTTACGACAAAATAAAATTTCTACAAAGTTAACCACCCTATCAATACGAAGAACATAATATCTATAAGTTATTTTTAATAAATATACCCTAAAACATTTCAATGTGTAAACAACAGCACCAGCATTAATACACTGATACAGGGCAATCAGATAATTTATTTTTCAATGCATTAAATGCTTTTTCTTTTTCCCCTCCCCATCTCAAGGAAACGCCTTTCTTTAATAGATTTTGAATTGGTCTCCCTATTAAAGAATATTGATTCAAAATATTCTAAAATAAGTAGCTTATCCTAAAAATTGACGAACCTCATGGATGTTTTTGAATACAGGGAAATTAATTACAGCAATAACTTTTTCCTTTCCTGGTCTAACAGCATTTGCATTTATTTCAAATCTTAAATATTGGTATTTTGTAGGAAAAAACATTTTTTTTAATTTTAAAGTTGCGCCATTTTCCGTTAATTTTACTAAAATTGATTCTAAATTACGAAAACTTTTTTCAATGGAATCAGATGGTATCAATATATCATCCATATAAACCATAGCTATTGCAAATCTGAAATTTCCCAGAATTTTATTCGTGATTCTTTGAAAAGCATTCTTAAGAATTCATAATGGCCATCAGAAGTTATAAAAGCTGTATTCTTAGAAGAGTCCTCATCTATTAAGATTTGATAATCTCCACTTGCACAAACTTTCATAGTAAAAGAAATAATTTAATTTCATATTAGAATAATGGCCTGATTCAGTATGACAACCTTGTTGTACTGAATCAGACCCTAAATATTAACAAAATTTTATTTATTTAAAGAACTCATAGTTTTATTTAATTGTATTAAATATAGAAGTAAAAAAAATCTAATAATTTATATTTAAAGTTATTAAATGAAATTTTCTTTATATAATTTGGTCACCATTTATTAAAAGAAAATATTCAATTTTATTTAATCAAGACGTTTAGTAAAAAAAAATTTAATTAATTCATTTTATGTCATATAAAAATATGAGATTATTGGTGACTTTATTAATGTGTGTGTAGTGTGTATCGTATGTCGATATATGAATATTTAAATTCAAAACCAAAACAAAATATATCAACAATATGTTGCGTATGAGTTTTAACTAAATCAAAATATAAACTGAGTAATTGTATCTAAATATGCATATTACCACAAATTTAAGAGTAAGAACTTTACATATGGATGATAATTAAATAACTCAACTTACTTTAACATTGACCCACGAAGTCAGCAGGCGCCCGATGACAGGAGAACATTGCGCAGCATGATTTAAGTTTTTGCGTTTGAGTTAGAAGCTTATAGTGCATGTGTGTTTTGTTTACTCATTACATTCATAACGAAACCCACATAATAAGAGATATTAAATGATTGTTATGAGTTTAAAAAGTGTGAGTGTGTGATTAGAAGTTAGACTTTTATGTGCTTATATATTGCTAATGTGTTTCGGATTGTATGTTGTGTGTATGTAGAGTGTTAGGTTTTTATGAGTGTTTTAGGTTTACATGTAATTTAAATTATGAGTTTATTATATGTAGGTATTTTTAAGTAGCGAAGAAAAATTAAGGTGACCAAATGAAATAAATTAACGAAAGTAGGACGTAAATTTAAAAGAAATAGAAGAGATTAAAATTTACATATTGAGTTTATTATTAATTTAATTAATTTTTAAAATATTATTAGATTTAAATTTTGGAATTACATTTTTTTTAAGTTTGGTTTTATAAATCCACAAAAACAATCTGGTGACTTCAAATTATAATTCAGGTAGAAGTAACACGAAATAGGTAAAACGCAGAAACTGTTAACTTTAGTTTATTAATAGTTTCTACACACAAATTATGAACACCAATTGTCACTATAATTATGAATACGAAGAATATATGTACAGATATGCAATTTCCGTTGTTTTCACGCTTTCTCGTCTTGAAATCACTATTTAAATAAAATTAAATATTTCCTGAAACACGCAAACAACTACAGTTTTGGTCTACTTGAAACGGTTTGCTGGCTTAAATTTAAATTCCAAGTTGTATCCCTGTTCCCCGTACTTTGGTAAAATCGTTACCAAATTGGAGAGCCTTAAACATACACAAGAGCAGCCAAATTCTACAAAGAAAATAACACTAACGAATACCCTAATTACGAAGAGTACTAACACACTAATATTTAGATGTAAACGTAAATTTCAATTATCACTCCCAACATAAATTATATAATTTCCAAAAAAAAAATATATATATATATATATATATTTAAATAACTGGTTACCATTATTTGATTTAGATGTTCGAAGATTTTTGTTTTCTCCCAAAAATAATATTTTCTTTTATTTTTTTTTTTTTTTTTAATTATTCCAATTGTATAAAAATTAACAAAATATTGAAAGTATGTAAATTTAAATATTCATACCTCTTGCAGTCATTAACGGATTTGTGTAATTTAAAAAGCCTACAAAAGGCTATTGCCTTCTTTTTAAACGATTCAGTCGCAATTTCCAAAATATAATTTTCTTTCAAAAATATTTCCAAAATATAAAAGCGATTTATAGATGCATTTTTGACATTTGTGAATTTAAAAAATTTTATTTTTTCTTGAAGTGTATTTTTAATTGTTTTGTTTACTATAAATTTTAATATTAATTTGTCTAGTACATAAAGGCTTACTTTTTAAATCGATCTAACGATGTTTGCCCGTCTGGCTGGATGAACTGCTGGCTAGCAGTCCATGTAAACATTGTGCACGTTGCAATTTTAAATATAATTCAATGAAATTTTGCACGTAGGATTTTACAATATAGGCATGAATAGAAATTGGTTATGGTTAGTCCATTATTTCACATAGTCCCCATACAAATGTCCCCCGGAATGGTGTTTAAAACAAAAGTTCAGCAAACAAACCATGATTTTATTCTTTCCTTAGTTTATTTTGCCTATATAACTCTGATCATTTACAAAAGAGTGAAATTAATTGATCAAGCAAATGTAACATAAATAGAATTTTAATTAGAACGTAAAAAAATAAATACCTTTCTTTATTACAATATCTTCTAAAGACATGTCAGATTTAAAAGCACATCAGATCCTTGGAATAAGGTCATTTGTCCACATACAAATAGCTGTCAAAGAAAAATTTACAAAATAAAATTTTAATTAATTAATTTGTTTATTTATTTTTTATTTTTTTTTTTTGAACCTACTAAAAAATTTTGATTGAGAAAATTTTTACAGCGTAATAAAAGAGCTAACAATGTCCTAAACAATGAGAAAAATCAAAAGTCAAGTAAAGAATTCCAAACACAAAAGGTAAAGAAGCTCCTAAGAGATATGCCAAACATGTTCGGAGAAGAAATTTGAGGCAAGGATGATCAAACCACGACAATACAGTACAAGTTTTGTATATCGAATAATAAAAGAATTCTACGAAACTATTTGTCGTAAGACAAGTTTATTTTTATTTTGCTTGTTTTGCTTCTTATTTTATTTATTTTGCTTCTTTAGTCTGAATAAAGACGAATAATCGTAATCAGCATTACCGTTTGGCGACTTTAGTAGTTAATTGTCCCTTCCCAAACACATGGCCACTTTTTTGGCCCCTTTTTTAAAATGGAACTAAATGGCGACTTTTGGAGAATATTTGCTAAATGACGTGATACCAAGTCGTTTTAAATATCTCGACCCGTTATATATTAATTCCAACGAAGAAATTAATTATTTTGAGATTATTTCACAATATAGTGATCCAAATAAAGATAAATAAATTTTATCAACAACTATTTAAAAAAATAAAAATATCAAATTTTTTTTGGACTGGATTGTGAAAAGTAAAAAATAGATTAGATGAATATTTATGACATTTTTAATTGCGCTCATAGTGCTTCTTGATTATTACTATGAAAAATAAATTTTGCATACTTAAGGTCAACACTTGTGAATCTATGCTTTCAGTTATTAAATAGTAATTTGTAAGACTGTTCACTTCTTTCATTGCAGTCCGAGAGAAGACCACGTGCAGACTACTGAAGTTTAATTTATAAAAAGAGAATTTTTATGAATAAATCTTTATTTTTGCAATAATAAAAATTATTAAAAATAAATAATTTTGTTATTAATAAAATTTAATTTGATAGTTTTTCTTAAAATACAATATTTTTCTGATTTTGTTTTTATAAAATAAACAAATTTTGAGGAATTTGTTAGGTAGTAGTCGGCAATTTTTTTTTTTTTTTTCGAAAAATCCCCTATTCTGGCGACTTTATATTTTGAAATACCCTGTTTTGGACAGCTTCAAAAAATACTCAACGGTAACGCTGCTTATAAATCTCTATCAAAAAATATGTTAATTAAATACTTCCATATGTTGGAACAATACACAAAAAGTTTTCTTTTTTTTTTTTTTTTTTTTTTTTGACGCACGCCTGTTATAACGACGGGGTGACCATTTGAATAAAAAAAAAAAAATAATAATAATAATAAATTTTTGAAACACTTTTATCCGTGTTAGAATATTGGGTATTTTTGATCAAAAGGTGGGAGTTTTTTTCATTCCGTGATATTTATTTTAGTTATTTTCTTTCAATGCCAATAACCTAACTCATTTCGGTTATAAACTTCTACTAACAAATCAGTTAACAACACTTATATTATTAAATTGTCTTAAAATAAAAAAAAAAACAAAAAAAAACTAAATACAAACAATAGTAGTTTAAGCCTCAAAACAAGATTTGAATGCATATTAAAAATATAATTCAAATAAACTTAGGAAACATCAAACAAAATACATCGTAGCATGTTTATATATTAAAAAAAGAACATCACATACACAACAGCATATATTAGATGAGAAGGAAAGATATAGTCAAAACCGCCTATATGATACCCTACACCATTGTGTACGAGTATAAACATTTTGGAAGGGGACTTATATTACACCTGTGGCCAACTTTACTAAATGCAAAATAAGATATACTAATACAGAATAATGCGTTGATATTAACATCTAGATGATTTTATGCACTTTAGGACGATTCTTGGAAGTGGGTTTATATGGGAGCTGTGGTAAATTATGGACCGATTCTCATAAAATTTTGCAATGTTCTTTCTACTTACATAAAATTTATTCGTGTCGAAGATTTTAGGGTTTTTATGGGAGCTATGGTCAATTGTGGACCGATCATCATAAAATTTGGTACAAAGATTGGTATACAGAACTTCTCTACATCGAATAAAAATATTCTTATTTTTAAGGGGCTAGGTGATAAAATGGACCGATCACCACCAACTTCAGTTGTATTATAAAAGTCTCACGTGCCAAATTTCACTGAATTATCTTTAAATTTGTGATCCGTACTTTGTGCACAACATTTACATGGACAGCCACTGTCCAACTAGACGGACGGATTTATAGACCCTCTATAAAATAAGTGTAGTAAAAATAATTTTATTTTATTTTTGCTCTTTCTCCTCATACGAAGTACAGATGGTTCAATTGTACATACGCAGTCTTTTAAGGGTGTAAAATATAAAATATAAATAATTCTAAATTTTTTTCCAAAATTTCGAAAAAATAATCTTTATTAAACGTTTGGACGTGTTTAATAATTTCAGAAGTGTAATGTTGATAGCAAAAAAGTTATTGCAATTTAAAAATGAAAAAGTTACAATTGTACGTGGTCCGCTTGACTAGGGTTCAAAGTTTAAAACTAGAATTATAAAAACTAAACCATTATATCTCCAATAACGTAATCCATAAAAAGTTATATAATGTTAACACAGCTCTTCTCCTTACTTCTGCAAAATTTCAGGCTAAACGTTCTTTTTGTTTAGAAGTTATGTAGCAAAATATAAACTAAAGTAAAATTTTCCGTACAAAATTGGTTTTTTTTTTCTTTTTAATATAAGCTCATAAAAAACATTCTTTTAAATTAAGTTTTGTAAATAATTTAAATTTTACATACAAAAAAACATTGTTTTTTACAATATTTTGCTTCATAACTTCTAAACCAAAGGACAGTTCAATTTGAATTTTGGCACGAGTGTAGAATAGAGTCAAGATATCAATTTATATTTTTTTTTTAAGAATTTTAAAATGACATTTTTGGAGATATTGATGTTGTAGAGCATGAAAAGTTATAAAGGAATATGATTTTTAAATTTGGATATCATTAAGAAAACTCACACACCAATCGCTGTGAAAATTTTTTATAGATAACATTGTTTTGGTATTAAGAAATTTATATTTTTCGCGTCTTCTTTGATATGAACTTTTTTAAAAACTTTTTCTGTGAAATCGCGACTTTAATCCTGAACTTATAAATAGAAGAATAAATTAAGTTTTATTATTTATTTTATGTATTTTTCTTGAATTTTTAAATTTAATGAAGTTTTATGATGTAGTGCAAAATTATTTTCCACAAATTTGGGACAAAATATGCGCAGAAATGTGTGAAATTAATTTGTAGTCAGATTTTTATATTTTATTCGATAACCGAGAATTCCTAAGTAATTTTCGTTCTATATTATCAGTGTTGTCAGTTTAGCATTGCTAAGGCTAAATCTAACCTTTTTATTTTACTTTTAGCCAAAATATTTTTTATTCTTAAAATTGCCTTAAAAAGGCTAAAATAGTAGTATTTCAACAACTAAGAAACAAATTTCTTATTTGCTGTTACTAATTTTATTTTCATAAAATCGTCTCTTTAAGCATTTTTGTGTATTTATTCGTACATTTAATAAAAAATTTCGCCTGCGGCGCATAATGTACTTTTTTAGACTACTATGGATCAAAAATCAATAACTTTTGAACGGGTTAACGTTTTTATCTACGACTGTTTGTGTGTATTGTGTACAAAATAACCTATTTTACATAATACAATAATCATTACAAATTAATGTTCGTCTGACAAATTTCATATTTTTTACTCAAATAAAATTAAATAAAATGAAATTTTGAACAAACTTTAGGTAAGGATGAGGTGTTTAATCAGAAAATTCACATTTTCTAGTTAAACAATTTTAAAAATATCAGTGTTTTGATTATTTTAATTTTTATGGAATGTTAAGCGCTTCCTTTTCTTTTCATTAAAAAAAGTTAAATTTGTATTTTGTTTGTCATATTCCATATGAAATAATTTAAAATTTTGCGGTGATATTTCCTTATTTTTGGATAGTTTGGGTAATTTTTCGCTTTTATTTTTTTTTAATTTTTTCAACCTATTCAGAAAAAGTTCGACTTAGCAAAACCGGAATTAAAATATCTCCACGTTCTGGCGAAAGTCGGCTGTCTGAATTTAGAGATTTTGTCCAGAAATCGTATCATATTATGTAAAAATTTTCGTAGTAGAAAGAATCATAATGGACATTGGATGAGGGTGATATTTCGTAAATGTTTGGATATTTTTCCATCTTTTTTGGACAAAATTTAAATTTTCTTTGGGAAATTTTCCTTTGTCATTTTTCCGGCAACCGTTATCTATAAATGTATTAAACTTTCTTTAAAAATATCAAAAAAAAAAATATATGAAAAAGTAATGAGAAAGAGAATAAATAAATAAATAAATAAAAATTGCTTTCTGTTTTTGTTTTTGTGTTTACTCCTACGTTTGCATTCAGAGTCGAAAAAAAAACAAAAGGGAATGTAAGAAAGAAAATCTTGGCTTATTGTTGTGTTTTATCAAAGCTTTGATGTTTTGCTTAAAACATGTTTAGCTCTCATTGAGTTTAAATCTGTTTTTATGTATAAGACACTTTTAGCTTCCTTAAAATTTGAAAAATTTTCCTTATGAGCTGCCTTAAGCAACCAGCGAAATGTGTATCGGAACTAGCTTTTCCTCACATTAATAAATTTCAGTTTAATTATTCTTTAATTTATTAATTCAGCCTTGGAAATAATAGCAGTAAGTTTTTAAATAAAAAAAAGTTAACTTTTTTCTGGCCTTATATTTTGGGGCATTTAGATTTTTTTGACCTTTTTTAAAGTTCAATTTAGCATTTTAGAAACCACGTTCGGTGGTGAAGTTTTTTCTCCAAATCGACTCAAAATTTTAAATTTTATTATCAGGACAATATTGGCTATAATGTGATGCTATATTATTTTTAAGACAAAAATGTCATAACCCTAATGTACTTTTTTTGAAAATATTCAAAACTTTTTTTCTCATTTTTAAAGCGTCTTATTTTTGGACGAGAAAGAGTCTTCAATCTGAAAGTTTGTGTTTTGAGCATACTTGTAATATCTGTAGAGAGCTTCATTGAAATCAGAGATTTCAAATCCCAAAATGGCTGTTTTTTGACCGTTTTCGTATGGAATCAGTCAAACGTGTTTTGTTTGTTTTGCTGAAACACTGAAAATTTTGCTGGGTTATATTAAACTAAACTACATAAATAAAATTGTCTACCTTTATCGTATTTGTTTATGTTTATTAAAAAATATTCAAAAGCTGTTCTCTAGCCGATTTATTTACTTTCTATAGTTATGGTTATATATTTATATGTTTATTTGTAAACATAGAATTTTCTTATTAGTATAAATCAAACGTATTTTTTGCTATAGAATCGCCTATTTTTTAACGGAAAATAAAAAAGTCTAAATAAATTTATTAGTTGATAAAAAAAAGATAAAAAAACAACTATATAGAATATTTGGAAAATAAAATGAAAGCTACAAATTTAGGAAAAAAAAAGAATAAATATATGCTTTTATATTGATCACTAGATAGGCAAATTAGTTTATTTACAACATTCAAACTAAAAAGAAAGATTATTTTTTTAGTTGGTAGTGCGTGTGGTTGTTTTAAAATATACCGATAAGAGGAAAATTTCTTTAAGATCAAGAAAAAAAAAAAAAAAATTAAAAGAATAAAAAAAAAAATGTTATTAGAAATTAATAGAGAGTGGAGTCCATATAAATTGAGAAGGCAAATTAATATTAATATTTTAAATAGTCTAAATAGTCTCAATCTAAATATTTACCTTAAAATAATAATGTTTTCTTTTTGGATTTAGATTGGATCGCAAGTCATCGCGTGGCATGATTTATGAAAATGAGGAATTAAGATTACGTACAATCAACATTAATGCTGAGGTAGAAAGAGGTAAGTTTAATTATTTATTTTATTTACTGTATTTAGACAATATTAAATGACACAGTTAAAAAGGAAATAAACAATTATGTACTTTTGACAGCAATTGGCTTTTAGCCAAAAATTTGCAATTAGTTAATTTAAAATATTATGTACTCATATTTTTTTATTTGTTAATTTCTATTAAAATGTTCATATTTTGTGTAACCAACAGACCTGCCAACTAAATAATATTTTTATGGATTTGTTGAAAGCTTTTTAAATTTGTTTTGTGTAAACATGCCCATACATGCCACACAGTTTAACTTAAATGATAAAGGATTTACAAAATAAATAATTGTTTTATCTCAAGTGTTTTCATAAACATGCATTTTAATTTCATTCTCAAAATTTCCATAAACAATTTAAAATTATTTATTGCAGTCAGTAGTCAAAATTATATAAACATTTGTTGAAACTTCATTTAAAGAATAGAATTGTTGTTCAATTATTCAAATTTTATATATTCAGTATTTGAACATATATGAAATTATGTCAAAGCACTTTAGACTCAATTTTAAGGCAGAAATTCACAGAAAACACTTAGAGCTAGCGTTGCCACAAAGTAAATATTTTTCCTGCCATAAAGCTCTCCAAAAACTACTAACATGTACCAACATTATTAATTTAAATGAATTTTTAGGGAAATAATTAGATACTTAAATAAAACTCTGGCGAGAAGCCGAAAATTTACCTCAATTTGTAATTTTCAAAAATGTTCAAATAATATGTCATATAAAGTTTGTAGTTTATTTATTTATCAGCTTTATTAACCATGTGAGGCGTCATTGGTGTCGATTATGTAAATGAAGAATTAATAAAAAATAAAGGGCTCCAACTATTTGTGAATCAGGATATTATAAAAATTACAACCGAGTAAAAATAACCCTTTCGTCATTTTAATATAGAACTAACTTTGAAATAAAAAAAAATCTTTTCTAAGTGAAGAGAATTAAAAAATAATTTTTCAGATCTTTTATTGTTGATAGATAACAATTGTTTTTGAAATTTGTAAAAATCATCCTTCTCTTTCGACCAGATAAAGGTTTCATGGTATATACATTTTTACTTCAGTTTTCTACTTTGATTACTGTAGAGGATTTTTTTAGAAGATGATTTTATTTCATAAAATAAATACAATTTATATTTTTTACCTATTTGAACTATATAAAAATGTATTCAATCTAAATGTTTAAATTATAGAATTGTGACTTATTGTGCAAGTTACAGAACATTCTACCAAAAACATAAATAATAGAAAATACCAACCAAACTACCAACCCTAGAAAGTGTAAAAAATTTTGGTTCAATCGGACAAAAACCGCAACGCTGCTTAGAGCTCTGAAATTTCGTACGAGTGTTCTAGTGCACTGAGGCATTACATAACTAAATAAATTTATTATTTATCGGTTATTCAGCTACATAAAGTAATGTCAAGTGATTAGTGGTCATTACCAAAAGCCAACAGATTTTTGTTGGGAACTAGTTAAAACAAACGGGTTTTAATCCAAATTGTCTTAGCGCACCCATATGGTAACACAAACAACGGTTTTATAGAAAGGTATATAGGATAGCAAATGTTCAAAATTTTGAAAAAATCTGAATTACATTTCATCATATGGAAACTTGTTAACAACATTCATGATAATGTTGGAAGGTCATTTATATAAACCCTTGAAAAAATTATTGCTAAGAAGGTAAAAAAAATAATGAAATGAAAAACTAGTTCATATATAATACGATACAGTGTAGCACAGTGTAGAATTTAAGAAAAATATTTTATGATTTATATATATAAACAAATGTATTATATTGGTATAAATAAATATGGGTGCGCCAGGTTCAGCTTTGAAAATTTTTTTGGTAGTATATTCCTTTGATTTTTTATTTATTTTTTTTTTTTTTTTTTTCAAAAAAAAATATTTTTTTTAATGTCTTTTCCGGAATATTATCCGCTAATGAAGCTTTGAAGAACTTGAGTGTAAAAGTGATGAATATGTTTAAAGGATTTTTATCCAATGGCCTAAAAGTTATACTGATGTTAGTGACAAAGGCAATGCTGATAAAATTTCTAAATTATATTCCTTGTTTAGTTCTTGAAATATTCTTCTAAGCCAAATTGTGATTGTTCATCATATTGAATATATAGGAGAAAAATTGTAAAACCGATCTAAATGTATTTATATTGAAAATTTTGGTCAGCTTCAACGTAAAAGCACTTCTCCAGCTCTAATGGGTATACTTAATGCTGGATGTTCGATATGTAATATTAAATTGCATTTTCTTAAGAAAATTTGCCAATAACATCTTTTTTTTTTTTAAAAATTTACACATTTTCTTCTTAAAAAAAAAAATCTATGTAATTTCTATGTTTCTATGACTATATGGTAACTGCCCATTCTGTCCGAACTAGGGGCCGAAACTAAATATTATATAAGAGATAAATTTTTTCATGCCCCATATATACATATTTGGTAATTTCATCAATATCTGAAACAAAAAACATTTCCGGTCAATTTGGGTTAAAAAAGTTTTTCAATATAAATAAACTGTACCTAAGGACGGATATCTTTAAATCGACTGAGAAAGTGACTCTGAACAGAAACGCTATACTTTAATGTAGTGTGAAGGTTTTCCCTGTGCATTACAAATATCAGTACCAACGAATAATAACCCAAAAACCTATAGCGGTGCAGGATATAAATATTATCTTTGTAGTCGCATTCACACCACATAAGTCTGGCCACGCTTTATATGAATTGTTAGAGCCCATTCATGTTGATGAATGCAGAACAAATGTTAAAAATTTTTTCCACCAATATTAATGATATATCATTATGTAATCAAAAATCTAGATTTTTTGACGATATTCATCAAAAAAAAAAAAAAAATTCGGCATTTGATGTTTTAAATAGTTGTTCATAAACTTTATCATTAGCTTTAGTTTTTAACAGCTTCAGTTCGGGTTTTTTTTATATCACTATGTTGTGAAACAATCTCAAAATAATTAATTTTTTCGTTGGAGTTAATATATAATGGGTCGAGATATTTTGAAAAACTTAGTTCTCGTCCCTTGGCACAGATTCTTAAAAAGTCACCATTTAGTTCCATTTTAAAAAAGGGCCCAAAGAGTGGCTAGATGGTTGAAAAAGGGGCAATTGGTGACTAAAGTTTTCAAACTTTAACGCTGCGGCGTAGGATTTTAGAAAGATTATCTCGTAGTCACCCAGCAATAATACGAGATACGCTATAGGATGTCAAAAAAAAAAAAAAAAAAAAAAAAGATCCAAAAAATCTTAACCTCTAAAATACACACCCGACTTCAAAGATTTAAAAACCTTTATAAACGACTTATGACCTATGACATCTCTTAACATTAAATCAGATATTTGCACTTAAATTATACATTTTCAGTTTTTTGCCCTGACGTTTTTCAATTAATTTTTAGTTCTTTCAAAAGATTTTAAATCTTTGAAATCCGAGTTGGTTTGTAGTGGATTTTTACTTTAATTTTTTATAATTTTTTAGATCTTTTTCATACTCGAGGTGGACAGTTTTGACACCCTGTAGCTTATTTCGTATTATCACAAGATAGCTGCAAGATGATTTCTCTGAAAATTAAAGACCTCCACACCAAAATTTTTTCGATAGGCCCACTGTGCAAAGTGACTATTTTATATATACCCATTACTCCTGCAATGAAGAATATAGAAATTAACATATTTTTCAAAAAAGAAAAAAAAAAGAAAAAAACATATTTACTAACAAAAGTTAATCTAAAATTAATATTTTTAATTTTTTTCAGGCCAAACAGATATTAAACGATTACGTAAGGAAAATGAACAACTACGACGTGAAATTTGGACGTTACGCGATGAATGCGATCGACTTAACAAAAGAGTTAAAGCGAAATTTATAGGACATGAACATGGGGTGTACAGTGATAGATGCAGTGGTGGTAATGGCTGTTCCTGTCAATATAATGAAGGTGGCGGCGGTTGTGATGGTATACATAGTAGATGTAGCAGTGAGGTGAGAATAAATAATAAATTTTTACTTAACAAAACTATTTCTAAAATGTTGCTTAATTTATGTCTATAATAGGATTCAGATTCCTGTGTTTCTTGCTGTTGCCATGAAGAAGAGGATGTTCCCTGCACTGAAGAATGTTGTAATGAAAATAAAAATCCACTTGATATTTGTGAAGGTGAACAGTCAGCTGAAGCTGATAATATGGTGGCGGCAACTGAGGAGATTGCACCACTTGGTACAAGCAAGCTAACAAATTTCGATCACTTATCAATAGTATCTGAAGAAACGTTAAGCAATAGTGAGGTGGTTTCAACACAACAAGCTGAAAATGTTTTGGGCTATACACCTGATATCAGTGGTTCCCAAACAACTCTACCTAGTTTGGTGGGCCCTTTGACACCACTGACACCTATTGAATTGGTTGCAAATGAATTGAATGATTTGCAGGCTGTAGTACCACCTTTATCCTATTTCGAAAATGTTGTGCAACAACATGTGAACTCAAATTTTGGTAAGTTTAGGTAATTGTATGTAGTTAAAATTTCGAAATTATTTAACACAAGTTTTTCTTCATAAATTTTCAGGCAGTACTCCTGAAAGCTCATCTACCACAAATTCAGGCAAAACTATTGTTAAGCATACAAATGGTTGGGACTACAATTTGGAGTCACCCTTTGCTCAAAGACGATATCAAACCAATTCTATATCGCCCATTATGACAAAACGTTCTCCGGCACAAACTCTAACTACATTTGTACCTACTACCACGGTGACTCCACCTCCTCCATCGGACATTACGACCTCGAATGGAAAACCAACATTACCGAAAAAACCTACCGATCTTAGTGTTATTACTAGTCAACAACATCCCGTCATAGAGACCGTATCCATAACAACATTATCACCCAACGGTTTAGTGTCGCAAAATTCGGCTGTCTTGAACAATGGTGACAATAATAGCAATACAACACCTAAACATTTTTTTGCTCCCATTAAACCTAAATTAAAATTGAATACAGCTTTGGCAAATCAAAAACGGTTACCACCACCTCCACCTCCTGTGATCGAGTCAGTATCCCAAATGCAAACATTTGTAACACAACAAAAATGTGAACCACCTGACATATATGTGACCAATGGATTAGCAACACCTTATAGACCACCCAATAAACCGACAGTGCAACCGCCACCAATACCACAACGTATAACCAGCACATCAACCATACAAGCACAAGTAAGTTCTACTCAACATCAAAGAAATAAACAACAGCAACCACATCATCGCAGACAACACCAAATGCGTCGTTATCAGCATCAGCAACATAATAATGTTGTTGTTACTTATAATGATGATGTATATGTAATGTCAGCATATAATACCACTACTACCTTTACTACTGCTAATGCTACAACTGCTATAGCAGCAATAACAACATCAGGAACAAAATTAAACTCTACTAACACTTTATGCACCAGCATGAAAACTAATTTAAAAACTTTTTGTCCTCTACTAACAACAATGACAACAACTGCTTTAACTTCTAATACTTTATGTAATTCTTTAAATCCATTACTAACAACACCACCAACAACAATATCATCTCTATCATTCTTATCGGAAGCAACAGCATCAGCAACAACAAAAGCCTTGAGTACGGTATATTTAACATCAACAATATGTCCACCAGCTTGTTTTAAATTTATAAATTCCAATATTAACTTTCGTAAACCTAATGATCCTGTTTATGCAATCGCACAAAATGTTTGCCATAATTTAATAACAGCTTCTGCTGTTACACAACCTTTGATGTCATCGATTGTTAAATGTTGTACAACGAAAGAACACCAACAGTTACAGTTGCTGCAACAACATCAACATATAACAGCTGCTGCGTCATCATCATCAACGAAACAAAGTTTTCGTAGTACAACAGCTGCTATTGTCGCTGATGGTGGTATTGGTACTACTACTTCTACTACTACTACTAGTGTTATCGTGCCCTCACCACCACCAGCACAAACAACAGCGTCATCAGCATCATCGTCATCGTTAGAAAAATTATCAAGTGTTTCATGTAATTTAACCATAAATTCTTCTTTAAAAAACCCAAAAACAACATCATTGATAACGTCAACCGCGTCAACAAATTGTATTGCTGTTGACTCCATGTGTCAGGTGAGATTTGGTTTTATCAGTGAAGGGAAAAGGAAAATAGATTTTGAACATTTTATTTATTGATTTTTGAGTTTACCCACAAATTGAATGAATAAATATATGTATGTATATATGTATGTATATTTGGGTTATACCGTTCGTATGGCGTAAATGTTCCCAATTAATGAAAGTTTTCTTTATTCTAAATCTTTCGCAAAGTTTGGTAATCTTTTAAAGTACGGCAGTGAAAATCTTATAATTTTTTTAATTAAAACGCCATCAATAATATTTTCTGGTTATTTTATTTAAGATACATATGTATTCCACATATACATCATACTTAGTGAATATTGAAGTACATTAAACTGGATTTACAATTAAATCTTAATTAAATTTGTTTTATTTATTGCTTTGAACAACAACAATAACAAAATATATATATATATATATATATATATATATTTTTTTTTTGCATGAATTTTTTTTTGTGTTTTGATTGACTTACATTTGGTACATTTCTATTTGTAAAATTTGTAAAGTTGTCAGATAAAACAAATTCATTTTATATTTTAATTAATATTCCCACTCCGTTTTCTATTGTTAAGATCAACATTATAGTTAGAGTCGTGTTACTGGTTTTAATCCTAGATAAGGAATGTATGAATAAAAACTGCAGTATTTCCAGAGAAGAACGTATAGTTTCCTGTTGGTTGTATTTGGGAAATTATCACTTAAAATGTAGTGGCCTCAAAACTCGTGATATGAATGTATTATCCGACAATATCAACAACTTTCAGTGAACTTGTCCAAATTGCAGAGTAATTGGCATTGAATTTTTGCAATTTCTTCAAAAGTAATAAAGCCGAGTTTATGGAAATAAAAATCACGTTTTTTCTCTGAAAGAAAAGCTAAATAAATACTAAATTCACAAATATAGATAGTTTTGCTACCTCCCCAAGACCAAAACGTAAAAGAAACGCTGAAGTTCTTAAAAACTATAGCTCCAAGGAAAACTATATTTACTAGCCATTTTCAGTAGATATAACAATAAATGTTGTTGCTTTCTATATTAAAACGCATATTGAAGATTAAAATGGTGTCTAAATGTACAAGATAAATGCTCAAAATAGAGCTTCATTTATGATAATTGTCACAGAGAGTATTTTTGATTGTCTTGTTAATCCACAATTTCGTCAAAATACAATTAAATGAAATAATCCGTTAAATATTAATATTTGTCTAAAAAATGATAAAAATTTCTCAGCTATCTCTCTCCATCGTATACAAAAATATTAGACGCATGAACATAAAGCTAAAATTCCTTTATTTAGAGAGCTCCGAAATAAATCCGATAAAGAAATTTATAATTCTGAAATAATGTGCAGTAAATTTAAAATTTATAGACGTGATAGAGTTCGTAAAGAAGGTGGGGAAGTTTTGGCTTCTGTCTCAACTCTTTTTCCTTTGGATGAAATAAATTTTAACAATGATCAGAATATTAGATTTATCGTTGTATGTGTTAAACCTAAATTTAAAACAGTTTTTATAACTTGCTCTTATATTCCTCCTGTGTCAAACATTCAAAACAAACCTAGCGACTCCATCATTGTTCTTGGTGATTTTAATATTTCAAACATAAAATGGTGCAAAATTCCTGATTCATGCTTTTTAAGCCCATCAGTAAAATAAGAAATACCTGTTGAATTATTGGATGATGTTACAGATTTAGAACTCTTCCAAATAAATAACATAGTAAACTAGTTTAGCAAATTACTTAATCTAGTATTTAATGATCTACATGAAAATATAATATTATTCGCCTTAATCCATTATTAATACCTGAAGATGCTTGCCACACCATTCTACGTTGAAACAAAACTATCATTACAATCCAATATAGTCGATGAGATAGTTTTGGACTTTAGCAAAGCAGACTATTCCAAATATATTCTTTACAATAAAGTATGCTTTAGTAATACTAATGTCATTTTGAATTAATTTTAAGGTAGTTTATTTAAATGTTTTAAAAAATTAAAAAAATTTTAAAAACAAAGATTATAGAAAATATAAAAAGTGTGGTTTATCTATTGACCATATCAACATAAGATTATAATTTAGAAAATATCCAATGTTACAACAATTATCCTTTAAAGGTTAACAGAAACTTTAAAAATAATCCAAAAATATTTCTACCTGTTGGTAAATTCTAAGCGTCGAGTCTCTGGATATCGGTCCATGAAAAAATTTGGAGATAAAGAATACTCCAACGATGCAGATACTTGTGATATGTTTGCTGCTTTCTTCTCCTCCGCCTATTCTAGTAAAGAATTGCAGCAACTTTCCAATTATCCACATCCAATTCCTGATGCAACCCTAACAAATTGTCGAACATTAGATAATGACAGCCATACTGAATCTAAAATATTCTGATATATATAGACCTGACGATCCCAGCAACGTTCTTATAAATTATTTACATTCGCTTATATCTTCAATAAACTTCTTATTCAACATATCAATATTTAATGGTTATTGTCCTGAAGTTTAGGGAAAATCTTATATTCTACCTATGTACAAATCCTGGAATCAGAACAAACATTTCCAGTTATAGGGTTGTTGCTGATTTAAGTGATTTTTCAAAACTTTTCAAAAAGATAGTTACTGATATCCTTTCACACAAGTTTTTTAATGAATTTACATCAAAAAATATTCCAGCATTATCCGGTATTCCGCAAGCTAATCATCTCTAGTAGTTAAGGTAGTCTTCCTAGCTCGCGTTAAGAATTCTAGAATATTAATGAATATTTATGATGTAAAGCTGTCAAGTAGCTTTAACTATTACTATGAATTGGTTCAGTACTCTGTAGATACAAAATAAATGAATATCAACTTGATTAATTCAAAGAATTTCTTGATCTGGGTGTATTACTTAATTCTAAACTATCCTTTAATTCATACGTTTCACAAATCCTTAATAAGGCAAAAGGAATTATATTTTTCCTTAATCGCAGGGGAAGTGAATTTAATGATCCTTACGTATCCAAGCAATTATTCACATTTCTCGTATCCGTGATCTGGTATCCTCAATACGAAGTTCATGTAAAGGAAACTGAATCAGTCTAGAAACAATTTCTCTGATTTTGTCTTCGCAATCTTTCATGGAATCCTAACATTAATCTACCAGATTACACCTTACTGATTTTTCTACTTCTGCAAGTAGGAGAAAATATCTGAACATTTCATTTGTAAATAATTTAGTAAAGGGTTCAATTAATCTCGAGTTCTTGATCCATAAGATCGAATTCGTAATCCCAAATCAGTCAAATAGAAATTATAATTTTTATTTATTTATTTGTTTATTTATTTAGTTATTTATGTATTTATTTATTTTATCGATACTCCTAATGTTTTAAAATATATAAAACCTTATAGACACGACATTAGCCATTATAAACGAAGAATTACAAAGATTTGATATACATGATATAAATAGAAATAACATTCTATACATTTAAATTTTAGTAACAATAAATATATTGCAATTATGCTTGAAAGTTATTAAATAGTTTATTCTTAAAAAATGTTGCATTTGATATAAATTGATAATATAGCAAGAATTAAATCATTCCACGATGCCTAACTATAAATTTTTTTTAAATATAAATTTATATCCAAAAAAAAAAAAAAAAAAAAAAAAAAACAACTGTTAATGTCTTATTTTTTACAAAAAATTATATAGTTGAACGTCATCAGCATACATGTGAATTTGGCAAGCGAATAGCAAGGGCCTAGAATAGACACCATTGGAATGCCACGACTTACTCCTTCGGACGTTAATAACTTGACATTTGAAACAAATTTTTGTGTTCTAGATTGAAAACATGACAAAACCAATTTAGATGAATATGTGGTAAATTCAAGTTGCTACAAAAGTTTTGTGATCAGTGAGGAGTGATTTCCTTTGAGGCATCTATAAGAGTCATTTTTTTCTAATGATAGATTGTTTTTTATGCAATAATTTATTTGCGATAAGATAATTTG
The DNA here is from genome assembly GCA_932274085.1 of Protocalliphora azurea. NCBI lineage: Eukaryota > Metazoa > Arthropoda > Insecta > Diptera > Calliphoridae > Protocalliphora > Protocalliphora azurea. Next base: position 41,752,842 of record OW026519.1, read on the forward strand.
TCATTTGGGTATGTATATGTTTTTTAAAAACTTTCGATAAATAAGGAAGGTCAGTTATAGGTCTGAATTCCTTATAGGAATAATTTTGCCAGTTTTCCACAATTTTGGATATGTCGATGTCATAAATACTGTACTAAAAGTGTGTGCAATGAAAGGCAATAAAGCTGTAAAAAAATCGAGTTTATACCATCCAAGCCTTCCGAATGTGATTTTGCCCCAGAGGCACCTTCTTGATTGATGCAATGAAAGTCAAATGTATTTATGGTCATAATGTCATAATGTGTCATAATGTGTAGATTGAATATTTGATGAATTATGTGTATTAAAAATTTTATTTAGATCGTTGTCCCTTTCAGAAAGATTTGTCCTCCTTATATCGTCTTTAAAATACAAATTATTAATCTTTTTCCATAATTTTTTCCGTTTAAGTTAGGATGGAATTTTGTACTAAAATGTTGCTTTTTAGCAGATTTGATGGCATTATTTACATTAATTCTTAAACATTTATAAGCAATATATAGTTGTGAGACTTTGTATCTATTCTATTTTTCACAGACAAAATTTCTATCCTTTATTAAGTTACATATATTCACGTTAAACCAAGGATTTGAACGGTTTTTATCGGTACATATAAAAAAAAATAGGACAGAATATCATTAAATAATTTGGTTTTTTCATCAACATCAGTGATATTATAAATATTGTGTCAATTTAAATAGTTAATTTAATAACTAAGAGTATTATAGTTACTATTCTTATTATTTCGATACGATATGGTTTTTTCTTACGAAGGTTTGCTATTTGCTCATATGATCGAATTTTAGAAGTATTATTAATACAACATATGAGTATAAATCGTCGTTTGAAAGCTGCGTATAATTGATGTATCTTCCAACAAATAAAAGTTGAAATCTCCAGTTAGGATGATATCATTTTATTTAACCGAGTTCTGCTCTAGTCATGTTGTTGTTACTAAAAGATTTATATTCATATGCGGTCTGTAGATCACTCTAATTTAATAGTTATTAACAATACCGAAAATTTCTAAAAATGTAAAATCACAATCTTTATTACTAGTAGATTTTTTCAAACGTGACAACCCCACCACCTCGTTGCTTGTCATGAAGTAGGTTATAGTCAGCGAGTTTAACTTGAGAATTGCTTATATTTGAGTTTTACCAGGTTTCTAATATACACACATGTCTAGTCCAGAATTTTCAAATATTTATCTGATCTCATCGATTTTGTTACATAAACTTTATGCATTTATATGATATATATTTACACTTTTTCTTTCTTTACCAAGAATCCCAACCATTGTGTGCAACTGAATTTTGGAACTCATACGATTATCATAGGGTAGAGATAATTTTATTTTTAAAAGCAACATATATCTGAATAATCATGTTTAATACAAACAAATTGAATATAAATATATATAAAAATAATAATAAATACTTGAGGTAATAGATATGAAAAGAATATAAGTGTGTAGTAATGATATTCATTACGATAATTAAAATAATTCATTAAAATAATTTTCAGTTACATAATTAAAATCACTTATGGGAAATGCTGTATCTGCCCTAATTTTCTTAGCATTCATTCTTTCATCACGAGTAGAAATTGACCGTAGCTTTTTTTCTCTTTTAGTTTAATTGCTTAACTTAATATATGGTGATTCGTCCAAGTAAATGCTTAATGCATTGCCACTACAAAAATACTATGTTCTCATTGTTAGTTTTCATTATTTTTAATAGTACTATGTCCATGATAACAATATTTTTGTTTCAGTTTTATCATTCAATGTTCAATAAAAAAATTAATACAGTTAACTACAAAAATTTTATGTTTCCAAATACTTTTACCAGAAAGAAACCATAAAATATTTTTAAACCATATTTTGTTTTCAAACCGTATTGATATTATTATTCCCATAACAATAAAACTTTACAAATAGATATGCTTTTTACAAATATGGTTGAAAAATCCATAACTTGTTTATTTTGAATATATTTATTTTTTAGCGTTTGTTTTCCACCTTCATTATAATTCTCATTTATTTTATGCATGAATAAATATAATTAGGCAAGTTTTTGTTAAATTTGGTATGATTCATGTAATAGGAGATATTGATTAACCACTATTAAAAGGTTTAATTAATAAAGTATCTTGTATTAACTTACGCAACATATGAACAAATTTATAAAATAATAATTTTGAATTAATGTGTTTTATTTAATATATGATAAGATGTAATAATAATAATATAAAATGGAATCATAATATGATAAGATGGGATAACAATATGATAAAATGGAATAATATGAAAGATTAGAATCATAACATAAAAAAACGAACCTTAAAATCGGACACAATATGATAAATTGGAATCATAAAAATTACTATTTATAATAATATCTGTTTTTAGCAAAGACCATATGTTCCGATCGTAATGTGTTGCTATAATTGTATTTTTTCTCTGCATGCAGCATGATGTCAACGAAGTAAATCCTTAGTTTCAATACGAAATGCAGCTTTTTGTGATGTTGGAAGTTGTAGACTTATAATGGGATCTATCTTATTATACTCCTTTAAAAATCAATTATCTTCGAACCAATTATGCCAACATTGATCCCACGAGACGCATATGCAATCAATTGAACAGTATTGTCATATATTGATTTCTTGGTAAATGCAATTTGCATTAAGAGGAGTATTTTTAACTTAGTTAAATAATAAGACTTTATTATTGAATGATAGTGACAAACGTTTTATTGTAAATAGCCTTAATAATAATATGTATGCTATCTTGTAAGAAATTGTAATTTCATTGGATATTAAATAAAATAAAACTGCACCAAAGCATAAAATGGCCCTTTTTCGCGTTCTTTTTTATATTTCTATCAAAGGTATAATATGAATTTTAGAGTACGATATAAACTATCTCTCGGTACGGTGTTGCAAGGAGGTTGGAAAAAAGAGGCTAAATTGAACTTTAAAAAAGTTCAGAAAAGCTAAATCGCTTAAGAAATAAGGTTAGAAAAAATCTAATATTTTTTTTTTTTTACTTAAAAACGTTTTTTTTTTTTTTTGGTTCTCTTTAATTTTTGATATTTTCTTAAAGATATTGTAAAAATTTATAAATAAAATATAGAACAGCTGTCAAAAAAAAAAAAAAAAAAAAAAAATGATGCAGTAAAAAATCGCCTACAAAATTTCCGTACAAATTTGGGTTATATATATTAAAAATTATCCAATGTTTTGACAAGATTTTTCGTCATTTTTGAATTATAATTCCTTTTTTCTTAACCATTTTCAAAACTTTGGGTGATTTTTCGCCTTTATAGGACCTTTTAAATTACATTTTTAAATTGTTTCTGTGGTTAATGAAGTTTATTAAAAAATAATTACTTGTAAAAACTTGTTAAGTAAAATTTTAGGTTAGGCAGATTGAAGGGCCGCAGGCGAAAATTTTAGTTAAATATAAATAATCTCGATTTTTGTGCGAATTGGTATACAAAACTGCTTAAATGGATGATTCTTTAGAAATAAAATAGTTAAAACAAATAAGAAATTATTTTTTTCTTTCTTGAAATACTAAAATTTTAGCTTTCTAAAGGCAATTCTAAAAAACAAAAACCCTAAAAAAGGCTAGAAGAAATGCGAAAAAATCCAAAGAAACACTATAAAGTGAAGTGCGAACATTGACACCTTTTGTTTTGAAATCATCTTAATTATATATATTTATAGTTTAATCTTATTTCATTTTATAATTTAATATAAGAACTTGTTTAGCATGGAAAGAAACTTTTTGAAGTACTACTTAAACAAATTTGCTAAAACTACAAATATAGTTTTAGACAATTTTTGCTACCAGCGATATTCGAATAATTATCTGTTTTAGGTCCTAATTTGCTTCTAAATTTATATATAACAAATTTGTAAAAACTGAAACAACCAAAATGATGTATGCAATTTTATTTCTGCAAATATTAAAAACTTAACTCCCAATCTATTTTCCCGATTCTTGATTTAAAGGGAACGCTTTCACGTTGTGTTCAGCCATTCACACTTAACGATAAAAAAAAACAGAATTCCCATCAATAAACCGATTTTTATACCCTTCAACTAAAAAAACCAAAATATTGAAATAATCACCCCATAAATTACATATATTCTGAATTTTCGTGTAATTCGTAGACGATCTAACTATGTTTATCTATTGTCACGAACTACTGTCGAATAGAAATAAACAAAATATAAATACACAACCTAAAGAAGACTTGAGCAAGAAAGATCTGGTGTAATTACCTTCTATTCACTCTACATCCTCCCTTCATGCTAGCTTTAAATTATATTTCCAATTACCCCTAAATAAAATCGTTAAACTTTCAGCCCAAACTTTTCGTGGAATCAAACGTAAATTTAATTGTCGTATTTAAATTAAAACATACTTATTTAAAGTATTCGTAATTAAAATTCAGTACATACAGTAATATAAAAATTACTGCAATATTCAGAAACATTCATAAATAAATTATTAAAAGAAAATAATTTATAAATAATATTTGTTAAGTGTAGAACTTTAAAATTAAGCCATTTTGATAATATAATTTTTATATAAGTTCAAATAATTGTATTTTTTTTATTCAAAATCTAAAATTATTATTATTTATTTATTATTTTTTTATTTTATTTATTTACTTCTTTATTTGTTTTATTTATTTTTTTATTTATTTTTTTTTTTTATTTTTTTGATAAGGTTTGCTTGCTATCAAAAATGGGAAAATCCGTTCATAAAAAAAAAAAAAAAAATCAACGGCTAACTCTGTACAGAAAAAAATTACAGACCAATTTTTTTTATTAATCTAAAATATAATCCACTGAGCATTTTTGGAGTACTATAAGCCATACAAACAGAACAAAAGCGTGTACGAAAATTCACACAATTGGTTTAAGCATAAAAAGAAAAAAAAAATAATAATAATAAAATAAAGAATTGGGAAAAAGTATTGGGAAAAATGTAATCCCCATACAAAGCAAATATTCACCTCTATTATGTAAGTCGTTGTCGCGTCGCACAGAGTGAGATTCAAAAAATGGATATAATTATGGCATTTTGGAAAGGCTGTTAAAGTTTTGAGCTTGGATCATATAGACCTACGGGGGCGGCTCCACAGGGTCCCAAATTTGGATACCTCGAGTATAACAATTTTAAAAATTATCGTGATTATTTATATTTGGACTGATATGAAAGATTTTTATATACGGAAGGATTTTGCTAGTCGAGAAATATAAAAAACATTATCATCATATTCATATCTTATCTCTTTTAGTTTTAGAGATATAAGACATGAAAGATTAAAATTTTTGATTTTTCGCCTTCCTTGGTGAATTTTTGTCGCTAGAGCGGGTCTAAATTTCACCCGATTTTTTTTTTTTTGGAAATTTATTAATAGCAAAATTGTGCGAAAAAATAATTTTGAAAAAATATTTACGGAGTCAGAAGTTACAGGCATTTAAATTTTAACTTTGAAAAAAAGTCGATTTTTTCCGTTTTTTTTTTTTTTTTTTTGCCAAAAGTGTGGTCACATTCTTTTACTGTTATATAAAAATTTTCTTCAGTAACATATATAATATGTATATTTTTCTGAAGTATAATTTCATAAGAAATTGTGTGAAGGAAAAAAATGTAACAACTTTAGTCGTCCGAGAACCAGGGTCTTCCAAATTCGTCCTATTTTTTTATGATTTTCCAATTTTTACCTTAATTTCTCAAATTTTTGCTCCCTGATATTAGTTGGGAAGGTATGGCAAAAAAAAGAGTAAAAAATACCATTTTTGGAAATTTTTTAAGGTTTTTCGAGAACTGCGGCATCCCTGTTGGTAAGTCTAAAAAAATAGATTTAGTTTCAAATTAAGCTCCAAAAAAAAAAAAAAAACTAAATATCAATATCATTAAAAATATATAAAATAAAGAAAACTTTGTTGCATTATCAAAAATGAATAATAGCACACTTTTTCGATATATTTTTACAAAATGTCTTCAACAAATTTTCGTATTATAAGAAGACAAAATTGCCTATGTCAACGTGTCGATAATTTAAAGGAAATAAATATTTTTTGGCAATTGTTTATTTTTGTTCTGAAGTTTATAAATAATAATGTGTTTTTAACCTTCGGTCCAAAGAAAAGTTCGGATATAAATATTTAACATATTTAATTTGCCTAAAAAAAGAAAGCGAAACTGTGTACTAGGAGTTTGGGGTATAACAGAGCTAAATACATAAGTGAAGGGGAGAATAAGGTAAAATGGAGCGCACTTTTTTTTAACTTCAATAAAACACCAACCACAAATTTTTTGAACTCTCTACTGGAACTGTTTTATATAACAGTTCTATTATTGTATTATTGTCTAACGTCATGCATATATAAAAAATTTTTTTCATTCATATGTCACAAGACTCCAATTTCCGGTATTTTATTTTATTGAATCGGCATTAACTAAGCAAATACCAATTAAATGTTGTCGACAATTACATACATAATAGGGGTGATTATACTATTACAGCGTAAGTCTTAAAAATTGACATAAATATAGGATGGATTGTTCTAGCGGGTATAGCAGCCTCCATACTAATTAAAATATTTATAAGCGCTTTTATATGGAACTATTATATCGTAAATCTTAACCCTAGAATAATAACGACATCTTTTATACATTAATACTAACGATGCGTAGATTTTACGTACATATACATATATATATATATATATATATATAGCTATTCCATAAAAAACACTTTATTTGTCGTTGTTTTATCGGTTAGGAGCATTTTTACAATTTATTTGTCTTTAGAGAGGCTCAATGTGAAAACAAATTCAATAAATAAGAATGAAACATTAAAAACCCTTTAAAACCCAATCAAGATTTTATTTATGAAAAGTTATGATAAATTATGATTTGTTATTCACCAGAGACTTGACATGTTTATCAAATACGACCGACAATATGTTCTACCTTTTTTTTTTTTTTTTTTAATAACGACTAAATTTTTAACACATTCTCCTTCCTTTCTGTATACAATTCTTAGAATAACGGTACTCTCAGCATCCCATAATTTTCTTTAAATTATAATAATTTCATTTAAAGGCTCAAATTGACTACTATATCCACCAAATGAAGATTATCTGCAAAATATTGCAATTTCTATTCTACCATTTAAATTAACATTTCCGAAGTTATATTCAAATTTATGCCGTTAATACTAATGATATGTATACTCTTAATACTAACGATATGTAAATTTTACGTAGTATCTTTTTTTGTGTTAGCATTCATAAGAAGTAAAAGTCCAAAAATTTATTATATTCTTTTTAATATATGTTTCAAAACACTTGACAAAAGAACTTATAAAATTTCATACCGTTCGTTAACTAGAACTATTATAGCATAAGTCTTATATGACTGGACGGCTGGCTGTTTGTCCATGTAAACTTTGTGCACAAAGTACAGGTCGCAATTTTGAAGAAAGTTCAATGAAATTTGGCAAGTAGGACTTTCATGACATAGGGACGAAGCTTATTGAAATTTGTTATGAGCGGTGCATTATTTCACCTAACCCCCATACAAATGCTCTCCCGGAATAGGGATTTAACGATCATAAATGCCTTAAATATAGCAATATTTTAATGAAGGAAGTTATAATTAAGTTTTGTATCAATCTTTGCACTAAATTTCATGAAGATCGGTACATAATTGACCATAGCTCCCATATAATACCCTCTTTCGAAAATAACTTTAACCCGCATAAATCACATACACATGTTAGTATCAGGTTTGTATTCGGCACAAATAAGTTTTATATAAGTAGAAATCATAGTGACAAATTTTATGATTTTATAATTTACCATAGCTCCCATATAAGCCCACTTTCGGGAATCACCCTAAAATGCATAAATTCATAAAAATGTTAGTATTAACGTAATATTCTGTATTCGTATATTTTATTTTATACATAGTAAAAGTTCCACAATTGTCCACATGTCTAATATAAGACCCAACGACGAATTGTGATGAGCATGCACAATGGCGTGGGGTATCATCATATCATACAATTTTCATAGCTTGGTTAAATATAAGATGGGTACGTGAACTGGGGAGGCAGCCCCCATGCAAAGTAAATATTTACAATCGCATATCTAAAGAACTATTTCAGCGAAAGTCTTAAGATTTTGTAGGAATAATTTTCGTATCAAGCTCCATAATTGATACAAAAAGAATTGATAGGTCTAGAGGGTGTGGTAGCCCCTACAGACATTTCTAAATAACTATTATATTGAAGATGTCAGAATTTGTTTACAGAAAGTTTTCATAAAGCCTTTAAATATATATATATATATATATATATATATGTTAATTTTTTTTTTTTAGATTTTAATGCGCGATACTAAAACTTACTTACTAAAAATCACGATTTTTAAAAATTTTGCGAAAAATTCAGATCGAATCTTAAGTTATTTTCCCAGATATTTTACAAAGAAATGTTATTAAATATTGTGATCAGTTTTTAGCTCAAGTAAATATTTTTTGACCTATAAAACTTTTATCTTTCGAAAGGTTTTGATGCGCCTCTACATTTGCATTAAGCATTACAAATACCACTTATTTATGCAAATTATGGTAAATTTTGTGCTGTCCATATGCAGCGTTGCCGTTGAGAATTTTTAAAAATTGTCCATTCTTTTTTTTGTGAAAAAAGGGGCAAACTGTTTCAATATCTAAAAAAACTCGTTAAAATTTGTTTATTTGACAAAAAAAAAAATAATATATAACGTTGTCTTTACGATGTGCCTTAGTAAACTCTCTTTTGACAAAAGTATTTCGTATCAAGTATCTAAATTTTATGGTCCTGATAAATTATATTTATCAACATTGTTATATCTACATATGATTCAATACATTTTTTTTTATTAATTTTATTTTTAATGCTCCTTCGATTTTATTGTGTAAAATAACAAGATAAGTTCGTTCAGTAATCCACGCTATTCTGTATGAAACTGTGAATGTGCCTCGCCTGTTTTTTAATAGGGATATAACGCACAATACGCACAATTAGAAAAAGAATCGATCTCTATTTCAAAATTTGTATTCCATTGGGAGGCGCACAAACCCCGCCCAAAAAACAAAATTATGTAAAAACTATTGAAAGTATGCCAAAAAATAAGATGTAGAATTTATCCATAAAGACCGATTAGTTTATATTTAAACGAATCGTTTTATATTTAAACCAATTTTAAGTTAATGATGGCCAATATATTAATTACCTCGTACAAAATTTAATTCCACGGACAATTTTCTATTGATGGTGGGTATATCAGATACGGCCAAGCTAACTATAAATTTAATTGTTTTCACAAAAACATTACTTTTCACAAAAAAATTAAAAATAAATTCAAAGATATTATTTCCATATTTTTCATTTTTTTTTTTTTTGCTGAAAATTTGGGACATAAGGTATCAAGTATGATGATGAAAATCTTTCCAGAATAAAATACATTTTACTTAAAATTTAAAATTGAAATCTAAATTTAAATATGTGTACATTTTTATTTCTTCCATATACTAACAGTAATTTAACTGGCACTAACTGTTTTAACAAACAAATTTCAGTAATCTATAAAGTTTAACAAAGAATTGAAATATTTTACTCAATAAAATTATCTTATGTACTTGCAGACTGATTCAGCTAATTTAGAGTCGATTCTAAGTGATATTGAAGCAATTTCAGAAGATATTTTAGCCATACAATTAGTTAAAAATAAATCTCGTGATAATCTCAACAATAAGTCTACAGACTCATTTAAGAATACTGAACAGCAGCTACTGCAGCAGAACAATAAAAATACCAAACCTTATAGATCTGAAATGAATTTGCTGCTAACATATGATGGTGATAATCCTAAAATAAAACCAGCCGAAAGTAACGTTGCTAGCGAAATCAGTCCGGAATCTGCGAGTAATACGAACACTGCGAGAAGAACAAAATCATTGGAAAGAGATCACACAGATAGTCCTTCCCCTCATATACCAGATCCAATGCAACCATTTCCTGAAAATCGTAAATACATTGGATTTGATCGTATAAATAAGGCAGCAATTTTGGCAACCACCACAGCTCCTATGGTAGCAGCTACTGGAACGCAAACATCACCTGTGTTGAATTCACCTTTAAGTCAAAGAGCTCAACTGCCTTTGTCACCATTAGTTACTAATCTAAATACGGCAAAATCTATAAGTGGAAAACCATTTCCTCCCACACCACCTACTCGATCGTTTCCTACACCTTTAAATATAAAATGTTCTGGAATAGCAAGAAGTAGCTCTGTTACTGAGTCTAGTACAAATTCTCCAGTATTGGCTGGTGTATCGCCTAATAAAAGTCAATTATATGCTGCTTTAGCTAATGCAGCCGCTAAAAGAGCTCAATTTCGATCCCAACCTACACATTTAACAAAGTCATTAGATATGGATGTGCCAGATAACATTAATGAGCATGAGGTAAATGGTGTAACGGAGGAAAAAGAGGTGAGTAAATAAAATTATATATAGGTTTTTTTGAATTATATGGGCTTAAGGATTTCTAATTTTAGACATCGGAAAATGCCAAAAGAAAAGCCAAAAGAGTATCAATTGTTTGTGTGGATACCGATAGTCCAGGCTCACCTGAAAAACCTTCACCAGCAATACGAACACAAATGAGTGGTTTTCAACCCACAAATAGTGGCAGTTGTATAGACTTACATGCAGTAATGCAAAATCCAGCCTTAAGAAACATTAAACAAACTAGCCAGAGTACACCAAACTCACCACATTCCTCACGTAAACTTGAAAACTCACCACTGGCAACACCAACTGTACCTCCCACTATTTCAATTACGCCCAATTCAACACCTGAACATCAACGCAATAATTCAAATACAAGCGGCATGTCACAACTGTTGGCACACAATCAGACCCATAGCAATAGTTATCCCAATGTTGTATCACCTTTAACACAACACCACCAACAACCGCGTAAAAATAGTCAAGATGCCATAAAAGCAAGTGCAGCGGAAATAGCTTGTGCTGCTGCAAATGCTATGCGTTCAAAGTGTTCACGTCGTCATTCCGATGGCACAGTGTCGCACGCAAATCAACGTATTAGTGGTGCAAGTGGTGGCACTAATGGGACTCATCATCACCATCCGCACAATCACCATCATCATCAACACAGCTCATCGCTGGTTAGCAATACAAATCCTCATCATAGCCATCATTCCCGTCGGGATAGCAATCACGAAACGGTGGCTTCATTTTCGGATCGTAATTCAAATAGTTTATCATCAGGGGAGTCATCGACAAGTTTCAGTATGCGCTCACAAAGGCGGAAATTATCTGTAAGTTCTCATACTGGTGGCAAGATACCTTGGTGTGGTTGTTGGGGTAATGGTTGTTTGTGAGTATTTGCAAGTAGTTTATTTTTCTTTATTATTATTTCTTTATTTAAATATTTGCTTTTTTTAGTAATTTTTATGTATTCAATAAAATTTAAAAGCATATTATTTTTTTCAATACACATACATACTAATCCAAATGTAAAGTATATAGATTCTATATAAAAAAAAAACAAAAATCATTAGAATTATAATAAAAAAGAGAAATAATACTATATTGTAAATGTAAATAAATTGATAAGATATTTAAAATAGTTAGTAAATATTTATTTTTATTTAGGTTAACATATTAAATAAATTTAAATAATTGGATTTAATTCAAATAACAAAATTGCAAAGTATACGAGTTTATTAGAAAAATAAAATTATTTAACTTAAAAATAAACTAAAAAAATTAAGGAAAAAGAAAACAATTGTTGTTACAAATAAACGAAAATTATATAACTAACGTAAATGTAAGAAAAAATTATATAACTAAAATAAATAATACAAATTCCATTTTTTATGATTTTTATGTTAATGTTATTTGTATATTTTATATTGAATTTGTTTTATCAGATTATTTATTTATTTCAATTAACTAACATTTAAATTGTTTTATTAATAGAAGCATAATAAATATTTAAATTGAAATTCTTTTGTTACAAATCATCATTAGTTAAAAATAAAATAAAACTAATTGAATTTCTCTTTTTAATAAAGTTTGCTTTTTAAATTATTGGAAATACATTTTTCAAAGGAACATAAATTTATAATTAAATAGGAAACTATATAATTTAAATGTAAGTACTATGGAACTGTGCATATAATTCTTATCAGGAAAAAATATTACCTATTTTAAGCTATTTCTTGCGATTCAGCTATTATGAAATCTTTAAAATTACCTCGCACAAAGATTTACAGAGCCACTATTTAAATATTCTATCCGTTTCACTATGAGGAAAACTTAGCTTTTCAAGAAAAATTGTTTTTAAATATCTTAGCCAATCTATTCATAAAAATTAAAACTCAAACCTTTAATACTTATTTGAAGTAACAAAAACGAAAAAATATTTGAGTCTTTAGATTTAGTATAAACCAAAAAAGCATAAAATCATAAAATTATAAGGCAGACACTAACTACGTATATACATATCAAACAACATCCCAGCGAGAAGAAGAAAGAGTAAAAAGCCTTCGAAAATACCTTATATCATGAAGACATCAAATATGAAATGACTAAAATCGGAAGATTTGGTTCGTATTCAGCATACTCGCACTTCATACATACCAATAAAACATAACTATTTTAATGTTTTTAAATGACACAAAATTCACGGTTTTATTTACTATTCTAATTCTATAAAAATATAAATATTTCAAATATTTTATCCATATCTTTTCTGGCTGAAGTCCGATTTCACTAATTTTAAAAAGGAAACGTAGTCCTTCTTAAATATTAAAATAAAGGAAAAATATATATTTTTTTTTTTTTTCTAGAAATTTTTTTGATGTACTTTTGAAAGCGTTCCCTATTCGATTTTTTATTTTTTTTAATTTGGCAAATATATTTAAATATTTATAAATTGACCGACTAATTCAATTTAAGTTTCTATGTGATAGAAATTTCTAGTATTTTTCAAACTGTCTTATAAAAAGCCCCAAAAAATGTTTTCGTACCAAAAAACTTATTTATTTTAAAAATTTCATTTTGTAATTTAAAATATAACTTGTTTTTATGCGTTATTTTTTTATTTATTTCTAAAAAATAGAGAAGATGTGTACCGAAGCGAAAATATATATGAGTAATCAGAAAAGTTGCGAAATTTCAATACCATATCTTCTTTATAATTTTTGGCGAATAAATCCCCAAAAAAATGCACTTAAAAATATCCTAATGCATTAATGCATCTAATGCAAATCTTCATTTTTGATCAACTTAGCTTAACATGTTAAAGTAAAGTTTAAATGATTTTAAATCAATAAAACCGGACATTTTGAGATTTATATGTTTAATATGTGAACGTATATAAACTTAGTATTAAAAAAAAAAATAATATTTTGTATAGTAATGGTAATTTTTACTAAAATTGTTTAAAAATAGTAAAAATATCCGCTACAAAAAAACTAAATTGAATTGTTGAACAAATAAATCACTTTTTCAGATGAAACGAACAAATTAAATCTCAAAAGGGGAGAATGTTGAAAAATGCAGTTTCATTACAAGTGCATTTTCTAAGTAATATTTATTTTTTTAAATATTAAATTTAAAGAAGTTCGCTTTTATCTCAGCGAAATCTGATTGCAACTTAAAAAGTTTGGAATATTTAAACCTATATACTTCATATATTTTTAGTCATTTTCTATAAACAAAAATCGGGAATAAAATCGCGAGTTTTTCGAAATTTAGATTGGATATATTAATTTTATTCAATATACGTCTGCTCAATTTGAAGAAAATCGGAGGACGCAAAGTCAAAAAAAGGATTTTTCATTGATTTCTCTTGGAGTTCAAAATATACCTTATTTGAAGTCTGTTTCTCACATTGCAAACTCGTTTCCATGCCTGCCATCAGTATTACCTTTGAGAATTTTTAACAAGTGTCCAAAAAATGAGGACTCCAAAATAAAAAGTCGCCAAAAAGGGGATATTTTTTTAGAAAGAATAACTACTTCAATACCTAAAAACCTCCTTAAAATTGGTTTTTAATAGAAACAAAAATATTGTATTTTGTAAATAACAAAAGAATTTATTTATAAAAAATTTTATTATATCAAAAATAAAGATTAGCTCATGAAAATAGTTAAAATTCCCATTTTATTAATTAAACTTCTGTACTTTTGTACGAGGTTTTCACTCGGATTCCAGTCTTCGAAATCCCCGTCTAACAAATTTAGTGCTGAAAGCATGGATTCGCGACTGTTGACCTTAAGTTTCTTGGACAATTTATTTTTCATTCATTCAAAATGATGTTACGCCGAGACACTGCTATGAGGCAAAGTAAAAATATAAATTATGTATTCTTCGAATCCGTTTTTTTTTAATTTTTCCAACCAAATATTTGTTCATAAAATTTATCATTAGCTTCAGTTTCTAACGATTTCAGCTCATTTATAAATTTTCTGTGTCTTTTTACAACATTGTGAAAAAATCTCGAAATAATTCAGTTCTTTGTTGGAATTAATATATAATGGGTCGAGATACCTCAGACAACTTAATTTTCCGTCATTTAGTATGTAGTCGTAAAAAGTCGCCATTTAGTTATATTTTAAAAAGGGGCCAAAAAAGTGCCCATATGGTTGAAAAAAGGGCAATTGGCTACTAAAGTCGCCAAAGGCAACGCTGCTTGTCATTCAATGCAAGACCTTGCTTTCTTTCTGCCAAAGGAAACATATAGGCAAGGACCTGCTCTTAAATAAATGGAGTCTATTATGTACAATGTTGTTTATAAAGAGTATGGAATTTTATTTTATTAAAAAAATTATATGAATACTACTTCCTCTAGTGATATTTCAAGTAAGACTAAATAATTTTTAGCCCATTACGCCTCAGTTTTAAAACTATTTTGTACATTTTGCAGCTAATAAGTTAGCGATTACACACCTTAGCGTCCAATGAAAGGGAAACAAGAAGAAGTTGCCAGTTGGAATTTACTTTAAGACATCCTAAAGTAATCATTTATGACTTGTCAACGTCGCTGTTGATATTGCCCTTTGTTCCTATATAAAAAAAAAACATCATGACATCTTATGACATTTTCATATATTTTGTCAAAATTCTTTAAGACAAGTTCAGCAGGTTGTTAATAGTACTAAAAATTTGTGACATATTTTTAATATGGATTTCAAACAGGAACTGAATTGTTTCCGCTAACCTTGTAATGTATATCATTGAATGACGGAAGCACATTTTTTTTGCCTAAAAATTGCTTTAGCAAAAACGTGATGATCCTGAAGACTTTTTTCACTTCAAATTCGATATTGTAATGCCATTCCACACTAAAATCAGAGTTGTTAAGGCATCTTATAATGTCTGTCAATATATTACTAGTAGGAAATGTCATTAAGATGTAATTTGTCATCACCTACTGACTTGTATCTCAAGTATCACTTATGAAATTGTCTTCAAGACGCAATTTTGATCTGGACAATTATAAAGGCCTGAACAGTTTAGGACTGTCATATTTTCCCGTTGAGATAACAATCAATAAATTATTCACTACAAATACAAACATTAGTACTATAAAAATAATGAACATAAAAAGTATATTATACTGCCCTTAGCATAAAGTCGATAGTATAAAATCAAATGTAAAAGAGGCATTAAAATGTAACAAACACAAATATTTCAATAGAATTTCTAAGTTTGTATCGTGCATTACCGATGGAAGGCCAAAGAGGAAAAGTCATAAACTTTAAGATGAATATATATAGTTATATCCACGAATATAAAAAAAATTAATACAAATAAATAAAAATAAAATGAAAAAGAAAAAAAATCAAAGGCCTTTTTATTAGTTTATTACATTAGATTTTAGAGGCACACGCTCGTTTAAACTTTGATAATAGCAGCAGATCATACATTTGTTTTTAATGTTATTTCGCCTTTAGATTTAAAACAATGTAGTTAGCTGGTTTTCACAGGGAAAATGTTGTTGAAAATGGCTTGTGACTGTTTACATGAATTATTTTTTTAACACTACACTTTGATGTGTGATATAAGGTTATGGTAAAGGATATACGATTACGTCTTATTTCTTTTACCGGAATTTTGATTTTATTATGTAACACTAAAAGTATGGATTATAAATAAGCCCTGAAGAAAAAATGTCTTAGAAAATAAATATAGCAGCGGCGCAAAATCGAAGTTAAAAAATCAGTTCTCTTATAAATAAACTATTAAAATTCTATGAAAGAGCAGTTGTTTTTTTATTATTATTTTTATTCAACATCGCATAGTGGTTCCATTTTTTAATAAGTCTGTAACTTGTGAGTAATTTAAAATATCAGAATAAAATTTGACACGGCCAGAGCTGAGGTATTTTCGATTTGATATGGAGGAGAACAGTGGGTGGAAATCAAAATTGCTAATTAATTTAAAAGAAAATCGCCAAAGAATTACTTATGATTTTATGACAATTTTGAACATAGTCCTTGTAAATCTCAAAAAACCGCTTTGAGACATACCTAGGTTGAAACACATTTTTGAGGTTTTTTCCAAAAAGTTTATAATATTTTTTCACTTCTAATTTTATTATTTTTTTTTTCTTTTGTTCTATTGTATTTGTTAATGTTATCAAAAGCAATCTTAGGGTAACTGCACATAAAATAAAACTGAAGGCTGTTTTGACAACAGTCTCCCCACAAGCCCTAGCCTTTGTCAATTTTTTAAACAGTTTTTTTTAATTAACTTGTAAAATTCTCAAAAGGCAAAGCTGAGATCAACAAAAAATTATATTAGTTTGTTAAACACAAAAAAGAGTATTTTCTGAGCCGCGACTTTATTTTGGTAAAAGAGTAACTGTTTTACACCAAAATTTCCATGTGCAGGAGTGTGTAGCTGAATGTAGTGATCCACCTCGAGCGTGCAAGATATATAGTAGCTTGTTACTTTTACAACAAAATTTAGGAGCTTGTTACTTTTACCAGTAAAAATTTCGGTTATCATGTCATGAGTAAAGAAGCTCATACAATGGCTCTTCCCTACTTACATATTAGCTGAATAACTCATTATTTTAACACGCTGATAATACTAGAAGCAATTACTCTTCTTATATATTAAAAGTAGACATTTTAGAACTAATTACTTCCAAGCTGTTAAATTTCATTAATTTTTAAGTATTACAGAAGTCATTATTTATAAAAGCAATAAGAACTAGTTACATTTCTGAAATATATAATGAAATGTCAGCATATAAAGAGCAGGTTTTCTCATTTTTGTACGTAAAAATGTATTTTAATTTCAAAAATTTAAATATTAATTTCAAAAACTATTTTAAATTAAAAATGTTTTTAATATTTGAATTAGTAAACTGAATTAAAAAAAATCTATAGAAAGTAGTATTTTCAAAACTCTGATCATAAATAAATAATTACATACCGGGTTATAAATAAGTAGCTACTTACCTACTTCTATGTAATGCTGACGGTATGCTGTTGTTATTGCAAAGTAACTACATTCGTAACTAAAAGTCATTACCAAGTTTTGGTGGTTATATATTAAATATTTTTACATTTCAGGTAATTTTCATAACAGTTGATAATTTTCTAAATAATATTAAAAAAGTTCAACTTTCAGAATTCTATAAGTCGATTTTAAAATGGGTTTCAAAAATTACTAATAAAAAAATAATAACTTTATATACTTAAATTCATAGTTTAAAATTTTATATAAAACATTTTTCTTTTTGCTAGCACATTTTAAAATGTACAATTAATTAAATTACAATTTTAATATACAAATATCAATATGTTAATGGTTGTTCTTTGAGCTTTCATTTTAGTTTTACTGAAAATTAGTGTTGCCAGGAGGAAAAAAGGCTAAATTGAACTTTAAAAATGGCTAACTGCCCCAAAAAATAAGGCTAGAAAAATACGAATATTTTTTTTTAACTTATGTATTTATTTTTATCCTCATTAGTTTTTGATACATATCTTACATAGAACGGCTGGCAGCAAAATAATCCAGTAAAAAATCACCTACAAAATTTCTGTACAAATTCGGCTTACATATATTTCATATGGAAAATTATCCAAAGTTTTTATGTAATTTTTCGTCATTTTTAAATCTTAATTTCTTTTAGATTAGTCATTTTCAAAATTTTGGGTGATTTAAATTATACTCATAAATATTTTCTGAAGTTAAAGAAATCTATTAAAACATAATTGTCTATAACGTTCGTTTAGGTAGTCCATAACATTAGTCGTTATATTTGATTTGGAGATTGAAGAGCTGCAGGCGAAAATTTTAGTTAAATATAAATAATCTCGCAAAGCGAAAAATCGCTTTAAAACAATTTTTAATTTTTCATGTGAAATATAACCCTAATTTGTATAGGAATTTTTGGGTGATTTTTCATTGAGTAATTTTGCTGGGTGTTATTTATAAATATATTACCATTTCTTTAGAAAATTTTAAAAAACTGATGAGAGCAAGAAAAATAATAAGTTAAAAAAAATATTTTTAGGGCATTTACCTTTTTTTCTAAACAAGAATCTGATCTAATTTTTCTTTAAGAGGTATTGATTTTTTGTATTGGAATTTCTAATATTTTTTTATTAACAAGGTAATCACACGAGTATATTTCATAACTCAAGAATCGTTGGTACGATTTAGATAAATTAAACACTACCAAATTATTCAAATATGTATAGTTTTTTTAAACTTACTAACATTTTGATGTATCTTTTATGACCTATAAATAATCTAATAAATAAAATAAAATTTATGTCTGTTAAGTTAAATTTAAAAAAAATCCCCTATATGTATTGGTATTTTTAAAATAAAAGAACAGTTAAAAAATATTTTAGTATATCTAAAATGACAATAAGCAACAAATCCCATTAATTTCTGTGAGTTTATCAAAATCTTTCTGTCCGTCTGTCCATGTAAACCCAAAGCAGATATTAACATAAAAATATCTTTAAAAAAAATTTCGATCCATATTATCTGACATGTTTGTTTACAAAATATATGCTAAAATGGCTAACTGCCCCAAAAGATAAGGCTAGAAAAATACGAATATTTTTTTTAACTTATGTATTTATTTTTATCCTCATTAGTTTTTGATACATATCTTACATAGAACGGCTGGCAGCAAAATAATCCAGTAAAAAATCGCCTACAAAATTTCTGTACAAATTCGGGTTACACATATTTCATATGGAAAATTATCCAAAGCAGATATTAACATGTTTAACGTGTTTGTTACAAAATATATGCTAATTTTATATTTTTTTCCTTTTATGAGTAAAATATTAAAAACTTGTTTTGTAGAAATTATGGCCCGTCTTAAAGTAGTTTTAAAAATTTGTTCACAATAATGCACTAAAAAGTCTCCTGGAGACCAAAATCCCATTTTAAAATATTTTTCCATAACAAGCTCAAAATTCCTAAGATCCATTTCGAGAAAAACCGAAAACCTTTTTTGGTAATTATTTTTCAATCGCTTAATATCAATTTATTTTTTTTTTTTTATTTTTTCTGTATTCAGTTCATCTACCCGCATCAGAATCTCAAAAAGGCAGTTTCTCAGGACACTCTAATGTATATTTAGCAAGTCAGATTGGATTTGTTTTAATTCACATTCAAGTATTTAGGTCGTTTTTATTAATTTTGAATAAGTATTTAAGTTTAGTGCCTCTTGTTTTTATGTTTAGCTGATTAAATTCGCATTTTTGTATGTTCTAAAATATACTAAAATAATTATCCTGTATTTTAAGTTCGATATATTTTTATACTTATTACGTCTAAATAAATAGTTTGATTTATATTGTAAAATAATATGAAACATTACCTTTGGAGGTATACAGTTCTTGTTTGTATTTTTGAAAATTTTCAATTTTATATTTTAAAAATGTTTAGAAAGCAATTTCAAATTTCTCAGACATTTAATATTTATTTCTTAGTTTCTTATAGTTAAAATTTTTAATACACAGAAAAAAGTTTGTGCATAAATATAAGAATTTTCTCTCATTGATTTTAGTTCATAATATTTAAGAATAATATCTTAAATATTAATATTTTTTTACATTTTTGAAATGAATAAAAAGTCAAGAGGATTTAAAATAAATTACTTAAATTTTCATTTATATTTTTAATTTGTAAACAAATTTTTAAAATTTTCTTCGGAAAATTTAAGGTTTTTAATGATTTTTAGCTGCATTATAGGAACAGGATGATCTGCTGAAGAATGCGAGCGAAATTATGCAAATTTCGAAACATTTTTGTATAGATTTTCTTTGGAATTTTGCCATTTTCTTGTTATTATTTTTATGTATATTTTTATGTATTTTCATTTACCATTTGGAAACAAATCTAATAAAACTAAACCAAAGATTTAACAAAATTTTTGCAAAATTACTAAAATTTTCATTATTTCATTTCATTATTCATTTAATATTATCTATTAACAAAATTTTATTTTTTATGAAAAAAAGCTTGAGAAAAAAAGTCATGTTCGAATCATAATATTTATGGAAAAATTTTCAAATATATGAATTTTTTCTATGTAGCATTGCTTAAAAAAATTAAAATTTTCTTTTTTCAGAGTTTTATTACTAAAATTTTTAGTAATAAAATATTCATATCTTTAACATTTTAAATTTAAAAATTTGCATTTCTTTGCTAATAATATTTTTTGAAATTATTAACAAATATAATTTGAACTTTCAGAATATTTAAAATTTCAAGCTGTCTGTTATGAAAATTGTAATATTTAAACATTTATATAATTTTTACTAAAAGCAATTTGAAAAAAAATAATAAATGTAAAATACTTTCATAGTTATTATATGAACTATATATTTAAATATATTGAAAATATAAACGTTTTAAGTTGTTTACTTTTAATATATTTAAAACTATTTTGTTGAAAATATTTTGGGAGTTTTCATTTCAAATTATGCTTTATACAGCAATTTTGTAGTAATTATAAACTCGGCTTAAATTAAAAAAAGGAAAAAAAATAATAACAAATCTTAATTTTTTAGCATCTTCTGAAAAATTAGATTTTTTTTAAAACAAAAATTCAAATTTTTATGTCTATAAAAAATTTTGAATATTTTTGGAATCAAATAAAATATTATTTTTTTAAAGTTTTGTCAGAAGTTTGTGATAAATTTAGTTACATGAGCTGACTTTGTCAAAAATGCCAAAATTCAATTAAAAGAATTGTAATCATCATATAGATTCGCGGTTTTAAATAGCAAAAGGAAATAAAAATAAAAAAGATAACTCATTTTATCTAACATTTTTTTAATCCTTTTTTTATGATTTAAAAAATAAATGACTAGCATTTAATGGAATTGTACTCTTTTATATTAAAATTAAATATGTTAGACATCATATGAAGCGTTACCGATGAGATTTTTTGAAAAGTGTGTAAAAAGAGGGTTTAAAAAAGTTGCCAAAAAGGGGATTTTTTTCATAAAAAAGGGCTAATTGCTTCAATACCTAAAAAACTCCTTAAAATTTGTTTACTTAATAAAAACAAAAATATTGTATTTTAAGAAAAACTACTAAATTCAATTTTATTAAAAATAATGTATTTATAATAATTTTTGTTATTATTACAAAATTTTTAATACATCAATATATGAGACAATTTCAAAATAATTAATTTTTTCGTTGGAATTAATATGCAATGGGCCAAGATATTTCTAACAATTTAGTTTCTCGTCATTTAGCACATAGTCTTAAAAAGTGGCCATTAATTCCATTTAAAAAAGGGGTAAAAAGTGGCCAGATGGTTGAAAAAGTTGCAATTGGTGACTAAAAATGTCCAACGATAATACTTATCATACATATGTACGTTAATTGACATTTGTTAAATAAAAAAAAGTTTCTTTATAAAAAAAGGAAATATATAAGTTCATTTTGCAGAATATTTTTTTTTTTATATATTTTTTAATAACTAAAATATAAAACCCCAAAGCATCGAAAATCTATATGGGCAAAAACACAAAAATGTTAAAATTGTACTAAAATTTTTCTTGGACTTTTTTTTCTTGGCTCATAGCGTATAATCTTTAGCGTTTAAGACCCGTAGGAGTGATTCACTTTCGCGAGGGAACCCAAAAGCTACCGTGGTTTAAAGTTAAAATTTAAAAAAATCAAAAATTCAAATTTCACTTATTTACATAATAATTCCCATTATCTTGAGAAGAACCATAACAACATGTAAAAGACACAATATTATCAATTTTTTTTAAAACAGACTGGAGTGCCACTATATCTTTTAAAAAACTACATTTCGGAATTAAATGTGCACCTACTCATTTATCATTCTATGAAACAAAAAATGAGGTTGAATTTGTAGGTAAAAAATTTAACATGATTCTCAGAAATCGATATTTAATTTTAGAAAAAAGTTAGCTTTATATATTTTTTTCTTTTTGATTTATTGCTTTCTAATTTATTTAATTTTGTCAATTTTTCCTTCTACCTATTTGCAGACATCCCATAAAGAGCATTGAACAAAGCTTATAACGCATCTAATAATACCTTTTCACTGGTACTACCTATCCAAAAGAGCTAAATTACAAACATTTTGTTTGGAAATTCTATGTAATAAAATGTTATTAAAATATAAAACTTCAGTTTTATTCGAAATTTGTTACTCAATACTTAAGGTTTATTTCAATTTTCCTTTTTTTTCACTTCATGAATGTTCATTATTGTTGTCGAATAAATATGGGCGGATGGGCTGCATGTGTAAACAGACAGTAGAAGTAAGAACGCTTTTTTATTCCCTTTCAAGGATTAACTAAAAAAAGTAATTTTAGCAAATATATTGTTTCATTAGAATGTTTCTTGTTCTCATTTGCGTATTAAAAGGTCTTTTAACTAAACAAAGATTTTTTATAGTTATTAAAAATAAAAAAATCAGAAGAACAAGGTATGAAAAAATAAGAAAAAAAAAAAAAAAAAACGCGAAAACAAAATTTTAATGAGTTTGCCATTTATTACTCTGTACAAAAATAAAAATGAAAAAAGCATGTAATTTTTAACCCAATTTTTCATCTATCTCTATTATAACGTTTAACTTTTCAGTTGTAATGAATAATTTTTCTAAAAAAAAAAATATATCAAATCAAAAACAAAAATGTTCTATGTAAGTAATTAAAAAGAACATGAAAATTATATGCATGTATGTATGTATGTACGTATATTGGGTTAGAAAGAAAAAACTTTCGTTTGTTTATAAATGCCCTGACTTGAAAATGCAATTATTATAATATTAATTCATATGTGATTATTAATAAGGTCAAGCGTGTTGGATTGACTATGCTCTTCTTAATAAAGAAACATTAACTCTCTAACGATCGTAGTAAAACGTTTTGAAATAAGTTAACTTACATATTTTATTCCAATTAAAAAAATAATTAATGTAAAATTTTTTGAAGACCTAAGTTCTAAATATTTAGTTTATTGTGTCAACACTTAAACTAAATTACGAAAACCAAATGCGGATAGGAAGAGAAATAGAAGACATGGTTTCTTTGTTTTTCATCAAAACTATTAAATACAAATAGCTAATTGAGTTAGCCTAGACCATTGTAGGATAAAAGCATAGTTTAATGATGAAAAACAAAGAGCCTCTTAAAAACTTTTAAATTATTTTAAACTCTCAGTTTTAGCCCAGTTTTGTTTAGGCCTTTTATTTAATCAAATAGACTACGGTCGTCCACTCAGTAATTACTTTTGTGCCAACCCAATTGCAGAAACCTAGATCTCATTTTAATATATATATATATATATATATATATATATATATATATACAAAAAGTATGTATATTATCATTGAATACAATGATTCATAATGAAAGATTAATTTTTGATTTTAAATGGTGAATATAATAAAATTGCTCACAATTATGGCGGAAAAAATATAAATGCGGAAAAATTATTATACTTCTTTTAATTAAAATGAATGTTGACCTGAATATGAAGAAGCCTTAACAATAGTTTAATTTTTAGAATATTTAATTGGATATTAGTGCAAAAAAATGTTGTAGAAAAACCCCTCAAACGATGCGTATTGATGAGCTCCATTCAAAAAAATTTTTAAAGTTTATCTTCAGTTATCTGCATGTCTCATGTATGTATATCAAATATCACATATTAATCTTAATTATTAGTTTGCGAAGAAGTTATCGAAATTGAGAATTGCACATAAAATGCAAAAAGGTCTTCTAAGTGGACGGATTCGTACTTTCTTATTTATGTGTCTCTCACAGTGTAAACGTGATTCTCGTTTACTTTTATAAGGACTTATAAGATGCTAAAACGAAACAAATTCCGTCCTTGAACTTTATTTATTAATTTGTTGAATTTAAGTAAAAATTTTATTGGGGTTTTAATGAGTTTTGAATTTTCTTTTACCCAAAAAGAAAGTACGTTAAAACTTTAGTTTAACGTAATTTCCAGATGTGACGCCTATTTTTGGTTACCGAGTTTACATTGCTCCCTCAACTATTTGTGCAAAATTTCGATGGTGTTCACACTTCTGTTTAAGAGACATCGTCAGTAAAGTATGAACTGTTGTTACGACGTTCACTCAGTGTTTCTAGTATTTGGCCCATAACTTTTTTCTTCATGAACCGACTTGTCCTATTTTCAGTACCAAACAAACCTTATATAAAATAAAAATTTGCATCGAATTTCGTCGCTCAAAGTGGTCCGCCGTATCCTGCTTTCAACAGACGAACATACATAGAGACGAACATATCTAGATCGTCTTAGAATTTCATAAGGACCCAAGATGTATATATTTATGGGGTCTTAGCTCAATTTTCCGATATGCTATAAATGCAATGATAAAGTATTTTTAAATCCTCGATAATTTCGGCAGAATTATTGATCTGTTTGTCCGTATCTTCATTTCGAAGAAGGGATCCTTCTCTGGCTAGTGTATCTGCTATAAAATTACCCGGATTCTTGAATGACCCCTAATCCAGACCAGCTCCAGTATAGGATGTCTCGCCATCTTGTTGAGAGATTTCCGGTATTCAAGTACCAATCTGGATGTCGAAAAGATACTTGAGAGCGTTTTGATCGCTGCCTGACTGTCTGTTCAGATTTGGATATCCGCTCCGAATACCCTATAATATATTAACCAGTTCGCCGAATTCTTTATAGCCGAAATATTTGCTTGAAGAATGCTGCAGTGATCTGCCAATTTAAAGGAAATGTTTTTACTATAAGCAGGAATATACATACCCACCAACCCCATTAACAGATTTGGACCCATCAGTTTAAACCTCAAATGAACCAGCCCTTAATTCTGTGGTATTAGAGATTGATACTGAGAAGTCTCTGCCAAGAAAGGGCATGGGGCATGGGGATACAATAATAATATTGCTAGGAATGTTATTAAGGAATCCTAAAATGGTCGCATGGCCTAAACTGCTATCGTTCCATGCACCTATAGTCTCGACCCTCGTCGCCGTCATAATGGCGATTTGTTTGGCCATAAGATCCACCGGTAGCCAGTTCATTAGAACAAATAAGGAGTTGTACGATGCGCTCCTGTTATGAGTAGCGCTGAACTACGTAGGATCCTATCAAAGATTCCGATGTAGGTGGATTTCTCCATAGCCCTCCACCATACTGTCGCTAAATAAATAAGTATGGACCTAATCACTGTGTCGAAGAGCAATTTCGTATTCCTGGGATTTATTCCTCAGGACTTACATGGCCTTCCTACACATATAATGGGCATTACCAGCCTTTGAGGCTTTTGCCCTTGTATTTTGGAGCCAAGATAGTTTGGAGTCCAGTATAATCCATAATAATATAATAATAGTACTTCGCACTATCTCAAGTGGCAAAGATGGAATCTTGTATCTTCTAGAAAAGAGAACAAGTTCCGTTTTTCCTGGATTCACGCTAAGGCCACTGACTGTACTCCATGTACTAATTAGACACATAGCAGTTTGCAGGCGGTGAGACATAGTATCCAGATATTCCCAGATACAGCCAACACAACATCGTCCGCTTAAGTAACAGTTTTAAACTTCAGTGAATCAGGTTCCTTGAGCAATGAGATAACGGTGATATCTCAGAGGAGTGGAGATAAAACCCATACTCTGAGTGGCTTTCTACGCCGCTACAGAAAGCCCTCCAGGATTTACGTTTCGCATTTCTTATCTGGTTTTTAAACTTGTTAACTGAGGTCTTGTAGGTGGACCAGTCCCTTAGTCTCTTGGTTTCACTAAATAGACGGCGAAAATCTTTACGAGTCTCGCCTTTTTCGGAATTCCACCATACCCCTGCTGCATTAGCGTCATAGCCCTGCTGCATTAGCGTCTTAACACAGGACTCAATATCAACGCAACCATTGATGGTCGGAGGATTTGAGAGGAGTTGGGACAGGATATCTTGTTGTACTGTTTGTCTTCCCCCTGTTTTGAAAGGGCTTAACCCCAGATAAACAAACTTCCAAATTGAATCCAATGTACAAGTGACCAGAGAATTAACAGTCATTGGAGACCATTCAATCCCTAATCACATTACTAGTTACCACAAAGGTCGGTTCTTTACCAGTCTTCAGAATATCTAAACTACTACAAAGAATAAAATCATATAAAGCCTAAAATTTTTATTTGTATCGGAGCTTTCTCAAACGGCATGATGGGCATTGGCGTCAGCACCAATTATGAGCGGTATATTTTTTGCTCTAGCCGCCTTTGTTATTTCGCGAAACTTAGTTGGTGGTGGTTCGCATTGCTAATGGGCCATATAACTGGAGACAATGTTGATAGTTCCAGAGGTTTTCTCCCAGACCGCTGCTACAGTGTCCTCATCACTGAAATCAGAAAGAAGAAAGAGACTGAGTTTCTTGCTTGTTACTATATAAGATCGTATTTTACCTGATCCCGTAGCATGTAGCAGCTTAAATTCGTCCGCACATAGTCCACAAACATTATCGACAACGATCTATGGTTCCTGGACTAGTGCTAGCTCCTCTCCTCTTTCTACCATTCGGAGGAGCAACGCAGCAGAGGTTGCTTTACAATGGTGAAGATTAACTTGCGCTATCTTCACCATGTGTGTCTTTTGGGTTGACTGTGACGTTGACGTGATCTTGGTCGGAGTCCAAGAGGGCGTCCTCGTCAACTACTTCGTCCACTCGCTTGAAAAATTCACCCACAAACTCAGAGTTTACTTTCGGAGTTTGATCATCATCGATCTGAATCGGTCTGTCTCTGTCATACCTTGGAAACCACGTTCAGTCTAATCTTTCGGCAGCGCGATGTCTTAAAAAGGCCCTTTTGGCGGCAGTAATGTGCCTTTGGGACGAATTATTGCCCCTTCGGGCAGGAGGCATAGTTCCAGAAACCGAAAGCTGGTTCGCATTCCTTTCACTTACGGGGGAAGTCGCCCGAGTTGGTTTCGGGCATGCAGTCCCCGAAGCAGGGGATTTCGCTGGTCTTATGTCGGCACGAGGTGCTTGGTGCGAAACTCAGAGGCACCTCGCTGCTTCTGCTTCCAGAATCAGAAGGCGGTTTTGCGCATTTGGTGGACTTACCACCTCCCGCTGTTTTCCTTCCGTGTTCCACATTTTTGTAAATTTTAATTTTTCATATTTTTATTTTTGTCCATTCAATTTTTATTCCCACGAGTGTGCTCGTAATGGATTGGGCCATCCATGCATTGGACCATTGAACACAAGTATGTAAGTATTGCAAGTTAACTATGCTACTCAACTTTTACAACTGACCCGTGCCCTGGCGTCGGAGGGGAGTTGTTAGCGACTAGTCTTCTTTAACCTTTAACTACCCATTCAGGTTCACGGCACAGCTACCTTACAAGTGGTGACAGTTTTGGTCCGCGGGTAGTGACTAGATATGGTCTGAGCACGTGTCATTACTTAGCTCTGACAGTATAAAATATTTGTTTCG
Source organism: Protocalliphora azurea (assembly GCA_932274085.1). Taxonomy (NCBI): domain Eukaryota; kingdom Metazoa; phylum Arthropoda; class Insecta; order Diptera; family Calliphoridae; genus Protocalliphora; species Protocalliphora azurea. The sequence continues at coordinate 41,780,946 of OW026519.1, forward strand.
CACCAAAGTAATTATATCTTCTTTGGATATGATATGAAACTTTTATAAAAATTTCAAAGTATTAAGTTTGTTATTTACTATTTTAAGCTAATTGGTTCATCCGTTTGAGTGTTTAAAAAAATGGACGTAAAATATGGGGGTGGCATCCGATCAAGATTAAGCATACCTATAATGTTATACAGTGCAAACACTATATATGCGTTATATTTCATGGAAGTAGCTTCATTAATAACGTGTAACATTTAAAAAATTGATTTTTTTGAAAGTAGGCGTAAAATGTGGATCTGTTTTCCGATCGAGATCTAACAAAGTTATTTACATGAAATTTTACCTCTGGCACTGATACTATCTGTATGTGAAATTTCTTGAACATCGGTTCATCCGTTAAGACTTTATTAATGCACAAATAAACAAATAAACAAACAAACTTACACCTCATTATAATACATACAAGAATATAAGAATTTATAAAATCTTGATTCTATTTTAAATTTTTATGAAAATACAATTCATTTGAAGTTTTCAGTGTTTACATAGATATTGTATAGGCAAATATATTTGTAATTACATAAATATTTTACTTACATACGACACATTGCAACATGGGTGAAGGGTATATAAGATTGGACACAGCCTAATATAGCATTCTAACTTGTGTTAATTGCATTTAATTCGATTCTATATCAATTTTAAAGAGTTATAACGTTTTTTTTTCAATTTAATATATTACAACGATTTTAAAATATAATTTGAAAAACTTTTTTGATTACGGGATACTTTAGCTTTATTGAAATTACGCTGTGAGTGTGCCGCTCGAAAAAGGCCCCTCCTAGAGTCATTCACTTTTTTTCTCACCAAGTTTGGGGAGCGCTGCTAATGGGGGCACGTTAATGAGATGTATCATAATCACAAGAGCAATAAATCTCCATTCTTTCTCTCACCACTTGTCCACAATATTATTCAACAGTAGTCAAGGGCAGACTGATTGATCACAAGTATGCAAGTGTTTGTAGTTTATATTAGCGGAATTCGACACATATGCTAAAATCTGCAATTAAATCAATCAAAAGAAGAAAAATTATTATTTTCAAATAATTTTTTTTTGGATTTTTTTTAACTTTGAGTGCTGGCCGGTACCACATAAAACCATGTCAGATCATGAGTTTTTGTTGTTTTACTCCACGTGGTATTGTTAACATAATTATATCAAAAGTTAATTTAAAAAATCTAAATAAAAAAATATTTGTGGTTTAATGTCAGTTTCTTAAAGGTATACGTAAATCGAGAATTCCCCATATTGAAGTCTTATATTCAAAGGGGCCATCTGCAGATTTCCAATTTTTTTCGCGTCAAACTTTTTAGTGTTATGCATTTTATCTGTTGTATTAATTTTGAAGCCAAAAGTTAATTTTAACAATATGTGTTTCACGTTTAATTTATTGTTTGATTATCTACAAAAAATATATTTTTTTTTAAGGAAAAGCACCCATCTGCAAATTTTTATTCGATCTTCATAATAGTGTTTGTTCCAATATGAACATGATAATTTAGTTTGTATTTTCCAAAACCCATTATATTTATATACTTATCATTTTCCCAGAAACACATTAAGTATGCAAATTCACAGATATATTTATCACAGTTTATGATAACCTTTGTTAGTTTAGGATGTGTAATATTAAAGATAACACAAACCATGTCATAAAATAATCAATGGTACGCATGTTTGCGACCATGTTTATCACTATCATAAAACAATCAGTGGTGCGCATGTGTGCGACTACTAGATAGATATTAGTTCTAGTTTAGTTTTAAGAATTTTGTACTTAGCTCTTAAGGTTCACATTTTTAATTAATAAAACAGTATTGTACATTCACTCAACAAAAAAAGTTGTCTCCTGTCTCTTACATTTTTTGGTCCTTCGAATTTTTTGGTCCATCTAACAGTCCTACTTATTTAAATAAATTTTTAGAAAAATAAAAATTACTAAAAATGTCTGATCGCGCTACACTATACAAATCGCAGAATGAACTTGCAGCCTTGAATAGCAAAGTGGAACAAAAAGGTATTCGTGTGGGTTGAGCGGACGATATACTAGGTAACCTCAACAAGGTATGGGAAACCTACTCAACTAACCACTGCAAACTCCTAACTCATGGAGCTAACGCGTATTCATACTTCACCCGGGAAAGTCTTCAATTTATGGAAGACTTAGTGGCAAAAACAAAAATTTTGATCAAACAAACGCTGGCAAGTACTGCATTACAGGGAGCTGCAGGAACCTAGCAACCGTCGGCTGTACTTCAAATGGAAGAAAAAAATGCAGCGACAGATGTTGTTTCTGCAACAACAAATGCAAAAGCGGATGCAAGAGCAATTTCAACAAAAAATGCAACAAATAATGCAAATGATGAAAGGGGAGAAAGCCGAAGATGAGATAGTAGTCCTCAAAGAAAATCCAACAGTTCCTAAAGATGAATCCGTGATTGCTGACGAAAAAACTTCGGCCTGGCTTTGTCAATACAGGAGAGAAATCTTCAAACTAAAAGACAATCTGAGCAAGGTTAAAGAAGAGAGCACGATATACATATTAGAAAATTTAAAAAAGTCGTGGCAACGACAGATGGAATCCATAAAGCAACTTTACCTTAAACTCAGTACGGAACTGTTGGTAAAAGAAGATATTCTTGAAGATTTAGAAGATATTGAGAAGAATATGAATATGAAGCTTAGTGAAAATAAACGGTCCGTGGAACTGGAAAAAATAAATATACTATTTTTTTATGGTCAAGTTCAAGAATGGGCTTCATTTTATGATCTATTTAAAAAATTTGTCCACGAAAACCAACAAATACCAAAGGTGGAGAAACTTCTACGGCTAAAAAAATTAATACGAGGCGACGCATTAAAACTTATACAACATCTACCCACAACTGAGAACAATTATGAATGTGCGTGGGAGATTGCAAATCAACGATTCGGAAACAATAGAATTCTTTTTTAATCGATAAAATTCTTGATCAGCCGAATGTAATAAGCTCATCAACCTCTAGCATAAAAAATTTGCTCGATACAACCAACGAATGCGTTCAGGCATTGAATGCAATGGGAATTAAGATGGGTGATGCCGATCCTATAGTGGTACGAATTATTATAAGGAAACTCGACAAACAAGGTATTTTATATTATGAGCAATCAACAAAAAAGAAATTCAAATCTTAGATGACGTGCTTCGGTTTCTATAGCAGCAATATCGAGCTTTAGAAGCTACACAGTCAAAAAGAGGTGACACATTGCAAAAGTCAATTTAATCAACATTTCTTTTGACCAAACCGCAACAACAACCCTACTGTTTACATTGTAAAGGCCCTGGTCACACAACATACAGCTGCAAGAAGATACTAGCAATGACTATTAATGACCGGTACGCTTGGGCCAGATCATCAAAAACATGCTACAACTGCCTCGCACACAAAATTGATAAAAAAAAGCAACAGTGAAATCAAGTGTCAAATTTGTGGAAAACTACATCATACCATTCTTCACTTTAACTATAACAAAGAAAAGGTAACGTCAATGACAACAAGTTCAACACCGAATGTTTTACTAGCTACAGCACAAGTACGTGTGAAATCATTACATGGCGAATTAATAACATTAAGAGCTCTGATTGACCAGGGATCACAAGGAACATCAATTAGCGAAGAAGCCGCTCAAATACTACAACTTCCAAGATTTAAAGCAAATACAAAAATGGAAGGTCTTGGAGAAACCTGTGTTGGTGTGGCCAAATCAAAAACCTACGTAGAAATTTATCCAAGGTTCTTGAGTACTACGAAACTGAAGACGACAGCCTTAATTTTAAAACGCCTAACATCAGCACATTCAGATAAATCTTTCTACTATGATATAGAAAAATGGGGCAACGTTACTCTTGCAGATCCAAACTTCAACAAATCAGACCGAATCGGTATAGTAATTGGTGATAACTTATTTTATCAAATACTGGAGAATGGGGTCCAAAACAAAGACAAACTTATAGGACAAAACACGAAATTGGGCTGGATTTTGTCAGGAGTTTTACAAGTTAATAGAACCTCAAAGAAGATAACTTCAGCAGTAAACAATAACATCGAACGCTTCTGGGAAATAGAGGAAGTGAACGATGAATATGTTTCAACTGATGATGACTATTGTCTTACCAAGTATTCACAAACAACCTTAAGAAGAGATGATGGCAAATTTATAGTTCAGCTACCATTTAAAGATCATAAAGTGCTTCGAGAATCCTACAAAAGAGTTATAGCGCGTTTTATAAGTCTCGAGAAAATGCTCCAGGTGAATAATTATCTAAGAACAGAATATACTAAGTTTGTCAATGAATACATTTCCATGGGTCATATGGAAAAGGTAACAATAAAATATCAAGGCAAATACTATCTATCACACCAAGCAGTTAGCCGAGAGAGTAACATCACTACAAAGGTTCGAGTAGTATTTGACGCATGTTGCAAATCATCTAATGGAAGAAGTCTTAATGATATTATCCATGTGGGTCCTAAATTACAAAAGGACATATTTGAGATAGTCACTGAGTGGAGATGCTGGAGATATGTGATTTCATCAGATGTAGAAAAAATGTTCCGACAAATAAGAGTGGCAGAACAAGATCAAGAATACCAATGTATTCTTTGGAGGGAGAATTCAGATGATCCAATAGAAGAATATAAACTTACAACAATTACTTATGGTACCGCATCAGCACCATTCTTGGCAATAAGAACTCTTCACGAAATTGGCGAGCATTGCGAAATACCAATACGAAATATCATCCCATCTAGAAAAATTTGGCTTTCATCTCAGAAAATGGATATCTAATAATGAAGAAATCTTGCGATCTATAAACAGAAAGAAGAGCAGAATGAAGTTTTAGATATTGGCGCAGATGAAACTTTAAAAACATTAGGCCTTCTGTGGAATCCCCAAGGCGATTATTTTTCTTCAACATGAACATCGCAGACGACAAACGGTTGGCGTTACCATATTTAGCAAAAATATTTGATCCAATGGGGTGGTTAACTCCAGTAACTGTGACAGCAAAGTTATTTATTCAACATCTATGGAAAATTCAATCTGAGTGGCGCGACCCGCTGGATGAACAACTTACAAAAGAATGGCTAAAATTTACAAATCATTTTTCATCACTTACATCAATCAAGATAAGCAGATGGTTTTATAATTCACATCAATCATCAATTCAACTTCACGGCTTTGGAGATGCATCAGAAAAGGCCTATGCTACGGTAGTATATTTGAAAACAGATTCAACAATAACAATTGTGGCGGCAAAGAGTAAAGTGAATCCAGTCAAAAATAAGAAGACTCTTCCAAAGTTTGAATTATGTGCTGCGCACCTTTTGTCAAAATTGTTCAACAAACTAAAAGGTGTTTTTAAACCAGACACTGACATGTATGCTTGGAGTGATTCCACTATTACACCAGCGTGGATTAAAAACTCCGCAAACAAAGATAAATTCATCAGAACTAAAGTTTCAGACATAAATCTATTGGCTCCAACATCAAAATGGGGTTATGTAAAATCAAAAGCAAATCCTGCATCGGATCAAGAGGAATTCCCCCAGAAAAACTTAAAAACGACGCTTTTTGGTGGAATGGGCCTACTTGGTTACAAAAAAGCGAAGAACATTGAACAAATGAGCAGGCTGAAAGGATCTTCGTTGCATTAACAAGACGCAGCAATCCAGTCATATATATGAAACTACAAGCCGATTTTCGTCGTTTCGTAAAATGAAAAGAGTTTTTGCTTACGTACTACGTTTTATCAAAAAACTAAAAAAGAATAACAATCTGCCGAGTTACTTAACTTCGGAAGAGCTATTATTATTAAAAGCTACCAACAAACCGAAATATCACACGAACTAACACAATTAAAAAACGGGCATATGGAAGATCACCGTAATAAGCTAGCTTCTTTAAGTCCATATCTAGACGAGGAAAGTGTTATGAGAGTTGGAGGTCGCTTGAGTTCGCCAACATACCATATAATATGAAGCATCCAATAATTGTACAGAAATCCAGATTAGCCGAACTGATTATAAGCGAAATTCATCAGTCAACACTTCATGGTGGCAATCAGCTAGTCGAAAGTATTGTCAGAAGACGGTATTGGATAATTGGTCTGAAAAATACTATTAAAAAATCATTCGAAACTGCACTAACTGTTTGATATACAAAAAGACACAAAAACATCAACTTATGGATATACTTCCGCAACATCGGGTAAATATGTCACATCCATTTACGCACTGTGGTATAGATTACGCTGGTCCTCTTTACATAAAATGTTCTAATGGAAGCGGTCAGAAATCGCTTAAAGGATATGTGGCAGTATTTATATGTATGACAACAACAGAGGCATTCCTAGGCGCTTTAAGAAGAATGTTTACAATAAGAAGCAAGAACAGTCATTTATACTCAGATAATGGCACAAATTTCGTTGGAGCTGCTAAAAAACTGGATAATGATTTTATCGCAGCTATCAAAAATAACTCTAATATTTCCCCCCCCCCCCTCCAAATCCTCACTTTGGAGGAATATGGAAAGCTGCAGTCAAATCTATGAAGTATCATCTGAAAAGAATTATAGGTGAAATCAAATTAACTTACGAGGAGCTCAGCACACTGTTATCTCAAATTGAGGCAGTATTAAACTTTAGATCTTCACGATCTTAATAGTAGTCCAGAAGGAATTGATGCGTTAACTGCAGGTCATTTTCTGATAGGGAGACCAATAATAGAAAGCCCTGAGGAAAACCGAGACGGCAAATTAACCTGTTTAGATCGTTGGAAGCTTCTTCAAAAGATGAAGACTCATTTTTGGAATCAGTGGAAAGGGGACTACTTATCCTCTCTACAGCAACGTGTTAAATGGAAATCAAAAACTAACAATCTAGTAGTAGGTCAAGTGGTAATTGTTCAAAATGAAAACACGCATCCAGCTCGTTGGCTACTTGGAAGATTAACAGAAGTTCACCCAGGAAAAGATGGTATAGTCAGAGTTGTGACTTTAAAAACAGAAAATGAAGCATTGAAAAGACCTATACATAAACTGTGTCCATTAGAACATCACTCCACGGGAGATTCTATTAATATTGCTAGCAACCCTCTCAACAGTCAAGGCGAAGATGAACTCCCAAGAAACTTAAGACCGAATCTAACAAGAGTACGGTCACCGAATAATGGATTATTTTCGTTCACGCTATTAAGTTTATTCATGATTTTATTTACTCGTTCTGCAAACACAACTTTGGTACGATATGTAAAGGATAATACTGCAATATATTTAGATCCCGTAAACCAAATAAATGTTGTATCATCATCCTGGAATCTAATACTTTACTACGAAATGAAGCCTTACTTTGAGGTACTTGATAAAACTTCTCAATTAATAAATACATCAAAAGAAATATGTCCCAGGCTTCATACATTCGGGGACCAGTGTTGGTCAATTCTTCGAAACATAGAATATCAGATTGACAAAATAGAAGCCAATAACCTTCTACTTCTTAATAAAGAATCTAAACGAAGTGCCCCGCTAGGTTTCATTGGATCATTTTACCATATAATCTTTGGCCTCATGGATGAAGATGATCGTCAAGCCTTTAAAATCAACATGAGGAACTTGTTAGCCAACCAACACGACCTTAAGGAACTAGCTAAAAGGCAACATTAGTAGTAGATTCAACAGTGAATGTACTCAAAAGAAAACCGACGAAGTGAACTTACACTTCTCAGAACTTAAAGATAAAATCGAGAATATTAGTTTAACCATGAATGAAGCTTATTATGTAAACAAGGAATGTATTCGATTTTTCTTGTTGACCAGGCAAATGTATGATCAAATTGATGAGTGTAATGATGTTCAATGGGAGGCGATTGATTTATTGCTGAATATTAATAATGGAAAGGTTCATCCATCTCAATCTGTGCTAAACAACTGCAAAGCAACTCTAAGCAATCAAATTGTTTGTGAAGAAAATTTCCCTGGATTGATGCCAGCACCAACAATTTCGAGCTATCTCTTATAAAGCCTCATAATAAACTGAACCGAACATATATAGAAGTAGACAAGTCACCCTTCTGGTTTGAGTTATGCAGCCTCCAAGACAAGGAATATTAACTCTAAATTCAGACTGCACTGCTAGAATCGACCAGACAACATTAGTGGCAATTCATACAGCTCATGGTAAAATTAATAATAAATTTGAATATTTCTTGACGAAAGACGTAAATCCGAATGAAGAAGGCTTTATTAAACTAAGTTAAAAGGCCATGTTAAAGATCTTAAAAGTGAAAACATCAAGCTCAGAGGACTCAATTTTCATCACGTTTCTGGACACACCTGCCTGATCCTGGTAACAATTGTAGTAATAATACTCATTATAATCTTTGTAAGAAGAATTCTTAAAGTAAGGCAAATAGCAGCAATCACTTTTGCCACCCCGCAGAATATTCCAATATGAACACGATAATTTAATTTGCATTTTCCCGGAAACACATTAAGTATGAAAATTCCCAGATATATTTATCACAGTTCATGATAACCTTTGTTAGTTTAGGATGTGTAAGATAACACAAATCATGTAATAAAATAATCAATGGTACGCATGTGTGCGACCATGTTTATCACTATCATAAAATAATCAGTGGTGCGCATGTGTGCGACCACTAGATAGATATTAGTTCTAGTTCAGTTTTATGAATTTTGTACTTAGCTCTTAAGGTTCATATTTTTAATTAATAAAACAGTATTGTAAATTCACTCAACCAAAAAAATTGTCTCCTGTCTCTTACAGTGTTAAATTAGAAATTGGTAAATAATGAGAACTTTCTTTGAGATTTAACTTCTTTTAACACATTTCGAATTGGAATCTTAAAATGCCTCATCAAAATTATGTTACCTTAATACAGTCTGAAGTCCATAAACTTCCAAAATATTTTTTCAACCTTTTTTGGAAATTTATAGACCACACACGTTCATATCCATCAATACTTTATGAAGCTAAATGAGAGAATTATACCTAGAGTTGCCGTTTGGCCCCTTTTTTAAAATTAAACTAAACTGCACTTTTTAAAACATTGTGATAAATTACGAGAAAGTAAGTTGTTTGAAATATCTCGACACATTATATGTATAATAATTCAAACGAAGAAATTAATTATATTGAGATTGTTTCACAGCACAGTGATGTAATTGTTTAAAATTAAAGCTAATCATAAAGTTTATGAACAACTATTTAAAACATCAAATGCTAAATCTTTTTGGACTGGATTGGGAAAGTTTATGAATTAATTAATGAATACTTATATCCTAATTTATATTTCTACTTAGGCTCATAGCAGTGCCTCAGCAGAATGTCCTTTTCTAAATTATCACTAATGAAAAATAAATTATCCAACAAATTTAATGTAAACACTTGTCAATCTACGCTATCAGTCCTAAATTTGTTAGGCGAGAATATGAAATTTTATATTAAGTATTTTTATTAATAAATATTTATTTTTGCAACAATAAAAGTTGTTATTATAATTAAGTTATTTTGTTATTAATAAAATTGATTTTAGTAGTTTTTCTTAAAAGACAACATTTTTGTTTTTATCAAATAAACAAATTTTAAGCAGTTTTTTTTAGGTATTGAAGCAACTGGCACCTTTTTTTGGCGACCTTATTTCTCTAAATCTACTTTTTTGGACAATTTTTAAATATTCTCAACAGTAACGCTGATTATATCTTAAATTTAAAGAAAGGAATAAAATAACTGAAATAAAATTCGTGATATCAGTTTCTTAAAAAAGTTATCTTTAAATAAAAAATGCGATAAATTTCAAAAACGGTTAATTTTTTTTAGAGATGTAAAATGTACAAAGGTAATGCAAAATATAAATTATTAGCACTTTGAAGATTACTTTACATTTGATTCATAAATAGCACAGAATGGAACAAAATAATATAATATAAAACTTATTACAAATTATTCAACATCCACCTTTAAATATATTGTTCGACTCCGAATTTTTTTTTTAAGTCGGTTTAACGAATTCCTATAACGATTCTTCTCTTTTTTATGCTTTCATAACAAATTGGTAAATAGATTTATTTTTTTTATTAATCCACTGATATAGTCCAAAATTTTAAGTCATTAATTAATCTGTAAACATCATCTTCGAATGTTTTAATCACGATTGAGTTTTTGATATGGAATTTAGTACAATTTTAATCAGTTTAAAATTTTTTCTGCAAAAAATTTTTGGCAATTTTTTCTCTTGCAATTTTACTGTTTTCCAATATTAATTTATAATTTTATTTATGAAAACATTTACAGTTTTTAAGTAATTGTTATTTTATAGTTGTAACGTTTGAAGATGGTCCTGCTAACCAAAAAATTCCTTTTTTATATCTTGATTGGTAAGATATCATAAATTTAATTATTGTCAAAGTTTTACCAAAAATTTTATCTTCTACACCTTTAATTTGCGATAAATAAAAAGGGCTATCTACCTAACTTCCCGAATAATGAGGTTAAAAGATTTATTTTTAACTATGAAGTTTAGTAGATGTAATATTAGTAAATCGTAGAAGACTGGAGTGCAAAATGATAAAAAATTAGTGAAAGAAACAGCTTCTATTATCTCCCAAACAATTGGCGTTTTGCAGGTAGCTCTTCTTGAAAGTAAGCCCTCAATATATCATTGACTTATGACAAATTGTATCTACATACTAAAATTTATGAGGAATTTATACTACATTAAAAAGTTTTAGAGACTGGCCTTGTATATAAGCCATGGTCAATAATGGACCGATCCTTTTGAACTTTGGTATATTGATTTATAATTAAATAAAATTTATGTGTGCCAAACTTTGCCTACTTTATGCGAGTTTGTAGAAATATGCTCATATTAAAGACATTTATGTGGTTTAAAAGATAATGAAATATGAAATATTGAACACATTTGTGTAGAGTATATGTGAGATAACGGATAGATTTCAACCAAGTTAGTCCGTGGAAGTTTATGTACCAAATTTTATGAAATTTCTTCAAAATTGCGACCTATAATTTGATTCCAAGGTTTAGAAGGCTGGACGGGCATCGCTAAATGGACTCAGTTACGATTTACTATAAATTAAGGATGATTTTAGACCAACATTTTTGGGCGTTATCCTCCTCAATATGTGTTTAAATAATTTCTTTAATCGTTAACATGCTTTATTCTTGACTAATATTGTTTTATATATATCTAGAATCTATATACCTGCAGAAAATTATTCATCTTATTGAATGAAGGGGATAAAATATTTTATGTTTAAATTATCATTTTTGTTTTTCTTTACATAGGGTAACGTGAAATTTACTAGAGACTTATAGAAAATATATTCTCTAAGAAATTGTTACAATGACAATTTTCAAATCTAATTGCTTGTTATTAAGAAGATGCGATTTATTATATCCATAAAAATACCTATCTTATAGAATTTATCATTCTTAAATATATCGAAAAACTCAATCTTAATAATCAGTGTTAATCATTCATCACAAGTACTTACTCGAAATCGCTACATCCAAGTGTACATTTACATACACTGGTATAGAAAGAATTATATAAATAAAATGAATTTTATTCGCAAAGTTACAGACTTTCTTTCATATATATTCTATTTATGTAAGTAGTGAAAAATTCACTACATTTAATATGAACATAAATATATACAGATATATATGTACTGGATACCCAATCGATTAACCGTCATTCGGCTATTCGTTTAATCTTGGTCAATTAACTTTTCGAATAATTTAAAATTTTCTATTTTCGAATAAGGAATATACAGAATATTTTGTGTCGAATAACCAATTAACCGAAATTTAGTTTTCTTTTAATTGTCTGAGATGTATTTATGTCACATCATTTTTTAATGTCTGTTATATCTCAGAAAAAATAAATAGAAATAATTTTTAGAAAAGTACTTTCTCATTGCTTTCAAGGTTTCAAAAGTGTACGTTTTCTTATGCTTAAAAAGTAACATAAACAGTAACTAAACATATTATTAAAAAGAGATTCAAGTAAGTTGTTCTGCTACAAAAAGTTGAAATTCGGTTGTTATTTTTGCAAATACTTGCTTCTAGAAAGAACTGTTTTAAATAATTTTATTACTAAAAATGCATTGGTTTAATAAAAATTAAAACTAATTTCCTTGCGCAGATAAAAAAAAATTTGGATGTTCATTGAAAATTTGCATTAAATGGTCCTAATTTCCATTTCTTCTAGATCAAAATATCGGAATCTTATTGACTTCTTGATGATAGAATGTTTAATGAAATGCGATGTGAAGAGGTTATAAAATTATATCTTCATAAATACTTAAACTTGTGATAATAGAAATTTTGAAAACATTTCACATTGGAGTAGACATGAACAAATCGTAACATTAATTAAACTAGCAAGTTCTAGTATTAATGTTTGGTGTCGTTAAAAAGAGTAAGTCTTTTGGATATCAAATTAAGAAAAAAGTTTTTTTTGGAATTTTGAAAAACACAATACTTTTGTATGAATTGGAATTTTTATAACTCACTACACTATACGCGGTTAAGGTAATATGTGTTTACGCTGATGTTTATAACGCATAAACAAATTGGTGCAACGTTCATCTTAAAGTAAAACATTTAATTTAAAATCACTTCTAAAGTCGAGAAAACGATGCCCGTCCTTCCGTCTGGCAGGCTGTCAATGTCAATGTAAATCTTGCATATTTAATTTGGTATAAGGACGAAGTGGGCTGAAATTTGTTTCAATCGGTTCATTATTTCTCCTATTGACCATTCAAATGTCCTTTCGAAATGTGATTTTAAGCTCTTAAATGGCTTAAATTAATCATGATTTAAATAAAATAAAATCTAAGTGTTTTATAAGAGTGTATAAGTGCCTATAATTTAGCATAGTTCCCATATAAGCTCACTTCGGAAAATCACTTTAACTTTAAAGAAAGTCGATTGGTCTTTAACTGGCCGTTAACTTCATGTAATAAGCTCCACCTGAGAATCACAATAACATGCATAAAAGCTACATACACAAATGTCACTATGATCATAATATTATACACACAAATTTGAAAAACAACCATAAAAGTAGTAAACGAATTTCATATTGTTAAATGTATTAGAAAAACAAATGTATCTTTCCCTGGGGAAAAAAGAAACAAAACATATAAATGCGCTTAGACTCAGAAAATGTTAGCGCACCAAATGTATATGGTCGCTAAGAGGCCAACAGAGACCAAAATATTCGTTTTCTCTTTCAAAATCGAATAAGTTATTTGAAATTTATTACAAAACAGTACGATAAATTTTCGCTAATTGTTAAAACTTTGTAAGTAATAGCGAATTAAAATAATGCCATTACATTTAAGACAGTTGTAAGTTTAATTAGAAAATAAAAATTTTCAGAAAAATTAAATGCAATGATATTTCTTCAAATTTAAAATAATAACGTTGAATAAAAAATAATAAAAATAAAAATAAAAAAACAAAAATTCTTAAATTTGATGTCTCGCACACGGATCAATAGAGCATAAACTAAAATTTTATTACGTAGTTATAGAGAGAAAAGTCTTAGTTTTCCAGCCATGTTAATATTTTTGCAAAAAAGGAGTTCCTGATATTGACATTTTGCCAAGTTTTATTTTGCATTGTTTTAAGCAAAGTAAATTCAAAGCTATATATATGTTATACAAATTTTAATTTTCATAAAAAAAATGCACGTAAAACTAACAATATTAAATTTCACTTATATTGCAAAAAATTATTCTTACACATAAAATAAAGAAAGTTACATTCAAAAGATTGATTTGTTATTGATTTATTAAATAAACCTGAGCTAGGGAAATATTTTTAGTATTATGCGAAAAAATTTAATTTTTTCATATAAGTAATCGAAAGAACTGATAATATGACCCCTTTGTGAAGAATTTGTGAAGAATCTACATTATGTTTCTAAATAATTATTCCAATATATTAAATACTATAATTAGTGTTATTTATATGTTTTACATGTATTATTAAGACTATTCGGCTAATCCATTAATTTGTCAATAATTAATTATTAACCGATCAAATTTTAATCTCAAATAATTATTTGCGAATTAGCCGATTAATATGAAAATCCGAATAATTGGATACCCTAATATGTACGCATATGTACACGAATAAATAAAGGTAAATATTTAGTAAAGCATTTCCATATTATATCGGATATTATGTCAAGTAAGCGACGGAATAAACACGACATTAAAATGGTGAAAACATTTAAAAGTAGTAAACTTGAATTTTGCCGTAAGACATGCAGTAAAGTTAAAAATAATTTATTATATTTACATGACATATTAACAAACTAAGGAACAATAGTGTAATGGAATCTTAAAATATATCAAGAATAGGAAGCAAATGGTTAAATATTTTGCATATGAAAAATATCATTAAATATAAACATTAAGTTTAAAAGCTTGCTAAATATCATAATTCTGATGACAATTTATAAATAATAAGTGACTGGAATAAATTGCATAATTGGCTTATACTGTAAATAAAATGCTAATCGAATCAGCAAGTAACAAATTACGGATTTACATCTAAAATATTTTAATTCTGTTTCGCTGTGTATTATACTTCAATTCATAATTTATTATAATTTTTAGACTGTACTTCCCCCTAAATTTTTGAAGTTTTCATACTTCAAGTCTCAGTTAACTAGAACCCAAACTAATGACAATTTTGAAATTAATTTCTAGTATGTGTCAATTTATTAATTAATTTTACATTAAATGTCATTTTCCTTCAATTCGCTATGGCAAAATTTAAATTTAATATTTTGAACATTTAGTTACATTTTGCTTATCATGTAAAAACCACACACTACACCTTAATTAGTTCGTAATATAGCTGGAAAACAAAATATAAGAAGAAAAATAAAGAATTAAAAATAAGGAGATAAAACCATTTACAATCTTTATCACACAAACAAAGCAGAATATCAAACTAATTAATTAAATGCTTGTAGTTTTAACCATAAAGTAATAATGATAAAACATATAGATACAAAAACACCTATCAACCTACACATATACACACCTAAAACAAAGCATGATGCATCATGTGGTTAAGAGGTAAAAAGTTGAAACTCAACACATAATGTGTCTCCTTTATAAATAAACATATATACATTTACGGTATAAATATATGTGTGCATATTTTGAACTCACACACAAACATTCTTGTGAATCTGAAGTATAATAACCTTGGTCACTTTGGAAAAGAAAATGTGTATACAAGCTCATATGTTGAGGAGCTCAACAAGAGTAATAATAATAACTTTTGTGATGAAAAATTTTATGATTATTATTAAAAAAAATAATAATAATAATAAATACGAAGAAAAACAATAACAACAGTACAACGAAAGTTTAATGATGATGACGATGTTAAAGATAATAATAGTAGAAATGGTGTTGGTGACAGAAACAACACTACTAGGCTACCATAACCTTAACCACAACAAGAGCTATAACAGTAGTACTAAAAACAACAACAGCAATATGTACATATATAGTCTACATGTGACAACTACAATGTCACATGCATAATAGAAGAATATATGATAATGTTATACAAAGGATACTCCATAGAGACCATGATGTCAACAACAGGAATAGCAGTGATATTTAGTGACCATAATTTAAGTGAAAACTCATACATTTGCTATATACATGTGTGCATAAACATACATACGTATTCAAATAAATTGTTATACAGCCATACATAGTTAAATATGCATACATACCTACATATAAACAGTACGCTAAGTAAATAAAATCGCATGCAATTAAAATTGGTATAAAATGGTGTAAATAACTAACTAATTTAATCATTTGTCTTTCACCTACAAATTTATACTCCTGTTAAGCATCCAACTTTGGTTTCTTTAAGTATTTCGGTATTGGCCAACAATTAAAAAAATTTGGATGGAAAGTATATAATGAATTCCATTGATTCATATTTGGTGCTTACACACATAGTAACCATAACGACATACCTATCTTAATTTTTTAAAATTTCAACAAATTCGCTATTTTATTTACGGCTTTAATTTTGTGAAAAATTGGGAATATTATTTCATTATATTGCGTTGTTCCGCGAACCTAGTTTTTTTGACATAAATACAAATTCGTAATATAAAAATATGATTTTAGGATGAGTACGAATCTAAAACAAGCATTTAAGAACTCCAAATGGCGGATCCAATATGGTGACCACAAAGTTTAAATTATTAGCAAACGTAAATTTTTAACACATTTTATATAGATTTGTAGCCGCTAATTCTACGAATAATTATTTTGGTACAAAGACGAAGGCTATTGAAATTGGTTATGATTGGTCCATGTTTTCTGCTATTTCCACCTTTTTGGAAGCAGTTATTAATAACTTCTAAAAAGGCTCAAAATATGCACTTAGTAGGAAATGTCCTTTTTTGGAAGCACTTGATCGTTTGTTTTTCTTTCTGTGTATGAATGTACTGTCTATAAAACACATATCTAATGTGAGTCTTTAATATAAAACGTTATGTTAATATATTTTTAAATCCTTTTTGAAAATGATATCTGTAGTAAATTTTCCATTATAAATGAATATTTTAAATAAATTTGACTACATCTTCGAGCTTTCTTAAATATTTATTTAAATATGAAACTTTAGCAAGAACTTTATTTATTTATTTATTTTATAGTAATTTTATTAATTTTGTTTAAATATTATATAATATCTAATTCGTATAAATTCTATACTGAATAAATTGATTTGTGGCTTAAATAAATGTTTGTGTCATTTTCTTCTAAAACTTCTTGACATTAAAAAATAAAAATAACAATTTTATTGAAAAAATTGTATAAAAATATTTAAAATAATCACTGTTCTTTACATTTATCAACTACTTCAATAAGCATTAAATATGGAGCCTCCCGTCAACCACAGGGAAAAAATGTGAATGTTGTACCAGAAAAATGTTAAAATGTTGTTTATTGGTTCAGAAATATGTACTGATGTTAATAATTTTTAGGAAAAATACCAATATATTTTTCCAACAAAAAATTAAAATTAAAAAATTTGATGCACAAATGCATTTTCAATTTCACAAGTGCATTTTTTTTAGAATTTCTTCAAACTAAAATTTCAAAAAAGTTATTATATTTGGGTACATATTTTCTATTTTTTTTTTTTTTTTATAAGAAGACAAAAATTTTGTTAAAAAATTTTAGTGTTTTAAGTTCAAAATATAAAAATATTAAATTTTACAAGGGAAGAAAAAAACTTCATAAAATCATTAAACTTTAACGTCTTCTTACTTTTTTTACAATTGGCAAGATTTGTTCATCCGTATGCAAAGTATCATTAAAAAAAATTTGGATCAGAAAATGATAACTTAGAATGGAAAAAGGAATTATATCCATATACTTTTATAGACAATAGTATATAAATTCTTAAGGTTAATCACGACTTCATTAAAACTGTAATAAATAGTATGTCAAAATTCGCGAAGATCAATAGAAAATTGACCATGGCTTCTGTATAAGCCCCTGTCCGGAAAATAATAATAATATTTGACGTTAATAAGTTTTATATGAGTAAAAAACTTAGTGCAAAGTTTTATCACAGTCTGTCCGTAATTGACTATAGCTCCTATATAAGGTCTACTGTCGGGAATCAAGCACATAATAAATGCCATAATATGGGTAATATCGTGATAATATTACATATATATATATATATATATATATATATATACATACATTTTAAAGAAAAACCACATCAAGAAGTTATCTTATTATATTATTTTACTTGTCCTTAGTTTGATGTATTAGAACCCACAAGATAATATTTTTTTTAACAATATGTATAAACATTACATAAATTTTATATGTGTTTTTCCTATTTTGAAGCTTATGTCTTATTATAATAATGGATTACACTCAATTTATTCAAAAACACCTAAAGATCCAAGTGAAAATTAGTATGAAAAATTTCACAAATTCATCATTACGCAAAGTAATTTTTTCGGTGAAATCAAAGTTAAAATTATGTGTACATATAGATGTGAATTGGTTATTAAAGCAATATTATGAAAAAAGAAAGAATTCAAAGGAATAGGTTTATAAGCCCTTAAACACCCCTCTGTTTCTTTTGGAGTTTTTTTCATATTTTTAATATTTAAATTTATATATATAAATGCGCATATTGCAAATCATCCCTACCCTGACTGAATTACCTATGTAATTTTCAATAGTTTTTCAGGAAAGCTAAAAAACAAAGTAAATTTTTTGACGCATATGGAGCAAATCAGCGAAAACTTTATATAGGTAATTTTGTATAACAATTTTCATTAAGATATGTTTGTGCTTTTATTTTTTGTAAGTTTTTTAGTTTACTTAAATACAAGAACTATGGAAAAAGGTATTATTTGTAATATATTCGTCAAATTTCAATCTCCTGAGATAATTGAAACATGCTACTAAAAAGTATTTTTTAGTGATCCCAGGAGAAAATAAATCTAAGGAGAAATTTTCAAAGTAAAAAAATTATCCACAATATTAGTGCTACATATATCAAACGAAAGTTAAAGAAAAGCAAATTAACAAGTAGTTCACGATTTTAAATAAAAAGATTTTCAAGAAGAAAAAATGTATGATATGCTAAAAATTCGTTACCACAATAAAGTGCATCAATTTGTATGAAGACAAAAACTGTTGCAAATGTACTCCCCTAAAATTAAAAACTTATATTTCATAAACTAATCACCAAAATATTTATGATCAATTATTTCGCTTTCGTGAGCTGGACCAATTTTAAGATACCTCTAAAAATATGATTTTGCGATCAACACTGTTCACAACTCGGATGTCATTGAATCAAACTGACTTTTTTGCTGATCTGATTTAATTAAAAATAATAATAATTAAAATAATAATAATAATAATAATAGTAATAATAATAATAATAATAATAAATGCAAGTAATTTATTACGTATTAACACGACCTATATAATCGATTGGAGAATATATTTGCAGCTGAAATATTTTTTTAGAATAGACACTGTCCCCTTCTAAAAAATTATTTATTCAATTTTAATTGTTTTTCGTTAGGATTTGAAAAAATTATTCTAATATTAAATAGTGTTGTTTTTTTTTAATTTTTGTAGAAAATTATAAATAAAATGATTAATACACATTTTTTTAATTTCGAGCATTTAAATTCTCATAATCTTAAACCATTATACAGACTTTAACCTTAAGAATATACAATCACATATTCATATTAATATTAAATAATAATCTGGAACTGAAAGACAGATGGACGGACAGATATCATTAAAGTTTTAGATAACGTAAATCTGTGTCTGTTAATTTCACCATAACTAGTATTGGGATATTCACTTTTAGGCGTCATATAATAAACATCAAATACTAAATATTTTATATTAAATTTTCAATATTACCATTTCCCCTAAGAAAATTAATAATATTAACTAATATGAAAAATTGCTTATGTAAATAAGCAATTTTATTGGAACATTTTATGCATACTCAACTAGGTAATATTTTAAATCCTAAACCAGTTGAGATATCGACAAATGCTTTAGTGGTCTTAATGCACCATTATAAAAAATTCTAAAATCTTTACATAGGTAAGTCAGCACAGGGAGGATACATTTCTATATACGACTACATACTTTTCATATGTTGAAATATATATATCGAAATATTTTCGTTTCATTTTTAGCTGGGTTGTATTAAAATAAATGAAAAATTTATTAACAAACTCTAGAAAATGTTTTATAACTTTTTGAGTTTTTAAGCGATTTTAATGATCGATATATAGTTTTATTCTAAAAAAGAAGCGGAATTTAGTATCTCAAACACAAGTATCTTTAGTTATAAAGCAAAAAATTAAAGAAATTTTGAAAAATAAAATAAAAACTAATTTAAAAATATTGAATAAACCTTTACTACTTGGAGTGTATATACAAATTTGTAATATATTAAATGTAGCTAACATTTTTCTGTTTTCTAAATAAGTTTGAGAGTCTAAAAATGATCTAAAATTTGGGGATCCACTAGCGGAGGACTATGCTAAAAACGGTGTTTTTTCAGAATACATGCCTCAAAATTTGGAGCGTGTTTGAAATTTTTGAAAATTGTTATGTGACGTCTTCAAGAAGATTTAGAGGCCACATTAAATAAAAAACGTAATTATATAGCAGAGTGTTATCTTTACAAAAAAAAAAAAAAAATTACCAATTTTAAATGAATAATAAATTTTTTTATAAGCCTAAATATATAGGGATGCAAAAGAGTTTAAAAGTGTGGGTAAATGTTAATGTATAAAACGACAAATGCTAACCTAAAAACCCAATACAAATGTGTAAACAAACACTCTTATAGATGTACACATTTTTACACAAGAGCAAGTGATCTGTATTATATAGGAGTATTCCATTTTAAATTAAAAACAAAAAAATGTCATCCTTGGGTACCGACTTGGATACTATTTGGTGCATGTGTGTCAAATGAGTTTTTATTAATTTTTATTTCAAAAATTATGGAAATTCTATATCTTTGAAATATAATTTTTTAAAAGGCTACAATTTTTGGCGTAAAAAAATATCAAAATAGTTTTTTTCTAAGATGTCATATACAAATATATATATATATATATATATATAAATATATATATATGTATATATATTAATATATTATATATATAATAAAATTAATATATATGTATATATATATATATATATATATATATATAAACTAAAACAAAATGTTGACACTAAAAGCAATATAAAAAGGCTAGATTTAGTTTATAAAAGGCTAAACTGGCAACACTGGTAGTAAGTATACCGTTAAGGCTTCCTACTGAAGCCTTATATATATATATATATATATATACATAGGAAGCCTTAACGGTTTAATTACTACCAGTGTTGCCAGTTTAGCCTTTTAAAAATCTAAAATCTAAATCCAGCCTTTTTAAAACTAAATCTAGCCTTTTTATTTTACTTTTGGTCGCAAAATTTTGTTTCAGATTCCAGCTTTTGTTCTAGTCTTTTTGATTCTTAATTCTAAATTTAAAAAGGATAAAATTTCAGTGTTTTGGCAAAGAGGAAAATAATTTCTTATTTGCTTTTTCCAATATTGTGTTTACAGAATCATCCATTTAAACATTTTTGTGTATTAATTCGCACAAAATATCGAGATCATTTATGTTTAACAAAAAATGCTTCACTTCCTAAGTCAAATATAACATAATTCATCATATAGATTTACTTAATCAATTAGTATAATTATTTGCTAATAAATTTCTTTAACCATAGATATTCATTAATATAACTTATAAAATTCTTATAAAAGCGAAAAAAGAACGGGAGTTTCTTCGTTGGGTCATTTTGCTGGCTGCCGTTCTATGTTTTTTTTTTTTTTTTTAATTTGTTACAATATCTTTAAAAAATATCAAAGACTAATGGGAACGAGAAAAAATAAATGTATGAATTAAAAAAAAAAAAAAATAGATATATATATGTATATTAGCTTTTTTTCTAGTTTTATTATTATTTTTCTTGCGTTTTTAAATTACAATTTACCATCTTTTTTCTCACTGCTTACTACAGAGAAAATTTCAAAGTGGTCAAAATTTTTTTTAATTTAAAATGGAATTACTCATAACCTATCACATCACGATACTGTATATTTCACCACAAAATACACACACATGCAAACTGGAGTGTAAAGCTTTAATTTCATATACATACAAATAAACCTATGTACTAGTTGCGTAGGTACGAATAACTATTAAAGATCGCACCCGAATAATGCATTTTGTGTGATAAACTTTTATTCATCAGCTTCTACTTTTTGTTTGTCTACTTTTTGCATCTGCATGTGTTTTTGTATTTTGTTGTAGCTGTTACTGTTTTCGTTTCTTTAGGTTTACTGTTTTGGTTTCATTTACAATTCCTGTCTGTCAAACGTATCCCCTGTCACATTACCTTAATGTCTTATAATAAGGCATTGTGTTCTTTCATTTAACGATCTTTGAGGTTAGTTACCTTGCGTAAGTTGGGTTTAGCATGTTATGGTCATTTACATGTATGTATGTTTAGGACGGGAATATTTGCTTGTCATTTTATTTTACTTAGTAGTAGTAGTGTTTAGTAGTGTTTTGTTTATTTATGAATTAATTTCTAGTTACATAAAGTTAATGACTATTGGTTAAATGAAAAATTCTAATATGTTTCATTTATCACTTCGTTATTTATGTAAATTAATTAATTAACTTAGGTAGTAACATATAATTAAGTAAATTGAAACCACTATAATTTTATAAAATTGCGATTTATAAAAATGTTTGTCAAGGGTATAAAAATGCACTCTATTTCATTAAAAAAAATAATCTGATTTTTATATTAAATTTCAATAAAATATATCAAAATAACTTTAAAATTATGTTGAAAACAAAAGGATTATTTACTTTAATGTAATGTCGTTAGTTGGAGTAAATTACGAAATCAATTCTATAGGGAACTTTGTATAATTGCACTTGTATGTACCAGTACTTTCAAATCGTTGATTGTTACCAGTGTTGCCAGCTTATTGTTAAATGTAGCACTTTTTAAACTCATTGTTGTAATATTTTAACACTTTTTGCATATTTTTTTATTAATTTGTAGTTTAGTACTATAAAAACGTTATCAGTTTTTTTTTCTAAAAATTAAAGCTTCAACTAAAATTTGCTGTTTTTAACGATGGTAACTAATGCGATCTTTAAAGAACAAAATAAGCTTTGTAAAAACGAAGACAATTAAAAACAGTTAACCTATCAGGTCAAATGTTGGTAATTAAGTAAACTATAATTCTTTTGTTGTAAGAAATAATTATGATAAAATAACTTATTAATTGTTTAATATAGTTTGCACTTTAGTTGTGAACATAACTGAATTGATATCTTAAATTAAAATAAAACAAAATTTTAATTAATTTCGAATCTTCTTGAAAATTAAAATATCTATACATAATTAAACAACTTTTTACTCAATTTAAAATATCATAATCAGTTGTGTGATGGAAATCGATTGTTTTCAAATCAAACGGTTTCAAAAGTTGTGATTAATTTTAATCGATTTTAAGAATAATTTTGGAATAATGGTTTATTTTTCCTTTACAAGATATGGCGCTATTAAAAACCAAGGAAATAATTTATATAATAAAAACTGATAAAGAAAAGTGAATTTACCGTAATTTGCATCAATAAAGAAAACGAACAAATAAATGAATCAGACGTTTTTTTCGATTCCAGTTCGTTTCGTTTTCGAAATTGATTTTCACCACATATTCGAATATGATATTATGGACCGCTAACATATCAAATTTTAACCGAAAGTTAAAGCCTAGTTGAAGACAAAATGATTAGTTTGTGTGAAAAGGATATATTTTTGTATATGGTTATGTTTTAGCACTTGCTTAAAACTTTATAAGTTAACAGCTCTATGACCCAGCATACTATTCATTAGTAAATTCACTAATGCTAATGAACTCGAACTGGTTCAAATTTTGGTGAAAAATCAATGAATTTAGCACGTGATTGTCATTGGAGGGAAGTGATCCAAATTACTAAATAACATGTTTTAAAAGATTGTCTTTTTTGTGTTAATAATTCATTAGTGAAATAACATTAATTAACATTTTCATTAGCTACCAAGATGATTTTTAAAAAGTCCATATGTACTGCTTCATTAAAAAAATTATAAAAATTAACTTTTTTTAATTCTCGTGAGAATTAGATTCAAACCCGTTTATATTTGTTATAAATAGTGGCTTTTATATACCACTTTTAGAACTTTTTAAAAACAACTGATATGGAATAAAAAATTCAGGGCTTTGACTACTTTGTATACAATGAGAATGCTATGAATTTTGAACAACTTCTAATATATTTTGCTGGGGATGTTTTATTTTATTATTTTAAATATTATTGTAAATATTCTTTTACATTTTGAAAACATTTTTTTTCGAGAATTTTATTTTTTTTTTTAATATTCGTTCCTGGGTAAAAGTCTGTTTATTTAGATAAAATTATTTTTTAATATTATTTGAATATCATTTACTTAGTTAAAAATTTTAATTTTAACAAAACTTTGGTTTGGTTCATTTATAGAGAAATTTTTTTAAGCAATTTTATGAATATAATATAAACTTCATAGTATGGATTATTCGGTAATCTGGACGGCATTTCCTAACTTTCCATTGTATTATTCTATAATCCGGATTAAATAATAAAAAGTCCTTTCTTATTAAAATTTATTATAACTTGGAAAATACAATAAGAAATGATGTAGTTATTATATAAAAGTTCATTCTAGTTGAATTTCTTCATTTTCAGTTTCCAAAATTTCTTCAGTAGATAAAAAAACATAAAATCATCAGCGTTACTGTTGAGAATTTAAAAAAAGAGACACCAAAAAAACGATTTTTTAGAAAAGGGGCCAACTGCTTCAATACCTAAGAAAACTCCTCAAAAGTTATTTATTTGATAAAAAAATATTTTATTTAAAAAAAAAACTACGATAGCATGGATTCACAAGTCTGTTGGATAATGTATATTTCTTTAGTTATAGTCAGACACAAGTCATTCCGCCTAGGCACTGCTATGAGCCAAAGTAGAAATATAAATTACGATATAAGCATTCATCAAATGTATTTGTTAATTTTCACAATCCGGTCCAAAATGATTCGGCATTTGATGTTTTAAATAGTTGTTCATAAACTTTATCATTAGCTTTAGTTTTCAACAGTTACAGTTTATTTATATATTCTTCGGGGTCGTTTTTATATTAGTGCATTGTGAAACAATCTCAAAATAATTTTTTCGTTGCAGTTAACATAAAATAGGTTGAGATATTTCAAATAATTCATTTTTTTTTTTTTCATTTAGCACACAGTCTTCAAAAGTCACCATTTAGTTCTATTTTAAAAAGGGGACCAAAAGAATGGTCAGGTGATTGAAAAAGGAACAATTGGCGATTAAAATAGCCAAACGGTAACGCTGTTTTACATATTAAATAAAAGATATATTTTAGTCGTTTATCCTTAAACAAAATTGGAGCAGAAAAAAAGCCTCGATAATATGGATAATCAAATGAATCAAAAGTCAAGAAGATTTAAAATAAATTGTTTCAATTTTCATTTATATTTTCAATTTGTAAAAACATGTTTGAAATTTTCTTCGGAAAATTTTAGGTTTTTAATGATTTTTTAGCTACATTATAGGAACACAAGAGAAAAGCATTTTATCAGGATGATTTGCTGCATAATGCGAGCGAAATTATGCAAATTTCTAAACATTATTTTCTTACAGATTTTCCTTGGAATTTTGCCATTTTAAGGAGTTTGTTGTTATTATTTTTATGTATAACTATTTTCATTTACTATTTGCAATCAAATCTAATAGAACTAAACCAAAGATTAAACAAAATTTTTGCAAAATCACTAAAATTTTCATTATGAACAATTTAATAATATCTATGAACAAAATTTTATTTTTTATGAAAAAAGTTTGGGAAAAAAAGTCGTGTTCGATTCATAATATTTATGAATAAAAATTTTCAAATATATGATTTTTTTTCTGTGTAATAAATGAGATTTTCAAAGTCAAATTGTAAACCTATATGTTATTTGGAATATAACATATAACATAAATATAAAAGTATAATTTAGATAACACATACTTGGATACCTCATGATAAAATTAAAAGTTTTAAAAATCCACTCACAAATTACTTTTTCTAGCATCCCTTTTTATTTTGAGCACTTTCTAACATTTTACTTTATATAATATAGCAAATTTTCCCACTTAGATTTTGGCAACACTGATTGTGATACACACATAAACACAAATAAATACAAATCAAGTCGAAATAAATGTTTTAAAAGAATGATGTTGTTGATGGCGATGACCACTCAATATAGCAGACGCATTGTCAACATATTTTAAATGTTGACATGAACCTTGCGATATGTACAGTAATATCAACAAGAAGGATTTATTGAAAATGTAACGCACACCCCCCCCATCACCACACTATAATGGTTGAGATAAAAGCAATAATTTTCACAAAAAAATATTTTCATGAAGAACAATTATATTGTGCAAATTTAAGAGGCCTTAAAAGGTTTATATAGATATATTTTTTTTTAATATTCAATAAAGAATTCAATTTAAATTCTCAGTTCTAAAATTAAATATTTGTAATAGATCTTGAGGAAATCAATATAAAATAAAATAATTTTCAAAAATTCCAAAAATTTCGTGCGGGGGAAGCACGAAATTATTAATGCGAACTACACAGAGAAAACTATTCCGTTGTGGCAACTGATTTTTATGCCAATCGAATTTGGTCGGTTCTGGATACTATGTTTACATTTCAGTTGTAATTGCTAAATAATTTCGGTAGCAGTAACTCATTCCCAAACAAAATAATTCGTCTGCCACAACTTAATTTAGAAGTATTTTTTTTCAATTATTTTAAACATCTGCCACTATATTTTGTTTTATACTTGTGCCAGTTTATTTGACATCCCAGCATAAAAATAACATCCAAAAAAATCAATAAGATCCTGAATTTGTGATCCAGATTTAATGAGAATTTGGATCATTTAAAATGAATTTTACATAGGCTTATCATTGGAAGATGTTCTCCTTTTTGATACTTATACACTAAATGTTTGCAATGACGTATAAAATTGATTTCTTTGTTGTTATTTTTTATGAATTAAAGGAAACTATTTTTAATTTTTATATAAACCAAATATTTTTTATTAAAAAAAAAATATGCATAACAATATCTTTCATTTGATTAAAACAGTTATTATTAATTACAATTTCTGAATTCTTAACGCTTTCTATTAGAAAAAATGTGTGTAAATCGCTTTTTAATAACATCTTGGGGTAATGTTTATATAACTTCTTAAGCACAAGTAAACGTACTTCCTTAAAAATGACTTATATTGCAATTGATTATAATTTCACATCGTTGTTTCATTTTGCTTTATTCTGATTCTATATATTCTGCAACTCGGTTTTATATACAGAAATAAATAAATATAATGCTGGTCTTCCAAGGATTTGATCCTTCCATTTAAAATGGTTTCCAAAATATAAAGTTTTTGACTTTGATTGCGCAATCTAAATTATATTTTAAGTAAGACATAATACTAATGAAAACGGACTACAGTTTAGTTAAACAAAGCTGTGCTGACAATTGATTATTGGAGTAAGGCAGGAACTGAAAAAACAATTTAGAAACTCATATCTCACATTCTATCATTTTTTCTAATGGGTTATGTAACTACAAGGAAAGGCAAGGGAGTGCGATTTTATTTGCAAAAATAACAATTGTAATTCTGAATATGTTGACCAATTAATAAGGTATATTGTTATCTTATATACTCCGAATGAACCCGAACGTATTGCCGCATTGCAAAAGGATGATCCTACACTACAAGAGGAATTGCTGAGACACAGAGAACGTTGCAGACATTAAAGAACAAATAGTATTTGCACAATGAAGTCTACTCAGTTAAGTCATCGTATAATCATCATCACAAAAAACAGCAACAAAATCAAGATACAAATGTTAAATATACGAAGAAACCATTCCCAGCATGTAACCAATGTTTCACATACATATTATGTAAGCATTTGACTAATGCAAAAAATGCGATTGTATTAGAAATGGAGAATATGCAGAAAATATATACACACTAATGGATTAATCTTACCTTCCTATGTGCAGAAATCAACTTATATTTTGTCATATTTTAAATATTTATTTTTTTATTTTTTTTATTTTTTTATAAAACTATAAAATCTACATTGTTTCATTTTATTTAATACAAAATGTCAAATAGCAACCAAATTCTTTTTAAATTTTCGGTTATTTATAGGTCGAGAATACCGAATTCATATTTATATAAGTAATTTTACTACATTCTTATACTGTAACCAAATTGACAAACTTTCAGAAATAATAATCGGCTATCGTGACTGATAACATATGTTATGTATAAGAATGTATTAAAATTTACAGTTTGGTAATTGATACTGACATGTATTTTTTAGAGTTCAATTGAATTGTCCAACCAACATAGGCGAAATAGCTCCTGAAAATGTTTAATTTGGTTAATATGGCCAATTTTAAATTGTAGAAACCTACATTCTACTACAGTCGGGAATTTGAAGTTGTGGGAAGAGAAAATCTGTTAAACTTATAAATATTAAATAATAGTAATAAAATATCTTTACATCTCCTAAAATTATGGTAAACACAAACGTTTTTCAACCAATCTTTTTTCTGGAAAAATTATACGCAATATCAAAATCTAGTGATTTATTCAAATACAAGTTATGATGTTTTCAGTGATTTATAGTATCGCTATTTTTAAAAATTTTGCGAAGAATGAGTTTCAAGTTTATGTTATTTCTTTATATATTTTACGAAAATATATTTTATTAGAGTTTATTAATAAGAAATGCTATCTAATATGTGATTCTTTTTAACTCAAGTAAATTTGTTTTGTTCTATAAAACTTGTATCTTTAGAAATCTCTTTCCGTTAAGGATTATATACATGAAATGTGACTTAGGAAAATCTTTTTTTTTAAGCTATCAAAGACATTTCACTTAAATTTATGTTCCTGATCAATTATATTTATTTTCAATAATTTTCAGAAAAGTTTAAAAAGTGTTCAATTTCACTATCTTTTTTCGTTACTTTTCAAAATTTTTAAAAATTTTTTTACATTTACTAATAGGCTTAGTAACGCAATTAATATATGTTATGAAAATGAACCAAATTTTTGGCGCGTTTAATAGAAATTCAACGAAAACTTTATATGGGTAAATTTGTAGAACAATTTTTATTAAGATTTTTTTGTATTTTTCTTCTTGTATATTATTAAGTTTAATTAAATGCAAGTTTGAACTATGGAAGGAGTTATTATTTTTAATATCTTGGTCAAATTTCAATCTCCTAAGATTATTGGAACTAAACGATGATTTTCTAATGATTCCCGGAGAAATCTTCAAAAAAAAAATCTACAATATTAGTGCTACATATATCAAGCGATAGATAAAGAAAAGTTAACTAATCAGTCATTCACGATTTAAAAAAAACAAGTCTTTCAGGTAGAAAAAATTAATAACTTGCGAGCGTTTAAATCCTCACAATTTTAAATCATTATATCATATTAAATATTAATTAATAGTCTGAAACTAATGGACGGCCAGACATCATTAAAGTTTTAGATGACGTAAACTAACAACTAGTTTGGGATATTCCAATAATATAAAATATTTAATATTTTATATTTCAATTTTAATATTAAAATTTTCTCTAAGAAAATTAATACCATTAAAAAATTATTTATATAGGTAATTTTGTTGGACAATTTTATATGTGGTATTACATACGTAATTTTTTTATATTATAAACCAATTGAGATATCGAAAAATGCTTTGGTGGTCTTATGTATCACTATTAGGGAACAGCGTTACAGTTGGGAGTTTTTAAATAAGGTATTTTTTTTAAGCTGTTTCAAGACTTAAAAAAACTAGTTACAATTTGCTTATTTGATAAGAATAAAAACAAAAAATATTATATTTTGAGAAAAACTACTAAACTTAATTTCATTTATAGCAAAATAATTTATAATAATTTTAATTATTGCAAAAATAAATATTTATTCATAAAAATATTGAACATAAAGTTTTATTTTTATTAACTAATCTTCAGTATTTGTAGGATCTCTTCACTTGGACTCCAGTTTTACAAATTCCCATCTAACAAATTTAAATATTTCAAGTGTTGACCTTAAGTCTGTTGGACATTTTATTTTTCATTAGTGATAATTTAGAAAAATGACATAGATAGATAGTCTTCAAAAGTGGCCATTTTATTTTATTTTAAGAAAGGGCCTAAAAAGTGGCCAGGTGGTTGAAAAAGGAGCAGTTGGCTACTAAAGTTGCCCGACGGCAATATTGATTATGGGTTAAAATTTACTACTGGCCATATGTGGCGCATGATCAATAAAAGTGATATTTAAATGTATTTCACGCAGGGAAAGCTTTCAAAAGTTTTAAGAAGATATAATATTTTTAGATGTGCTAAAAGTGCGAAACTAAAAAATCGGCCGAAAGAACAAGAATATTTATGGTGTTACTAGGAAAAAGTGCAGGTTGTTCGACCCCTCGATTCATCCCTGCACTTTACGCTTAAAGTAAAATCATCATACTCAGAGTTAAAAAAATTTTAACTCTGAGTATGATGATTTTTTGACTGTTAGCTGAATTATTTGTGCTGTTGTCATTAAAAATTGCTGTTGATTAAATAAATGAAAATGTTCCCCAGATACATACACACATTCATAAAATCCATACAAGATACAAGTGCGAAAAAAATGGGTTTTGTTCATAATACTGACAGTGTCGTTATGTGTACAAACCATTTACAAATATAGATTTAATGGCATGAATGTTAATTTTTTTGTTTCGGCCATATGCAAAAGGGAGTGACGAAAATAAAAGCTTTCATAAAAATTGCTCTTCTTTTGGCAATTAAATTTTTATTATCAGCATTATTTACTTTGGCTTAATGTGAAGGATTTTTATTACATAATTGATTAACAATAAAATCTAGAGCCTAAATTAATGAATATGAAAATGAAACCGTTAGGTCAATTAAAAATATCTAAGTGCATACAATTATATTTTTAATTACTTTTATTTATAATCCGAAATCTGACACGTTACATAAAACTTGTGTCTTAAACGTGACTTCAGATAATGGGTGAGATCAAAATGCGATGGCTATTAAAGTTATTTATATTTGATCATGGATTAAACTAATTTCATTTTGTGGTGGTAAGTTTCGTGCTTCAGACTTTAATATTTAAAATTTTATATAACAAAATAAAAATTCCATGCACCATTCTTATAAATAAGGTTACTGAAGAGAGATTCTATTTCAAAACGGATAGCAATTCGATTTGAGATTGGCCATTCGAAGTGTTTTTCAAATCAAAAACTCTTAGAATCACGGCCTTTTGTGGTCAAAAAATATGACGTTTTGAAAAGCGAAAAAAGCTAAAAATTTCGCAAAGGTTTACTTCCAATGTTATTAAGTTCTAAAACATAGGTGGTAAATCTCTAGTTTCAATTTCATATTATACACATTTATAACGATATGTATAAAGTTTATTTATATAAAAAGTTCAAAGATCAAAGTTGGTCATATAAACAATCAAACCATTATGTCTCAAAAAAGGGTACTTTTAAAGATCTTAAAAAAAAATATGTATATATATAATGTTGACAAAAGTCTTATGTCTATTGGTGTAAAATTTCAAGCTGGACACTCATTTAGCTTAGAAGTTATGAACCAAAATATAATCTAATTACTGGTAACTTCTGAAGTACACACAATAAAATTTTAATTTTAGTATCATTTTAAAGATAAAGATATTGCCTTTAAAATGATATGTAGTAAGTTAATTTATTTCGAAGGCCAAATTAGACTTATATCTTCAAAAAAAAAAAAATTTTTAAATTCCTAAAAATTGTATAATGTTAACGTAACTGTTGGATACTCTATAGTTTAGATGTTATGTAGCAAAATATAATCGATAGTCAAATTTTGTTTGTAAAATTTAATTTATTATAAATAAGAGAAAAAAAAGATATATCCTGAAATTAATTATTGTAAATATTTTAAATTTTACATACCAAAAATTATCTCTTTACCATATTTTGCTTCTCAACTTCTAAACTAAATAAGTGTCAACTTTGAAATTTTGTACGTATACGAAGAAGAGTTGTGCCAACATTATATATTTTTAAAAGAATTTAAAAAATAACGTTCTTTGAGATATAATGGTTTGATTTTTATATATTCAACTTTTACCTTTTATTTTTTTAAATAAAAATATTGATTTTATTTAAAAAACTCTAAATTTTAATTTTGTTATATAATTTGGCTGTAATTTGAATATGCCTCAATTATTGGATATCTTTTCTTTATATTCTATGTTAATAAATTGTTATTTTTGGTTTTTTTTATATTAATAAAACCAAGAATTGATTTTAGAAATACTAGTTTTTGCATCTTTATTTAACTCATAACTAATTATTCGAACAATATGTCTTATTCTTTATTCATTAGATTAAATTATGAAATGTTATTTATTCAACTAAACATCCATTATTTATATTTTAGAAGTTATCAGTAGTTAAACAAGAAGACATTTTTGAGGTGTTTAGCTTTTCTTCGTTTTTCAAAACGTCATATTTTTGGACCAGAAAGGGCTCTGAGCACGGTGGTGCTAAACGAGAAAGTTTTGATAATAAATTTTTATCTCCTATATTACTGGTCGTATTGAAATGTATGAAAGAGTTGTAAACGAGGATCTACGCTTTTAAAAAAATTATCTTGCAGTCATCCTGTGATAACATGAAATAAGATACAGGGTACAAACATTTGCTACCTCGAGAATGTAAAAGTTTAAAAAATCGTAACTTTTACAAATCAAGTCGGATTTCAAAGGTTTTTATATTTCTTTAAGTTGCTTGGCAAGAAAAAATAAGCTTACACACCTAATTTATCCCCTACAATTGAAAAGTTTTTTCCGGTATATGAGGGATTTTTTTCCATTTTCTGTAATTTGCAATAAATTCCGAAACAATAGTAATTTTTGAATATTTTAATTCGCTTAGACGTGAAAAATATTAAAGTTTGTACTCTGAAATTAGTACGAAAAATGGCTCTACAAAAATATAGTACTTTTGTTTCATTTTTTTCTCAAAGTTATTTTTTCATAAAACAATTTTTTCTTTACATATTCAAAAGTCAAGTTAATAAAGAAATTTTCAATTAATTTTATTATTGTTTCATATGTGTTTTATAAAATAAATATCAGTATTTCATTTCTCTAAAAATCATTTAAAAATTTCACAAACCAATTTTTGTCAATTTTCCAAAAATAAATACTGCCGTTGAACCTTTTTATGTGCGTGGTAGGCGATGTTACTGCACATTTATTAATCAAAGGAACAAAAATAAAAAATAAAAATAAACTAAGAAATTAAAAGTGTTGTATTTCTGTTTCTTATAATTTAAAAAGTCAACTAAAATTTTCATAAATGACAGGAAAAAATAACATAAATAATTCGACGAAACTGTCTACAGTACGAAATCATAATTATAATGCATAATCATAATCAAAAGCTCCCCAGCGATTCACCTGACTATATCCGTAACGTCAAATTCATAATCCACTAAGAACTACTACTAGTTATTTTTCAACCCACTCGCAATGTTTCTAACTGGTAAATTTAACGTGGGGTTGTCATTGGAGGTTACCAATTGGCAACCCTTTGCATGACTATTCACTAACAGTTTGGAAGGTACTCTGAAGCTATAAATATATCGTCACAAATAATAAACTGGAACAATCTGCATAACAATTAACTAATAATTTCGAATATAATACACATTTGTAAGAAGATAGAACTACCAGCATGACAAGTCACTAGTATTTTCGTTAGTGCGAAAACTGAATTATTTGGGACGACGAAGCTAAAAAAAAAATAATAATAATTAGAAAACATTTATTTGTACTATTATTTTGTATTCATTAAGCTTTAATTTTCCATGATAATTATTTTTATTTATTTTGTAATTTATTTTTATTTCTGATGTTTTAATTTTACATTTTTTTCATCGATGTCATTTCGGTTGGGCTTGAACTTCTAACCTTCTGGTTTGTAGGCATGCGTGTTAACCACTGACCTATTGAACTTTTTATTTAACATTCACCTATATGCTGCTTTCAAAATATATACTAAATCACTAACGGCGAAGTTCTGTACTACTTTTAGTTAGCGAATTGGTAATTTAAATATGGCTTTGTTTATGAATTTAGAGAAAATTATTTAACAAAATACTAATGGCGAATTCTGATATTACATGTAGTTAGCGGTTATTGAAATATTACTTTACTATTTTTATATTATTTAGGCAAAATGTGATCATTTAACAACCAGTTGAATTATCAAATATAAATAGTGTAACACACTATATTATAATGTATTAAATTCAGAGCAAAATATATAGTTTTTTGTTATCTACACAGAGAAAAACAAAATTCATATATTTGAAAATTTTTTTCATAAATATGAATCGAACATGACTTTTTTCCCAAACTTTTTTCATAAAAAATAAAATTTTATACATAGATATTATTAAAAATACTTAATAATAATTTTGCGAAAATTCTTCTAAAATTTTAATTTAATTTTATTAGATTTGATTCAAATTCTAAATAAAAATACTTATGCATGAAAATATTAATAATAAATCCCTTTAAATGGCAATTTTCCAATAAAAAGCTGTTAAGGATTAAGGATTAGAAATTTGCTTAAATTTGCTGACATTCTATAGCACATGCATCATTGTAATAAAAAATGTATCTGCTGTGTTCTTCTGCAACGAACATGTGCCTAAAAATCATTAAAAACCAAAGATTCTGTAAAGAAAATTTCAAACATACATTTACAAATTGAAAATATAAATAAAAATTTAAACAATTTATTTAAGTCTTCTTGACTTTTGATTCGTGTGAAAAAATAGAAAAAAGTATTAGAATTTAAGACATTATGTTTAAATATTATGAACCCAAATCAATGAAAGTCAATTCTTATATTTATACACAAACTTTTTTCTGTGTAAAAGAAGTATAAATGAATATAATATATAATAAAAAAAAACTTTATATTTATTTCATCTACAGTGGTCGGCATATATGTATGTTTATAATTATACTAAATTTTAAAAAAAATATTTTTAAAACTAATGATTATGTATGAAATAAGACTAAAATAGCTAAATAATCATAATGTTACTTTATAAACATTATTAACAAAATTATTCATTATTATCAAATATCATTTTAGAAGATTCTTTTAGAAGATAAAATGTATTTGCGTTGTGACGCAGAGAAATATCGCTTATATATACCAATCGATTCAGAATCACTTCATGAGTCAATTAAACGATGTTTAATGGTCAACAAAGAACTAGTCGCAATTTTAAATATAATTTTATAAAATTTCGCACATATAATTATCTTGGCATAATGACGAAGCCTATTGAAATTAGTTATTATCGGTCAATTATTTCACATATCCCCCTACAAATTTCCGCACGGAATAAGGTTTTGAAGCTTACAATTTCCTCATTTATGTTAATCTTTCAACAAAATTCGGTATAAATAAGATTGATACAGGCTTAAATCGGTGTTCCAAATTTTATGTACATCTGTCCACAAATGACAATTGCACCCATAAAAGGCCCATTTCCAAAAATCACTTTAACGTACATATATCACATAAATATTTATATCATGATAATATTTGAAACAAATTTGTTCTCGGAGGACGAAATTAGCCACATCTTTTATTTATTTTTTATTTGACTTTATTTATTACCATAAAAAATGACATAATTACTGTTTAATAAAAACTGAATGAAGTTCTGTTCAAATATTTGGATTGCTTAAAGCAAATTTTTATCCGTTATTTAAGGAACACCTGAGTTACAGGTATTTGTTTTTTAATTTTTGTAATAAAATTTAGTATATTCAAGTCATTATATTGAGCATATTAAAGAATGAAACAATCAGGAATATTCTACAAGATTCGGTAATATAATACAATATATAATATATCCAGCCGCTTGATATTCCTTGGAACAGGTAAATTGAGTAGATGAATTAATTAGATATATTTTTTTAAGAACGTGTTATACACATGTAGAATTTTATAAAAATATTGTTTTATGTTATGGTTCTAGTTCTACATATAATTGAACAATCTTATTACATCGTTATCCCATTCTATCAGATTATGATTTAATGTTATTATATTGTTATTCTATCTTGTTACATTATTATACTACACTATCACTACACTATTATGATTTCATTTTGTAATAATATTATATCATTCTTCGTATTATTATTCCATTTTATCATATTATTATCCCTTATTATCATATAATATTATTGTTTTATTTTGTCGTACTATTATTCAATCTTATCACAAATTACAACAACAAATTGTTATTTTTATAAAATGTTTATTGAAAAAAGTAGAGAGAAGTGATCATTACTCAAAAAAAGTACGTACTATTTGTTCATTGTATTCATTTGTACTACCATATGTGTTTCAAATGCAAAATATGTTTTTTTTAACTAACCCTTGGATCACATCTTGCATATTTACATTTATTCATATATAAACTAAATAGAATTACAATGAAGATGGAAAACAAACACTAAAACCAAAATATATTTAAAAACGAACAAGTTATGAATTTTTCCACTTAGTTTTGTAAAAAGGATAAGTATTACACTTATTTGAAACATTTGATTGTCATGGAAATATAATATAAATATTGTTTAAAAATAGTATATGTATTAAGAATAAGGAAAAAAAGTGCAAACATGTAATTGTTGTAGAAGTAATGATATTTTTTATATTAATAAAATTTTGTTTCTGGAAAAAATATTTAAAAACATATAATTTTTGCAGTCAATCATGTTAAAATTTTTATGGATTGTAAACATTAAATGACACTAAATGAATTTAAATAAAAACATTGCTATCATGAACACAAAGTTAATAAAATTAAAGAAAATTAACAATGAGAACATAATATTGTTGTAGTGATAATGCTGTAGTCATGTTTTTCCCCTACGTGCAAGTCGACTTAAACGAATGATAAAAAGTATTTCAACAAGTTCGATGGCTTCTCAGTTTTCTAAAGATGAAGATTAGGCGATAGCTGGAGTTGGGACTAAGTAAAAATAAGCATATAAAATTGATAAAGGATTTTCTCGATAAAGGACACCCAATTCTGTCAGGTTACAAAATATACTTCAAAAAAATCCAAATATTTTTGTTTTATTAGACCGAATTGGAAAAATTAAAAAATAGATTTGATTAATACTTATATCCTAATTTACACTTTTACTTTAGTTCATAGAAATGCCACTTTTTTCTAAGTTATCACTAATAAAAAATGAATTGTTCACACATGTAAATCCATGCTTTCAGTCCGAGACCTCGTGCAAAAGTATAGCAGTTTAATTAATATTTCATATTCAAAAAATGTTAACTACTTTTTTCCTTTTGTAATAATAAAAACTATAATAAGTAAATGTCTTTGTTGCTAATAAAATTAAGTTTATTAGTTTATTATTTTTTTTTTTTTAATACAGTATATTTTTTTTATTAGGTAAACAAATTTAAACGAGTTTTTTAAGTACGGAAGCAGTTGACCCCTGCGAATTTGAATTGATTTTAAACTGCATCTTTATTCATATTCATCGGATATGGGAATATAAATGACGGTAACATGACAAGGAAATATGGATGGAAAGAATTAACATCCACTATTTACAAAGTACTTCAACATGATTGTCAGATTTTGGAATCGAACATTCTAACACTAGGTGAATTAACTGAAGAGGCACAGGAGGTAAAAAAACTCTGACTTCAGGTGCATTGAACTCTTAAATACAAGAAAAACTTCGAGAGTTTGTCAAAACCAGGACCCTTTGAATTACCTTTTATTGTTTTCCAGTCCTGCTTTAACATGAAAAAGAAATAAGTGAAATACTAAAAATAATGTAATGTACGAAAACTATGATATTCAGGAAGTTCTTTATACATTTGGTGTAAATTAATATTTTATTCAAATAAAATTATATAAAGTGAAATAAATAAAATTTTAAAATTTTCCAATTCTATCAATTTTATCAGAATGTATTTTATTATGAAACGTTTCCCAAATAGATTTATCGACCTTATTATGAAGATCATTAGGTTCATATGAAATCGTTGAGTGTATCGAATCATTATATATATGGACAGATTTATAAACAAGTGCTCTGTCATCTAAGTCTTTATATTTTTGTTTTAACTTAAACAGTCTAATATTTTCATTAAGTATTAAATGAAATCTTTTAATATCTGCGTTTGCAGCATGTGAATTTAGAAATGTAAATTGATAGTAAATTTTCTCTGGGTTTAGTTAATTTCTAAAAAATGCTGTATTAAATTCGTTGCCTGCTATAATTTTAGTTGGTTTTCCCAAAATCTCAAATCTTTCTCTAAGTTTTTCTATAATAGAGACTGAATTTTTATCAGTCAAATGATGCATTGAGACGTATTTTTCAGAAACAAAATATCTATATGAATTATTTCATTTGATTGAATTGGTGTTTCTGTAACACACGTTTTTTTCTTTATAGGTCGTCTGTCATATTTACACATATTACAAACAGTACAATTATTTGTGAATTTATATGTTTCTCTACTAAGATTAGGGTAACACATTTTATCCTTGAATTCTAAATAAATTTCTTCTATGCCTGCATGATTTTCATCGTTATGATATTTTCATAAATTTTTTTTTCTCAAAAATATCTTTTACCATTTTATTACATCGTAAAAACTTCATTTCCGATGAATTTGAAGAGTAATATATTATTGTTTGTTGCAGTTTTTTAAATATATCAAAATTTTCGCAGAAAATTGCTACAGTTCCCCTTGTTGGAAATAATTGTCTTAAAAAATCTTATACTTTCTCTTCAAAGTCTTTCAGTGTTATTGTGTGCCTAACTTTCTTCTCATATACTACTTGCTTCTCATATTTATTTTTGTTTCCCAATTACATTACAAGCTGATTTTCAAAAACATTAATTGGGGATATGATCATTTAAATTTTCTACTCCACTATGAATTGCAGCTTCGTCTGAGTAAACCGTTTCTTTATTCTCTTCTAAATAATTGACGTCTAAACGACTAAGAAAATCTGACACTTGATTTGTTCTTCCCTTAATATATTCAATATCAAAGTCATATTTATTTAATCGCATCTTCCACCGCTGTAATTTCATATTAGGTTCCTCTAAGGAATATAGCCACACAAGTGGTCTATGATCAATTTGTACTTTAAATTTTCGACCGAACAAATAAGATCTAAAATATTTAAATACCAATACAATCGCCAACAGTTCCTTCTCA
Organism: Protocalliphora azurea; assembly: GCA_932274085.1. Taxonomy (NCBI): domain Eukaryota; kingdom Metazoa; phylum Arthropoda; class Insecta; order Diptera; family Calliphoridae; genus Protocalliphora; species Protocalliphora azurea. The sequence continues at coordinate 41,820,261 of OW026519.1, forward strand.
ATTGCACTATAATTAAGTTAATGTTGGCTTAAAGTTTTGGACGAAAATGCGATTCGGTATCCATTTTGCGATAAAACTGCGCCTAAAGCTTCATTGCTGGTATTTGAAGTTAGAACAAACAATCTGTAAAATTTTGGAAACTAGAGCTGTACATAAAATTGTCTTTAATTAGTTAAAGGAACCAATGTAAACAAAGTCATTCAAATTTATATGTGAACCTTTCTTTAAATATGAAATCATTGGTAGTGAAATTTGGCTTTTATAAATTTCCTATAGAAACCAGTTAAGCCTAGGGAAGACCTTATTTTCTTAAAAGTCTTTGGTAAAGAAATTTTATGTATAACAGAAATCTTACAAGGATTTGGCTTAATATCATCTGGTGTTATAATATGGTCAAGATATTCTGATTCACGTCTGAAAAAATTACATTTGTTCATTTGGAATTTTAGATTATAGTGTTTTAATCTTTGGAAAATTTTTGTTAAGGACAACATATGCTCTTGTAGAGAGGTTGTAAATATACACATATATCGTCTAAATAAATCACGCAAATATTGTTAATTAAATCCTGTAATACTTCATTCATCATTCTCTAAAATGATGCTGGGGCATTCTGCATACCTAAGGGCATCCTATTAAATTCATAGTGCCCAGTCGTAATTGAAAATGCTGTCTTATGTCTATCTCCAGGTAATATGGGAATCTGATGAAAGCCTTTAACTGAATCTATAGTGCTGCGAGTTTCATAACTTTGAAAAAAGGTCCTCCATTCTTTTGTATAGGAAATTTGTCCTCTATACTCATGTCATTTAGTTTCTTATAATCTACAACTACCCACCATTTTTCGTTTCCAGAATTGTGAATTTTTTTAGGAACAACCCAAATTTTGGCATTATACGGACCATGGATTTAGGAATAGATTGCAAATGTTTAAAATTATTTCGTTGAAATTGATTAGGGAAAGTTGCTGGGTTATTGTTATTGTAAATATTACTATTTTGATTATTAGGAATATTGCTTTGCGAAAATTTATTACAACTAGAATTAAATAATTGAATTTTATTAAACTTTTTATTATAATTAATTCTACTATTTGAATTAAATGAAAGATTTTGAAAATTTGTTATTTTTGAATAAAAGTATTCAGTCTCTATCAATATTTCCTTAGCTATTAACAGCGATTGAGGATTTCTTGAAGTTAGTACTAATTTTGGTTCATTGGGAAGTTTGGATATAAACATTTTTAAAACCATATTCCCTTTATTCTTGCAATCATACCATTGTTCATTTTTCCTATCAATGCTACTTTTCAAACTTAACTTAGTTAACAATTTTCACATGTATTCATATAAGTCACTTACATCATTTCTAAACTCTGCCGTTTTGATTTTATTTACAATGCTTTCTAAACTTTCTATTGTGCTAAAATAGATTCTTATAATTATCTGAACCTCCCTCCATTTACTTGGATTATTATAATTGATAAGAGTAGTATTAGCTTTGGAAATAACTATGTTTCTTACTCTTAAATCTAATAACGTAAGAGAAGATGCGTAAATATGTTTAGGTATTTCGTCTACATGTTTCGTAAACATTTCTAATTCCACTGTTTTATTAAAACTAATTATTTTTATTTTTTTTTTATTATTAATTTTTTAATGTTTATTTTTTCCAAAATCTTGAACTAATAAATATTTCTACTGTTGCTTAAGAACTAACTTTTACATTTTATTATGAGATCTTGCTTAGCATATATTGAACAAAAATAACTAGTTTCAATTAATTCAAAGAAATTAATAAATTATGTAATTAAAAAAAAAAAAATATTTGATAATTGGATAATTAAAGAGTAAATGGAAATATTTATTTGAAAAAATAAGAACTTAAAAATAAGATAACAATAAATAAGTTAAAAGAAAATATATTCAATTTATTAAGGGTATTCATAGAAAATGTAACTATAGATATACGAATCTTGCATGAAAATTATTTGGAATTTTGTACACAAAACAGGGAGTTTTTTAGGAAATTTTCAGGACACAAATTGAGCCTGCCAAATTAAAAAAAACATGTACAGAAATGGGTAAAAATTTTCTTCGGACTAAATATCTTTTAAAGTAAAAGTGATTTTTTAAATCAAATCTTAAATGAAATTTTGGCGAGTTTTTAAAAAATTTTCATACACGTGGGAAGGTCTATCGCCTATCCTCAGGACTCGCTAACAGCCTGGGCTCCTCCAAATAAATTGAAAGACACCCCAGGATTGACTACGTGAAACTTAATTCAAATACATCCAGTATTTCTAAAATTGTTTGTTTATTTCGAAAAAAATTTGTTTTGAGACCACTGTGCGGTAGCACATTTCTGTGTTATGTATACGCACATGTGGCAACGTAAGTAAAATATTGTTACGTTTTTATATTTATTTCCTTTTAAATAAATCGAATACTTTGATTGCAAACAAAAGCAGTTTAGTAGTTCAAAAATTGTAACAAATCTTTATTTTATTTAAAATGTACAACAATAACAGTTTAATAGTCACTATGTGATCTAGTACCCACACTCACTTAAATTACGCACTTTATACAACACACTTTAATAATGTACAAGAATATTCAGCCAAGTTTAAGGCAGTTAATTTGTCTTTACTTAACGTTGCTTCCAATTAGACTCACTGAATGGTGTTCTCACGGCTAATTTATATACACTGCATTACCATCTAGAACGGACAAACTAGTATATTCGAATTCTAGAGATTTCGATGTTAATGTTAGCAGCTTCAACATTTAGTGTTGCCGTACTTACAAACAATGGTGAAATCTTTTCATTCAATGTTGTATATTTTGCAACTATGTTAGTAATTTCTACAGATATGTTAACTGCTGTTAACATAAATAGAAAGGTTGAGAAGCATTATTTAACTTTAAACCAGCCGTTAATACCATTATATTAGAATTTAAGTACAATTTCGTAACAATGCCCACCCGCTTAAGAATGTTCAACCCGAATAGGCACAGATTCACTTCTCTCATAGGCAGATAGTCGTTCTAGATGTACGACCTTCATTTTAGATCTGGGGCTCTTTTCTTTCTGTATTCTATATACCACGTCATTTAATTTCTGAATAACCTTGTATGGTCCATCCCAATGAGTTTGTAGTTTAGGAGACAGTCCTTTCTTATGTTGTGGGTTATACAAGAGTACAGGCTGGCCTTCGTTAAATCCTTCACAATTCGCTACTTGATCTGGCTTTCATTTCGTCGCTAATCCTTTTTATTCGTCAGCATACGGATTCATGAAGTTCGTTTTGGTCATCTTGTTCTTGGGAAGGGTTTTCATTATTTGTTGATGAGGGCTTATTACCGAATTATAAATCACATGGCAACTTGAGTTCTATCCCAAAGCCAATTTTTTTAGTATTCGAAATTTCGGTATGTGTTCATCCTAGTCGTTCTGATGTGCACTGACTAGATTTCTTAAATATTCCTCCAGAGTGCGATTGCGATCTTCTGACCATGCCATCAGATTGAGGACGCAGTGGCGTTATTCTTGTTTTTCTTATTCCGTATAAGTCGCACATTTCCTTGAATACGGCAAATTCAAAATTTCTACTCTGATCAGAATGCAACTCCAGTGGAACACCATAGCGGCACACCCTGTTGTTCACAATTACGCTTATAGCCATTTAACTTCCTGATTGGGTATGGTATATACCTCTGGCCATTTGCTGAAATAACTACTTTGGCTATTGCTTGCTGACAACCCACTCAATAAAGACGTTTTTTAACTTTTCTAAGGTTTTTGACACACCAAGATGATCATGGACACCAAGATGATCATGGGACTGTCATGAAACTCTTTCTCTACTTCGTTTATTTTAGAGGATGGTACTAAAATTAGATTTTTCACTGTTTTACCGTCACCGTTTTCCTATATGTGGTATAAGCATCCATTTAACAACTGTAGACTATTCCATAGGGCCCAATATGATTTCATCAGTGGACTTTTGGCTGATACATCATTGCGGCCTGGCCTTCTACCTTCTTCTTTTGCCGATACCATTTTCGCCAGTATGGGGTCATTTCTTTGCGCTACGGACCAATCTTTACTGGAATCTAATGCATTAGTCGAACATCGATGACACATTCCTTTTCTTCAGCTTATTTACAATGTTTACATTCCACGTTGCAGGGCCGTCTTGACAACGCGTCCGCATTGCCGTGTTTCAAACCCTTCCGGTGCTCGATGCTAAAGTCGTAGCTCTGAAGCCGTTCTATCCAACGAGCCAGTTGTTCTTCTGTTTATTTAAACTGCAGCAATCACCTGAGGGCAGAATGATCGGTACTCAGTTGGAAGTGTTTACCATACAGATGCTTGTGGTAATGCTTCAAACCCTCCCATACTACCAAAAGTTCTCGTCGCGTTACGCAGTAGTTTCTTTAAGGCTTCGAAAGCATTCGGCTGAAGTATTTAATGAGCCTTTCAGTGCCATCGACCATTTGTGAAAGTACACCGCCTATTCAGTATCCGCTGCATCGCTATGTACCACAAACGTTTCTCCAGGTGTATGACCAAATTGGAGCGGTACATAATAGATCCTTGAGCTTCTGGAATGCTAATTCTTGTGCTTCACTCCATTGGAATGATTGTGACTTCTTGGTCAGCTCATTTAAGCTTGCGGCTACATCAAATCGTCTGTAGTATTTCGGACGTGGCCAGTTCTTTACAGCAATTATCTTATCTTCATCTGTTGATATTTTTTCTGCTGCTACGCAATACATGTTCCATTAAACGCTCGAATGTGGAGCATTGCAGAGTCCAAATGGCATCACATTAAACTGCCATAACTCATCACTTACGCGGTTTTTCCTTGACTTTGTCTGAAATCACTACCTGTCAATAACCACTTTGCAAGTCCAATGTAGAGAACCATTGTGTTCCAGATAGTGTATCAAGGGTGTCGTCAATTCTTGGTAGCGGGTTTCTTGGTGACGTCATTCATTTTTCTGTAATCGACGCAAAATCTAGTGCTGCCGCCTTTCTTCTTAACTAAAACAACAGGCTCCAAGGATTTGAAGATGATTCCATTATACTCTTCATTTCGTTGACCAACTCCTTCACTTCACTTCGTTTTGCTAGAAGAATACTTCTGCGCGCCTACTTTATTGGCCTCGCTTCGCCAGTATTTATTTGATGCTTCAGAATTGCCGTTTGTTCAGAATCTGTTTGGCCTTATTTCTATCTCGCGGCGCTAATCCTTCTACCCATTTTTCCACATATTCCGCTAGTAGCTCGTGTGCTTTGGTGGAGTTATTGCCAGGTTCCGGGTTTTTTTCGCAATTGATTATTGTCTCTGCTGAAGTGCATTGACCTATTTCGGAATTTGGCTTAACTACTTTTTCATAGCTGGATAGGTTAATTGCTCTTACAGGAACTATTTTGTTGTTGCAGGACTTAACGAGGGCTTTTGCTGTTACAAGATCACTTGTTATTTCTGCTGGTTCTATCACCCACAAACTGTAGTCCTCTCTCCCTCTATATGAGCCCATACTAAAGTTTCTGGCTGTGGTGGTAGTTTCTGATGCCCTACGGTAATAGGCTTTCTTATTTGAGTCCTATTTTCATATCCGACGTCAGGGGGTATCTCAACATTTCGCCAAATCATAACTTTTTGTCCCATATCCAAAGTAATGCCGTGACTAATCAGCACCAATGATAACTTCGTTCACAATATCGGCAACAATAAATACATGATTGACGTTAACGTTGGCAATGGTTAATTTCACATTTACTTTACCATAGACAGTGGCCGGACAGTGTGCACATACTAACCCCACGTAATGGTTCAATTGTTTTTTTGACTAAGTCTGGCCTGACGATAGACTGTAATGCCCCGGTGTCTATAGTAAAGCAGAAGCAGTAGGATTGCTATTTTTCTGCTGCATTACGGATATGGAGATTGTGGGGCCCTCAGATATGGGAGGTAGCTCTTGCCCCATAGTGCTAGCTCGTTTTTGTTTAAAGGTGATAATTGATGATTTGACTGCTGATTGCTTCTTTGAGGCGAGGCAGATCTGGTTCGTTTTCTTGGTGCTTTGCAGTTTCGCTGAATATGGCCCGATTTGCCGCAGTTATAAAATTTTACTCACCACCGTACTTACGTTGTAGCGTCTCCATTATGTTATCATAACTATCATACTATGCTACACGCTGGCACACTTTCAAGAACTACTGCTGCTATTCCGTTTAAGGTCAATATCAACTCTATAGCTTTTTCTTCATCGTTCCACATATTTCTAATGGAGTTTGAACACACTAAATGATGTGGTGCCTTTATTCTACTAGAGGATTCTGGAATAATTCGCACCTGTCCATCTTGGCATTGAAGATTATTCATCTTTATTTTTAGATCATGTATATTTTTATCAACACTTTGGCTATTTAATTCTCTAAATCGGACAGCATATCTAGGAAACTCTCTAAGTCTCTAAGACTTTTTAAAAACTGTAGTTTATTTCCTTTTAAATAAACCGGATACTTTGATTGCAAATAAAAGCAGTTTAGTAGTTTAAAAATTGTAATAAGTATTTATTTTATTTAAAATGTACAACAATAACTGTTTAACTAGTCACTATGTGTTCTAATATCCACACACTTTATATAACTTTATACTTAACGATGCCTCCAATTAGACTCACTGAATGGTGTTCTCACGGCTAATTTATATACACTTCATTACCATCTATATGTTTCTCGAAAGCTCTATTTCTACACTGTTCTTAACGGAAAAACTAGTATATTCGAATTCTAGAGGTTTCGATGTTAATGTTAGCAGCTTCAACATTTAGTGTTGCCATATTTACAAACGATGGTGAACGCTCTTTATTCAGAGTTGTATGTTTACAGCTATGTTTGTAAATTCTACAGTTATGTTAACTGCTGTTAACATAAATAGAAATCGTTGCAATTGAAAATTTTTATTAGAATCAAAGATATGATGCAATTATTTTATTGTAATTAAAGTAACCATAATTTTTTTCATCGCATAGATAAATTAAATTAATAAATAAATATAATACAAATATAAGAAAAAAAATGAAAATGATTTTCCATACAATTCTTGACAGTTCATTTGCTAACTTGTACACATTGCACAGTTTGCGAGGGTATTCATGGGAACCCTTTTAATGCTTTCTACGGAAAAATTAAACACTGATATTTCCTTTGTATATTATATAAGAAATAATAATGAAAATATTGTGCCAATATGCCTTTTTGTGCAATTAAAAAAAATCTAAACTCGTTTAAAAAGTTTACTTTTTTCATAAAATCTGCACTCCTGCATTCGTTTTTGGCCGAGCGGGATGCAGTTTAGTATCAAATCGATCTAAGTCTATTTTGAGATTAAACACCGTCAATAAATTAAAAAAAAATCGCATGACATTTCTTAAAGTAAAAGTAAAATAAAATACTAACACAAAACTTTGAGAAAAAAAGTGAAAGAATAGTACTATATTTTTCTAAAAAAAAATTTTAATTTTTCATACTAATTTCAGTGTGCAGATTTTAAAAACTTTTCACTTCTATACTAATTGAGATAATCAAAAATTTTGTTCAGCATATTATTTTGGAATATATTGCAAACTGCAGAATATTAAACATCACATACCTAAGGACTTATTTCCAAAAAACGAAATAAAATTGAGAAAAGAAATTAAAAATTTAAAATTCGAGCCTAAATATCTTAACTTTACTTGATTTGTTTAAGTTACGATTTTTTGAAACTTTTACATACTCGAGACAGTCAAACTTGACACCCTGTAGTTTATCTCATGTTATCATAAAATGACTGCGAGTAGAAGTTTCTGAAAGCTTAGGTCCTCTTTTACTACTCTTCCATACATTTGAATTCGATCCGACCAGTAGTTTAAGAAAAATATATTTATTAGCAAAAATTTTGGGTTTGGTCCCACTGTGCTGCAAAAAGTTTATGATTTAAGAAAAATATCCATTATCCAATGTCTGAAGTGAATTGAATGGGAATATATATATTTCATTGACATACTACAGTCTATGGCAAATAAACGACAGAAAATAGTTAAAAGATAAATAAGATTTGGCATTTTGCTTATAATTATTTATTTATTCAAAATCTTTTTGTTTCTTTTATTATCCTGTAGTCAATTTATATCAAAGCCATATTGTAAGAGTTATAATTTGTCTAGTAATCTTCAAAAAAAAAAAAAAAAAATCAAATATGAGTTATAGGTATGGTGGGTTATATGTCAAATGGTATTTTTATTGGTATTGTTTCATGTAGTATTTTTTATTTTTTTTTGTTTTTTTTTTGACAACAAGGTTACAAATGATATAATCCTGTAAAACTTATTCGCATATGTATACATATTTATATAAAATGTATATATGAATATATAAAATTATGTATGTATACATTAACACATTTACAAATGTATGCACGATGTAATGAGAAACTTTGTACAACCATGGACAAATGCCAACCAACCAACTCTGACAACAAAAACGACAACAAAAGTCAAACTAAAGTTTGTGAAAATTAGAATTTATCGCTACTTAATTTAATTCATTTGTACTACGCTGAATTTCAGTAGCTGCCAAAATGTCAAAAGATTGATTTTCTTTAACATTTGATTTGGCCCAGGTTCAGCTACAACTGCTTACAACTACAGTCTCAGCCACTCAGTTAGTGTTATCAAGATATAAATAGCCGTTATTCATAGATTTAAAACTATTGCCAATGTCTTAAGTTCAAATTGTTTGTTAGGTGCTATACGACTATAACACAGAGACAATACTTTTCAAGTTTTAAATGTTTTTGTACGTGATTCATTGCCAACTAATTGTTTGAACATGAGAAATCAATTTAAAAGTCGTATCTTTTTTCATTTAATTTCCTTATTATTATTTTTATTTAAACGATGATGGTTTTATGTTTGTAGGTGGATATATGTATATAGGTATGTTTGTGTGTATATTTTATTGTTATTAAACAGATTTCGAGGCAATGTTATTGGCAGCTTAAATGGCTATTATGCAGAATAAAAGTGATAGAAAATAAATTAAATACAAAAATAAAAGAATTCACATTTTTTTTGTTTTTTGTTTTAAAGTTTTTCTCTAAACACTGATTGTATAAATTTCAATACCTACTGAAATAGTATCGAGGCTATATTGCAATGAAATATAAATATTATAAAAAAGTAATGTATAATTAATTAAGTTCATTTTCTTTTGTAATATTTATATAAAATTTCGTTGACGTACATGCTTTTCAAGAAAAGATATTGGTGAAAAACTATGATTTGGAGTTACGATGAACACCCTATTTTTCTAGTATTTAGCCTATAACTTTTTTGACATTTCAAGATTTTAATGAAATTACGTTTTCTACGCCATTATAACGTTTGCGGAATAAAATTGCAACAAAACTTTTAGGGCTGGTAAAAAACATTTTTTTTAATGCAGAGCTTTTGTCATGAATTTTAGACGAACAAATACCTTTTTATTATACTGTAAAAAATTTTATGAAAATCAGAAAAAGAACTACCTTGAAAAAAAATTTTTAATTTTTTCTATTATTTTTATATTTACCCCATACAAAATTATTTATATTTTAATTCAGAAGGCAATGAAGGTCATAGAGAACATTACTTTCGGTAGATATACCCCCAATGAAAATATAAAAATTCTGGGCAAAAGTTTATCGAAGAAAAAATTTTGTTGAAGTTAATTTATGAGGAAAATGTTTGTGAAAGTGTTCAAAAATCTGATTTTTGCGTAATATTTTAAGCTAGGTAGGACATAGAGTTATACTGTACAATAAAGATATATCTTATAAACTACACAAATATCCGGATAACGAGAGGGGTTGGGAAATTCTTTAAGTCTAATTAAATTGTAAATATTCAAAATCTCCAAATGTTTCTAAATTAAACTCGATTAATAACTCTTGAAGCAATTTAAATAGGGGAGAATTTGTAAAATCTTATCGATAAAATTTCAAGGTAATCAAGGATACAATAACCGAAAAAGAAATCTCCAACATTGAGTTTCTATGATAAAAATTCTAATTTTTGGAAAATGGTGATGAATGGAAATTTTAAATTCTATTAGTAGACAAGGCCGTAAACATTTCCACTAAAAATGGTCAAATAGAATCACGGTGTAGGGTAGATTTAAGGTATATATATATATGTATATATGATATTTTTAAGATATTTATCTGATACATTTCCCACAACATCTGTGACATGGAATACCAAACCAAGATGTTAAAAAAAGTTCGACAGTACGTATTTTATATTGCACTTTAAACGGATTCATATTTTTGAAGAAAATTAATCTCAATAATTTTTTGTTCTCTCCTTTTCCTTTACATTTTTTCTATCATTCCTATTATAAACTAGCATAGGTGGTTGAGGTATTATGCATTTATGCTGATTTTTGTAACGAATAGAAAAAAACGTCTAACAACCATCTTAAAGTATACCAATCAACTCAGAATCACTTTTTAAATCGATCTAACGATGTCCGTCCGTCCGTCTGGTTGGCTTGCTGTATGCCTGGCTACGTGGCTGGCTGGACGGCTGGCTGGCTATCAATGTAAACTTTGTGCATAAAGTACAGGTCGCAATTTTGAATATAATTCAATGAAATTTGGCATATAGGACTTTCATGACACAGGGGCGAAGCCTGTTGAAATTGGTTATGATCAGTCCATTATCTCACCTAGCCCCCATACAAAAGTTCTCCCGGAATAGGGGTTTAACGATCATAATTACCTTAAATATAGCAATATTTTAATGATATTCCGTGCTATGAAGTTTTGTATAAGTATCAATCTTTGTGTCAAATTTCATATAAAACCCTGTTCCGAAAATCACTTTAACGTACCTAAATCAGATACACATGTTAGTATCGTTTATATACGATACAAATAAGTTTTATATAAGTAGAAATCACAGTGACAAATAATAAAATGGTAAGCCCACTTTTAGAAATCACCCTAAATGATGGACATGCACAATGGTGTGGGGTATAATATTGTCTGACTTGACCGTCTATATATTTCTTACTTGTTTTACTTTGTTGGGATGAGAATGAGTCATATACCATCCAGAGATGTTGCGATTTTCTCTTAAAATTCGTATCGTTTTATCTGCGATCCTACAGTCTGTAAATTAACTTTTTCTTATGTTATCATTATTCCTTTCGGTGATCATGAACTCTTTGCATTTTTTATGATTCAAAAAACATAAATTCCTTATTCACGTTCACTCATAGCTATTTTTTTACATGTTTGACATGTATTTCGATTATAAATTCGAATTAATTGTTTGAACTAATCTTGTCCAATTTTCACCTTAGGAAAAACTAATTATGCTATTACAAGAAAATTTAGCACAGAGTTACTGAGAACAATAACAAATATAGACAGGTTAATGGTACTTATTTTAATATATATAATTATTACATTATTATTATTATTATTATTATTATTATTACTATTACTATATTATAATAAAATTTATTATAAAATGTGCAAAGATTTTTTTCGTGTGCAGTCCTTATTTACTACTAGTAAATGCGAAAAAATTACTTTAATTTTTAAACTTTTATTTTTGTATTTTTGTCGCTCTAATTTGAATAAAAGTGACACATTGCATAGGAGGGATGGATATTATAGGTTTTTGTTTATGTTTGTAACAACCAAAAATATTGCAAAAAACTGTTTATTTCTCTTATTTTGCAAGTATTCAAAAAAATATTTTACAATATTTACTTAAAACCACTATCCTGCATATAATTTGTTTCTAATATTTTACAATATTGGCACTTTTAAAGAGAGACAGAGGGTTTTGTACTTTTAAAATATTTAATGTGTATAGCGTTTTTTTTTTAATTTTTAAAGTGTCCAAAAAAGGGCATTGCAAAAAATATAGTCTCTAAAGAAATATATAGTCTCTAAAAAAAATATTTCAATTTTAGAAAAACTGCTGAATTCAATTTTATTAATAACAAAATAATTTATTCATAACAATTATTATTTCAAAAAAGGATTTATTCATAAAAATAGTTAAGATAAAATTCTCTTTATTAATTAAACTTCTGTACCTTTCTGCGAGGTCTTCTCTAGGACTCAAGTCTTACAAATCAAACCTAACAAGTTTAAGACTGTAAGTTGGACAATTTATTATTTATTAGTGATAATTTAGAAAAAAGGCATCTCGCTGAGGCTCGGCTATGAGTCAAAGTAAAAGTATAAATTAGAATATAAGCATTCACCAAATCCATTTTTTAATTTTCACAATCCGGTACAAAACGATTTGGCATTTCATGTTTTAAATAGTTGTTTATAAACTCTATCATTAGCTTTAGTATTTAGCAGTTCATTTATAAATTCTTTGGGTTTTTTCATCACTATATTGTGAAAAAAATCTTAAAATAATTAATATCTTTGTTGGAATTAATATACAATGTGTCGAAATATTTTAAACAACTTAGTTTTTCACCATTTGGCATATAGTTTAAAAAGTCGCCATTTAGTTACATTTTAAAAAAGGGGCCAAAATAGTGGGCGCATGGTTGAAAAAGGGGCAAATGGTGACTAAAGTCGCCAAACGGTAACGCTCAATGTGTGTAAATAAATTAACGATATAGGGCGCTTTGCATTGTAAAAAATATATTGGTGGCGGAAAATTAAAAAACCAACATAATTCAAATATGCTATTTTATTTTGGGATCAGAGCAGAGGAAATGGTACTCCTCATGCAAACAAAATAATAATTATTATCGGAATAAAAATTATTTATCATATCACAGCAAAAGTTTAAAAATTATATGGGAATAATTTTCTTATCAAGAGTCATAACTAATATAAAAATATAACGGGCAGCTCTAAGGGAAGTCTTAGCCCCAATACAAGATAAATCTTAGTTATCGCATATCTATTGAGCCATTACAAAGAAAATCTGTTGTAGGAATAATTTTCTTTTTAAGTTTCACAACTGATATGAAAATAGCTTTACAGGGCGTAGTAGCCGCAATAAATAGCGAATTTTTGTTATTGACTATCTGAAGAACCATTCAACCGATTTAAAATTTTTGGCCAGATTCGTATTCGGCATGTATAAATTAGTCAGAATTGACTATATATGGCGTAGCAGCCGCCATATAGTTTATTTTTTTATTGACTATCTGAAGAACCATTCAACCGATTTAAAATTTTTGACCAGATTCGTATTCGGCATGCATAAATTAGTCAGAATTAATATACCATGTATATAATTTGCCAAAAAATTAAAAGTTGCGAATTTTAATTTTAAATTTATATCATAGATGAGCATTTTTACCGCTCATATATAGTATTGAAATGCAGTTTCATGAAATCCTTAGGCAGAGGGTTTTGAATATAGGCCCTCGATATATTCAATAAAAATTTTAGCATCAAATTAATATTCTACATAAATAAGTTTTATATAAGCAGAAACCACAGTGCCAAATTTTATGAGAATGGGTCCATAATTGACCACAGATCGTATACAAGACCCAAGTCCGCTAATCGCCTTAAAGTATATAAATCCATTATATTTTTTATTATCAATATAATATAATGCATATGTATGTTTTATTAGAATATGCATTATATTTAAGGCAATAATTGGTCTACAATTGGCCATAGGTCTCATATGAGAACTCTTAACGAATTTTGATGCACATTCACAATAGTGTAGTGTTGAGCTTGACCGACTATATCTTTCTTACTTGTTTTAAAAATGATATTTGTTTGAAGTATTTTATTTTTATTTTAAACTGATCTCTTTTTGAGAAATCGTTTTTCTTTTTAACTTTTTTAAAAATGTACCTGTTTAAAAAAGCATCATTTTTCGATTTGGTAATAAAATCCGAAAGCTGCTATTCTAAAATGACTCAAATCATATTTAAACGTGTTATACTAAGAAAGAGTTTAGTTTCAAATTATTCTTAATTTTGTGTTTGCTGAGATGTTATTGTTAACGTGTTATATTCGTAATTTATAATAATAGCATAGTTAACTTTTTAAAATATTTGGTACTCATACTAAAAAAAATCAATTTTAATGTACAAATAAACCAATCATTTTGTTTACGTTGAATAAGTATAATAAAAACTATTTAGAAGAGTAAAAATTTTACTTATTTAGCGTAAAAAAATACATACATATATGTACATATTGTAAATAATTTAATATTTTTTAATATTTGAATAACAAATATTTAAATTATTTTAAAATGTCACATAAAAATAATTATAACTAACTTATGTAAATTTGCTTAATGCGATTGGTAATCAAAATTCTTTGTCATCTTGTTTATATTTTAATATTATTATTCAAAGTTTATTTAAACAAATGTACCTATGATATTTATTTGGGTATAAATAACTATATCCAATTTATTTTTAAAATATATTGTGTATATAAAAAAACAAGATATTTATTTATATACATATGTACATAACTAAATTTATATATCACACTACTAATTAATAATAACAATAATTCAAATAAAAATTGCTGACACATTCTACCACAATGCTGACAAAATATTGAGCCACATTTTCTATATGATATTCATTAATTTTATTGTTTTTCTGTGTTTATATCTGAAACTATATATAAATGTATACGTTGATAATTTGTACGTATTTGTATATAAATAGAAATGTAAACACATTGCTGTATTAACTTTTAGCATAAAATCCCAGCAAAAACTTTGATTTCCTGGTAAGCTAGTGGGATTAATTGAAAAAAATAACTTATTTTTTGCCTGAATAACTAGTTATTTTTGCGAGTTGTCCACAAATTAATGTAGTTATTTTTAGGTTCTAGGGATACTAAAATATATGTACCTAAACGGAAATAAAAAAAAAACAATTTTGCTGTCAGTGAGATTTGAACTTGGACACAAATTAACCATTCGTTTTTAATGACTATCGTCTTACTCAGTATACCATCACGCACTTAATTGTCTAAGTGACAAAAACTTTTTTTAGTATAGAATATGCTTTTGGACATTTTGTTGTAAAGACCTAGTATGGGGTTGAACCAACAACCTTCTGGTTGCTAATCTAGCGCTCTAGACAACGCATCCGCGTGATTGCAATATTACTGTGCTATTATACTTTTGAGTACTTATTTATGTAATTCACGAAATTCACGAAATCAAAAAGTTTTTGCTGGGTTATTGATCTCATAACTGGCGGTTAATTAAAATTATTGCATTCACTTATTTAGCACATTAAATTTATAGATTTCATATACTGTTAAGTGCATGTGTGATATAAAATACTGTGATATTAATATCACGTTGAAATTTTATAAAAGGTATTAAAAATATATAGAACAATATTTCACCAAAAGGTGAATTTTTCATGTAATTTTCATATTTATATCGGCTTAAAATCACTTTCTGAGTCAATTTAACGATGTCCATTTGTCCGTCCATGTAAACTTTGTAATCAAACTAAGGATCACAATATTGAAAAATTTCAGTATATAATGCAAATTTTGCTCAAATAACTGTCTGGTCAATAACTGAGTATGGCTCCCATATAAAGCCACCTCCTGAAAATCACTTAAACGTGCGTAAATGTTAGATTGTATATGAAATTTAGGGGCCCGGTCCATAAATGACTCCCATATAGGCGCGTTTTCGAAAATCACAAATATAATACTTTGTTGATATAAACGTTCAAAAATAACATTGTTAAATCAGTGATTCCTTTCTATTCATATACGTCTACATATTGGTAAAAAAATCAAACTTTTAACATTTATTATATCAAATGTAATCAAAATAACTTTAAATTATGCGACATTTCCATTCACATTTGCAAATATTTATCGATTTATATTTTAAAATATACATTTGACTTATATTCCGATAAATTCAGTTTGAAATTTATAACCTCTATATGTGATTGCATTTCTACCATTTATATTATGCGCATCATTACGAAACATTTATTATCATAAATATTTGTTATGTATGCGAATTATTAAGGGCAATGAAATGATTTATTTCTAGCATACAATATTTTATTTATTCTTTGTATTTTTATGGTTTTTTCTTAAATTTACCTGTTTCTTAACCTTTATCATATAAATACGCATAAAAAAATACGTATGGTATGGAAGCATACATATATAAATATATCTATAACATTATTACGTATCTTTGGAAAATATGAAATTATAACATACATACTTTATGTGTACTGACTCTCTTCTATATATGAATTCATATATATATATATATATATATATATATATATATATATATATATATATATATATATATCTTTTGTGTGTTTTGCCTGGTTGTTTTAATGGTTTTGTTTTGGTGATATACTAAAATAATTGCTTATGTTTTTATCTCTTATAAATTTATTCTATATAGCAGTATTAATAAAACAAAAAAGAAAAACAATGAAGACATTATTATATCATAAAATCGTAGCATAATTTAATGTGGTGGAAATAGAAAAAGTTCTTATGTATTTTTTGGTAGGAATACACTACATGATCCTGTTTTAAATTGATTTATTCTTTCTTTGCTTCTTAAAGTATAATATTTTTTTGTTCGGTTGTTTTAAATAAATATTGATTTAAAAGTCAATTATTTCAAAAGAATTACTTATAGCTATAAATAATTTTTAATGAATTTGGAAATATTTAAAATCTCAAACTTAGGTATGTTTGATTTCAAATTAAAAAGGATTGACTTCTTGCTTCTTGTGTACAAAGGTTTTATTGTTGCATATTAAACGTTGTATATTGATGAGCAATATACAGGAAAAATATTAAAACAAATTTTGGAAATAAATCTTCAGTTACCTTCTAGCGACTGAATGTCAGGATTCCAGTATATTTTGTCAAAAAAAAAAAAAAAAAAAAAAAAAAAAAAATCGGGTTTTCTTCCAATTTAGTATTATTATTATTTTTTTTTAATGTTGGCACATTTGCGGACATTTTATTCCACCATGAGAAAAATTTTTATATATTTTTTGCTACATATATGAAAATTTTATACTTTTGATCCTTTTATGAATAATACTAGCGAATAAGCCTGCCAATGCCAGCAACAGTTTTATAATAATGAAAATATGCACAAAGAAATCCATAATCTTTTAAAAAATATATGAACAATATTTTGACGCTTTTCGTCTCCCCAATCGAAGTTAAAGGATTGGAAGCCATTAAAAGGTTATGATAGTACTAAATTAGTAAAGTTTTTAAAACTAAAAGAAAAATCAGCGTAAATGCGCTCCCTGATCGATGTACAAAATCAGTGTCCGATAGGATTTGGAGAGCAAATAATGAGTATAACAAATTTAAACATCTTGAAACCAAAATCAACTTTGAAAAATATTATATAATATAAAAAATAAATAAATCTGAATCTTTTCTTTTTTTTTAACTTGCATTTACGTTCACACAGAAAATTATACTTCTTACTTTAATTGCCTTAATTTGTTTCAGCAAGAAAAATTTGTTTTATAAGTAAGCCGAATTTTAATTTTCTGCATCATCTGGGAGTTTCATAAAGCTCTGGAAAGAGAAAACATGCTTAGGAAATTATGTATGAAGAATTTCAAAAATTTTGAAAAATGTTAGTAACGTTTCTGTAGAATAATTTCGGTTGGCCTACCAACAGTATGGCGAATGCTTCCCAGGAGCAGTATTATGCACCAATGAAAAATTTTTTCACGTTTTCAATGAACTTATTAAAACAGGTGTTTTCAATTCTTATTCATTACCATGAAGCTTATAACACAGAGCGAAAACTTTATTTAATCTCAAAAGCTAAAAAAGTTATCACAGAAAATTAATAAGTACTTCGTTTTCAAAATAATTGGCAATGGCATATGCGCTCCTGTGGCATATGCTCCGACTTCTACCTTATGAATTTGAATTTACTTTATTCAAATTGATGTTTTTAGAGCTTTTATTGTCACAAATTTAAATATTCATAAAGTTATAATGTTATAATGCTTTCATGTCTTATTTTATTAAAATTCTATCCCAACAAAAGAAGAACATCCAAAGAAGTTAATAATAACTTTAACTCGTGATCCGGAATAATGAAAATTCGAATCATTTCTAATGAATTTAACATATGATTGTCATTGGAAGATGTTCTATTTTTTGACACCTGACAACAGAGAAGGAAGCCAAGTTCATGATTTCATTCAATGTTGCAATGAATATCCAAGTTTTTTTTTTATCAGCGCAAAGAATTTAATTTTAATGTTTATATAAAACAACATACTTTTTAACAAAAAATTGTGAATAAAATTATTTTCGTGAATTATTTCTCCTCGCTATTATTCCCACGGCTTAATTAAAAAAAAATAAAGGAAGAATAAAATTGAAAGTTATTGTTGTAAGTTTTGATGCGTATTTCGCTGGTTGCGTAAGCCAGCTCATCTGGAAACATTTCTCAAATTTTATGAAAGCTAAAAATGTCATAGATAAAAACATATTTAAACTCAAAGAGATTTAAAAATGTTTTAAGTACAAAATATCAAAGCCTTGACAAAGCATAAGAATAAGCCAAGATTTAATTCTTTCTTATATTCCTTATTGCACTAGGTCAGCTTTTTCCCGACCCTGAATGCAAAAGTTACACGGTGTGTGATTTTAACAATTTAGCTTAAAGAGTGGTCCGAAGTACTTTTTGTTACATTCAAAAGGCAATAACTCAAAAGCTAATAAATATATTTTCATAATTCTTTCACAACCTAACTGATATAGGTCGGGGTCGTAGTTACTACGTTATAACAAAAATAAAAAGAAAGAAGCAAAAATTTTAGAACATTTTGAATTATGATTTAATTTAAAATAGAGCTAATTATAATTCTTACGTGCACATTTGAGAGCAAGAATTATATATTAAATTTACCATAAATTTGACTATTAAATTAAAAGAAGTGATTATACAAATTTATAGAATTTGTGTAGAATTTCTTATATTTTTTCTCCGATATTGGAAGTTAACAGTTGCAAAATATTTTTGCGCAAAATTGAACAAAAGCATAATCACGAGAATATTATAATACAAATAAGAGTAATGGTAAAGATTGCCAAGTACTTAATTTATTAGGCTATGTCTGGCGATTAGTCATTTTAGTATGTGGATTATACGCTGCCAAATTTCGTGTAGTTTTGATACTAAATATGTTGAGGTATGTTTCTGTACAAACATTTTGAATTTAAGTGAAAATCTCTGCGTAGCACATACATTAGTATGTGCCAAAATTAAAAACCACTCTTTATCAAAACCCTAAAATTTTTTCTAGTTTTTAAAAAAAATTAATTATACTGATCCAAAAACTTCCAAATAACTGAAGAATAAAAAAAGTATTAATATTGTATTTAAAGACAAATATTATACGAAGTATTTTTGGAGATAAATTCAATTATGAATGTTTGTAACTTTTTTATTTTAAGCAAGATCTTCATGAATCTTTTTTATTTTAAAGTTAGTTATCATTGAAAATAATAAGCTATTATAGAAAAAAAGGTTATCAAGAAAAAATTTTGGGGATTTTTCGGTCTTTAACTTTTTTGTAGTTATTTGTTTTTATATTAAATTTAATTGGATAAAAACTAAAAAGTCCCACAAAGTCCCTTTATCTAAATCTGGCATTCCTACCTCTTCATGTTTTAAGGACCCTTTAAGAAATTTTTGTTTTTTCGAGAATCTCTTGCCACATTTTGATTTTTAGTATGATAGAAATGAAAAATATTAGAAACTCAAAAGGTATTTATTTTAAATAAAATTGCGTTGCCAGAATTCATTTATTTCTTAAATACAAAAAGTAAAAACATTTCAAAGCTCATGAAAAATTAAAAAATATTAAATATAATAAAATGTCTTTCTCTTTACTAACTTTTAAACATGGGGAGAAATTTCTGACAAAGCACATCCTACTTCATTTTTTATATCCAAACGGAATCTGAATTTGGATTTTATGAAATAGAGAGCAGAAAAACTAGTTTCGCACAAACATTTAGATACAAACTGCAGCAAAAGTTTCAACGCTTCAATCTTAACAAATCCGTAGTATTTTAATCAAAAATATTCAACCAACATAGACTCAAACTCAGCTTTGTCATACGAATTACTCTCTAGTTCTATTGCTTATTTTTAAAAAAATTATCGGGTATGTCATCTGTGGTAAAAGCTCCGCATAATATCGGGAAAATTCATCGTAAAGTGAATCCAAAATGTCATTCAGCAGTGGAAATGAGGAATATTACGGTAGAGGGGATTAAAGACGTCTTTTCCATAACGTAGTTTTGCACATAAAAGCACTTATTGAATCAAATTCATTTAATATATAAACTTGTCTGCCTTTTTGACTTAATGTTAGGATTTAGAGGTATAAGCAAAATAGATATAAATATAGTTTTCTGTAAAAATGTCTATTTCTGTCTTTAATTTGTAAAATCTAATATTTCCCTTTGAAATCCAATGCTTTAGTAATGATGTAGTAATTTGCTATGTTCCGCATTTAAATCGACACATAGAGCTTTAGGAATTCTATTTCTTAAGACATTAGTTTTTATAAATTACCTACGTCTATAGTAGTTTGAAGAGAACTTTTAAATATATCAAGTAAGGTTTTCGCAGCAAAAAATTGTTGGTGGATTACGCAGTGAGATTTAAGTGATGCGGCTCTATCTGTACATCTATAGAAGTCGTAGACAAAGGTTTAATAAACAATAATTTTTCCTTTATTTCTGCAGGACATCTGGACATCAATTCTTTTTTAAGTTATTTGACAGGGGGATTTTCATGACTTTTTCATTTGTAGCCTTTCTAATATTATATCCCCAATGACAGCAAAAAAGTCTTTACTACAATTTCACCAATTGTGTGTGGTTACTTCGCTTTTGCTATTTTCATTGATGTATTGTACGAAAATTAAATAAGTTTTTCCCCATCCAAATGGCAGGCAAATGTAAAATCCAACTTTGGCATAATTTTATATGCCGAAAAATAAAAAATCCAAATGACAAGCAATTGCAGAATACAACTTTGGCATAATTTGATATGCCGAAATTTAAAATAAATATATCATGAAGTATAATTCCATATACATTTTCGGTCTCTCTAACTGACCCCCTGGAATGTTGCTACGAAACCTTGTTGCTAGGAAACCTTGTTCTAAATCATACTGTTGTTATCCCTAAAATGTAGCTATCCAAAATCAATAATAAAACCAACTTGCTCCTTTTCTATTCACAAAGCAATAACTCAGCATGTGTTAACTCGTTTCTCACGAACAAATTTTCGATGTTTGGTTGCTTGCATTTTTGCTGTGTTTGACTTCGAAAAAGACGATCAATGTGATCAGGAATTATTACAAACATGTTAATGACAAAAACAATCCCCAAGATTCTCATTCAGTAAGTCAAAACAGTAATAAATCAAAAATAATAAATGATAAAACAGTGGTTAATCTAGAAAAATGCAAAAGCAAAAAAGTACCACCAATAAACATTATCGATATTGATACAAAGCAACTAATAGAATTTATCAAAAACGGTTTAAAGATTAATGAATTTGAAATAAAAGAATACAGAAATAAAAAATCTTTGTTTATGAACTCAATTCAAAATTTTCAAAGAGTAAAGCATATTTAGAAAAAACTAAAACTAATTTTTTTACCTTTGCATCCAAAGAACTGAAAATAAAATACGTTTTTATTTATTATTACTTAAAGGATGAAAAAAGATGTTGATGAAATATTATTTTAATTATTCAATTTGATAGTGATGATCTAAAATTTATTAAAGTTAGTCCTTTATCAACAAAAGCATTTGTTGAAAGAGGAATAAAGCTTCCAATGTATTTAGTACAAATTTCATTTGGAACTAATATTAATAAATTGAAAACATTAAAATACTACTTCACCATATAATAAAATGGGAGCTAGTCCGGCGACTCGAAATTTCAAAATGCCGCAATTGCCAATTTTTTTCCATAGTGCGGTTTCGAGAAGATGCGTCTAGTGTAAGATGGACCACGAAAGAGGCAAACGTTCTATAGAGAAAGTCCCAGTCAAAGAAAAAGACAAATTATTCTGCGTTCTATGCAATAAATATAGACATCCTGCATCATATAAAGGATGCGAAAAATACAAACTGCTCAAAAAAAAAAAAAAAAAAATAATGCTAAGAAAAAAGACTTACTAACAAAAAAATACATAGTAGAAATATATTCACTAATACAGAATCTTCATTTGTAAACGTAGTCAAGGGTGGACCAAATATAGACACAACTAAGGTAGATATTACAATGAATAACCAATTTATGCAGTTAATAAAGCACTTTATGACAAATATAAGTAATCAAATTGCAAACATTAAAAAACAACTTAATTTACAAGTATGTATCAAGAATTGATACAATACATTCAATACTTGAGGTGTAAATAATGGATTCAAACAATAAATCGAATACAATTTCAAAAAAACTTAAAATAATATACATTAACGTTAATTCTTTAATACGAACTAGCAAACGATACGATCTTTACCATTTTATTACAAAGCATAATCCAGATATAGTACTACTTAATGAAACAAAACTAAACTTTAAACATAAAATCCAATTTGAAAAATATATTGTAATTAAAAGCGATAGAAAAGGTGCAAATCAAGCTGGAAGAACAGTTGTATTGATCAAAAACAACTTAAAACATTCGCATTACACAAACAGTGTCACAAATTCTTTTAAAACATTAGAAACATGCATAATTCGAGTCTATTTGGCTACAAATAAAATACTCTATATTATCTCAGCATATTACCCGTCTGGTAATAATAATGCCCATTTAAAAAGGAAGCTTTATGATCTTTTTGAATCGTTCGATTTACAAAACGATAACAATTATTATACTCTAGCAGGGGATTTTAAATGTAAACAATGTACAATGTGGAGCACCCTAATAAACAAAAAAAAAAAAAAAATTTAACAAAATGTAACATGTTTTAGATGAAGGCTATACGCTTCAAATTTCCCATCTTATCCTGGTACAAGTTCCTATTTGGACATTTGTTTAGCAGACTGTAGACTACATATTAGTACTGAAAATAACACCGTACTAATGATTACCACAATGAACAGGAAAATATCTTATTTTTAGTGGATGATCTAAAATTGAATTACTATTATAAAATAACAGACTGGAGAAAATTTCAAAACAAAATAACACAACAATTTAATCAGTATACTAAAATACGTAATAACCGGAATTTAACAAACACAGAAATAGACCTTCGCATAAATAGATTAAATAACATTATAACTTCAATAATTTATGAAGAATGTGTTTACAAAGTTAACTAATCCAACTGTGAGAATGTTATATCGAGAAAAAAGTAAAGTATTGACTATTATTAAAAAGCATAATAAATTGGAACAATCATTATCGACAGAGTCTAGATAAAAAATCCAACAAGAATTACGAGAGAGATAAAAAACATTGATTAACTTCAATGATATATTTCTATCTGATAATTTGGACAAAGTACAAACTCAAGATTTTTTTATAACTAAGAATAACTTATTAAGTATTTTTAAAAGTTTAAGGAATAAATTATCCTCTAGTATTGACAACATACCAAATAATGTTTTAAAAAAATGTTCCTCAAACAATGATCTATGATTAATGTAAATTATTCAACAACATGCTTAATAACTCATATTTCCCAAGTACCTGGAAAATGGTTAAAATTATCATCCTTCCAAAGAAAGGTATAGAACAAACAGCCCCAAAAATTTCCGTCCTATATGCTTATAACCTAATATAAGTAAAATATATGAAATATGCATTAGCAATATTTTAAAAAAATTATGCAATAAAAAATGAATAAATAGTGAAAAGTAATTCTGGTTTAAATTTAAACATTTCACGGTAAACGCTATACATGAACTTATTTCAAATATAAATTGGAATTGGCATAGAAATTATTGTACAGGAACGTGTCTCATTGATATGGAGAAGGCTTTTGATGGCACTGGTCTAATATACAAATTTATTTAATATAAGCTTCCAACTTACCAAGTTATATTAATATAAATAACCCTTGTTTATTTATTCATATATAACCTAAATGAGAATTACATTGAATTTATATATATATATATATATATATATATATATATATATATATATATATATATATATATATATATGTTCCAATATGAACATGATAATTTAATTTGTATTTTCCAAAACACATTATGTTTACATATTTATCATTTTCCCAGAAACATATTTCTTTCTTATCATTTTCCCATAAACACATTAAGTATGAAAATTCCCAGATATATTTATCACAGTTTATGATAACCTTTGTTAGTTTAGGATGTGTAATATTAAAGATAACACAAACCATGTCATAAAATAATTAATGGTACGCATGTGTGCGACCATGTTTATCACTATAATAAAATAATCAGTGGTGCGCATGTGTGCGACCACTGGATAGATATTAGTTCTAGTTTAGTTTTAAGAATTTTATACTTAGCTCTTAAGTTTCACATTTTTAATTAATAAAAATAGTATTGTACATTCACTCAACCAAAAAAAGTTGTCTCCTGTCTCTTATATATATATATAAACAAGTATTGAATTTTTCATTAAGTTTGTGAATAAAAATAGGAATAAAAATATTAATATGGTTTAAAAACAGAAAATGATTAAGAACAAGGAAAAAGACTGCAAACATTTAATGATTGCAGAAGTAATGATTTGTTTCATAGTAACAAAATTTTGTTTCAAGTAAGATTACTTAAAACATATAATTTTTGCAGTCAGTCATTAAAAAATTCTTATTGAGTGTAAAAATTAAATGAATTAATTAAAAATTGAATCAAAATCATTATTAGCATGAACACAGAGTTATTAAAGTTCAATAAAATTAACAATGAGAACATAATATTGTTGTAGTGATAATGCTGTAACCGTGTTTTTTCTCTGCGTGTATAATGCGAAATATGTAAGGATTTTTTTGAAATTATTTTTTTGGTACAAATTATAATGAGTCTAGCATTAAGAAAATGGAAGGATCTCATTTGACATCAATTTTAACATAACTTACACTTCGATGTAGTTTTCAGCAAGCGAAATGTGTTTAGAGACGAATGCCCCTGCAGCCAGTATAAAAAAAATAACATTTTTTTAATTTTTATCGTACTTCCAATCCTAGTGATGTCTTTTATTAACAACAAATTTTTGGAAACTTTATGAATATTTTAAAAATTGCATTTTTTTTTATTTCAAAATTAACGCTCATTGAATTCGGAGTAGTTATTTACTAAGAAATTGTGTTTATTATTTTAGATAATTTTAATGAAATCTGTAGCTGTCAGTCGCGAGATACATATGTTTTACTAATATTTGCGCTACCTCTGCAGAGGGTTGTCTTTTTGTCGCGATGCAAAGGCTTACGTGCGAGGACTTGCGATGGTCGTGCTGGCGGGGCAGCGGCATTGGAATGCTATCCCGAAGGGTTATTCATGCTAAATGGGAACGCAAGTAGCACCAACTAAGAACTACCCCCTCTGATAGACTCTGTTTTCCCCAGATGGACGGCTATCAGAAAACTATCAAACACTTCTCCTTTCATTGAGAAAGGGTATTTGGAGCATCGGCTCCCAAATTGGGACGGCAGTCACAACACCTAGCAGCAGGTACAAAATATAGTTTTTAACATAGCCGAAACTCCTACGGCAGAAGTAACAGGCTGTGGTGAGTCGAATGCGACTGCGACCCAAACTTGTAGTGGTAACATTGGACACGGCTAGTATACATGCTACTGATGTTGCACTGGGTTAGTCTAGGAATCCTAAACTGGGCGACTTTGAGGTTAAATCAACTCGACCAGAAGAAAGTTGTTCCGCAAATAGCGGCGAAGTGCCTCTATCGTCTGAATCAAGCACCTCTATAAAAATTAATCGATAAAACATCGGTAAAAACTTGTTTCAGGTGCTGCCAATATGGGAACGGCTAAGTCATCCCACAAGAAAGAATCCCATGTGCGAGTTGTGCGAAAGGGAGCAGTTACGGAATCCTCCTGTCCCTTGCTCGTCAGCCAGAACAGGCGTAAATGCAAACCCCAAGCACAAAAAACTTGCTTAAAGGACGTTCCCCCTTACTATTTATTGAGCAATTAGGCTCTAAAAAGGTCGAAGACCTCACCAAGGAGCAGAAAGCATTCTTGGAATGGGCTAAAACCCTATGGCTAGCCTCAACGAAGTCCCTCATCCTGCTTCTAGTGGAGTGCCTAAACGGTAGCATTCAGAGGAGGAGGCTAACAGTCAAGGTCAGCAACCGGAAATTAAATGTCCCAAACCGACAATAAATAAGTCCTTTAGTGAAGTAACTAAAGATCACCTCGCAAGAGCTGTTATCGATCACAGTGTCAAAGAAATGCTTACAAAAGCAAGGACAGATTTCATAATATATAGACCCTTATTTTATTCAAAGCATATAGAAGCAAGGGTTAAGATAATAATGTATCAATCCCTAATAGGACCAAATTTAACGTACGCATGTCCAATTTGGTTCAACATATTACCCTCAAATATGGAAAAGATAAGAGGTTTTGAAAGGAAATATTTAAGAGCTTGCACTTCGAAACCCACGTAGTGGTTATTTAAAGTACATTTCAAATAAGAGGTTGTATAATAATGTAAATATTATACGTATAGATAACTTCAATCTCAATTTAATTATAAAGAGAGATATATTAAGATGGTCACAATATTTTTAAAATAACCTTATAATGGCACCTTTCTATATGAACCACGAAAATATAGTAGAATATTTAGTTAAAGCATTTGTCCCCTGAAGCCTTTCTTTACTTTCATAACGAAAGCATTATTCAAGCTGCAAATAGCACTCCAGTGTTTTACCACAACCATAGACGTGCTGACATTAAAGCAGTTAATTGCAATTTGTAACAAATGGATATAATATTTAGTACAAGTATATTAAACAAAGATTTGCTCTTAATGTAAAATAATACAAAGTCCAGAAAATTTTGGTGTTTATTTGAATAATTAATAATATATATTTTTTTCTCTCTTTTATCCCTTGACTTTAAATAAATATAAAATATAATCCTTGTTAATAAAAAAATTGTTTCACATTTGTAAAAACAAAATATAATTATATTAAAAATACAATTTAGAGACATTTTATATATGTATATAAAATGTTATTTTTAACTAGTGTTTATTTTAGTATAAATATATGTTTTTGCTGGCTAATAAATAAATTAGAAATAACGAAACAGAATAATTAATAAAATCAATTCAAGATGGCTATATATATATATATATATATATAAACCTCGGCTTTTACATTCAAATAGAAATTTTTTTATTAAAGAGATTGATTTATCAATGTTTGTTATTGCAAAAAATGTCCCTCCTCCACTAAGCACTTGTGGAAGGCCTAGTAAAAATTTCGAAGATTGTTCAGCAGTTAAAAAAAAAGCTAGAAATATTCTGAAAACTGCTAAACCGTATCAGGTATTAATGGCATCCGAAATGCAAATGTGTTCAGCATGGTTATGAAAAATACAGTTGACCAAAATATAATACGTGGATGCATGGATTCGTTTAAAGTATATTCAAGAGAGGTTCTAAAGTGAAACGGGGTTACCAGTGGATATTCCAAACTGAATTCAAGAAATTTTAAAGATAGTAATACTGCAAGGCGTGTTTTTTTTTTTTTTGGTAATGCCTAGATGCAGAACTGGTAAAGCATATTTATATTATTTTGAAAACTCTCGGATGTGGTAATGAAGTCGATTATGTTGCTTTTGAAAATTATGCCATAGAATCTAGGAATACTTATTTGCAAAAATATAAATAGTTTTATAAGAACGCTACAATGTTAAGTATCATCGAAAAATATATTATACCTATTGGCCAATTATCCGAAGAAGCCCAAGAAGCATTATATAGAAACACATCTAGAGAGGACTACAATACAGATTTGCTACATAGACTGTTAATATTATCAGATCCATTCATTTGAATCTTAAGAAAACCACCAAAAACTGAGAGGTAAAATGTAACACCTAAAGTTTTGTAACTGTTAAAAATCCAGAATATATCTTTTGAAGATGCTGATGAATAATTTTTATTAATTGAAATTTGTATAGAAATCATATTACTTTTTGTTCTTGGATTTAAAAATACATACATACACACATACAAACATACATACATATCCTGTACGAAATGTCACTAGTGAATCAGTACTGATTCACTATAGACACTGTCACCAGTACTAGTGACTTATTATACCCCCGACAATGCTTTTTTCTATAGACATTTAAGATGTGCGTGTTATTGGAAATCTACTACTGACGCTGGTACTATTGAGTAGGTAGTTCTTTTGGGACCATATGTAGACATTGTCTACATATTTATTTTAGTAAATCTAGTCTACACTTTTAATACTCTTCTGAAATTGACGTTGTTAAAACTTTTGTTCACATTTCATGTTTTATCAAAAAATTAAAAAATTCATAACATAACGTATTTTAAAAAAATATTCATTTTCTTTGCTCGAAGAATCGTCTTCAAATTCAATGCTTTCACTTATTTGCTTAAAATATTTTTTTTTTTTTTGTTGGCGCTGCAGTGCTCCTCCTAGCGTTTTATCGGTTGCTTCACTAAAACTTGATATAACATCTGGAAATGGAAACAAAAAATCATTTACAAAAATGTTACAAATTTTGAGAATTCAAATATAAAACATTTTACCTATTAAAGCTTTGAAAACGTTGGCGAAATTGCTGGCGCCGAACTCGTCAGCTCTTAATTTTTAATAAACAAAAAAAAAATAAAAATACTAAAATATGAAAAATTGGATTTTGTATATACGTTTTAAATTTATAATTAATTTATAATTAAATAATTATTATAGCACTATTGAGAAAATACTATATTAATAAAAACAATTATGCCGCCGAGAAATAATAGAAGTGTTTTGGCGCCGAATTAGAACTCTTATTTGTTGTGTATACATTTTTTTCTCATCAAAGCAAATAAAAAATGTAGACACTTTGTTGACAATGTCGCCAAGAAGTCACCAAAATAATCGACAAAACTGGTGACTTGGAGACACTTGCCCCCAGGTTTCCTTCATACATACTTACATACATACATACACACATACTCACATACATACATGCATACTTACTTACATACATACATACATACAGTCTTAACAAAATTTTATTGAAATATATGAAAAGTAGGCGTGGCAGTTGTACGCTTTCGTCCATTTTTTCACGAAAATGAGTTGTGCAAAATTCCATCAATATAGCTTTCTTAATTACAAAAATATATACTTTTGATCACTCAAATTGCGAAAATCCTATAATGTACGTAAGGTATAAACATTGTTTACTAATCAAAAAATAAAAGCAAACAACAACAACAAGTGCTGGTAAAGTTTGTGGCACGGGCGCTTGTAAATTGCTTTAGAGTTTTTCTTTTTTTTTAAACAGTTATTTTTAGTAACAAGTATTTGCAAAAGTAACAACCGAACCTCAACGTTTTATAAAAGAAATATTCATCGGTTATTCGACGAAAATTATTCGGATTATTCGTTATTCGAAAATAGAAAATTTTAAATTATTTGGAAAGTTAATCGACCAAAATTAATCGAATAACCGAAAGACGGTTAATAGATTGTATACCCTAGTAACAACACACAAAATAAAAGCAATAAAAATGTGTGTTGTATTTTTTTGGTCGTACTTTTTTCGTAACCCAGATTTATTTGCTCTAAATCTTTAAAATGCTGTATGTATATTATTGTCCCAAGAAAACCGATTTTTTGAGTTTCTGGTGAAGACCACTTCAGCGATGCTTATTGACGACCTAATTTTAGGAAAAACACTAAACAAAAATTAAAAATTGACTTCCGATTTTCTACTATGGTACACAATAGTAACGCTACTCCCTGGCTGCATTAATTTTTAATGCAAATCGTACATTTTTAAGTCTAAATTTAGAGAATTTTTGGTTCTTTGTTTTTTTTTTTTCATAGCGCCATTTCTCTTAAGATATCGGGATAGTGTTCAAACACCATCATTGCATTTATTAATTTTAATAGGTTTTGGGGGGTTTAATTTTCCTCGATGTTAATAATCTTCAAATTTATTCAGCATCTCTGCTTTTAAATATTCTTAGTCGCTCATTCTTTAAAAATTATTGGATTTTTTCAATTTTATTTATTTTTATTATCAACGTTTAAGATAGCTTCGTGTCCTTGAAAATTTTTCTGGAGAAAATCTAACTAGAAATATATTTTACACTTTTTTCGACTTCTAGATTTAATCAAGCTATTTCGTATTTAAAAATTTTTAACAGAATCCTAAGAAGTTCATTTTTTTACTAGGTGATCTTAGCTGAATTATATATTTTTATATAATATTTACAAAGTTAAACAACAGATAAAGCCGTGGTTATTAATAAAATTTGAAAGAGGTGCAATAGTGAACACTTTCATATTTTATAGAATTCGGTATACTTTATATAAGCTAAACAAATGTATTAATGTTTAGTAGCGTTACTGTTGAGAATTTTAAAAAGTGTCGAAAAAGGGGATTTTAAAAAATAAAGTTACCAAAAATGGGAAGTTTTTAAAAAAAGGGGCTTTTAAATACTCGTAGATATTCATAAAATTTATCATCAGCTTTAGTTTTTAAAAGTTTCAGTTCATTTATAAGTTCTTCGGTTGTTTTTTTTTTTTTGTTTTTTTTTTTTTTTTTTGTTTGCATCACTATATTGTGAAATAATCTCAAAATAACTAATTTCGTTATTGGAATTAATATATAATGGGTCGAGATATTTCCGAAACTTAATTTCTCATCATTTAGCACACAGTCTTAAAAAGTCGCCATTTAGTTCCATATTATAGAAGTGTTGGCCCCAAAAAAAGTGGCCAAGTGGTTGAAAACGTTTAGTATTTAATATTGTTTAATATTTAAATATTGATGTCTAGTATTTAATTATTTTTAGTATTTATTTATTTTATTTAGTAAGAAGTAAATTATGCTTTTTGATTTTATTTCAGACCTGTCGTTAAAAAGATAATTTATAAAAAAAGTAAATTTTCATAACAAAGTTAACACTTAATAAAAATAAAAAATAAAAATTAATAAAAATAAAAAAATAATTTTTTTTCGAAGTGTGATCTTTTTTAAATATATATAACTTTTTATTTAATTTCTGATAAGACCATAAAACATTTATTATGGAAATCCAAGGTGATGGTACGTATTCCACTTGCTAGAGGTGATGGGCAAAAAATACTACGTTTTTCCTACACTTTGAAAATTATATTTTTTAAATCTCTGTACGAACTTTATTGAAAAGTAAAAAAATATCCGTATATTTAGCACCTGGAAATTGGAATGTTTTGTTGGGCTTTAGATTCATTTATATTATTTTGTCAAAACTTGCGAATTGGAATAGAATTTTTTTCGCATATGTATCGTTTGCTTCAAGAATTATGATCTTTTTAAAATTTGGCTAAATGATCACTCGAAATTGGAAAAAATTAAATTCTTA
Organism: Protocalliphora azurea; assembly: GCA_932274085.1. Classification (NCBI taxonomy): domain Eukaryota; kingdom Metazoa; phylum Arthropoda; class Insecta; order Diptera; family Calliphoridae; genus Protocalliphora; species Protocalliphora azurea. The sequence goes on from OW026519.1 coordinate 41,851,961, forward strand.
GCCTATATGTTTTGAAGAAAGTTGGAAAAAGAATTAAGAAAAAACTTAAATTGACAAAAATACTATTAGAAATTAATAAAAATACAATATTCAGTGCAAGTTTTGGTCAAAAAAGGTGCTACTTTCGACTTTTTGAAACTGACATTATGTGTCTTGTATTTTTAAAATTAGTTTTAAAAACAGGAAAACTATTGATGCATTTTAGTAGACCTAACAGAATAACTAAGAAATCTAAAATTTTAGATCATTCACCTGAAATTAAAAGGAAATAAAACCATTTAAACTTAAAAAATATAAAAATTGAGTTGAAATTTTCTATGATTTTTTGATTTATTTCAATTTTGAACTGACAGTTTTCATCCTTTAAATTAAAACTATTAGCCAGTCGAGAGACAACACTTCGGAAATTCATATATTAGTTAGGTGATAAAAAATTAAGCCAAAAATTTATGATTTTTTAAATTTTGCAGCTCTTCTTATAGAAAATTTACGCTCATAAGTGAAATTAAATCTAGAGAACAGAATTTTAAAGATAAAGTGATTCTCTACATTTTGAAGTATGTCTGAGGTATGGGATACCATCATCACAAACTTCTATATAATTGGCGTAAATTTTTGTAAAATGTATGTTCTGCAATTGTGACCAATACCGCTTTTACGGAAATTGCCCGAAGTGTCGTTTAAACATAATTTTTTAATAAATGACACTTCCGATTAAAAGACCGTTAAAAAAATTTTATGCACATTTTAAAATGTTCACCAAATTTTCAAATTTTTTTAAGACCAGATATGACTTTAGATCATCATTCTAGATTCTTGGTGAGAATCATCTTAATGGTTAAAATTAATAATATTTAAAAATTTAAAAAGCATCATTTCTACCGGCTAAAGTAGCATTCTTCTCCAAACACATTTCGCAGACAACTGCCGCAAAGTATAAATTACATTAATATTGATGTCAAATGAAAGCATTTTATTTGCTAGTACCGATATTCATTTGATTTTTTTCAGAAATATATCCCAAAATATCTTCAAATTGTAAATAGAAAATATTATTTTCAGTTTTCTTAGAATACAATTTCATCAAGAAATACAAAGAAATATAATATTTATAATTGTGAAAAGTTGTAGTCATAAATTTTCACACATAATAATAAATAGTCATAAATTTTTCACACATGTATGTTGCTATATACACATTAAAGTAGAGACATTTTATGATAGGACTGCATACTCAGTTTTTCATTTCGTGTTCGAATATCCTTTTAAAGGACTTTAATATTTCAAATTTAATAACATTTTATTTTATAGATTACTTCAAGATCTGTTAGTTGCTCATCAATGTCGATATGGGTACCAAATGTCAAAAATATCCTTCAAGAATTTTATCCTTAAATATCCTTGAGGTTTTCTAATTAATTATTCAAAAATTTATATTAATTATATAAACGATATAACGGTATTTCTGAATCCCACATTTTGTCCTTTTAGCTTCAACAGTTCAAATTTTATAACATTTTACAATTATCCTGTCAGTGTTTACGAAAATTTTGTTTCCGAAACCTATACTGCAATTTTAAATATCAGCTGTTTTTTTTTGCTACCCTTGAATATTAACGTTGACAGTTAGCAAAAAAAAACGATACATACCCGGCTTGGTGTCACTTAATGTTCAAACCAAAATTGCACAAATAAATTTTTATATTTTAATAAAAAAAAAAAAACTGTCAATATAAATTTGTTTTCATCTTGTTTTTTTGTATTTTGTATTTTTTTTTATTTATTGATATTCAAATACCCATAACTGTATTTTTCTTCATAAATTTGCAGCATTTTTATCGACGCACGGTGGCTCAGAAATTAATTTCATTGACCAAAAGTCCAATTTTTTGTTAGCATCGATTTCCAAAATTTTAATGCCATTCAATAGTAAACATATTGAAAATAAGGTGGCCAAAATAAGATCAAAATATCGACGTGGCATACTGTAATAGAAAAATATTTCATGTTATTTTATAAAAATGTGATTTTTGTAAATGTGATCAGAAGTAAATTATCATTAATCGCAAACTGTTATTGATAATTGGCTGCATTTTTGTTTATATTGGTAGGATAATATTCTTTAGGAAGTGGTATAATGTGTCTATGTACCGTTTATACCTGCTGTGTTATGAAGTGTTTTCCCATGTACTATATTTTTGAATTTCAGTGGAATAGAACTTCTGAAAGGCAAAAGGGGTTTAATAAATTTTACTAACAGAAGAAAGGCAAAAAGCGAAATTACTCCCAAAATGTTTTCTGTTTTATTTTACTTGTTCGTATGACTCAAATACAAATATAAACCAACAGAATCAATAACATCAATAAGGAGTTAAGAAATTTAAAAAAGAAACATATTAAGGACGAATTTCTCAAATATATTATAGATTATAGATTAACCAAACAAGAATCAGGCAATATGGATGATGGGAACACAGCAAGAAGGTTCTTTTCAGATCGCGAAAGAGCACAACAGATGTTGATAAATATCTTATTTCAAGATTTAAAACAATTATCTATGTACTTGTGTACAATGAACAAATAGATACTACAAAATTTGCTGATTATGAGAAGGAAACTGCACGAATGTCTACGTATAAATAATATCTAATATCTAATAAATATCTATGTATAAGCAGTTCACAAAATCCCTTATCATTGAGAAAATGCCATCATTTAGCATCACTTGGATATCTATAAAAATAAGCCTAGGAAAAAAAAATAAGGATTTCAGATTTTATGCAGAGCACAATACCAGAAAAATATCTCGAAGTTCTACAAATGAAGATCAATTTAATATATATTAATGGCAACGTTAGATCCGCTCATCTCAGGCATTCGAAGTCTAGGGAAAGTAGAACATCGGGCCTTAGATGAAGAAGCAAACGTACTGCTAGAGCACAGAAATAATATAGAACTAAATATAGAATATTTACTGGCTATGAATAATAATTACAATTTTCTTTTATTGTTATTTAAGTAAAAAATGAATTAAATATTAAAAAACTTTTAGTTGTTATAAAAAGTAAACATTTTTTTCATTAATGTTATTTAAATAAAAAACAAAATAAACATTAAAAAATCGTTTTTTTTTTTGTCCAAAAACAACCGATTCTAGTGGAACTGTTTCTTTAAGAACCGTTTCTATTGGAACCTGTTTTGGAATTGATAAACTGGAAACCTGTTCATAAAATTCAAAAAACTCTTAATTTCTTTATAACATTTTTATACTAAATGCTACAAAGAAATTAAAAGTTCAACTTTAGCTTTAAATTTCTCAACAACTGCTGAATCGATTTTAATCAAATTAAAAATGGAGAAAAATTCAAGAAAATATCTCTACCTAAAAAAAATATTCAAAAATATCTCTATTTATTCAAAAGTTACAAAGTATGGGCAGATGAAAAACGATTATGAGTCACTGTGCGACTTTAAATTTGACATTATAATTCTACATGTTAATTCCTAACGTATATAAATTTAAATTTTGTATAAAATTTCATATAAACGTTACAAACAAAACACAGTTGTTATTGAATAATAATTGACACAGTCGTCTTTTTAGACTTAAAAACCAAGCTTATTGTAATAGGTCCAATAATTCACATATAGGTAATTTATTTTGGGCCAAAAAAGTAGCGAGATGATTGAAAAAGGGGCAATTAGCAATTAAAGTCGCCAAACGGTAAAGCTGTTTATCATGTGTGAGAAAAAGTTTTGATTTTTGTTGTACGGTGTTATATATGCATCTGTTGTTGAATTCTTATTTGTATTTCTTTTCTTTTCGAATTTCAAACAATAAATCTTTAGTTTTCGAATAGTCTTACGTCTTACGAACACAGCAATTCTAAGAAATTGGCGCATATACACACTAAAGTATACACTAGGAAACAGAAGTATGCGTACGAAAATATAAAAAAAAACATTATTGACGAATTTTTTTTTTTATTTTTGTTAAATTTTTATAGCTTATCTAATAGCTTAAATCCTTAACAATATGTTGTTTAAAATGAACTTCAAAAAGTTAAATACAGTCGGGGTTATTAAAGAAAAATTTTAACAAGTGCTTCAATTCAGACAACAAAAGTCTGCGTAAACTATGAAAGAACTTCGTATTCCGTGCTTTTTTATTTTTTTGCTTATTAAATTATTATCTCACTTCTTGCTGCATAATCAAATCCGTTTTCCATAATAAATTATAGGAAAACTGAATTTGTCCTTACTGAAGGAGGAAATGAATTTTTGTAAGGATGTAAGAAAAAACTTTCCGAAATCTTTAGGGGGAGACATTAATGTGTCTAAAAAATAACAACATTTCACCAAAATAAGAGGGTCCCTTTCGTTTCATCACTTTTTCAGTGGATTTAAATTTTATTCATGGAAAGGAAATCGGTATAAGCAGCTATAAAATAGACTGAAATGCGATAATCGAATAAAGTAAGCGTACTTTATATGAAATTGATAACAAAATATTTCATAAGAATGCCTCGCGTGTTACAAATTATTATGATTACATTTTGTCATAGTAGCTAAAAAGACATAAATATATTTTATGCATGAAAACAATCAGATTTTCTTACAATATGGCTATTTATTAATAGCAGGACCCATTTTCTTATTATAGTGTGTTACAGTCTTATTTATTTAGTACTATCATCTACACATATTTTTCCAATTGGAATTGTGTTAATTTTTTGTCGGTTTTCTGCATCGAATATATTTTTTGTTTATATTTTTAAAGGATATGACCTAGTAGTGGTAAAATATGATAACATCCAATATCTGATGGTATATATTTAGCAAAATTATAAGGAATATCTTTCGATTTAAATTGACCTTTATATTTCAGTAATTTTTATGGCTGTTTATCTGATTTTTTTTACGTACGAAATGATAGTAGTATTATTTCCTATCCTTGAGTATGATGCAAATATCATTTTTGTGAAACTTTAATGTTCTTTAGATATATAGATGAATTTTGCTCTTAAAGTTTTCGGAAAGTTTTTCCTTGCATCCTTACAAAAATTATTTTTTCTTTCTGTATGGATAAATTTATTTTTTCTTTAATTTATTATGAAAAATGGATTAAACTATGTTGCAAAATTTCGGATAATTATTGAGTAAGCAAATTCAATTCATAATATAGCAATTTTAATCTTCCTGCTGTCTGAACTGAAGCAATAACTTCAAATATTCCTGAATAACCGCGAATCTATTAACTTTTTTGAAGTCAATTTTTAACCAACATATTGCTAAGTATTTAAGCTATTAGCTAGGAATTGTCACTACAATAATATTATATTCTCTTTGTTAATTTTCATTAATTTTAATAACACTGTGTTCATGATAACAACGCTTTTATTTCAGTTATATAGTTCATTGTTTACTCTTAAGCAAAATTTTATTATAGTTGACTACAAGGCTTTATGTTTCTGAATGTTTTTACCAAAAATAAAATTTTATTAATATAAACAAATATCATTGTTTCTACAACTATTATATATTATAATTTTTTTTCCTTGTTCTTAAATCATATTTTGTTTTCAAACCATATTAATATTATTATTATTTCCATAACAATAAAAAGTTTCAAATAAATATGTTTATACAAATACGGTTTTATATGTTTTGTTTTTAACGTTTGCTTTCAAATTCATTTTAATTCTCATTTAGTTTATACACGAATTAATATAGACAAGGTTTTGTTATATTCGGTGTGATTTATTATTTTTAAACAAATGTAAGGATAGGATAATAATACGATAAGATGGAATATTATATATAATTGAAATATTAATTATAATTAAATTTTATTCTGATTAGGATGGTATAATAATACGAAAAACTTGAACCATAACATGAAAAACAAACCATAAAATCGGACACAATAGATGAAAAGGAATCATACCAATTATTATTTATAATCATATCTATTTTTAACTGTAACCATATGTATCATTCATAATATATTGCTCTTAGATTATGGTCAACGCAATTTTATTTTTTCTCTGCGTGTATACAAATTAAAAAAAAGAAAAACAAAGGATGTAGGAGAAAACTGCGTCAAGAATATTTTTTATATTCTCGTACGTAGATTTCTGCCTTCTAGTGTACTTATACAGCCGTGCAATATAAAACGATGGTAGTAAAAAATAAGAGAATATTTTTAAACTTTGAACAAGATACACGCAGAGAAAAGATATTGTTGTAGAGAACATAATCTAAGAGCATCATATTATGAATGGAACATATGATTACAGCGGAAAATAGAAATGATTATAAGTCATAATTATTATGATTACATTTTGTCATATTGTGTCCGATTTTATGGTTTGTTTTTTAAGTTATGATTCTAGTTTTATATATAATTAAACAATCTTACTACATCATTATCCCATTCTATTAGATTATGATTTAATGTTATTATATTAATATTCTACCTTATTATATATATACGATATTGTGATATTATTATTCGATTTTATAATATTACTATGTCGTTCTTCATATTATTATTCCATTTTATTATATTACCATCCCATGTTAGGATTTAGTTATCCAATCTTATCATATTATTCTTCTATATTATCATATATTAAAATAAAGTGTACTGATAAAAAATTATTACTTTTATGAATTTTTTTTATCGGAAATAACAGAAAAAAGTGTTCATTAGCCAAAAAAAAAGAAATATCTACATATTATTTGTTCATTAATTATATTCATTTGTACCACCATATATGGTTAAAATGTAAGATATATGTATATATATATATATATATATATATATATATATTTTAAGTAAAGCCTTTAATGGTAGTTAACCAATGTCTTATATTGATTGAATCACACCGTGTATAACCAAACCTTGTGTATTTATACTTATTTATATACAAACTAAATGAGAATTACAATTAAAATGAAAAACAAACATTAAAAACAAAATATATTTAAAAACTAGTTATGAATTTATCCACAAACTTTGTGAAAAGGATAAGTATTTTATTTATTTGAAACATTTTATTGTCATAGGAATAAAAATTTGGTTGAAGAACAAGGTAAACAACTGGAAATAGTTAATGGTCGTAGAAGTAATGATATTTTTTATATTAATAAATTTTTTTCTGGTAAAAATATTGAAAAATATATAATTTTTGCAGTCAACCATAATAAAATTTTTATTGGTTGTAAACATTAAATGACGAAATTTAAACAAAAACATTATCATGAACACAGAGTTATTCAAATTTAAGAAAATTTGCAATGCTGTAACCATGGTTTTTCTCTGCATGTAATTGTAAGCAAAGTAAACAATCACAAATGGTTGAATTTACCATAATTTTTTAATCATAATTTATTTTTTAAGAAATTTCTTCTATCACCTCTCGTATATAACCAAATATTAAGTTTCTCTTATTCTACTCATACCTAAAATATCTGTGTAAACATACTCATACATAAATACATACATATGCATGTCACTTGAAAATGAAAAATTACCAAAAATGAACATGTAAAAACTTACATTCATACAAACATTAGTAAATTTTGTAAATATTAAGTCCTTGTGTAAATTTGTATTTTTTTAGAAAAATGCAGCTGCATTAGACAAACGTAAATGTACTTTTGCTATAAATATAATGAAAAATGCTATTACACTTAAAAAAGCACCATAAACTTTTTTCAATTCCAACTAAAAGAATACAAAAGTATAGGTCAAAAGTGAATAATATTCTGTAAAATTTAAGAAAAAAAAATCGCAAATAGATTGCATTCGAGAAGCATTCAGTTTTATATTGTAAATGAAAAATAAAAAAAAAACAAAAATTAATTTTCTACTACTGTTACTAACACATGTGTGACCATCTCATAGTAGTGCGACAGATGACAGCTAACAAAAAATTAAGCACAGAAGCAGCAAAATGTAATTAAAAGTTCTTTATGAAAAAGGTGATTGTGATAGTAAATTAATGAGATTTATTTTTGAAAATACATTTTTATCGCAATAACACTGGTCGACAAAAAATCCTCCCTTAAACACGAATAGTTGGAATATGTGAACTCTGATGTGCTAAACACGAATCGGCTTTCAGTTTTTTCTATCAGGTGTGGATTTTTTAATAAGGCGATTACAGGAGTAATTTCTACATTAACTTGAAAACGTTTTGTCCGCACACCCAGATGCGGCCCAAAATTGTCTTAAATGCGCTCATCTTTTTATTTGCTCAATAGTTTTGGAGTTATTATAATTATTTTTGTTTGATTATTATTTATTTTCAATATATATCAGTATCCTTTTGACTATAATGGATTACAAAATTTTACTTAATAGTTATTCAGTTATTCAGAAGTTAGTGTCGGAAAAAATGTTCTTTCATGTAAAATTAAAGATTATTTTACCTTAAAAGATCCTTTAAGAAATGTTAACGGCAAAAATTATTCCATTATCATAAAGAAGGTGATGCCACGAATAAAATAAGTCATGTATCATCAAAATTGATGTAAAAATTTTGATTTTATTCACAATTAAGTGAAAATATTCTTTAATTAATTGGTCACATTTTTTTCATAGGTGGAAAAAAATTTAAAAATTTGTTTTCTTCTTTAAACAAAAACAAGTAGACTAGATGGAATTTTGCATGAAAAACAATAATCGGATTTCAATATATGTTGATTAAGATTATTTCTAAGTCAATATTTTATTATCATAAAAATGGTTATTGAGTTATATTGAAATGTACTCGTGTAAACAGCGTTACTGTTTGGCGACTCTAGTAGCCAATTGCCCTCTTTTTCAACCACCTGGCCACTTTTTTGGACCATTTCTTTTTTAAATGGAACTAAATGTCAACTTTTTAGTACCATGTGCTAAATGAAAGGAAACGAAAAAAAAAACTGTTTGAAATATCTCGACCCATTATATATTAATTCAAACGTAGAAATTAAAAAAGACCCCGAAATTTATAAATGAACTGAGACTATTAAAAACTAAAGCTAATAATAATAAACTTTTAAAACTTCAAATTCCGAATCGTTTTCTGCTTTGGCTCGAACGTCGTTTTTCTAAATTATCACTAGTGAAAAATAAATTGTCGAATAGACTTGTGAATCTATGCTTTTAGTCCTAAATTTATAAGATGGGGATTTGTAAGACTTACAAAGTATAGAAGATTAATTAATAAAAAGGAGAATTTTTATGAATAATTCCTTATTTTGGCAATAATAAAAATTATTATAAATAAATTATTTTGTTATTAGTAAGCTATAGTTCAGTTGTTTTTGTTAAAATGCAATATTTTTTGTTTTTGTTTTTATCAAATAAAAAAATTTGGAGAAGTTTTTTAGATATTGAAAAGCACTTTTAAAAATTCTCAACGTCAGCGGTACGTATAATAATTGGCTTCTTGATGAGGAAATATTAAAAAACTGTTAAGCAAATACACAATTATTTATAGATAATTTGAAGACAATTTTCGTCTGCATCTTTTGGTGTTTCATTTAACTAAATCGTACAAAATATTGCTGAGCTAAGGTGAAATGTACTATTGTAATTGGCTTATTTATGGGGAAATATTGGACATGCCCATAAAGAAAATTAAGACCTGATAGAAAAAAAAAAAAAAAAACTGAAAGCAGATTCGTAGATTCGTGTTCAGCATGTCAAATTCTATCTAATATACTTATTTTTGTTTTAAGGAGGACAAATTTTTTTTACGACCAGTATAATATAAACAATATGTTTATTATATATGTGCATATTACACATGTATATGACGTTGATGAACATATTTAAAAATATACATACATTGTAAAAATATATGCGTCAGTTGAATGAAAGTCAGATCATGGTCTATTTCCGTGTATCTTCAATAAAATCTACATTTGTTTGCATCTAAAATATTAATTTTAATTGTAAAACTAAATTTCATAAATTCTTAAATAATATTTTAAATAATTATTGTTTTATTACTGTTTTAAATATTAACTATTTTGGAAATTAATTTTAATATTTTGCATTTAAAAAAAAAGAGTAAATAATATCATTACCTTGCATATGTCCAAAAATGTGCTTCATTCTAATATTTAAAATAAGTTGTCATTAAAACCCATATCAATCAATGTATTTCAAATACCATTTTAAAAAATGCAAAGTTTGAAATAATAAAAAAAAAAAAAAAATAAGAAAAATGTGTACAAAATTTTCAAATAAAAGTTTTAGTATTGAAAGAACAAAAGAAGGGCCATTAGTTATAATAGAATAATATTTATATCTATATTTTTGCATGCGAAATTTTTAAGAAAGTTGTAAAATATTTACGAAGATTGTATCGAGCTAATATAGATGTTAGATTAAAGCTATGAACTTTGCTAAAATATTGCTGTACAAGAGGTTAAGAAAATACCTTTTAATATTATATTTATTAGTTATTTATATACTTTATATAAGGAATATTTTCTTAACACTTTGTGCTGTAACATTTAAATAAAAACTTTTGGTATATTGGAGAAATTCTTAGCTTTCACTGTCATTCGTATTAGATTGAAATAATTTTGGAGAATATTTTATAATTTTTTTTTCTATTTTTCGAAACGTTGAAGTCTTTTCATTCTTTAGAAAAATTTAGTTCGTAGTTCGGTATTTTAAGTTCAGAATCAAATTTCAATCAACTTTTTTTTTTAACTATCAATCGTCCAAAAAGGATCAACTTTCAGAAAAGGTATAGACTTGTAAAAAAAAAAAAAAATAATAATAATTAAAAAAAAGGTTTTAACCTAAGTCAACCAAATAACCAAATGACACCCTGCAGCTGTTATTTTCAGATAGTATCTTATATAGGACCAGTAGTTAATTGTAAATCAATTATTCAGAAATTCGGATCTATATATTTAGAAAACTTGTTTGTGCCAAATACTATTTTAATATATACTAACATTTATATGGGATTTATTTATCTCCCAGTATTTTTCGAAATTGGGTCTTATATGAGAACTATGGTCAGTCAGGGACTAATCCGAACGAAATTTTTGACTGTGATTTCTATCCAAATAAAACTTATTTGTGTCAAATATTAACAGTTATATGGGATTTATGTTTGTACGTAAAAGTTATTATCGGAAGTAGTCTTTATATGGACGCCAGTTACGGACCGATTTTTATGAAAATTATATAAGGAATTTATTAATGATAAAACCCTATTCCAGGATAGCATTTCTATAGGGACTAGGTAACTGCTTAATCTTTGTGTCCTAGAAATCATATATACCAAATTTCATTCAAATACCTTCAAAATTTCATAATTGGTTCGAAAATATTTTATTTTTAAAGCAATATAATTTCTAGTTGGACGATTTTGATTACGAATTCAATCTTACGAAGCAGGAACTCAGAATTAATTGAACTGTTTACTAAATTAATTACAAATGAAATATTCATATATTTTCTCCTACTTTCAAGAGTAGGGAGATCAATAAGCTGTAATCGAACTTTCATATGATGGTAAATTAATGTTAGGATTCCATGGAAGATTACGAAGACAAAATAAGAGAAATTGATCCTGGACCGATCTAATTTTCTTTGTATGAACTTCGTATTGAGGATTCCAGATCACGGAAGAATATTCCAGGATTGGTCTTACAAGAGATATGAATAATTCTTTGGAAAAGTAAGGATTATTAAACTCTCTTCCCCAGCGCTTGAGGAAACCTAGGACTCCTTTTGAATTATTCACGATTTGCGAAACGTGGCAATTAAAGGATAGTTCACAATCAAGCAACACACCTAGATCAAGAAATTCTTCGACTGGATGAAGTTGATATTCATTTATTGTGTATCTAAAGAGTACTGGACTTTTTCTGTAGAACATCATGTGTTTACACTTTCTTAAATTCAGATCCATTAGATTCATCATACACCAATCATAAAGATTGCTAAGACAAATGCATGATTAAGTAATTTGTCAAGCTTGTTTACTATGTGGTTTATTTGGAATTGTCCTAAATTAGCAATAGCATCCAGTAATTCAATAGATGTTTCCGAACTTATTGATGGGCTTAAAAAGCATGAATCAGGAGTTTCGCACCATTTAATATTTGGAATATTAAAGTCACCAAGAACAATTATGGAGTCTCCAGGTTTGGATTGATTAGCTACAAATTTTATCGCGTTTGCATGTTGTTCATAAATTTGAATGTTTGACGTAGGAGGAAGTTATAAAAAGTTATAAAAATTGTTCTAAATTTAGCTTTAATACATACGGCGATAAATTCGATATTTTGATCATTGTTCAGAATTATTTTTTCCAAAGGAAAAAGAGTTGAGACGGAAATCAAAACTCCCCCATCTTCTTTGCCCACTCTATCACGTCTATAGATTTGAAATTTACTGCACATTATTTCAGAATTATTAATTTCTTTATCAGATTTATTTCGGAGCCACGTTTCAGTGAGTACAATGATATTATGATCAATGTCAAAACTCTCTAAATAAAGGGATTTTAAATTTGTGTTCATATCTCTAATATTTTGGTATGCGATGAAGATAGCTACAAGAGATTTGTTGACGACATTTAAATTAGTTGGGATTTTTGACGAGGAGGGAGTGGTTCGACGAATTAGATACCGTAGGAGTAGCTAAAGTCTACTCTGACGGAATTATGTTATAATTGGAAATATTTGAAGCATGATGAGGCGGAACAAAATTATTTGAACTAGGAGTTACAACAGAGAAGGAGAACTACTTTTGCGGTTGGTAACGGGATAGAATCATTATTAGTAGTAATATGCCCTGTATTTTTAGGAATACAAGGGGGTGTGGATGATGACTTGACAATTCTTTTACGCTTCACCATATTTGTTTAGTTTTCCTTGTAGAGAAGAAAAGTCTTTTTTAATTTCATCGAACTCAGCTTTATAGCTTTTGAAAAAACTATAAAAATCAATGCCAAATTGCAGACTAATTTGGACAAGTTCACTGTAAGTTTTTGGCATTGTCGGATAATACATCAGCATCACAAGCTTTGAGGCCACTACATTTTAAGTGGTAATTTCCCAAAGACGACCAACAAGAAACTATACGTTCTTCTCTGGAAATACTGCAGTTTTTGCTCATACTGTCTACTTCAAACTTTATTAAGGATACACACCAATACAAATATTATCTAGGATTAAAACCAGTAATATGTAATTAAATGGCAACACAGCAGATAATTAGCAAGGACACTAATTATAATATTGATCTTAATAATGGAAAACGGAGTGGTAATATTAAGGAAAATTTAAAACGGAGATGTTTTATCTGAAAGTTGTTATATTTGACAAATAGAACTATATCAAATGTATGTCAAAAAACATACAAAAACAATTTCATGCAAAAAATAAGTCTTAAGATCTGTTGTTCAAAGCAATAAATAAAACAAATTTAATTAAGACTTAATTGCAAATCCAATTCAATGAACTTCAATATTCTCTAATTAAGATATATGTTTGGAATACTTATCTTAAATAAAATAACCAGAAAAGGCAATTATATTTAGATGGTGTTTTTAATTGAAAAAAATTTATAAAATCGCAACACAAGAATTTTCACAGTCGAAACTTTACAAGGGTATCAGAGTAGCAAACAAAGTTTACATGGACACCCAACCGTCCGGACTGATTCAGAAAGAGATTCTGAGTCAAGCGGTATACTTTAAAGTGGGAGTCCGAAGATTATTTTTTTGTGTTACAAACATCAGAATAAACATATAACTTTACAAGGGTATCAGAGTAGCAAACAAAATTCACATGGACACCCAACCGTCCGGACTGATTCAGAAAGAGATTCTGAGTCAAGCGGTATATTTTAAAGTGGGAGTCCGAAGATTATTTTTGTGTGTTACAAACATCAGAATAAACATATAACACCCCAACCAGCTATGGTAGTTTCTTTTTTCAAAAAAATATCAATTTATGAAAAAAGTTATAAATTTTTAAACCAATTTTACAAAAAGATGTAATTTTTCAGAAAAAAAGCACCAAGTTCAAAATTTATTTTACATTCTGTAGATTTCTTTTTCATTTATATATTATTTCTTGAGTTTTAAGTATTTTGTTTTCTCGCATTTTATGTTTATACTTATTTCTTTGTATTTTTGGCGATTTCCTCACATTTTAGCAATATTTTTCTATAAATGCGAATAATTTTTTTGATTGGATCATTAAAAGAATATGTGCTAAATTTCATCGCATTATATTAAAAATTGCAGCATGTAGTTTGATTGCAGCCAGTAATTAGAAAGGGTCTCGGAGCAATATTTTTGAGTGTAACGTATTAAAGAATAAAAGCTCAGAATTTAGTTGAAATGAGGAAAATACATTTTTTCAATTTGAATTAGTTATACAATAATTTTAACTATTATGATCTATTTTTCACATTTTTGATAATCTATTTATTTTTTTTTTCTACAATTTAGTATTTCAATCCACATATATTAATTTAAAACTATATCTTGCATTAAATGTATGATACTACATTGTAAAATAAAAAGCTATTACCTAATATTTACAAACTTAGTAATCTCTGCTCTAGCAACTGCGTGGCATATAAAATATTCATTGTAAATCTTCTTTCCTTCTTTTTTTTGCAAATTAAGGATATACTTACGTTCATTTGTGAGTATCTACGAATATATGTAAGTGTCTAAGTGTGAGCCTTTTGCGCCATAATTTGTCAACTAAACAAAAATCCGTACTGCAATTATTCATGTTGTACAACCAACAGTAGTCATTTTTCGCCCTAATTTTTCTTTCATCTTACCCCCCCAAGCCTATCTCTGGCTATGTCAGTAGATCCTACAAATATGTATTCATGTTTTGAAAACTGCATGATGATGTATATCTACTAATTTTCTATACATACAGAAATTGTTGTACATACACTGGGAGAAATCGAATAATCATTTATTTTTAAAGTACTGATATGTTATATTGCTCGTAAATTGACTTATGAAACTTTCACCATTTATGAACAAATTTCATTATAATTTTTGAATAGACTTTCGAAACTTAGATATCACTTATCTTTCTGAAATATTCTTTTCTTTATTTGTGATTTTAAGAGCGTTACTTAATAGGTAAATTTTAATATGCATGATATTCGTATGTATTTGCGGTCTAACTAGCAATAGTTTTTCTTTTAAGTGTATCCAACACATAGTAATATAGTACTTGTAGTAATTTATATAATTTCATGACTGTTAAAATCACGGACACACACATTTATTATTATATTTATTCTGTTTCTTTTACATTATTTAGAATAATTTATAATTATGTTTGGTTTTTGTAATTTGTATTAAATAAATTATGTTTACTTTAGCTAAAAATATGCTAGAACATTTGAAATATTATATTTAGAAATCGAGTGACAATTTTTTGCTAAAATCTGTCGAAAACGCAAATTTGTATAGAAAAATGTCAAATATATTAATAAATATATGCAAGATTGACAGTTTAATCACAAACCAAGCATAAAATGTAAAATTTGTAAAAAAAGTAGTTTTGGCAAAAACAAACAATATTATATTCTATGTATATTTGTTTATTTTACATCCTTTACTGCCGCTAGTGGTGGTAGAATATATATATATATATATATATATATATATATATATATATATATATATATATATATATATATATATATATATATGTGCCCCCACTTGTAAGGTTAAGGTGCTTGGTAGCAGTGCCGAGAACCTGAATGGCTTGTCAGTGGTTAAAAAGATTAGTCGCTAACAACTCCCCTCTGGCACCAGGACACTGGCCAGTTGTAAATTTTCTTTGTGTAGTTCATGTACGCTGTCCCTGCATGGATGGTCCATCCCCTTACGTGCCCACTCGTGGGAACCAAATAGAAAATTTAAATAAACAAAAACAACAACAACAACAACAACAACAAAAAAGTGGAGATAGGTATCTCCTCGGAAGACGACCTTTTGGTCGAACTTCCTGGCAGCAGGGGAGAAAGTCATAGCACCCCGATGACACAAAACACAATGGCTCCGCGACAGGATGTCAAGTCTGACGACCAGTCGAAGGAGAAACCAAAGAAAAAGAAAAGCCAGAAAGAGATTCTGCGACAACGCTATGTCAAAGCTCTCTTTATACTGGAAAAAATTGCCAAGAATAGGGCAAATGGCACTCCTCATGAACGCGATAAGGAAGATCCTGTCAAATACCAATCGGTGGTTGACGAGTATCTTAAGTTTAAGGACTTTCAACCATCCACATCCCAGGCAGCGCAGGAAAGAGCAAAGCGAAACCGCTCCCAAGCTGAGGGTAACAATTCGCGAAGAGGAGAAAGGTTCAAGATAAATCGACCACTCCAGCTCCTTCCACAATAACGTCAGCAAGAAGGCCGTTTAACGAGGTGATTAAAGATCACTTGCTGATGGTACTGGCCAACGGCAAAAGCGGCTATCTAACTCCTGTGGTAGCAGAATGGGGTGCTATGGAGTCTAAATTGGCTGAACTCGTGATGGAACACGTACTCACCAATAAAGACTCTACAGTTCCTCGTTTTGACTCTGGTGAGATACACCGGGGCTACAGGATAATTAAATGCTTGGACGTGTTCTTTAAAGAATTCCTCAGCAAATGCATCGCAAAGATTAGCGATGCATGGGAAGGCTTAAGTCTTAAGCTTATCCCAGCGGGGGAAATCCCTATGAGACCGCGGGCAAAGGTTTGGTTACCAAAGTTGAGCTGTGGCAACCAGAAAATACTGGAGTATCTGAAGCTGTAAAACCCGTGTATCACCATGGGTGACTGGACAGTCATCCGTTCAGAAGATCATGGGGACAATAACAAGTGTATTATCTTCGCCGTCTCAGAATATAGCGCAGTTGAGCTAGAGAAGGCGGGGCTAAAACTGTACTTTGAGGTTAGGGACGCCAAGGTTAAGGTGTTCCGTTCCACAGGTCCAGGAGCTGGCGAAGCATCCGAATTGGAGGTAGCCAATAATTTGCTGACAAGCATGCAGCTAAACGAACCTGCAAAAAACCCGACAACCGACGATGAAAATCGTGCAAATTAATCTGCAGCACTCAAAATGTGCTACAGACAATTTGAAGCTTCTTTTAGCGGAAAAGGACCTCGACATTGCTATAGTCCAGGAACCCTGGGTTTCAAACTCCCAAAAAAAGATAAAGGTAAGCCAAGATCTTGTCTTATTGCTAAAAAACACATAAATATATTTCTCTGTTCACAGTATAGCTCAGCAGACCTGACAGTCGCAAGGGTCGAATTAGTGCGAAACAGGAGTTTCTTGATCACCTCCAGCTATATGGCACATGACAATCCAGCCCCGCCAGACGAAGTGAAGGAGTTTCTGGCCTCTATAGAGGCTCAAGACGACATTATCCTTGGCTGTGATGCAAACTCAAGGCATACAATATGGGGTATCTGAAATCAACGACAGAGGTGAGTGGCTATTCGATTTCATTAATACTAACCACCTGACCATATGCAACTCTGGCAACGACCCCACATTCGTTTTTCCGAGCTCGGTGAACCGTAATGGATGGGAAGAGGT
The DNA here is from genome assembly GCA_932274085.1 of Protocalliphora azurea. Lineage (NCBI taxonomy): Eukaryota > Metazoa > Arthropoda > Insecta > Diptera > Calliphoridae > Protocalliphora > Protocalliphora azurea. Next base: position 41,869,572 of record OW026519.1, read on the forward strand.
GCCAGACATTACACTTACGAAAGGCAGATCTAATTTATCAGTTGATAGGTGGAGAGTATCCAAAGAGAAATCATTTTCGGATCATTGCTGAATACTTTGCGACATTGGACTCGTCTACAAAGAAACAGCGTCAACTTTCAGAAAGCCAAGACGAACGAACTGGACTAAGTTCAATGGGATTCTCATGCACAAACTGAAAAAAATACCTCCAGTCGAAGCAAAGACTGAGGGTCTTGACCAAATTGAGAGCACATTAAGCAAGGAAATTGTTAAAGTTTTTAATATATCCTGTCCAATGACGAACGCTAAAAAGAGTTTCCCTCCCTGGTGGAACAAGGAACTCTCGAAGCTACGCAAGGAAGCACGCAATGCTTTCAATATTGGCTACAGAACAAAATCGTGACAGTTGTATCACGATAAGCGTAGAGAATATAAGAAAGCAATAAAGATCGCAAAGAGAGATTCATGGAAAGGCTTCTGCGAATTTATCGACAATACCAAGGAATCTGCTAGACTCAGTAAGGTTTTGGCAAATGGTATTAATAATCCATCCTATATTAAAAGGATGGATGGCTCATGGTCAGAATCGTCGGCGGAATCTTTAGACATTTTACTTAATACTCATTTTCCTGGTTGTAAAGATGTCACAGACCAGGAGATGGGGCATATTAAATCCCCGCACGGAATAGAGGATGACATAATATCCGTTGAGAAAATTTTATGGGCAATGGATAGCTTCTCTCCGTACAAATATGCAGGGCCTGATGATATTATACCACGGATGCTACAAAGTGCAAAGGTATACATCATACCCTGGTTACATAAAATATTTAAACTCTGCCTAACCCTCAACTATGTTCCCGGAATTGGAGGAGAGTGAAGGTAGTGTTCATTCCAAGAACCGGAAAAAGAAGTTATGAGAATGCAAAGGTCTTCCGTCCGATTAGTCTGTCATCTTTTCAGTTGAAAATTCTGGAGAGCCTCATTGATTTACATATAAGGCAGCATCTAGAGGGTACAACTCGACTCACAGGCAGTCAACTTGCCTACATTAAAGGTCGCTCCACGGAGACGGCTCCTCATGAGGTCGTAAGGGCCATCAAGCGATCCATTGAATTTAAACAATACACTATGGCTGCCTTTCTGGACATAGAAGGCGCCTTTAACAATATCACGACTATGGCGATACAGAGAGCTCTGCACGAACTAGGAGTTGAGGATTATATCACCAACTGGCTGGTGTCAATGCTAGAGAGAAGAGTTTAGGCAACAGTGTTAAGACCAAACAAGTTATGCGTGGAACTACACAAGGACGTGTGATTTCTCCGCTGTTGTGGCTTATTGTCATTAATACCATCCTGTACGTATTGGAAGACAAGGGAGTGAAAGTCGTGGCTTACGCGGACGATGTGGTGATACTAGTATCAGGACTGTTTCTGAACGTGATAAGTGATATCATGTCAACTGCTCTGACTACACTCAGTGACTGGGCCAAAGAATGTGGACTAGGAGTGAATCCGGGCAAGACAGATCTGGTACTTTTCACCACAAAGACCAAGATTCTGAGTTTCAGACTACCACGGTTAGAAAACTGTGAACTCACCTTCTCGGAAAATGCAAAGTACTTGGGCATTATTTTGGACTCCAAGCTTTCATGGAACCTGAATATTCAACATAGGGTTAGTAAGGCTATGGTAGCATACTACACCTGTAGAAAGATGTTCAGTGTGAAATGCGATTTGAGTCCAAAGATGACAAAATGGCTATACGCTGCAATAGTACGGCCCATTCTTGTATATGGATCTCTTGTGTGGTGGACCGCTACTAGTAAGAGATATGTGGTGGATCAACTTTACAAGATACCTATAGACCTATACATAATTGAATCATCAGTTAATAGTGCGATAAGATTATCTGCAACGGAAAGCTGGAGACCAAGAACGTACGCGAGGCACGCGAGGATATTAAGTTTAATACCCCGCAATTCAATCAATTTAACGACTATATGATTCCCCAGATGGATTACGGAAATACTATTAAAGTCCTATTCGCCAATAGGAGTGAATGGAGAAGGGGAAATCTTCTTGAACAATTTGGAACTAGGTTATACACTGACGGCTCAAAGATAAACTGCGGTGTCGGCTCTGGTGTCTTCTCTAATGATCTTGGAATTAGACACTTATGTAGACTCCCTGACGAGGCCAGCGTATTCCAAGCGACAATACTAGCGGTCAGGGAAACGTGTAAACTAATTCGCGATAGAAATATTCAAGAGAATATTGGTTTATTTGTCGACAGTCAAGCGGCAATACTATCGCTCAAATCACCGAAAACTACCTCTATTTTAGTCAGACAGTGTAAAGAGGAACTGCTAGGACTAAGTCGACTGTATGACATTACTATAGTCTGGGTTCCTGCGCATAGGGAATACTATGGTAATGAACAGGCAGACGAATTAGCCAGGGCAGGCTCTGCTATGAATGCCTCCTTATCGGTTTCTGTCGCAATACCGTTAGGGACAGTCAAAAGCAGAATCCAAAAACACTTTCTAGAAGAGGCAAAAAATATATGGCGAAATCTGGACAAATGTAGAGTCGCGAAAGAAACGTGACCTACCTACAACGAAAAACGCTTAATGCAACTCATTGCCTACAAACGCAAAGATATCTCGAGACTAATAGCATTGTTTACAGGTCACTGGACGATCGGAAAACATGCAAGCAGACTTGGTATTCCTTACATTGATTATTGTCGTAGTTGTGGCAATCGCGGGAAGGATGAGACAGTATTTCATCTTCTTTGTGAATGCCCAGCCTTGAACATAAATTTCTGGGAGGGTACTAATTAGACAACCTCTATGAGATATCTGACACTAGACTCACTACTAATTAATTTATGTTCTCATTGTTCTTCCCTACACTTCTATCTCATTACAGACTCAATATAACTCTTTCACCTAGCGAGTAGTGTGGTTCCATTAAAAGGGACTCTAACGAGTCTAATTGATTGCCCGTAAGGTTACGGGCTACCACGTAAACCAACCAACCAAGCATTAGTGCCAAAGGTTATATAGGCTTTGCTAGATCTCGGTTGAACATCATACTCACATCATGCGCCTACTTATATTATAGGTTATGTTGGATCTTGATCGGTTGCCGATTGGTTCAGGAAAAGAGGTAGCCCTTATACAAACAAATATAAATTTTCTCATCCAGAGGACTATTAAAGTTATTAAAAGTAATTTCCATATCAAATTTTGAACAGAGTGAATAGGTCCAGGGGGAGTAGTAGCTCTCATATAAAGTAGATATGACATCCAGTAAGCTAGCAAAATACACCAGTATAAGCTAAATAACAAATTTAATACTTTGAAATATAATCACTTCGGCGCAGAAAAAATATTTTATAAATGTAAGACAATATTAAATTAAAAAAATGGTATGGAGAAAAATTTATTGACCGATTCGACTGATTTAAAAAACCGAAATTCGAAAAAAATATTTGTGATAGATTTATGCAAGAAGGCCCATAGCTTATATAGGAGTTTCAAAATTAATACTGGATCTAGAAAAATTAAATTTTTCAAAATTCGAATTTTCTATGAAAGAACGATGTATTTAGCTTTCTTTAGCAAAAAATTTAAAAAACAACATATGTCATACTTTATTATTGTTTTTCAGTACCCATGAAAACAAGAAAAATTCATAAAAAATTTTTCGGTTTTGTTTCGAAAAACGAAGTCCCTTGCTTATATAGGGCCCTTAGAAAACCGGAAACCGTTTTTTGTTTACTTTAATAAAAATGCAACATATTTTCCTCTCTGTACATACAAAAGACTAAAAAATAAACTAAAAAGTCATAGTTCATATCGAAGTTGTAATATATTGCTTTTCTGAAATTTGTTATATTATTTAAAATAAAAACAATAAAGATTTAGTAAAAATTTATATTATCGGTAGAAAGCTAATCATGACTTCCTCAATATGAAGCATTATTAATATTATCGTTTTTACATTACACATTTATTAATTTAATTATCGATTATGTAAAATAATATCTTTAGATTATAACTTATTAAGTTTTAAATTATTTTTAAATATATATATTATATTATATTAAGTTTGAAATAAAACATGACTAAAAATGAAATCAACTTTTAATTTAAATGGGAATGAAACAAAATAAAAAACAATCACTATAGATCTGTTGCCAATTATTCGTTAGTAATATCTATGTCGATCTTTTTCGATATCGAAAACGAATTTCTAACGAACATTCGATATTGATATCATAAGCGAACATTCAATATCGATCGATTTGCAGTTACAAATTGAACGATAGATGAGCTCTAACGGTTCATTCTCAAAAAGCCTTCGGTAGTCGATCTCAAAACTTTGTGATCAGAGGTGTTCATGCCTGACCTGAGTTGCGATATTAGTGAAGAATTTTCTAAACTGAACGTTCGAGAAAATATCGACAATTATATTAAATATGAATGTTCAAAGCATCGAACTTTTCTCGATAATACGAGAATTTTAAAAGATAAAATCTCGAAACTAAATTCTTCGAATTTATTACTTAAATGAAAAGGCATCGTGTTTGTACATGCAAAGTAAACTTGAGTCATAGTTCATTGCGTTTGGTTGTAAAATATTACACATTACAATTCATGATGTTAGTTTAATTCGCCGCAATTTTTTATAAAAGATAATATAATAAATTTTTAGAAAAAAGTGGTAAGTAAAAATGACACTTGTCTAAAGATATTTGCAAAATAGCATATTTATCTAACTAAATATCTAATTTATTTTCTCAGTGATTGATTTAGGAAATTTTGTCCTAACATATGTGAATTTGAGCAGCAGAAAAAATAATATTATTGAAAAAAAAGATTGATCATTCCTCAGAGCGAAATTGATATTTAGTACATAGTGCTGAAAAAGAGCTGCAGAAGTCCTTTTTTTAATCCATGGTTGTAATTGACAGGATGTTCCTCTTTTATGTTTCTTATTCATTGCCTTTCAAGTACTTCACTTAAAACTCTATTTACAAAACTTTTTTAATAAAAATATTGTGTTAGCTTTGTTAGCAGATGATAAAAATACTTTTCAGTTTGCAAAATTTTTATTTGCTTTCAAATTTTTTTCTGCTAAAAATACATTTTTGGGAGTAATTTTTATTAATCTGAAAAAAGCGCAAAATATGCACTTAATACTACTTAGTTCTTGAGGTGGTGAAAAAGTTTCCTTTTTGGCATCATTTGCTCGGTTTTTTATGCAGGGTTGTTTTTTATATTTTTTATTATTTTATATATTATGTTAAGTTTTATTTATTTCAGCTATATATATTATAAAACAGCTGAGAAAAATGTACAATTGCTTATTTTTATGAACAAATAAAGCTAATACAATAGCTAAAGTACTTATACTAAAGATACTTATACTAAAAATTTTTGGAGTTTAACAAAAGAAGGAGCCTCGTTTTTATATTATTAAGTGAATCTGAGAAGTCAACAATATTGTATAACGAATTAACTACTGAACATATTTTATAAAACGGATCAAGTTTAGCATAATTAGATCTATGGAATGGAATAGTTAACGGATGGTAGAATCTCAACATCCGATAATTAATAATAATGAACACTTTACCCAGAAGTACTTCATAGTAAACTTTTCCTTTGAAGAAGGTCAATTATAGATGATATATTAGAAACCGTTTTCTTACTTTTCAACATTGACAGCCTAATTAGAGAAAGTCGACTCCGCTATGGTGGAAGGAGAATATTCGGATTTCACTTAACAACAGAAATTGCTTTTGAATAGATTCCAGTTTATTTATATAAATGTTGTAGTAAGGATCCCATATAACGGATACGTATTCCAAAAGTGGTCTTACTAAGGGTGTACAAAGACGTTTGGTGACATAAGGATCTTTGAATTCTTCTGCCCAGCAGTTATTTAAATATTAAAGTTGAAAATTAGTTTCACATCAAAAAGTACTCCCAAATCTGTGAAATTATTTGCTGTATTCTACTTAACACCACCAAGATTATAAACAAATATGTTCGGAGTACGTCTATAATAAACCATGTGTTTTCATTTTTTTTTTTTTTGAGGTTTAATTTCATTAAGTTTTCATCACATCATTTGAAACCCCCATTTAAATAAAATTGGAAAAGTATTTCATCATTAGGGTTAGTAAATGTTTTAAACATTTTAACATCATCTGCATAAGTCAAAATTTTGCAGTGATGAATATTTGAGGGAATATTTGAAGTGACTATCTTGAGTAACCCCAGAATATGGTATTTATATATTCAGATTTATAGTTGTTATACAAAACATACTGTTTTCTTTGTTTTAAATAGGAGAAGATCCAATTAAATTCCTTACTGAAATCCGTACCATTATAGAAACCAGCATTTATATAGGTTGACAGTTCCATCAGGTTAGTATATGTCGAGCGATCTTTAAAAAAACTATGCTGATAAGGAGATATTATGGATAACAAATTGCGGTCACAATTTTCTCAAATAGTTTTTGTATTACGCTAAGTTTAGTTATACCTCAACAGTTGGTTACTTCAGATCTTCATCCTGAGAAATGTTAAATAAATAAGCGGATATGATAATATTTAACCACGACTTTTCAAGATGATACCAGGGATACCATCAGGACCATGGTTGATAAAATTTGTATATTTTTAAACTTTTTTAAGACTAAAGAAGAATTTGGGAATGGTACTTTTATCGGAAAATCTTCTTGAATATAATTTGGAATAATAATTTCTTTAATTGTTTTGAAGGCATACGTTGATGCAAAGAAACCTGGAAAAAAATTGGATATATCTGCGTCATTCGAATATAAAATCCCATTTATGTTTCGAGCTAAGGTAATTATAAGAGATTTTAGGATATTTTCCTATTATTAAATTTCACCACATTTGATTTATTTCTGGTAATCAAGCAGTAGTTAAAATGAAAGGTTGGATTTTTCGTTATTTAATATTGTTTGAAAAGATGACTTTTACTTTCATCTTAATGCAGGAAAGGTCTAAGGTGCAGCACAATGCGTTATAATCTGTATTATTAGAACAGACTCAGATATAAACATGGACTTGATATTATAAAAACGTTGTTATACATTATCCAAATTACTGCCGTCATTGTTAAAGAATAAAACTTCATACCAGTTGACATTTTGATAATAATTCATTCAGTTTTTCTTGTAGCAGTACGTAGAAGACAATTTTGACGCTTTATCAACTTGAAGAAATGACGTTATTATACCAATTGTTGGATGGTGACGATCAGCAGATAAACTTATATAATATAAAAATATAAAAATTAAATCAGTTTATAATACTGAATTTGGAACAAAATGTAAATAAAACAAAATAAAAAACTATCGTTTTTAATTATTACGAATGGTAATAATCACAAGTCTTAGCAATATCGATTTCGAATAATTTTCAAAACATTTTGATATCGAAAACGAATCACTAACGAACATTCTTACGTTTCTTACTTGCTTGCTTTTTTAACATACAGATATGTTATTTTAACTTACAATTTAATTCAGGATTCGAAGTTCCAAATTTTATTATTTCCATTCTTTAGAATGTTATTTAGAATGTTATATTCAAGTCTTAAATTAAAAAGAAAAATTAATTATTTATTAGTGTTTAATAAAATATTTAATATTTTCCAGAATACCTTCCATTAGAGCTTTTATTGTGTTATCTTTTTTCTTGGAACGAGCCCACTTTTTTAAACTCTATTCTATTTTTTTTAAGCTTTTAATGTGCTTTAAATTGTTTTAACCTTAGACACTACCTTTAAAATGGGGAGTTTGCTTATCAGAATGAATATTCGTACAAAATCCTACAAATATAACAGTTAACATTTTAATACACCAAGTACAGTTACATAATCTGAACCTTTGAATTGTTGTTCTCATACTTCAATTTGAAGCTACCTGACCACTTCTTTGGCTCTTATTTTTAATGGAACTAAATGGCAACTTTTTAAAACTATGTGATAAATGAAGAGAAACTTAGTTGTTTGAAATATCTCGACCCAATATATGAAGCATGGACTCCCATAAAGGAGTATAAACAATAAAGAAAATTTTACAAGAGACAACAAAAAATTTATAAGATAATAATATTTTTTTTTTAATATTTTGTAAGATTTATTAAAAATCTATCTCTGTGCAAAGTTTCGCTAAAAATTTTTGATTAGAACATGCAAAATTTTGCGGCTGAAAATAGCTTAAAATAGAATAAGGGCTTATATCCATATATATTTGTAGAAAAATAGTAGTAATAAATGTTTCTAAATCCTTAATAGTAATCACGATTTCTTTAAAATAACTAAGCTGTATATATTCATAAATCAGTGTGCCAAATTCCATGAAGAAAAGTAGTAGAACACTAACCATGTCTTTCATATAAGCCCATCTTCTTAACGTCCTTTTAAAGTACATTAGTCCAATATAACTTCTAGCATAGCAATAATATTTGACGCGAATAACTTTTATATGGGTAGAAAACCTAAAGTAAAGTTTTTCACAGTAGATCCATTATTAAACATATCGCCCATATAAAACCCATTACATCTACATAAATTTTGCAGAAATAAAATTTACACCATAAAATTATATAATAACCTTGACCATATTAAAAACGCATGGTGTTTTTTTTTTTTTAATAAATTTGCTGAAATTATTATCACAATCACATCAAAAAGTCATCTTATTATATTATTTCATTTTACATGTTCTTACTTTGATGCATTAAAACTCACAAGGTAATAAATATTTTTACAATATGTATAAATATGACATAAACTTTAAGTGTCTTCCTCAATATTCTGAAGTTTAAGTATCAGTCTAACATTGAATTGTACTCTATTTAAAAACACATAAAAATCCAAGAAAAAAGATTTTGTATGAAATATATACAAATTCCGTAAAATCGTGTCTTTAAAGTAATTTTTTCGGTGCAGTTGACATAATTAAAAAAATTATTTTTGTAGAAATAGGTGTAAATCGGTTACTAAAGCAATATTATGCAAAAAAAAGTATTTTGAAAAAGTATGTTTATATATATATATATATATATATATATAGCTGTGCGTAAGTTAGAACATCTTAACGCTTTTGTTTTTAAAATACTCTTCAGATAATTCTTTATAGCTGAACCTCTCTGTTTTATAAAGATTTTAAAATTTGATTTTTATTTCTTAGATATTTTATAGCAACTGAGCTTATATCCCAATACCACTAGCGTTTATCCTTATCTTACATTACGTTATATTATATTCCTAGTTAGCATAAATAAGTACAATAAAAAGGTTCAAAAAACTAAAAAGGGCTAAAAATAAGTAAAATACACTTTAAAAAGTTTTGAAACAAAATAATTGTATAATGTACTTAAGATACCTGTCACAACTTATAGGACTTGGTTTATTTATATTTGAGTCATACGAATAGATAAAATAAAAATAGAAGAACATTTTGGGAGTAATTTCATTCAAATGGAAAAAGTGTTATACAAATGGTGACACATCATATCATTTCTCAATTATCGATAACAGTTTGCGAGTAATAATAATTCGCTTCTGATCAAATTTACAAAAATTACATTTTTTTATGAAATAACATGAAATATTTGTCTTTAACAGCTTGTCACCACTACTGATATTTTGATCTAATTTTTTGGCCACCTTGGTTTCAATGTGTTCACTATTGAATGGCATTAGAATTTTTAAAAATTCGCCACCGAGCTCCGCAGGCTAAATTTTTTAATAAATATAAATAACTTCGATTCTTCACTTAAAAATGCTTAAATGGATGATTTTGTAAAAATAAAATTAGTAATAGTAAACAAGAAATAATTTTCTTCGTTGTTGAAATATCAATATTTTTTAAGGCAATTTTGAAAATCAAAAAGGCCAGAAAAAAGCTATAAGCTTAAAAGAAAATTTCGAGGCTAAAAGTAAAACAAAAAGGCTAGTTTTAACTTTAAGAAGACTAAACTGGCAACACTACATATTACTTATAATATACTCTTTTACTTTAGGGCTTTGCTATTAATATTTCATTCCACCTTACATATAGGAGCTTTTATCGAATTATTAATCTACCTTAATTTTAAATTATTTTTTACAAATGCAAGCGTAAATACAAAAAAAAAAATATATATATACATGTATTTTTTTATAGTACAATGGAAACAATTCTTACGAAGAATAAAAATAAATAAAGTGAAGAATAACAAAGAAAAGCAATTAAGAACAACAAAAATTGGTCAATAAAATTCTAAAATATAACACATATATATTAATGTTTATATACAAATGTATTTTTGTATAGAAAATTTTGAGCTAAACAAATTGGAAAGTATCCCTGATTAAAAAAATAATATTTTAAGCTATAAAATTGCGATGTTATTTAAAAAAGAATCATACTAATTAAATAAATTTATATGGAACATAATATTAAATTATTTTTATGTCACAGTCGGGAAACGTTCCCTTTATAACAGGAATAGCTTAGATGTAATATATGCACTATAGTATTACATATACTACATTTATATATGTATATTAGGATGCGTAAAATTGTTCGGGTAGGAAAAAATTCACCCGTAAAATTCTAAGAAAATTATCCAAAGAAACTATTATGAAAAAAAAAAAAAAAATTTTATGAAAAAAAAATGTTGGGGATTTTGGTCTCCAAGAGGATTATTTACTGCATTTGGATAAAAAAATTAACCCACATATATATATATATATATATATATATATATATATATATATATATATTTAAAGCATTGTATTCTATTTTTATACAATATACGAACTTAGAAATACAAAACTTTTTTCGAAATACAAAAATGTGATTATTAAGACTGGTCAGCAAAAAAACAAAAATATGTGGACTGGATAGAATTTGAAGTACTGAACACGAATCTGCATTCGGTTTTTTTCTACCTTCTACTTCTACCTTTTCTAATTTTTTAATGTTCGTATCTTATATTTCCCCTGTATTAGCGTTGTCAGTTAAGCCTTTTCGTTTTAGCTTTTTTCTAGCCTTTTTTAATTCTTAGAACTGTATTAAAATATTAGTAATTTCAACAACGAAGAAAATAATTTTTTTATTCATATACTATATGTACAACTTTACGTATACTCAATATTACGTATAGTAAATATTAAATATTAGGTATGCACTAAATACCTAATAAATTAGAAAATTAGTATAACTGATGGGGTATGATTTTGTTTTTACACACCACTCACTATACTCATAAAAATTGTTAGAGTTACGAGTATTTCTGGTTTTGCATTGAGTGAGAAATTTATTTGTTTTTTTTTTAATTCAAAGTAACTGTTGTACTACAAGTATTTAGAGATCCCGTTGGTAAGATAAATAAACGTATCAGTTTTTATTGTGCAGTGTGTGAATAAGTAAATTTTTTGATAAAATTTGTATTTAATAATGAATAATATTGACATAAAAGAAAAAAATTTAAGAAATGTATACAAAATTAGTGAAAAAGGGACACGAAGCACAATAAATGACTGTTTTTTTTTTTTATAAAAGGTGAAAATGATAGTGATAGTTAACGAATTTTGTTGCTTGCGAAATTTGTCAAAATGTATATAAATGTAATTAAAATTTCATAAATTTAAGCAAACATAAGTGCTGTGAATTGTTAAAAAATGCAAAAAAGATGAACTCATTGAACCGAATCAGGAGGCCAAAATATCATGTGTGGATGTTTTAACAAAATGGATAATTTATGATATCTGCCCATAGTCATTAGTATTAGATAATGGGCTAAAAGGCTGTTTGAAAGTAACGCTAACTTTTGGAAACAAATTTGATGCCAATATTAACACTAATCCGCTAATATCAGATTCATCCACGATTTACAGAAGTATTGAAAGCAGCTATTCTACGCATTTTGCGAAACTGCAGTCGGAGATTTCATCCATAAAAAATTGGTTATCCTCTAACGTGCGATTTATGGACTGAAAATTATTATTAATGGCCCATTTCATTATGAATGGAGAGCTGAAAAACAAGCTGCTAGGCTTGAAATCTACGAAAGGAAGTTCAAACACAAGTAAGCTATTTTTTATTTCATTGCTTTCGGAAATAACAACTATAAAAATTATACAAAAATTTTAATTTTGTCTGCCAGTTTCTGGTAGTTGGGGCTAAAAAATATGTGTGAAAAAATTAGGTCGATAGGTCGAAAACCGTCTTAGTTTAACATTTTGCGACCGATCGACCCATTTCTTGCACGCATATTAGTTTTTTAACCCCATTTACCATTTCCTGCCGGTGGAGCAGACAAAATAAAATAATATTGTTCTCATGAGTACTCTAGTGCAAAATAACATTGACAAATATATTATTAATTTTTTACTACTTTTACCCCAAAAGAATATATATTGTGAGCTTTTCCATATTTCAAAAAAATATAATGATTATATTTTTTCTTTATTAAATAGGTATCAATATAAAGCAAAAGTTGGTTACTTTACTTAGCAACTTCGATTGTTCTTTAATTGATCCGATAATTGTTTTCACTGATAGAGGAAGTAACATAGAAGGGTTTTAAAAGATTGTGAAAATATTAACTGCATAAATCATTTGACTCACAACACTGTGGAAAATTGTATTAAAACGTCACCACAAATTGCTGAAATTGTAACAACATCATCAGAATTGTTCAAATTTATCAAATAATCAGGATTTAACTGTGATTTAATTACATCATTGAAAAGCTTCACAATAAAATCAATAAAATAAAATTTTGCACATATTCAAAAAATATTGTATGAGAAAATCTAATAGAAAAATATAGCGTTATAAAAGAATATTATGTAGATCACTTCATAACAATTTTAAAACATTTCATGGATGCTTCAAAAGAACTTGAAGGCAGTTCCTACGTAAATTTTTATTTAGTTCATCCATATGTTCAAAATTTAAAAACAATATGTAATACTTCCAAAAATGATGAACCTACTACATCATAATAACATGTATCTGAATAAACAAAAATATTGCGTCTCGCAGAAAAAATTTTTCTGAAAATATGTCATTCGAATTTGAGCTTACTTTTCCACCTTTCCAAACACTAATATTAAAAGTAAAATAGTTCCAAAAAGTTTTATAGTTTTTGCCCTCGAGTTAGAATGCCCAAAGCTAAAAAGATTATATGTTGTCGAAAGCCTTTACAGAATGAATAATAAGTTTGTGAATTCATATTTTAAATTACTTTTTCTATATACTAGGAATTAAATCCCTATTTTGTTTTTCTTTTATTTTATTTTTTTTTTTTTTTTTTTTTTAATGAAAAGACTGAATTATTTTGTTACCAAAAATAAAAAAAAATATTTTTTAATATTTTTTTAGTTCAATAAATAATATGCACATTTTAAAGCGTCTGCATTTTCAAAATTAATAACATATAAATATATTCATATTTAAATTTTAATTTGTTTTTTTTTATATACTAATGATTGAATTAATAATTTTTTATTATTTTAAAACTTAAAAGCTTGAATTATTTTCTTAACTAAAAATTTTAATTTAATAAATTAATCATTCTAACGTCTGTATTTTTTGTATTTTCATTATAATTATTTATCAATATACAATAAGTACTTATAGCACAACTTTGTTTTTTTCAGCGAATTATAGTAAATCAAATATGTTACTCTTATTCGCTTTTTATATATGCATACCTAATCTACTAAAGTGAATAATAATACCAACTAATAACAAAACCACAAAAAAAAAAATTGGTGTGATTTGAGTGTAACTATGCAAGTGTTAAGTATGCACCTTAGTCACAGCGCAGACTTTTTATTATAGATGTTTTCAGTTAGTTGTGAATAAAATCATTATTTGTTTGTCAATTTTCATGATATATGATTTGTTTAAATCGTAGTATACTTAACTTTATGATGGAATTAAAACCTGCAATTTTTAAATATTTTATTAAGTTCTAATGAAAAAAATTTCCAATATGGTTAGTACCATGGACTTTTTCATCAATAATTTCCTAATAAGTCAGAAACTATTTAGCGGGTAAAAAAATATTGTAAAGATAACTTATAGCTGATTTTAGTTGGCATCTCTTGAATTGAAGAAACCGTTCTCGAGTTATGCTAATGTGATTGTCTAAAAAAGGGGAAATATTAGACACGCCCATAAAAAATCAAGACATGATAGAAAAAAAACGGAAAGCAGATTAGTGTTCCATCTTGTCCACCTGTTCTTGTTTATGAGAGGATTTTTATTGTCGACCAGTATGATCAGAATGTGTGATATTCATTTAAAATCGTGCTAATTTTTTTTTATTTCAAGGAAGTAATGTTCATTTTAGCGCATTGTTGCATAATTTCAAACTTCTGTAGATAAAATTTTCTGTGTTTTAAATCACGTGTAAATCGATGTGCACATGATTTAATATATATATTTTTACTGTCATTAACTGTGTTTTCACTGATTCGATTTAGATAATTTATTCCCATGCAACTGACAATAACTTCTGAGACCTTAGTTTTTAGTACGAAAAATACCCTCTTATAAAAGCTGGTATATTTCTTAATAATGTGTTATTAAAATTATAATTATTAATTTTCGTAATCTTTTATTTTTAAATATGCATTAAATTTAAGCAGTAATTTGATATCTATGCAGAAAAATATGGAATAAATAAATTACGAAATATAAATTATATATAAATTCATTACCGCAAGTAATAATACCTTATATTATTTTATTTAAATACATATTTATTATGTATTGTTTTTATTATTTTAACATGAAATAAATTACGGAAATTGTATTTAATCCAAGCATTTGAATCCTCTTCAATTACAATAACAATATGCTTCATAATTACTTACCTGAATTTAATATTCATACAACAGAAATAAAAAGCTATGTGGTCAATTGCAGTTTAAAAGTGAAACTGATGGACGTGATGCGATAATGAAATATATAATTAAATTATTAAATGTGATTGAGGTTATAAATATATGTTTAATACAAAACAATGTGTATTAATTGTTTATATTTATTCTTCAAGTTATGGTTTTTTATTTGATTTTACTTTGTCCATCCAGCCGGTTAAGCAGACGTACGGACATCGTTTAGTCGACGCAGAAAGTGATTTCGAGTCGTCATATATTCATTTCATAGGCCAAAATAAAAAATTGAAAATATGTCCTACATTCAACAAAAAAAAAAAAAAAAAAAAAATAAATAAGTACAAAAATAATAATCTCGCTAGATGGCACCGGAATCAACCGATATCAACGAAAAAATGTATTAAAAAATATTAAATTCGATGGACATACAAAAATAATTCATAAAAATCTATTCCAACAGATTTTCTTTTACCTCTTTTGGAAGCGTAAATTTGTAACCTTAGTTAAAAATAATAAAATTCTTTTGGAACTTTTGATTAGATTAAAACTTATTTTACATGTAAAATGTTAAAATTTAAGAAATTTTCTAAATATGAAGCTTTATTGACTATTTGTATAGTAAAATATGACACCAAGATAAATGCAATAGTTCACTTCCGTTCGAATTCATTTCATTTGACTGCACTATGTTAAAAACAAATTTTGATGAAATATATTATGAATTGATGGAAAAATTACAGGTTTTGACTTTGTGTCCCACCATTTTCTTCAACTTAAGGAGACATTATTTTCTCCATTTTTTGGAAATAAAATAAAATTTAGAAAACAGCGTGTTCAAATCTGCAAGGGAAATTTGTTAACGCAGTGGTATCAAATTGAAACTAAACATGTGTCGAAATGCACAAGACAGTGATTGAACTTGAAACTGTATCGGTGTGGAAAGCGAATCGGTATCGAGCTCACACAATCTGTTTTTTAAACCAACCTTTATTTGGAATAAATTAATACCAATTATTTTTGTTTTTTATTTGTTGTGATATTTAAGATATTAAATAAATAATAATTACAAGTTTACTTATTTTTTTTTAAGCTTCGCATAGTGGTCGAAATCACTGATCCAGCGTCGTTTAATTCAAATTTTGAATTATTTTATGATGTACAGAATACCAATCTGTTTTTTAAACCAACCTTTATTTGGAATAAATTAAAACCAATTATTTTTGTTTTTTATTTGTTGTGATATTTAAGATATTAAATAAATAATAATTACAAGTTTACTTATTTTTTTCAAGCTTCGCATAGTGGTCGAAATCACTGATCCAGCGTCGTTTAGTTCAAATTTTGAATTATTTTATGATGTACAGAATACTAATACTTCACTAAGTAAAATGAAATTTTTACTTATGTTTTATTCTCAATATTCGCACAGCTGAAAGCGGTAAAAAATAGCATATGTTGAAGCAAGTGCACTGAAAGAATATTGGGCCTATTTATTCATTGTGTGTTTTAGGTAATTTTTAACGCAGGTCATTAACAATTTTAAAAACTTTATTTTTTCTTCGGAAATGTCAGGTATGTATAAATTAAGGAATGAATATTTGTGACCCATGTTTATCTAGTTTATTAAAAATTTGTTGCAGAATGTCTGGCATATCTTACAATAAATCCAATTATGTGTGCTCTATACGGCCAAAATTTCATATCTATAAGTTCTAAAATTATAAATTATAAGAGAACTGTTTGAATTATAGAGGATATTTTGAGTTATATGTTGTTTTAAATTTTATATAATATGCTTCATTGGTTACGTGAAAAATAACTGTTTTAAAAAATTGGGCGTAACATGTGGGCGTGGAATTTGATCAAGCTGTACCAATGCACAAGTTCTGTAGAACTTAGTTCTTCTCAAAAACGAGGCTCAACTGCAAATCAATATATTATGTGTTTTATGAGTAATTTTTGAAAATTATAAAAAGTTAATTGGAAATACTAGGAAGGACTGCGGGGAGCCATTCAAACCACTAGCAAGTTGTCGTTGGGGGAAGGGGGGGTTCGTGTCCATCTTGTCTTTTCATAAATCCACATAAAAACTCTGCAACATAAATATTATTATAGACTCCCCTAATTTAGTATTTTATCTCTAAGTATATACCTGGTCGATTGTAAATATAAATGCCCTCTACATGGTATTGAGGACTATCATCTCAAGATCCTCTCTAACTTTGGTTTTAGTGACGTCTATTTTTGCTAAACTGTGACTACAAATCTTATAATATCATACAAGAAAATTTAGTGAAGTGCTTAGAGATTTATTATTTCACAAAATATAAAAGTTCATATAGAAGAAAAATTATAATATTATACATAGTTTAGTCTTGATTCTTAAAAATTAATTAAAAATATTTTAAAATGTCTTAAAAGAAATAATTCAAAACTGACGTAATTTGTTCACGAATTATTCAATAAATAATTTGTTTGTTAGGGCGACAATCTGTTCTTTATCTGCATATGTTTTTATTATTAAAATATGAGCAAATAAATATTATTTGTACATTAATGTAGGTCAGTAATTTTAACGAATTCACTATTTACAAATTTTCATTAACGAAACAAATATTAAGGTGTAAACAATATATTTGGAAGATTTCATACAAAGTATATAAATAAATATAAAAAATATTTACAAACTAATTTTGGACATTTCATTTATAGATATGCGATTGCCAAAAAAAAAAAAAAAAATGAAATTTTTAAACTTACGTAAATAAAAAGTGATTATATTTTATGTTAATGTTAAATATAATTTTTAAACTCACCTATCAAATAAACAAGAAGGAATTGATTTAGTTGTTCGTCGTTACTTTATTACTGCTCTTTTATCTGTTAAGGAAATTGTGCATCGAGAATTTTCAATATATTTGACTTATTTGTCACATTCGGCAATTTTGTTCATAAATAAATATTTGCACATTAATTTCACGTATTTATAACCGCAATTTAATAACAAGACTGTAAGAAAACATAGGCAAGCAAAACTTTCAGCGTAGTAGGTAATACAAATGACGGAGGCGACATTTGAGTTACAGATAATGTATGATTTGAAATGGAAATAAATATGCAGTTTCAATACGAATAGTTCGATTTGAACGAATCTTAATGATAATAGTAGAGGTATAGACGAGTTTTAGTTTCGTGTCTAGACTATATAGGACTATAAGGGCGGGCCTATAAGGTTCCAAACTTGTACACTTCGTGTTTGAAAATAAACGATCCCGATTTTTTATATCTGAATTATTATATGAGTAAAATCGTCCAGCAGAGAAACTTTTTAGTTTTATACGTTTTATTTGTGTATTGAATCTGAATCTTAAAAACTAAAAATTAAACACTATTCGATCTCTGTCGAGTTCATTGGTTCTTTTATGGTCTTACTGTTAACGGGGTGAAAAGTAGGCTCTGTGAAGCTTTGTATCTGTTTGAACTTCAGCAAGAAGTCTTGCGAGTGGGTTGGGGTTAGTCTCTGATTTGAGAATGTGTATTTCATTGAGCTTCCTAAACTCATCTCTTACTAATGGTACTTCCATCCCTATGGATATTCTCATTTCTTACGTACCATAGTGCACCCGTTATTGTCCTAAGAATTTTTGATTGGGGCCTCTGTATGATATCGGTACTCATATTATTGGCTGTTCCCATAGTTGGATGCCGTATGTTCAAATTCGCTTTAAAACGGTTTTATATAGGATGACTTTATTGTCAAGGCCTAGCATTGAATGAAGATTTAACTTCATATAAAGTCTCTTAGCTTTTATATGACGACGTCAAGTTAGTCGTCTATCTGAACGAATACCAAGGCATGTAATATAATCTGACTGCGATATACTTATACCACTAAGCGTAACCGGAGGACAATTACCTCTTCTCAGAGCGAATATAACACGGTTACTTTTCACTTCATTTACACGAATATGCCAGTTTTTCAACCATGTTTCCACACGTCGGAGGTAAATAGTTGGCTAAATGCTATTTGTGGGTTTCATGATAACTGAGTATTGCAGTATCATAGGCAAATGTTGAAATAAGCAGTTCATCACATATAGACAAATCAGAGGTGTAAATTAGATACAGAGTAGGTTCAAAAACACTTCCCTATGGAACACCGGCCTTTATTCCAAATTCTTCTGTCACAAAGTCATAATAATTTAACCTAGATATATTGTCGGATAGAAAGGACTCCAGCAATTTGTGGGTTTTAATAAACGTTTAATTTTATATTTTAGGCTCTTGTGCGAATGCTTGTGCGACATCCAAGAAAATAGGTGAATAATACGTCTTTAGTTCGAAACATTTCCTTATCTCTCCAGTCAGATGATTCATTTCTCCTATGGTTCCCTAGTTTTCACGAAAACCAAACTGGGGCAATATTTCCATCGTTCAAGAATGGTAGAATTTTCTTTTGAAATACTTTTTCGAATAGCTTCGACAAGCAAAAAAGTATGAAGCTAATAGGTATGAATATGTTATAGTAGAATCTTTTCCTGGCTTTCGTATCATTTTAATCAGAGAAGTTTTCTTAATTTTTGGACAGACTCCTAGTTTCAAGATCGCGTTGAAAATTATTAATAGTACAATTATTGCCACATTCGGTAGGTTTTTAATCATAGATGGCGTTACTGAATCATTTTAGTATCTTTTATTTAGTATCAAGTGGCTGTCCCAATGCAAAGTTATTTGTTTGGGCATTGGCTGGAAAGACTGTGCTTAAATATCATGCAAATAAATTGGCCTTATCTTCTGCACTACGGGTCCAGGTACCGTCAGCCTTCCTAAAGGGACGTTGTGCTTCTACCGGTGGTTTAATATCCTTTAATGCCTTCCATAATAAAAAATTAGTATTTTTATTATTCGTTAAGCTTTCATTGTATTTTCTACTTTGGCGATCCTCTTCTAATTGATGGGTTCCTTTTAGTTTTTGCTGAGTTTTCTTTTTTTTTTCAAGGATAAGTTTTTCAATTTCAGTATTGGAAGCAATCTTATCATCCTTTATAAATGTTTTACTATTATATTACTATTACATTGCTGAAGTAAGTAATGACGTAAAGTCATTGACTCATTCATTAGTATCTTCCTCACACTGAAAATTTGGATTCGTATGCATATGACTACTTATATGTTTTAACCTAGTTGTCCTATAGAAAGTATTCGTGGGATAATTTCGTAAGTTAGTCCTTCCGTAGTATGTTAATATTATAGGAGAATGGTCAGAAGTTAAATCATAAGAAAATTTTGTGGTTATTGAAATTCGGTTTTTATTTTTAAATATGGCAAAGTCTATGAGGCTAGGAATTTTTGTAGGATCAGCCGGCCAGTACGTTGGATGTCCAGGGGATACGAAATCACTGTTATTTTTGCAATCAACTAGTACCTTATAAAGCTGTAGTCTTTATCAATCTTGAATCCCAGTACGAATTTAGGGTTAAACACCTTAGAAACATTCAAAATGAATAGATGTTGCCTGCAAGTAATCTTTTGAGAATTCATCTAGGGCATAATATCGTATTCGTTTTCTAATTAGTATACCAGTAGTACCATGTGCTTTTACAACTGGATGATTGGTAGAATGGCATGAATAACCTGAGATAAAAAAATTGTATCTATTGGTGAGATGAGTCTCGGAGACAAACATCAAATCAATATTTTGCTTTTTCATGAAATATGAAATTTCCGATATATGGTGGTTTAAAATATTTGCATTCAAGAAACATACTCTCAAATAAATCATTTTCTCGTTAAGAGGATTTGAATCATTTGATTCTGCGCTCTTAGATTGTATAGTGTTTTTCATGCATGACATAAAGTTTATGATATTTTGGTTTAGAGAGGTAACTGTCTGTGTTAGAGTTTGCATTAGGGTTTCTAACCTTTCCGAGTTTTGTGGGACATTAAATTATTAATAACTCGATCTTAAAACGTTGGCGTAGGAAATATTTCCAGAATTGGCTATGCTAGATTGATTAATTTTCAATTTTGGTTCGTCATTCCTAATGTTAACTCCAGAATCCATTTGAATAGTAACGGTATTAACAGGTGCTACCTCAACAACTTCGTTTCTTTTAATCTTTTGATTCTCTCTTAATCTTTTCAATAATTCCTTATACACTAGTCACCTGCGGTAATTGGCTGAATGATCAGTTGCCACGTTTTCTTTTGAGACTTTTCTTCGCAATATCACATTGTGATGACGAATGCAGATCTCCGCATGCTACACAAAACATACATGGAATACAATAATTTTTAGTATGACTGAACTCTTGGCAATTGCCGCATTGTACAGGCCCCTTTTTTTAAGGGGTTCCTCTACAGTAACTCTGCGATTCAATAGGTATCGCCGAGAATATATTGGATGCGTTTCACTTTTCTTCGAATTTTAAAATTTTTCTTTCTGACATACATTGTTTAAGATTTTCGCTGTACGGTGTTCAAATTTTCACAGATTTTTTAAAACATGATTTATTTTTTTAACACTAAATTACAAAATTGTGTAAAAAAGAAATAATGAAGAAATCTTTACGAAGTCATAAGCATATAAATTTCGAATTTAAAAAACAATAATTTTTAGAAACCTGAAAATCCAAATAAACGTTGAAAAGATGTATCTTTTTACTTTTTTACAATTGATACAGAGAAGCTAAAATTTATGTTACAAATAATTAAAAGCATATTATTCGTGCATAAAAAACTGTGCGAATGACATCTTATGCATTTGTGGTCGGCACAAGCGGCATTCCATGTGTTAAATTTTTTATAGCTCAAAACGTCGGCGCATATTTGGAAAATATTATTTCATTTCATACACATACATATGCTAACAAGTTTAAAACCAAAGTTTTCGAAAAATAGATACAGCGTAATGTAAAAATGTAAACACAACGATGTTTTTCCAATGCCATTTTTGCCTCGGTATAGGGGGTGAATCGAAAAAATACATCCGTATTGGCAATCTATTTTTTTTATAAAATGATGTGCAAATATATCATATATTTATATATATACATATATATATATATATATATATATATATATATATCCATTATTGCATAGGTTTCAAATATTTTATAGTTAATTTATTTTCTTATTTTTTTATACCCTACACCACCATAGGTGGCTGGGTATTATGCGTTTATGCTGACGATTATAACGCATAGAAAAAGTTATCCAACACCCACCTTAAAGTACACCAATCGACTCAGAATCACTTTTAAACTCGATATAACGATGTTCCTCTATCTGTCCGTCTGGCTGGCTGGTTGTATATGTAACCTTCTGAAATTTGGCACGTGAAACTTTTATGACTTGTGTACCTAGCTGTTTTAGTTTCTGAGATATCTGGTAGTGCGAAAATGCATCAGTGGTCAATTAGGAGTGCGTATAAATTTCATGTTAAAATGATTTTAATTTGTGGTTTAAATTAAGTTTTTTGATTATCTTACAAACTATATGTTGTGGAGCATTCTAATTAAAATTTAAGGAAATTAAATTAATGATGTAAAAGATTTAAATAATTTGAAGGTATAAGACCAAATAATTTCTTATAATGTATAAAAATTAACTATTCTTTTTGAAATATGTTACACATTGAAGCATTTGGAATATTAGTGCATTACATTTGATAATCTTCTTGGGCATGATTTCGATTTGGATTTGGATAAGGTCGTCAGGAACGCATTTTTGGTCCTTCGTACAAGCGCCCTAATCCGATTTCAAGTTTTTCCTTAGATAATTCATTTTTGACTTCCAGTTGGCTCTAATATATCTATTTTCCGCCTATACCAAGGAATTGATGAAATTAATCCATAATAGCACCACCACGTTTTGCTTCAAACACAAACGTTACGTAAATCGATTCTGTTGTGCTTCGGTGGGGAGATGAATTCTCATCTCAAATATTATAAAATCGCAAATTCTGGTAAAGCACCAAATGCCCCGATATAAAAATTGGAACATTACCCGGACAAAGAAAGAAATTTGTTTGCTTTCATTTATTGCGGGTAATGTGTCAGCAATAAATGCATAATTTCAGCACTTTTTATAACTTGTTATCCACTTAATTTCATTTGATTGAAAGACCAAAATGAACTAAAGTTGAGAGCACAGACCTTTATAGTAGAAATTCTATACAAAAATTATAGAATTTAGTACATAATTCACATTTGAATATTTTTATATTTTTAAATAACAAAAAAAAAAAACAAAAAAAAAAAAAAAAAAAAAAAACACAGTAATTACGTATAATCATAAAAATTGTAAATTTTATGTTTTTCTTTTTATATTTTTGAAGAACATGAGATGATAAAAAAAATTTAGCAATAAATTACACAATTTTGGTGATTGCATTCATTTGTTTTTATCATATTGCTTTTTAGAATACACTTCATATTTACTTAGCGTCGATTTGTTGTCAATGATTGTAAAAATTAAGCGATTGCACATAAGTGCTTATTTTTTACAGCAGAAGTCATAAAAAATCTAGATTACTGTTAAAAAAAAATTTATTGCACATGTAACCTTAATTCAAAAAATTCTATATTCGTTTATCAAAAATATTTTTCTTATTTTATTTTGCATGATTTCAACATATTACCTATAGCATCGAGTCTATATTAGACAAATTTTTATCAAGACAAATGGCAAATTTTTATCTAGAACTAAATTTGTCAGTATTATTGCAGCGTTAAAACAAACTTGTCACCGCTCGAACTCTTACAACTTATACTATTTATTTTCTATAAAATAATCTGTTGTATCTGTCTTTTGGTTATAGAATCCACATTTTTCCGAAGTCCCGTAGATTTGGGCTTAGAACTTTTAAAAACATATTGGCGATTCTTAAAATATATCCCGCTTGTCGATTCGAGCTTTGGGATTTGAGAAAATATGGTCTAAAATCAAAACTTTCATATAAAATGGGTCGAATTCGGGAGGGTGTGTACCATGACCAATTAGTCGTTGGGCTTATTTTTTTATCTTAAAGTCATCTCTGTGAAGTTACCTTTCAGAAAAGTGTAAAGTTATTATATATTGCTAAAGAAAATTTTATTTTAGATAAAAAAGAGTGTAGATACTTTTTAGGCTAAAAAAACACAAAAAGCAATTTTCAAATTCAAAATCGTTTATTTTTGGACTCGATAAAGGTATCGATTTCATTTTTTTTATTCAATACATAATTTTGTTCTTTAACTAGTGAAGAAAATAACTAATAAAATCGGTCAGAAATACTACGATATATATGAAAAAAAACTGGACCAAGAACTTGCAAAATTATGGTGCTTAAAAATTCAAACGCAAATAACTCGAAAACTATAAGAGATAAATAGGACATGTAATCATGTTTTTTATAGGCCTTGTCAGGGTCTACAACAGTGTATAGAAATATTTGAAATCGGACAAGAAACAAAAATTTGGCAAGTGATTAAAAATTTTTTATGTCAGAGGTACCTAACTTAGGCCCGTTTAGTTCCGCCAGTGAGGGGTTTGTTGTGCCCCCCTTACAAACTTAACATTTTACACTCCTCTGCTACGCCAAATTTCATGAAAATCCAACCAGTCGATCAGAAGTTACAGATTTATTTCCAAAAAATTTCGATGCTGCCTTACTGTGCAAACTCAATATACATGTATAAAATGTTGTCATTAATCTTATACTAAATTAGTTACGCTATAGATAAATAAACTGATGGGAAACGCAACAGTGGTCAGAAATGGGTTAAGTAACAAGTACTGAATTTTTTGTCGAAATTATTCCGGTACGTGTTCCTGTCTGTTGTTAGGAAATTTAAATTTAATTTATTACATTTTATTCATTTAATAATAATTACTTAAAATCATTTTAAACTCAAGCATACCTTTGCCATTTAGATTTGTAATTTTTAATGCACAATAGTTCATATGAGTGTGTTATTTATAACACGTCTAATCTAGTATTCTCTACCAATATTTATTTTGTTAAAAAAAATATATATTTATTTCCATAAATTTTATGTTATTTATCAAAATTAAATAAAATTTGAATATGTGCGTTATGCATACAGGGTTATTTCAAAATTCGTTCCAGTCGAATATCATACTAATACGGTTTTTTAACTTAATTAAAATAAATTAAACTTTTTTTGTCACCCATATATATACTAATACATTTAAATCATTATAATAACTTCAAAGCATTTAACAGTAATAAATTGCAAAAATATAATTCGCTTCCGTGTAATCCTACTATCATAATACTTTCATTGCCTTTTGCTTAACCATTAAAAATTAATCACGATGTCCTTTGCTTAAGCACCATAACCTCGACTCTTTTTTTTATTCTTTACTATATATTTATGTACATGAGTATATTGTTTTATGCAAATAAGTACTGCATAAAAAATAGCTTCAGCAAAAAAAAAAATAAAAAAACAATGACTTTTATTTTTAAATACTAAAGTTCAAACAATATTTTTCACTGTTTGTTTTTTGTTTTTCCGATATTTTAAATCCTTGTACACTTTGACTCTATAAGTAAATGCAATATGTATATAGTTATTGCATAGTTTTTTTTTCGTTATTGGTCATGTTGTTGTAACAACAATAAAGCCTATTAATCATGTAAGTTCATAGCTCGAGAGCATGCAATATAAATGTAAATTTTATGACCGTAAACATGGTATATCCTGTAAGTATTTTAAATTTTTGCTCTAGTGTTATGTATTACAAACAAATATGTAAAATATTTGTATTCATGTACTTATACAACAAAAGAATGTTACAGCTCTCATTCTTTAGTTGACAAAAAAAACCTAGCAACTTAAATTGCCAGAAAAATAAGTAATTAATAATTAATCCTTAAATGTTTTCGTTTTCTCAAAAATTAGCAAATCTGAAAAAATTTTTTGTCAATAATACCATTTGAAATAAGTAATAAAGAGTAAAGTTTTCACAATAATTATAGCTGAATTAAAATTTATAACAAGCTAATTATACCATTTTTCATCACTTATATAAACTGATAGATTTTTATCATATTTCGTAAAATTGGAATCTAATATTTTTGTTAGTCTACAAAATTTATTACACTAATGCCTTATTAAGTCTAAGTATATATTTCATCTGTAATCTCAAATAAATAACAAATAAATTTATTTTTATTTTATTACTTATACGTATAAAGAGAATTGCTGATCTCTGTTTTCCTTTACCTTTAAGAAACCGACCTTAAACCTCAAATATCTTTCTTAATTCCGATTTTTTTAATTAACTGTTGATGCGTTTCTATTGACGACATTTCAAGAAGCAAACTAACAAAAATCCAAAAACCTATATCGGTTCCATGTAGTAGCATGCACTCAAAGTTTCTTTTTTTGATTTCTGTAATCGCGGATTTAAGCATATGTGTCCAATTTTTCTAATGTTGCAGTTAATGTTTTAAAACTACTAAAACCTTATGATTCTTTTCTTTTGATTAGAGACTTTAATATTCCAACTGTATCTTAGTTTGATGCTTATGATTCAAATGTATTATTGTCATCATTTACATCTGAGCTATTTGCTGACCCTATTAATGGTTCAAATAACCACTCAAGAAGATCGATATCACCCAACTTTGGAAATTTTACATTCTTGTTCAATATCAGTAAGTAACAATTACCAAAATAACAATAAAAGCCTTTGTTTTAAATTAACAAATTTCAACCAACTAAATGCTGCTTTATCATTATTTAATTGACTTATTTCATACACACAACGATAATTTGAATATTATGTTGAAATCATTTTATCAATAATTATTCAACTGCTTTTCTAAATCTATTCCTAAATCTATTCCTTTTAAAAACAATGGTCCTTTCTAGCATTCTATTCAACTTACAATAAGAAAAACAAATATTCAAGAATCAGAAAATTTGCTTCAAGATATTATCGATTTGTTAGTACATATTTTAGCATATTTTGTTGTTATATTTTGTGAAAAATTGCAATTTAAAATAAATTTTTATGTAGAAGAAAAAACAACTATGTGGACTTTTAAAAAAGAGACTTAAATTTATTGTTCAAAATTTTAAAATATTGAAAAATACTATAGGAGAATTAGTTTTTGAAAACTAAAAATCACACAAGCACATTGATTATTGTAAATGATGTGTCATCAAAGTTATTGAGTTAAGATGGGAAAATTCCACAGAATAAATAATTATATTTTCTCTTATTTGTTAAATCTTTTAGGATAAATATATTGCAAATTTAATATTGAAGGTGATAATTGTCAATTAACAACATATTTACTTTTTAATGCAAATGCCTCTGAGACTACAATCTCAAAACCGTTGATTGTCCGCATATCTGCGGGACGTACGTATCTGGCACCAACATATATGGTAAAGTCCGAATTATTATCCGCAATTGGGCGGAAGCATGATATTAGTTTATATAAAATTAGTTTTAAGAGCATATTTTTTAATATGAACGTCATATTTTCCAATTTTTGGAGCATTTTTTTGCGCATAAAAAGTTTTTTTTAGAGAATACTTTTGATTGCTCTGATAGTAACTAACAAATAAATTTTTAAAATTTTCAGCAAGGTAGAATAGAAAATATTGAATATTTCTCGATCAAATGATTCTGTTTGCTGGAAATTAATTTATATCATTCAATAGCATATAAAATAAAAAAGGAATAGTATTGATATATAAATAAATACTAATTTATATAAATATGTAATTATATGTATATATTTATATGTATGTATTTACTCTACATTCTAATGTCTACTATATGTAATGGAAGAAACTCAGGCAAGTACATTACAGTCAAGTCAGTCCATACTATTTTATCCAATGATGCTTTATATGTAACATAATAGCCATCAGGACATCTATGTACATTTTACAAGTGTGTTGACATAGAAAATTGTAGAAAAAATTAAAGGGCAATATGGTAAGAGTAAGTGTCAACAACTTCACAAAATACAAAATTTGAAAATTTACCCCAGAGCAAAAATACAAATAAGGGGCGCATAGCTTAAATTTTATTCACAAAAAATTCTATAATTTTAAAAATATATTTATTTGCAAAACTTAATTTTTTATAATATTAATGTTGGCAGTAGTTTCTTAAAAACTAAAATTGTTTGCAGTTTCTTAAATAAGTCACATATTGACGGCAATCTGTGATCACTATAAGAAAACTAACACTAGCTTTAATTGCTCAAAAAAAGCTGCTATTGAAGAAAGAAGGTTAGTTAATCTGTGATTATTGATATTTTTCATATAAAATATAAAAAAATATAAAAAAACTAGAAGAAATATTTATTTGAGAAAAGGCGGTTAATATGCGATTACTTAAATTTTTCATAAAAATTAATCTTGTAATATAAAATTAAAAAAAAAATTAAATTTCCTGTAGTTTCTTAAATATCTCTGCAATTGAAAGAAGAATGATAATCAATGATTACTTATAAATATTTTTCATTAAAATTCAATTTTTCATATGAAATCATAAAAAAATAAAATTGCCTGTAGTTGCTTAAATAAGATTTCAATTGAGGAAAGGAGCTTAAACTGTGATCACTTATATTTTATCTATAAATCAATTTTTTTAATAAAAAATTATAAGAAATCTTGAATTGGCTGTAGTTTCTTAAACAAAGCTCCAATTGAAAAAAGGAGTTTAATCTGATATCTTATATATTTTATTAAATTTTTTATATATAATGTTAAGATTATTAAAATTGGATGTAGTTTCTTCAATTAAAATCCAATTGAATAAAGAAGGTTATTTTATATTTTTATTTTGTTTCAAAATTTGATTTTTCATAAAAATGTATAAAAAATTTAAGGCTGGCTGTAGATACTTAAGTAAGGCTCCATATGAGAAAAATAGAAAACTTAAATTGACTATAGAATCTTATATAAGTTCCCAGTTGAAAAAAGGAGGAATTTGTTTTGTTTTTACATAAATATTGTTAAGAAAAAATGTTATAAAATACGGAAAGTATACTTCCTCCTAATTGTTTGTCGTAAAATCTAAAATATTGTAAAACTTATGCCTCGATAGTTATGCATATGTTTAACAAAAATTTTAAATTTTATATATGAAGCTTCCGTGAATATGTCTATTAAAAATACATATATATATATATATAATATGTCCAGTTTTAAATTTTCTTAAATGTGGTTATTTAAATTAATATGATGGTCACTCATAAGTGTTTTACGATGTATGTATATTTCTTTGTTCTTTACAGTATGGAATATATGTGCATAAAGCAAACATAATATTTAGTAAAGGACCATTAATCTAAATAATGCCATATAGACATAAATATACATATACACATGTTCATAGAAATATTTGTATCCTTTGGTCATTAGTACACGTACATACACATTACAACCGGCTAACCTTAAGCTATAAAATGGATAAATAGCTAACAAAAAGTCCAAATAGTCAATATATAAATACACTTACACATGTGAATGTAAAAAAGAGAAAAAAAAAAAAATAACCCAAGACAATGTGTTTTGTAAAAGATCACGATATTATGCTATACTGGCAGAGTCACTAAAATATACGTACATACGTATATATTTAGATACTTAGCTATATTTTTACATGGTTTATATTTTATCTATAGTTCTTAACGTTTAATACATACCGTTGCCGTTGAGTTATAGATATTTGTGTATACATTAGAGTGAATTCAATAAATAGTCATCGACGTTACCATTTAAAATAAATTTTATTTTATTTGTAGGCACTACTTTTGAACTGAGAAATTTATTTTCAAAAATAATATAAGTATAGTTCAGGAATATTATTAGAAATTCCCAGAAAAAAAGATAGTTGTAGTGACCATAATCTAAGAATAACATATCATGTATTCGAGTTTTTCATATTATTATACAATCTTACGACATTATTATCCCATTCTATCAGATTATGATTTCGTTTTATTATATTATTCCATTGTATCATATTATAATCCCATTTCATTATATTACTATCCAATATTATCACACCATAATTCAATTTTATCATATTATTCCATCTTATATATATATAAAAATATATATAAAAAAAAACACATTAATTATTATTTTTAAAAATTATTTATTGAGTCAATTATATTTGTTTCAAAATAATACGTAAAAATATTTTTTAACCATAAAAAATAATTTACATATTATTTTTTCGTTAATTAATTTCATTTATTTGTACCATCATACACTGTGCAAGATAATATGTTTTATTAATTAAACCCTTTAATAATGGTTAATCAATATCTTATATTGCTTGAACTACACCAAATGTAACAAAACCTTATCTACTTATATTAATTCATGTATAAACTAAATGAGAATTATATTGAAGGTAGAAAACAAACGTTAAAAACCAAATATATTTAAAAACAAACAAGTTATGAATTTTTCAACTATGTTTGTAAAAACTATATTTATTTCTGACAACGAAATGTTATGAGAATAATAATATCAATATGGTTTGAAAACAAAATATAGTTTAAGAAGAAGTAAAAGGAATTATTATATATAATAGCTTTGGAAACAATGATATTTTTTCATATTAATAAGATTTCGTTTTCGGTAAAAATATTCAAAAACATAAAATTGTTGTAGTCAAATATATTAAAATGTTTGTTGAATGTAAACATTGAATGATAATACTGAAACAAACACATTGTTATCATTAACACATTATTATTAAAATTAATAAAAATTAACAATGAGATCATAATATTGTAGCAGTGACAATGCCATAACAATGTTTTATTTTTCTGCGTGCAGCAGAACTTAAATCTCACTTTATGTAGCAATAATCTTTCTCATGGCATTACTATTTGGTACGTCTGTGATGATCATCAATGTCAGATCGTTACTGATCTTAAAACAGGTTATTCATTGTCATATTACTCATAATTTCGGAATCCAAAGTAGAACATAAATCTTCACAAATAAATAAATAAATAAGTAAAGAAAAACGTAAATAAATAAATAAATAAATAAACTAAAAATCTTCACTATTGAACTCTCAGACAAAATTCATTAATTGGGAATATTGCTATTGTCTACGTTTAAATTTTACTATCCATAGTCATTTTTAATGACTAAGAGAAATAACTGGTTGGTAGCTAAGTTTTTCACAGATAAATGGGTGAGACAGGCGCTAATAAAGTCTATTCCTTTCAATACGACACGACGTAATAGAATTGTGGGAACATAGTCTCCGACCAAAAAAATTTTTCTGACGATGCACAGTTGATCATTTTAGTTGCTTTTAAAACCAACTCTTTACTAAAAATTTTTCGGAAAATCCAAATATGAATATAAAAATTGTATCCTTAGCAACATATTTTATTTTATGTCCTTGAAAGAACTGAGCCCAAGGTTCGCATTGGAATCACTACATTTGAAGAAACAGTATTTATTCACGTTATCCATACTTACTAGAGATTGAACACTTCACTCTTGTGGTATAGATCTTAGATTAGATTGTATTCGGCTTGTTTTTAATTCTCACCCTATCCGCCCTTTTTGCATCTCAACTACGAAACTTGATATGAAAATAGATCAGGTAAAGTTTCAGCTTTTCAGAATATAGGTTATGCAGGTCGAAATAATAATTTTTAATATTTACGATGATTACTTAAAACTATGTTTTGAAATCAAGATACGAAAATTTGTGTTTCTTTTTTTGTTTTTGTACTACGGTCATAAAAAAATATTTTCATCGAATTATGCAATTAGATAGAAAGTTATTAATAAAAATTGTAAAAGCTTTTAATCTTATGGCTCTAAGCAGGGATGATAAATTAAGTATAATTGTACTTTTTTTAGTACAATTCTATTACCAAAAGTACAGCAGTACTCCAGTGAATATTTTAGTACAATTATAAATTTTGCTCTCTTAATAAAACTATTGTTTGGATTAACAAACTTTTTAGAATAGTAATTAAAGTTTGCTTATATATGCAGCTAAATTTATGAATAAAACTTAGTATCACTTAGACATCTTCAGACCTGAACGTTATGACTTTTGAAGAAACTTTTTATTTGCGTTTATTTAGTTCAACTCGTACATTTTTCTTTGGAAAATAAAAAGTCATATGATTTACCTTCTATTACTCAATATGGAAAATTTTAATTTTCTTTATCAGAAAAATATGTTCAAGTAACATTTAGCAAAGAAAGCACACGTTTCGAAATAAGCCTTATTACGATGCATTAGAGTAAACATATAACTTTGCCATTATAAGGAGGA
This sequence comes from Protocalliphora azurea, assembly GCA_932274085.1. Classification (NCBI taxonomy): domain Eukaryota; kingdom Metazoa; phylum Arthropoda; class Insecta; order Diptera; family Calliphoridae; genus Protocalliphora; species Protocalliphora azurea. The sequence goes on from OW026519.1 coordinate 41,901,844, forward strand.
AAATAATATGCATCTACGTGTTTAATATAACTAAAACATTTGCTTCTTTTTCAGCATTGAAAAGAACGCATTGAAAAGAACAATACAAGTATTCTTGCTATTGTTAAGTCTTCATCGATTTTGAAACTCGCGGTATAGTTGAACGTAATTTTTTTAAACTTTCCATGTCCAAATTGAACGATATATATTAGTTTGAAAATTTTGCTTAAGAACTCAAGAGAAATTTCCGAAAGATATTGTATCTAGATCAAAGCATAATTTAAAGTTTTCTATAGAAGAAGTTAGTACCATCATAGTACAATTACAGCCAAATTTTTTAATAAATTTACTACAATAATAAATTTAACATTTATCGTCCCTGATTCTAAGCAATAAACACTTATCGGAAATATAAGTATGATAGATAAACGTAGAAACGTGAACTTAAAACAACCTTTATTTTAATTTTTTTTTAATATATATTGGATAACCCGGACAAAACCGTGTAGAAATAGCTAGTTAAGAATATAATTAACTAACAAATATAATATTAAATGGTTAAAATGTTCAATAGTATATCTTCTTAACTTTTTGTAATGTAACATTTAAATAAATGATACAATTATATTGCAGGGATTCGTAGCTTTCAATTGACATCCACATTGGGTCAATTATATTATATTATTAATTATTATTAATTTTAGTAAATATTTAATAATATTCTTAAAAATTGTGCACTTTCAAAAGTTTGAAGTCCTTTTGAAAGGAAATTTGTCATCTTAGATAAAAACTTCGTGCACAGTTTTCTAGTTTTTTCGGTCTCTAGTTTTATCTATATAATGATTTTTTCACGTGCGAGAATGATTGAAAAATAAATAGTAAAGTGCAACATTTTGAAAATAATATTTTCTTAAGAGTCTGTGCTGTAACATTTAAATAAAAAATACTGTTATATTGTAGGGATCCTTAGCTTTCATCTAGAAGCCATACTGGGTTAATATAGTATTCGTAAATATTTTAAAAATATTTTTAAAAATGTATACCCTTCGAGTTTAATGTATATATTGATTTTTTGCATGTGGGAAATGACTGCCATACGGTGTTATGAACTTCTTTTAATTTTTTTTTTTGCTCCAAAAACTGTTTCGTGACATACCGACATTCAAAGCATTTGTTTTATATGGTCAGCATTTGGAAATTATTTTTTTTACGCGGAATATTGGTTTGTCTAAATATCCTAATTATTTTAGAAATACTTGAAAAATACGTACAAGAATCAAAACAAAATATTTGAAAGTAAGAGAGTAATTCCAAAGAAATTCTACCCATCTCGAGCAAAATTTAAACTTAAATAATTTTTATGTACATTACCAGATTTCAACAAGCTTGGTACCATTGAAAAGGACTGAGATTATGAAAATGCAAAAATATCATTTATCCTTGGATATCCTGAAAAAAGTTCTTTTAATTTTCATAATTTTTTTTACACGATGTTTACAATCAATACCTAGTTATAGTGTAAAAATTCCAAAATTGGATCTCAACGGAATCAGAAGTTACAACAATTTTTCTTACTTACTAACTAAGACATTTTCGATTAGATATTAGGTGGTTTTTAGACATATTGATATACTCATTTAAATTTTTATATAACAGATCATTATTTATTGAAAAAGTTGCATATATAGCATATATATTCCTGACCCCAAAAAATAATTTAACACTACTTTATAAGTTTAAGGAACACATTAGCAGATTTTTAGCCAACTGTTTAGTGCATACAAATATCTGAAATATGTCGTATTTATATAATTTCAGCATATATAAATTTGGTACAAATATAGATCGTTACCAAATTTTATAAAAATCGGTCCGTAATTGACTTAAAAGCGTATAAATCTCACATTAATGTTAACAACAATACAAAGTTGTATATAACTGGGTTGTATATAAGTCACATGCTTTATTACACAGTCATCATGCACAATTTCACAATAATAGGCCCATAATTGAACATGGTTCCCATAAAATCCTCATTCCTGAAAATCAATAAAACTTGCATAAATTTGACATAAATATAAATATCGAGATAAAATTTAACACAAACAAGTTTTGTACAAATATAGATCGCTCCACAATTATGAAATTTTGTGGAGCGATCAATGCTTGTACTTGTAATCTATGCTTGATAGGTCCATAATTGACCATGGCTCCCATATTATTCACAATCCTGAAAAATAAATAGTCTTCATATACGCATAAATTATTGTAATTAATTTTATAAGGATCGTCCCACAATTGACCCATATAAGTCCTCTTCCCGATAATCATTTTAGTACCTTTACGCAAGATTGTAGGGTATTATATGATTGTAAAACATCATGCCAAAAATAATGAAAATTAAAAGGCCCTTTTTCAAGATATCCTAGGATATCATTTTAGTTGTCCTTGTGCCTGGAAGATGATTAACTTCTAGGATTTTTTGATGAAGACAAATATCATTCCTTTTCACTGATACTAATTTTGTTAAAATCGGATAACGCTTATGAAAGTTATTTAACCTTAAACTTTGTTCATTTTTGCAAAAATGCCTAATTTAGAGGTCCATAAAACGCGAACCGTAAACGATATGGGACTAGTTCATATGAGATAAAATTCAGGAAGGCTAGTTTAATGAACACACCAAATTTCCACAAAATCGAGGATACAAAATTTTTAAAACTGTAATTTTGGGTTGATTTTTTTCGGAATTACCGTAAGTATTCGTAAATATTTTGAAAATATTTTTAAAAATATTTGTACTTCGAAACTTTTAAATCCTTTTAATATGAAATTTGACGTCCTGGAGGAAAACCGAGTAAGTAGGTTTCTATTGTATCTAGTTTCATGCATATATCGATTTTTTCATGTGAGAAAATTACTGCCACACGATGTTATGAACTCCTTTTATTTTTTATGGTCCAGAAAACTGTACTTCGTGACACACCGTTACTCCTAACAATTATTTTATATGTCGACATGGCTTTTCGTTATAAATTTTCAATTCATTTGGACACGCTAGATCAAAAAATACAATGTTATTTTCTTTTCGGCACGGAATATTTCTTTATATAAATATGCAAAATGTTTTAAAAGATAAAAATTATCTTTCAGGAACAAAAATATGTACAAGAATCACAACAAAATATTGTAAAGTAATAACTTTTAAAATAATGTTTTTTTGATTTTTTTCTTTACTTAAAAATGCCTCAAAATTCTGAAGGGTCTCATTTTTTCTAGCATGGCCAAAGTTTCTTAAGAATGTCTTAATGTTACCAAATGTATAAATTTAACAACTAGAGTAACTAGCTTTATAATAACTGTTGGTGAAATGGATTATCGAATAATGAAAAGATAATTTTTGCTCTATTAAATTGTGGTATTTCCAATACTGAAGGGGATTATTTTTTCGAATTATGGTTCCTTGGGTAGAATTAAGAAACATTTATCTCTTGATCCAAATGTTGTAACAAATTGTAGAATAAGTAAATTTAAAAATTAGTTGGTAGTATCGTGATTTTGTTGGCCACCCTAATGTAAAAATGTATGAACATTTTAAGGCACATACATTCATACATGAATATGAACACCAATCAATTTATCACCTAACAAACGACCTATGGTTTCAACTATACAATACCCTCAAATACATATATACAATTTTATATTGTAGTAAGGATCATAGAAATGGCATTAATAAGAAACTATACAAACTTTTGTATTTTTCGTATTAAAAAAGGTTCTATTGTTCAAAAAAGAGAAAGTAACTATAATACTTTAAAATAACTTTATTTAAATCTATAGCTTATGCGCTATTATTTTATACAATGTTGTTAATATGCACATTCACTTTTCTCCATAAGGAAAGCTACACCAAAAATTACTACATACATACTTATCTATAGATTTTCGCTGAGGAAGAGTTCAACATTTACCAGCTTCGAATAAAGAAGAGAATGAGTGAAGTTTAAACTGAAAAATGGATAACAAATGCTTCCTCAATCAGCCCATTTATAAACAAAAAAAGTACAAAAAAGTGGTTGTATGTACAAAATATTTTATATGAGGAACATGTGTATGTGTTGTGGTTACACAAGATATATATTACTTCTCAATTTTATCCACATACCCTTACATATTTAGAATGGTAAAATTATTTTTGTATACGTGTATTAGTTTCTTTATTTGTGTACCAAATCTATACAAAACATATTTAAAGAGGTGAAGCGCAAAGAACCAAACAAAATGTGAAATAATGACAAGGAACTTAAAAAAATTACCAAAAAGGAATATACAAATAAAAGTATTAATGTTTGTATCTAAGGATATTTATGGTCTTTATACTACACAGAAAAGAAATTTAACTACGCTTTTCAATTGCAATGTTCATGTGTACATATATGGTTAACAAATTATGGAATAAAAAGTAAATTGGACAAGTTGAAATGTGTTCGTCACAGGAATATTGTGTCGTTATGAGAATATGTAATAAAAGATATCAACGATTTCCTCTGTTTGTCTGAAATATTTATCTGAATCGAGTAAAGGGAATTAAATAAGAATTTCTGTGTGAAAAGAAGTTCATTGTTTTATCATTCGAATCTTTAATTAAAAACTCAAACCTTAGTTATGATATTTGTAGAAAGTTTAGTGAAATAAAATTAAACAATGCTGACTTTTACAAGAAAAATTGTTTTGCATTTATTGCGCTAGAACAAAAAAAAAAAAAAAAAAAAAAAAAAAAAAATAAAATAAAAAATAAAAAAAAAGAAAAAATAAAAACATTGAATTTTATGTATAAGAGCCACTTACACAAAATAATTTTCGTTTTATGCTTAGATGAGCAATATTCTTTAATATATTTTATAGTAGCAGATTTTTTAAATAAGATATTTTTAAATTTTAGTTACCGGGAGTACTACATATTTTGTTTCGTTTCATAAATAAAATGTTAAAGTAGAATAATAAAATAATAATAAAATAATAAGGAATGAAAAATACTATACAGCAATGCATGACTGCAATTCTATTTGCAAATTTATATATATATTAGAAATATATATATAAATAGACTGAGACAAAAACAAGCTCAATTCCTTTACACATTCTGATATTTCTTACACAGGATTATATTGTAATTCTTTGCACAGTTATTCTAAAATGGAAAAAAATAAACATAAAATAAAAACAAATACTTTCTTATTTATATATGGGCATACATATACAAAAATATATACTTAAATAGAATTGTACAGGAAAAAGGAGAACAATGACAAAAAAAAAAAACGAATCAACACAACAAACATTGAATTTAAAATTCCAACTAAAAATATAAAAAAAATTTTGCAAAAAAAAAAAATACGCATATGGTTGCAAAGAAGACGAATTCAGTATAGGATAAAAATACGAACATACATGGATATTTATGCAGTTATAGTGTGAAAATTTTCTAAACTACAATGATTTTAGTTTACGTTGTAATATATAGTTTATCTCCAAAAGAAATGTAGTATTTGTTATCCGTAATACAATTTATTATGCACCTTTAAAGTTCTTTTTTGGACTTTAGCAGTATAATTTGGATATACAGCAATGACATGAAGATAATCATCACTATGATTTGTTATTTACAGTCGTCAATTTAACACCGTGCACGGTAGTAAATTCCGGCCACAAATCAATAACTTCTATTATTTCTCTATATAAATAATTAAAAGTTAGTATACGGATAAAAAATAGAATGATTTATTCACAAACCAATTTTTTTATGGTTACTAAAAGGGGACGGCCGCTTAAATGAGAACAAATAAGATTTGTGTTATATTCATATTTAATTAATGTCAACCTAATTTAACTAGTTTAAGTATAAGATAATGATACAAGTTTCTTAAAAATCGAAATAGTTTGTATTGTTGAGTAATTTTTAATATATCTATCAAAATAAATATTAAAAAATTGAAGGGTATATCCATTGTTGTATTTTCTATTGCGGCCAATCCATGTACTGTTGTTTATTCCGCACTATTATAACGACCGAATTTGGAGGAAAAGTTAATTATATGTATTAGAAATTTATTTTATGGACTTCGTATTAAAAATTGCTCCAAATTTCTAAGAATCCATTCTAAAATTTATATTTTGCGTTTTAAAATATTTCAGATATATATTTTTTGACAGAGTCTATACTAATTGTATCATCATTAATATTAAATAATTCATATTTTAAATATGTGAACATTAAAAATGTTAAAAAATCCTCATTTCTAGTAGTTACAGGAAATGCTATGATAAGAAGTGTGGCAGGTAGTACCAGATTGCTTACGATATTTAGGAGTACATTATCCTGTTTAGACTCAACTTCTGAAACCTATTACAAAAAATGTGTGCAATATCAAAGTTTTCGTTAAAAATTTTTTCGGTGATAAACAGGGCAACTTCTTAAAGTTTTTCGCTTGAAAAGCAAACTTTTGCATATTTCCCAAATATTTTATAAATAATTCATATTTCGGAAGTTTGTGCATAAATTTTTAAATAATGAATGTCAAAATTAGTTTTAACAAAATTTCTTTTTTCGAGTTTGATTAACCTAATTGTACAACCTATTTTGTTTTTTTTTTTTTCTTCTTTTGTAAATGTGAAGAAAAAATTTCACACGTAGCAAATAGTAACATAAAATTCTATTTAAGTGCATTTTTATAAAATATCGAAAACTGTCAGAATTTTATTTAGAAAATGCATACTTGTGCATATTTATATAAGAAAACACTAGCATTTGTCTGTTTTTTTATGCATATTGCTCAACATATTATCCCACTTTTTCGTGCTTTTTCAAGCGCATGCTTTCATTTTTTTTTTTTGTGCATATTTAAACCTGCACTGATGATAAAATTAACCATCCTAAATTATCAAAATTTTAATTTTGTGACCAGCATTTTATATCATAAGATTCTCTCAAAAAAAATGAAAATTTTCTAAAAACCTATACTTGACAAAAGTGCATATCATATTTTGTGTTTTAGAATTTCAACCATATTTATTCAAAACAATGATTAGTGAAAAATATTCAAGTTTGTTCCATTATTACTACCAAAATAGATGGCTTTATAATTTAATAAAATTTTATCAAGAATCATATTTTATTTTTTGTCATAATTTATTTCCCGTTATTCAAAAGTCACCATTTATTCATAAAATGTAGCATTGATTTAATGTCACCCTTTTTATTTTATCATATGTATAAGTACCTTTATATAAGAAACATTTTATTGAAATATTCTTAAGCAGCAGACAACAGAAATGTATTCTATCAAAATAATGCTCAAAAACATCTATTGTATTTTTCTATTTATGTAAGTAAGGAAGATAGTCGGTTTTTATATGTACTTGTACGCTCATTCATATGTACATATATTCACATTTAAATATTTCTAACTTATAGTACACAAAATTCAAGTGTCAACAAAAGTATTTTTTCTTAAATTTATTTACAGCAGGATCTAAACAAATTTACTATATAATTTCAAATAAATTGTAAAAAATTTAAAATATTTATTTATTTTTTTAATATTATTATGTCAATTTTTTCTTTTTTTTTTGGCATAAATTCCAAAACAATAATTTAAGAAATGGTAAAAAGTGAATGTATTTTATAAATGATGACAGACCAAGTAATCAAGAACATATATCAAAAACATATAATGTGGCAACGTTCTTCCAAAAAGGAAACTTTTCACCAAATCAAAAGAAGAACTAAGTGCATATTTTGAACTTTTTGGAAGTTAATAAAAATGTCTTCCAAAAAACTGAAATAAATGTATTTTTAGCAGGAAAAAGGTGAATAATTTCTAAGAAAATAAAATTTTCACAAAACGAAAAGTATTTTTATTATCCGATAACAATGCTAAAATTATATTTTTATTATAAAATTTTATATATACAGTTTTAAGAGATGTACTTGGTAAGCAATGAACAAGAAGCATAAAAGAAGAACTTCCAACCAATGATGACCATGGGTTAAAAAAAGAACTTCTGGAACACTTTTTCAGCACTAAGTACTTCTTTCTAATATTAAAATCATGACTTTTTCAGTTCCTTTTTGGCTGGGATTATTTTTAACATTTTTATTAAATTGTTGCTAGAATTATAAAAGCTGTATCGTAGTGCTAGAAAAATCTATAAAAATGTTGTATAATGTAAATTGCAGGATAAGAGGTGTATTTTAAAACCGTTGTTTTAATTTAAATAGGTCGCGTATTTGTCGTTACTTTTAAGTTGTAATCACCAAAATCTCACACCGTGCATAGTTCCTGTATATATAAAACTTAATCTCATTTTTGGCGATTATTTTTACCTTAATTAAAATTTATTTCTTAAAATAGTTATATATAATAATTTTTAACCTCAATATTATAACATTTGTTGATTTGTTTTTTATTAGAGAAAAGTAGTTTTTTGATGGAAATATTTAATTCTGAAAAAAAAACTGGTTAAATGATTTTTTCAAAATTACAATTTTTCGAATAAAAACTTACAAAATAACTAAAATAAAACCAAAAGCAAACAAGTACATATCATATTTAAAGAAATATATCTACTATGGTAAAATTATGTATTATAGAGGTTTTTAGTAAAAAACACTTAAAATTGTTCGTAATAAATATCATTGTTAATTTTACATAAAGTGTCTTTGGTACAACCTCAAAAAGGCATTAACAATTTATGCAAGGAAAAGTGAATTTGACCAGTGTGAAATTTAAAAATATTACAAATGCCAGCTTTTCAACAAAAAATTCGGAATCTTCATAATACATGAAGATTAAAATAACCAATATAAAAATAATGGCTAAATACAAAAACACATGCAAGTTTAAATAATAAATTTTTTTCTATCTGCTTAAGTTCTTTAAAGCAGAGAGGGCGAATAAATCTCTGATTATCTGTAATAATTCCCTTCCAGTTTTATCATGTTGGCTATTGTTTGGGTATTGCGATTTTTTCCCCTTTTTGTGTTTTTATCTTCTTTTTGGCCTTTATTCGTTTTTGCGATATTTTCCATTTTGGCGATTTTTTTATTTTGTCGATTTTTTAGTCGATTTTTAACATATATCCGTTTGGGCGTTTTTTTATTTTGGTGAATTTTTATTGTTTTACAATACTATCAATAAAAATCAGAAAATAACTTATATTACATAAAAAAATAGTAAAAAATCATAAAACAACTATTTTTTACCCAAAAAATATAAAGGTGAAAAAAATAATACTTTGACTTTTATGATAAAAGTCATAATAGTAGCACACCCTGATTCAAAAATAAAAGAGCAATCAAACATGCTTATTTTGTTAACGCATGTAAAATAATAAGTTTTTCATAAAAAACAAACAACTTTCAAAAACCAGCTCAATTTGCTTACTTTTTCTACTTTGTTTCTCATTATGCATGAGACTTAGCAAATAATAAGCAAAGCAATTCAAAGTATTAAACTCTTTTTGTACCCCACACCACCATAGGTGGTTGGCGTATTATGCGTTTGTGCTGATGTTTGTAACGCACAGAAAAAATAATCCAACACCCACCTTAAAGTATACCAATCGACGCAGAATCTCTTTTTGAATCGACCTAATGATGTCCGTCCGTCCGTCCGTCCGCCCGTCTGGCTGGCTGGCTGGACGGCTGGCTGGACGGCTGACTGGACGGCTAACTGGACGGCTGACTGGACGGCTGACTGGACGGCTGACTGGACGGCTGACTGGACGGCTGACTGGACGGCTGACTGGACGGCTGACTGGACGGCTGACTGGACGGCTGACTGGACGGCTGACTGGACGGCTGACTGGACGGCTGACTGGACGGCTGACTGGACGGCTGACTGGACGGCTGACTGGACGGCTGACTGGACGGCTGACTGGACGGCTGACTGGACGGCTGACTGGACGGCTGACTGGACGGCTGACTGGACGGCTGACTGGACGGCTGACTGGACGGCTGACTGGACGGCTGACTGGACGGCTGACTGGACGGCTGACTGGACGGCTGACTGGACGGCTGACTGGACGGCTGACTGGACGGCTGACTGGACGGCTGACTGGACGGCTGACTGGACGGCTGACTGGACGGCTGACTGGACGGCTGACTGGACGGCTGACTGGACGGCTGACTGGACGGCTGACTGGACGGCTGACTGGACGGCTGACTGGACGGCTGACTGGACGGCTGACTGGACGGCTGACTGGACGGCTGACTGGACGGCTGACTGGACGGCTGACTGGACGGCTGACTGGACGGCTGACTGGACGGCTGACTGGACGGCTGACTGGACGGCTGACTGGACGGCTGACTGGACGGCTGACTGGACGGCTGACTGGACGGCTGACTGGACGGCTGACTGGACGGCTGACTGGACGGCTGACTGGACGGCTGACTGGACGGCTGACTGGACGGCTGACTGGACGGCTGACTGGACGGCTGACTGGACGGCTGACTGGACGGCTGACTGGACGGCTGACTGGACGGCTGACTGGACGGCTGACTGGACGGCTGACTGGACGGCTGACTGGACGGCTGACTGGACGGCTGACTGGACGGCTGACTGGACGGCTGACTGGACGGCTGACTGGACGGCTGACTGGACGGCTGACTGGACGGCTGACTGGACGGCTGACTGGACGGCTGACTGGACGGCTGACTGGACGGCTGACTGGATGGCTGACTGGATGGCTGACTGGATGGCTGACTGAACGGCTGTCCAAGTAAATGTTTTGCACAAAGTACAGGTCGCAATTTTGAAGATAATTCAATAAAATTTGGCATGTAGGACTTTCATGATACAAGGACGATGCCTATTGAAATTGGTGATGATAAGTCCATTATTTTACTTAGCCCCCATACAAATGTTTAACGATCATACATACATTAAATATGGAAATATTTTAATGAAATTCGATGTAAGAAAGTTTTGCATAAGTTTCAATCTTTGTGCCAAATTGCATGAAGGTCAATTCATAATTGAATTCAGAAAATCACTTTAACGTGCATAAATCACATACAAATGTTAGTATCAGGTTTATATTCGACACAAATAAGTTTTATATAAGTGTGAATCATAATAACAAATTTTATGAGGATTGCTCCATAATTTACCATAGCTTCCATATAAGCCCACTTTCGGGAATCACCCTAAAGTGCATAAATTCATATAAATGTTAGTATTAACGTAATATTCTGTATTCATATATTTTATTTTTCACTTACTAAAAGTATCAGTCCACAATTTTCCACATGTCTAATATAAGACCCTTCCACGAAATATAAGACCCCTCCACGAAATACAAGACTCCTGGGTAATGGTGTGGGGTATCATATAGTCGGTCTTGACCGACTATATCGTTCTTACTGGTTTCTATGCTGTTTAACACTCCTCTCTTATAGCCCTCTCAGTTAAGTAAAAAATGAATAATATTATTTCATTACATCTTGCCTAGTTTGTTTTTGTAAATAAATAATAATAATGACACTGGTTTAAATTGATTTTCAATAACAATGGAATACGATTAGGCAGGTAAACAGCTATACTGTGGTAGTCATAAATTTTAACAAACTGGGCACCCCACTGGTAAAGCTAATTCGTATTCGCAATTTTTGGGTTTAGACCAGCACAAATAATAGAAAATTAGAAATAAAAAAGACGCTATATATAAAAAATCGATTGAATATATACTTCAATCATAAATTAAATCAATTTCACTCCATTTTTTTTTTTTTTTTTTTTTTGTTTTAAGCAGATAATCAAACAAAATTTATTTTTCATTCAATAAACATATTTATCAATTTTTTTATATCAGTAAATTAAATTAATAACTTTTTTGTGTAAAACAATAATTATTTATATTCAAAATAAAAAAAATTCACGTATTTTTCATCTTTAGCTTAAGTTTATTCGCTAGATTGAATTATCAATCTCTCGCAGGGAAATCTTAAAGAAAAATCAATCTTTACTGAAATTTCTGACAGTTTTAATTCAAAACTATAAACACAAAAGAATTTTAAACAGCGAAAATATTTGATGCAATATATGTATGATTACATAACTCCGTAATCAGATGGGTTCCAAAAGTTTGTTTTGTAAAACATGCACACAGCAGTATAAACATTGGTACTAAAAGGACCAATGTGGATATAAAAGGATGATTCATATAGAGTAACGCTAAATGGTGAAATAGAAAATCACAGATTTATTGATTCGACCTCGTATTTACCTTTAAAACAGAATGAAGTATCCTTGCATAAGTGGCCAAATTTGAATTGACAGATCCAATCACTACCGACTGAATACATTATTTTTTCTAACATACGTACTGCTCGCGAAGTCTTGGCTAAATTCCCATCGGGTACAAAAGATAGTTTTTCATGGTTAATACCAATTTTGAAGCCAGTTGGACTCCGCGGCATTGACATCTTTGGGTGCAATGTCACCACTATACAACATACAATGTATTTACTAGCTATGCATTAGTTAAAGAGGTAATGGCACCAAGAATAATTTAATTAAAACTAATTTTTTTATTAATTTTCAATTTTTTTATTTTCCAATAACATTGAACTAAAAATTTCTACTGCTGCTTAAGAACTACCTTAGGATAGGAACAAACGATAAAAATAATTAAAGTAAAATAGTTGATAACTAAACAGGTAGTAATTCAATAGAGTAAAATAAAAAAAATGGTAAATGTATACGTGGAAATGGTACCAAATTATTTTGAAATTCGTTCCAGTCAATGTTAATGGAATCACTTAAGCGCAGATAAGCTATTGTGGTGCTAATGATTTGTGCAATTAAATGACTTAAGCTTCTATAATCTGGATGATCTATATTCGAGCTATTCCTACATTCAAACACAATCCGAATCATGCTACCATATTTCCAATAATAATCCCACTTTTACTTTCAATTTGAAATTTATATTTCAAATTGTAAACAAGAAAAAAATAGAATTAAAAATTTTAACTAAAAAAAGAAAAATTAAACAAAAATTATAAAAAGTCACCGATAATAACTTGTTCGCTAATTGCTTAAAACTGAGGGTGGTGAAGACCACTGTGTGAGAGGATTTTTTTTTTTTTTTGGTTATTGGCGGCAGGTGATAAAACCAAGTCTAAAAATTGTAGTCTTTTAATCTAAATTATTTGCAGAGAAAAGATGAACATTCCATGAAAATAATACTCTATAGCGGTGCAAAATCTTACTAGGAGTTCCAAGTATAATAAATCACATAACATGAATTCAGATTAAATTTGCGATATCAAGAAGATATTTATATATATATATATATATATATATATATATATATATAAATATATATATATATATATATATATATATATATGTAATTGAAAGGAATAGGTTAATATACAATGACGTACCTTTATAAGAAAAAATTTTAACATTTCTAATTTTTTAAAAAGTTTGGATTTAAAATTGATAACTTTAATAATTTCAAGGCAATTAAGTTGCAAAACATTTCCTAAGTTGGATTGCAAATGTTTCTCTAGCGTTAGACTTCATTTTCTACAATTTTCAGGAGTTATAAAGCGATCTAATAAGTAAGACATAAAATGTACTTCAGAAAAAATTTCGTAAATTTTATAATCTAAAAATATTGTAAAGGGATGTAAAAATTACCATAATTATAATTAATACGGAGTCAATAATTTTGTTTTAATTACACACTATTTCTTATTTATATACATACATAATTTTTGCTTAAAATTCAAATCAAACCTTGTATAAAAAAAATATACAAAATGTATTCATCCTTTTTGGCATATGGCAACGAGTTTCTCAATTGTTTACAAAAATAAAATTTCATAAAATTCCGATAAACTTCAAATTATTTTTTACGAGAAAGAAATTGAACTACATTGATTTTTTTATATCACGATTTTTTCCGTGTACATTTGAAAAGAAGCGTGATTGTTTATTATGTTTAAATTTAGCAACTAATACCCGTGTTCTAACCTTTGGAACAATGACAAAATTTTAACAAAAAAAGAAAAAAAAAACAAAAAGTTATATCGTTTAAAAAACTATAATATAATTTTTAGGCCGAATATAACGTTCTTACTTGTTGTAACCTTAAAGTTTCATATTATTTTATACAATAAATAAGTTGTTGATGCAACCAGCTTATATCGTTTTTAGTACAAATATTTTTTGCTTTTCTTTTAAAAAGAAACGCTAATGAAAAATGTTGCGCTTTTTTTGGCAAATACGAAATATTTTTTATTTTCATGAAATTAAGATTTTTAATTGGAAAAACCGCATACTTGGAGAATTTTTTTTTATCAAGTGATAGATTTGAAACACCCTCAATTTCATTCCGCGATTCAAATCTAAATTTTAAATGCTTTTTAATAACACAAAAATATCAAAATATGATGATAATACTGACTTAATTTTTTGACTTTAGAATTAATACACGCCAACAAATTAAATATATTTATATTATTATTAATATATTAATAATAACAGAAAAAATCAAAAATGGATTTAAATTAAGAAATTGTTTATATCAATTAAAATTTTGATTGATTTTAGTCCAATCATTAAAATAATATTATTAACTTAGTGGAAATAATTGATTGTTGTAAGAATTTCAATTAAATGTAATAATCAAATAAATTACATTTATGATTGAAATTTTGGGTAAAATTAATTAAAATATTTATTAATATTTTTTTACAAAAATATATATTTGGTATTATATGTAATAAATTGTGTGATTTTTGTATACTATGATATGTAATTGTTATAGCTGATGACGTCAAAATTAATAATTTTTGTATTTCGGGATGTTCTAATATAGACTAAACAAATCTCTAATATAACATGTATAACCTACGAAAAGACACGCCAATAAAGGCTTTAAATACATATTATTGGTTGTTTGAAATATCTAAAAAAATAATTAGTGAGCACTTACCTTTATACAGAAATAGTATTATAATGTAAAGACGAATGCATCATATTTTTGATATGAATTTTCTCCTCTCTGTCGGGAAGATCTAAAATAAACGCGTAATATTTAGAAGTAACACCACAACTAACAAAACTAAGAAAAGTCCTGTATTTAATGTTATTTTGAGGTCAAAATATCAAAAATTAATTGCGAACATTTTCCACTCAAACTTTTGTTTAAATGCTGTATACAGAAATTCGTTTTACAATATTTTTGTTTTTCGTTTGAATTTATTTTTTTTTTTCCTTTTTTTTAAGCAGTCAATTTTGGAGAAATTCTTTTTAAAATATTTTTGTTTTTCGTTTGATGTTTTTTTCTTTTTTTTAAGCTGTCAATTTTGGAGAAAGATAATATGAAGACTTATTGTATTAATTAAATAAATGTGTACAAAAAAATTAAATAACAAATTAATTGAAAAATAATATCGAATAATTTTTTCTGTGTACACAAACATTTTATTTCAATATTTTTAGAAATTAAAAATTTTTGAACAAAAATTCCTGAAGGGTTTTAGAAATCGCATTAGCTGCTTGAGTTTTTCGACCCAAAATGGTTTCTGATAATAGTACAGTACTCTTTATAACGTGATACCCTGCAAGTTTATATCAAAAAAAATTAAAAAAAAAATTATTATTATTTAATTTTATGAATTTTTTTCCTTAAACTTTTTTATAGTTCTATCTTAAACCATTCAATTTAAATTAAATTATAGCACCACTTACAAATTAAAGTTAAGTTTGTAATTATATTTAACAAAATTTTTCTCCACGACTATGTTAAAGTAATTTATTTTCTAAAATTTTATTCTATTACATTGAATTGAAAACCATAAATTACAAATAAATTTTGAAGCGCAAAAATGCTCAATTTCCTGTAAGTGTTAGATATTCGATTGCTGTGTGGTTCAAACTTTTACTGTTTGTTTCTCACACATACTAATGTATACAAATTCCAACTACAAACATTACATATAAAGTTAAAAACTCTTACACTAATTTTTATGTGGAAGAGTATATATATATATATATATATATATATATATATATATATATATGGAACAGTAAGTATAACTGCAATCTATCGATGTATGTTTTCCAAAGGAAACAAACATGATAATCTTTAGGTTGTTTGGTAAGATAGAAAACCAAAACGAATTTGTTTTTAAATTCAAAAATATTCTCTTACTATCTTTCCAAGAAAAACTCTGCTGTTTTCAATATTTATTTGCTAAAGTTAGTGAATGTAAACAAAAGGAAATTGTTGAGTTTTATGTTCGTTTTGCCAAAGAAAAAGTTATTTATTATTGAATTTTATATTAAAAATAGGAAATTATTTGTCACAGTTTTTCTAGACTTATATAAGCAAGGATTTCGTCGCTGTTGTGCTTTACCTATAGAATATGTGTAGAAATATTCTAGTTTGAGGAAAACTTTCTTAAAAAAACTGTAACCTTTTAGCTGTTATATATGAATTTTCTGTTTTAATTTGGAAATATTTTAATTTTCTATTAGAACGATTATCTTCACTTGAGATGACTCCATGTAGTAAGATAATTTAATAATTTTAAAAATTAAATAAAGTTCTTCCAAAAACAAAATTATGAATAGCTTGAAGAAGGAAACTTTATACTTTGTGAGTATATATAATTCAGAAGAATTAATGTTTACTTTTTCTGTATGAGCGCATTTAAAAACTCCAAAACATAATCATAACATAACCATTTCTAACTTAAAATAAAATGCCACATGGTTAGTTTTGTTTGTGATATATATATAAACATTACAAACATTTTATGTGGCATTTTATAGATAAATATGTCATTTATTTGTACAAATGCCAATATGTGTGCAATTTTTTCATAATTTTAAGCTTAGAACTTTGTATTAATTATGTATAATCCCAGCAAAAACTTTACTTACCCATCCATCCATCAAATTACCTTGCTAATACCTTGTAGCTTTGTACTTACAATTCTGCCGAAAAACTGATTACCAATATATAGCAATGTCCAGGAATTCATGGGCACTATGGTGACGCTCTTTTATATAAAGGGAAATAGAGGTCTTTTAATTTTCGGTCTCACTCCCCAGAAATTTTCGAATAGCAGAAAAACTACGAAATACTAAGCTTGTTTTTTTTTTTATTGAAACAAAGAAAAAGTTATTTATTATTGAATTTTATATTAAAAATAGGAAATTATTTGTCACAGTTTTTCTAGACTTATATAAGCAAGGATTTCGTCGCTGTTGTGCTTTACCTATAGAATATGTGTAGAAATATTCTAGTTTGAGGAAAACTTTCTTAAAATAACTGTAACCTTTTAGCTGTTATATATGAATTTTCTGTTTTAATTTGGAAATATTTTAATTTTCTATTAGAACGATTATCTTCACTTGAGATGACTCCATGTAGTAAGATAATTTAATAATTTTAAAAATTAAATAAAGTTCTTCCAAAAACAAAATTATGAATAGCTTGAAGAAGGAAACTTTATACTTTGTGAGTATATATAATTCAGAAGAATTAATGTTTACTTTTTCTGTATGAGCGCATTTAAAAACTCCAAAACATAATCATAACATAACCATTTCTAACTTAAATGACATGTTTATCTATAAAATGCCACATGGTTAGTTTTGTTTGTGATATATATATAAACATTACAAACATTTTATGTGGCATTTTATAGATAAATATGTCATTTATTTGTACAAATGCCAATATGTGTGCAATTTTTTCATAATTTTAAGCTTAGAACTTTGTATTAATTATGTATAATCCCAGCAAAAACTTTACTTACCCATCCATCCATCAAATTACCTTGCTAATACCTTGTAGCTTTGTACTTACAATTCTGCCGAAAAACTGATTACCAATATATAGCAATGTCCAGGAATTCATGGGCACTATGGTGACGCTCTTTTATATAAAGGGAAATAGAGGTCTTTTAATTTTCGGTCTCACTCCCCAGAAATTTTCGAATAGCAGAAAAACTACGAAATACTAAGCTTGTTTTTTTTTTATTGAAACAAATTTAAAGGTACCTCAGAGCGATTGAAATATTAAAATTTACGAGTATAATTATAGCCTACACTACCATAGGTGGTAGGGGTTTTCTACATAAGTAGAATCTACAATGCCAATTTCTACGAGGAACGGCCTATAATTGATCATAGCTCCCATATAAGGCCCATTTCCGGAAATCACACTAAAGTGCATAAATAACGTAAGATAATACATACTTATGTTTCATAAGAATATATACTATGCTTAATACAATTATAGATCCACAATTGGGCACAGGTCCCATATAAGACCCTTCGCCGAATTTTGATGCACACACACAATGGTGTAGAGTATAATATGATTGGACTTCTCCAACTATATCTTTTATATCTTTTTTTTTTTTTTTTTTTGTTATATATATCTTTTTATATCTTTTTTTTCTCTTCAACCATAAATAATTAATTACCACTTCATTTTTTTTTTCGTTTTCATCTTTTTTAATTTCACAGTTTATTACTTTTCTAAAATGAACAAGAGCAAGCAAAATTAGATTTAAATCAAACTTTGAGGGAGGGAATGAAACTCAGCATATAGTTTTTTTTTTGTATAATATACAATTTATATCAAATAATATTGACAATCATATATGATCTACGTGATATATTCACAGTTAAAGTTCATAAAAAATGGTTGTTTTGCATTCGTATTTTAGTGCTATTACAATTAGTGTCACCGTTGGGAGACTGCAGTTGGCGATAGCCCATTTTTCAACTACCTGGCCACTTTTTGTTGCCCCTTTTTTTTAAATGGTACAAAAACGTTGACATTTTAACATTATGTGCTAAATGACGAAAAGCTATATTGTTTGAAAAATGTCGATCCATTATATTATTAAGAAATTAATTATTTTGAGATTAGATAAAAAATAAACCGGAAAATTTATAAATGAATTGTGATTATTAGAATCTGATGCAAATGATAAAGTTTAAAATTCACCTTATTATTTGTCTGAGACATTGAATTTGATGACGTACTAGTTGAAAATTACATTGGTTACAATGACATTGTATTTGATTCTTTAGTTGGATCAGTTTATTTTGATCTTGATGACCTGATGGGATTATTTGTATTGATTTTCAATTTTAGTATTGTTTAATATGTTGTTAATTAATTTTAATAAACTGAAAGGATAGCCAATTATAGTTTCAATATTTTATCAATTGAATGAATAACAATAAAACAGAGAAATAATTCAAAAATTATTTAATAATAATGTTTTAAAAATGTTTAGATATTTTCGAATTATAAAGTGAATATTTAACCTCTACAATGACCTCTTTTTGGTCCCGATTCGGAATATTAAAAAACAGGTTTGGTGAATATTTTATTTATAATTTATTATTTTACTTTTATCAGCAGAGTAATTCCATTTTAAATTTTAAAAATTTTCACCCTCGGTTACTGATTTAGATAAAATTTGGTGCATGTAAAATGAATTTTTCTCATTTTTAACTGTGGCAACTCTATAGCTTTGAAAGTGATTAACGTGCATACTTAAATGTCCATAACTTTTATTATATAAAAGGTATAAAAATAATTTTTTTGCGGTGGATTTATCAAAGCTTGTATTTTGAGATGTAATATGAAAATTTTAAAAATATTTTTATTAATATATTTTTTGTAAGAATTTTATTTAGTGACGTGTATCTAAAAAAGTCCATTCTTAATTCTTGCTACAGAGAAAATTTCAGAGAGGTTAAAATTTTTAAATTTAAAATGGAATTACTCAGCAACGAAAAATTAATTTTCCAGCAGACTTAGACTTGTTAAACGGGGATTTGGAAGACTGGAGTCCTAGTGAAGACCTCGTATAAAATTACAAAATTTTAATTAATAAAAAGAGGAATTTACGTTAGCTATTTTTAAAGTTAATCTTTATTTTTACAATAGTAAAAATATTATAAATAAATTATTTCGTTATTAAAAAAATTGAGTTTGGTAATTGTTCTTAAAATAATTTTTTTTTCCAAATAAACGTTGCTTACAACAATTTTTTATCACAAAATTATTTATAAGATCTATAAAAGGTCAAAACGAAACTATATGTCAAGTTTAGTTTCTCTCCCTCACATATTTTTTAATAACTATTATATTATTCGTTATAAATTTTTCTTGATTCTAGGCATTTCGGAAAGGTCATAAAATGTGGAATTCAGCAAAATAGATATAAACCAAAAAATTTCAAATAAGATAAATTATTTGTAATCGAATGGGCACCCATCACTAAGGTATTTATAACAAATAGGCAAATAACTAGTTAACGAATGCTTGCAAGCACTAAAAAAATAACCAGTTAACTAATAAAAAAAAAAACATAAATACTTATTAGCAATAACTTCCTAAATTACATTTACTTCAATTATATCGTTATTTGACTGTTTAAAGTAATAATATAAAATTCTATTTATCTAGGTTATTAGCAGCAAGCCATTATTTTGTATTTTAAATTAAAGCGGCAAATAACTACCACTCATTACTTGGTAATATAGTTCTTAAAAAATAGTATTCTAAAGTAAAAGCGTAAAAATTCGATTATTATCTTTTTTTTAGAGAAACTAATTAACTTAAAAAATATCTAGGCCTATACTTGATATTTATAAATTCTTCTAACCTATTTTATTACTCATACGCATATGGAATAAACATTGGTCTTAAAGTACTCGCACAATTTTTATATTGCTATATAATATAAATACGAAAGAATCTAAATATGAAACAATCTAAATATAAAACAACCTTATTTCTAAGAATGTTTGCCGAAAATTAACTACGGTTTATATTAGTTCAATTCTATCAGGGAGTGGAAATACATATAATTTTCTAAGCATTTTTTCTCTTTCCAGAGCTTTCTGAATCTCCCAGATGACATTAGAAAATTAAAATTCGGCTTAGATATGAACCTATTTGTTATACGAATCTTGACGGAACCAAATTTTAAAATTTCTATCAGAGAGCGGAGATACGCGGATTTATATATAATTTCTTAAGCATGTTTTCTGTTTTATAACTTTCTGATGTTCTAAGACGATGTAGAAAATTAAAATTCATCTTACTTATAAAACTACAAATCACGACGGACCCAGATTTTAAAATGTCTATCAGGGACCGGAGATACGTGGATTTATTTTTTATTTTCTGTTATATTTTTAAAAGTCGGTTTTTGTTCTAAAAAGTTTAAAATTTGCTATACTCATTGTTTGCTTTACAAATCTTACCGGAAACTGATTTTGTATTTCGATCGGGGGCTAATTTGCGCCACTATTTTTTTTGAAATATTTTTTCTCATTTTAAAAGTTTTACCTTTTAATATTTTAAGTAATACTCACGTACATATTCTAACGGATTATTATTATTATTATTATTATTATTATTATTATTATTATCATTATTATTATTTTTTTTTTGATTAGGGAGAGGAAAAACGTCAAAAAGTTGTTCAGATATCTTTTTAAAAATATTTTTGGATTTTTTTGTGCATTGTTTTGTTATTATATTGTAAACTTTCCTGGCATTAGAAAGCTTATACGCCAGTTAGATTATAAAAAAAAATAGATAATACAAGACAATTAAAATTGGACGAAAAAAACTATGAAATTGTGTACATATAGTTTCGAATTATCATCATATACACTCTTTTAAAATTACCAATAATTACGTATAAGTCCGATTTTTATAACTTTTGAGATACTTGAGTCTCATGTAGCTAACTTATGATTACCTATGGCTTTCAGTAGAACATATAAGATGCTAAAACATCAAAGTGTAAAATAAAATGTAGGAATACAGAACATCACGTTAATACTAACATTGAATTTATGGATTCCCGAAAGTGGGTTTGTATCAGAGCTATGGTAAATTATGGTAAATTTGGCATACAGATTGATACTTATACCAAACTTCCTTACGTGAAATTTCATTAAAATATTGTTATATTTAAGGTATTTATGATCGCTAAACCCTTATTCCGGGAAAACATTTGTGTATTTTGTTAACAAAGTTTACATGAACAGACAACCAGCCACCGACCAGACGAACTGACATCGACTCAGAAAGTGATACGGAGTCGAACGGTATAATTTAAGGTGGGAGTCCGAAGATTTTTTAGTGTGCATTAAAAATATCAGCACAAGCGCATAGTACCCCAACCACCTCTGGTGGTGTAGGGTAAGTAGCATTAGAGAAAGTTTTGCTATATCAAGTTACTTTAGTGCGCAAACGTAATTATGAATTTGTGTTAAAAAAGCATATGTGAATATGTTATTGTTACAGGGTCTTATGTAGTAGCTACGGCCACATTTACAAAATTTTATATTTATGCGATCATTTATATAGAAATCATGAGTGAAAAAGTAACTCCGGAAGGGGGATCCTTTATGGGAGTCGCGGCCAATTTTGGATTGATCCTCCTGAAACTGGTAGTATAGTTTTTGCTTTGACAAAGCTCATCTATGATGAATTTTATTTCAGTATGTATATATTTAAGATATTTTTCGTCAGTTAATATAAAAAAACAAAAAAGGAAAAAAAAAATGATAAGATACAACATAAAGTAACAACATGACCTTATTGCGTACTGAAAATTTTTCGTTCACGGAATGTCATACGAAACAAAAGTGAATAAAAAAGTTTATTTTATTTTTCTGTATACGCCTTTCACTGTTACACAAAATAGTTGAAAAGTAAAATATGTACTTGCTCTATGTAAATAGCTTTTTATAATAAATATATGCTGTTCTTTTTTTGTTGAATACAAAAAGTTTTAAAATTCCAGCAGTTGGTTGGCTAGCTAGTTGACTAACCATATTGGTAAAATATTTATTAGACTCTTTGACGACAAATATTTTGCTGGCACTGAAAAAAGTTACGTCTATTGTTTCCCGTTTATAGGCCAGTAAAATAGAAATAAAACTAATTTTGTTTTTTTTTCAAGAATATGCGAGGGCAGGTTATGGATATAGTTGATTGAAATTAAATTTAGAGATTATTAAACATGACTAACTAATGAGTGCAGAATAAATGAAATAAATTATTTAGTAGTATTTTTAGCCTTTAAAACCAAATTAGATAACTGATTTAAATAAGAATATGAGTCATAAGTCACTGATAGTAAATTATTCAATTTAGAAATATGTTTTAATGGTGTTCCACAATATTTCAATATTGTTATTTAAATACAGTCTAAAGAAATATTGTTGTCTTTTTGCAAAATTTAAATGTGAATACATTTTAGAACTACATGTTAGAAGATAAATTGGTGTACTTATATTTTAGTCATAAATTAATTATCGAATAATGTTTCTCAAAGTAGTTTAGAATTTCATTATTCCATTACTTACCTATAAGTATTTCTTATTTTATGTTAGAAAATATTTATTTAATAGAGGTAAATTAAAATTCAAGGATTTTCAAATACTACTAACATTCATACAAAATAAATTTTAGTACAATAAAAACATTTACATTCTTAAAGCAAACACTTATAGCATATGATTTCTGTATGATATTAGGGATGTCAACAGTGTTCGTTTTTAACCAAAATTGGTCATTTTATTTTCCAATGTGGACATGGAGACTTTTTTCTATTTTGGTTATTATTTTGTTTAACCACAATTTTTTTATAAACAAGTTTTAAAAGACTTTTTAAATTCCTCTGAAAATCTCGTGTAAAAGTATTTTCCAGTAACAAAATTCACATCAATACAATTTTGTGCTATCATAAATTTCATGACTGCTTTTTCCAAATTTAACTGACAACGATGAAGAAACCATAATTTTGAAGACATCAAGAATGCTAATGAAGCGTGTTGCGACATAGAAAGTACGAATTCCATTGTATAATTACAATTCACAAACTTTAGTTTCATTCCGCCAAATAGAGACAATTATAACAACTTCGAAATGCAAATTGTTTAACATGATTATGGTTTGGTACATTAAAGATTTCTATTGAAGATAACTTTTCTTGCAGATGTGACAAAAATTTTCGCAATAAACTAGTTGAAGTTTTCA
The DNA here is from genome assembly GCA_932274085.1 of Protocalliphora azurea. NCBI lineage: Eukaryota > Metazoa > Arthropoda > Insecta > Diptera > Calliphoridae > Protocalliphora > Protocalliphora azurea. The sequence goes on from OW026519.1 coordinate 41,925,949, forward strand.
AATTAAGCATATTTTGAATCATAAAGTATTTAGTATTATTTTATATACATATGTAATAAATATGTAAAAAAGGAACGTTAAAGCAAAAAATTGTTTTTTTTTGTTTTTGTTGCAAATGTTAATTAGCTTATTCACAAAATCGTATACCTTAAGAATGTTTTTGTCAACTGATCGTATGGTTTCATTTTATTCCGATTTTGAATGAAAATTTGAAACGTTTTTTTTAATAACAGAATAGTATATGCAAAATTTTTTTGATATTTCAATTTTAAAGTTAATACTAACCAGCTAATTATGAGCTATTACGCAATATATTAAAACCATTGCAAGTTTTGGATGCAATAATTATTAAACAAAAATGTTATTTCGATATTTTTAAAAATTTTCAAATAAAAAATTCTTGAAAGGTTTTAGAAATTGTATTTGGTGCGGAAGGTATTTGTCACAAAATAATTTATTATTTCTTATATCTCTGCAGTATTGTTCATATTGTGATAACTTTTAAATTTTTTGGCGGCAAAATGTAATTGTATTGTAAATAAATTATTGGAAATTTTAAAATTTTCAACTTATTATAATTTGGCTTGCTATCACATACTTAACATAAAAGATTTTTTAACATTTTATAATATGAAGAATTAAATTTCTATTATCAAATTATAAATATTTAAGATTTATATATACAAAAAGTAAAGATTTAATTGTTAAATATTTTTCTCTATTAATGATCTTCGACACATTTTACTTCATAACCGATATTAAAGAATGTTTTAAACCTTAATATAAAATATATATAAAAATTATATAAACTTTTCAATAAATAAATCCAAATTTTAATTTTAGTTATTTCTTTTCTAATTTGGTTACTTTTTTTCAAAATGTTGGTTACAATAATTGATTTGCAGTGTCAACACTAGATGCCAATGACTAAAAATGTAGTTGTATTAGCGAGTGTGAAAAAAATTCACTTAAAGAAAAGTTGGAAATAGTAAATAAAAAAACGTCAGTTATACATAGTGCTTTATTACATTAAACATATTTAATTTATTTTTGCGATCCTTACATTAAATATATTAATATATTATCATAAAAAATAGTTTACATTCCTCCAACTAATATTAATGAAATTTATGGTTACTAATTACCAAACAATTTATTCCCATAATTTTTTTCCAGTGCATTTTGTACTCTTTGCACTTTTAGAAACGAGTAATTAAAAAGCGTAGCAATACATATGAACTCAGTCAACATAATTATGCTGTGAAATTGACATCCCTAACTTACATATAACATTCGTTTATAATTAAAATTCCATAAATTCCACAAATTCTCTTTAAGTATCACCTTATCATCTGGCTGAAATAAAGTCACAAATCAAAGAAAATTAGTAAGTATTTTAGATGTTTGCAATAATGTTAACATTTAATAATCTAATGGAATTTTATGAATATTGTAAAGTATATTTAATGATGTATCACACAATTATCTCAGTGCATTCAAACTAACTACAAGTCCTATTGTATGCATAAAATAAATATTTATATTAAATCTAACATGAATTTGTATACATAGAAAAACAATGACGATAATTAAGACTTTTTACTTTTGTTAACGTAAATAATTTAAGTGTACATACAATACATGCAGTCACTGAAATAATGATAGGTTCACCCATAAAAATCGATTTTTGCGTTTTGTCATATATAATTTATTTCAACTTCATTATCATTTAGTAGAAAATTATAAAGTTTACTACAAACAAATTTTTTGAGTTTTCTCTGCATTAAATATAAAATGAAAACAAAATAATGATAGGTTTATTGTTATAGTATTATGAATCAAATTGCCATTTTATTATTTAACATGTTACAATTATTTTTGGTAAAAATTGATTTTATCAAAAAGATGTGGAATCTGGGAGTAAATATCAAAAACTAATGGAAGAAACATCCTTTTTAAAAGAAACGCTACAAAGAATTCTTCTGTTTTGATATGTAATGTTTTTAAATATTAGTGTAGTATATAAAATGGATAAATAATTGTATATCACCGGAAAACTTTTCATATTAAGATAAAATTTTACAGCCGTATTCAAAAACGATGATTCCATTAGTATACCTTTGGTAAGCCATTGTTAACTTTAAATATATTAAAGTAGGTTCAACCCTATTTTAAAACTACATTAGTATCATTTCTGTTACATTTTTTAAGAAAAAAATTTTTTTATTCATTCATAAATTTTTGACAAAAACGTCACATTTTTAACTTTCCGGATGTTAAGATTCTTTTCGAAATTCAAAACTGTGCCATTATTAAATTTCTATATTAGTATTTTCCGCATATATTTTCAATTTTGTATTAAAATTATAAATAGTAACAGGAAAAGGTATATTCTGGGTGCTTTTATAATAAAATACCAACATTCCGGCGGCCTGCATGTTAACTCAATATTCACCACACTCGCATATCTTCGACATTTTCGCTGTTTTCTATTTACACGCAATTCTAAGTTATTCATTAACATCTATACGTCTTAGATTAAGCTATCATTAATTTAATATATCAAATCCGGGTTAAAAGTTATGCAATTTAACAGAAAACTCGGATACTTACAATTAAAACAAAGAAAAATTTAATAAAAGTATTTCATTTATACATAATTATATTTACGTAAGCTAAATAAGGATTTTTTCTTTCAAAAATAAAAAACCCATTTACATTCAAAAAAATACCAGAACATCAAAAATAATAATGGAATAAAACAGTTAACGAATAATTTATTCTAACTATGCAAAACACTGACAATCAGTGTTGCCAGGAGATGAAAAAAAGAGGCTAAATTAAACTTTAAAGAGTGCCAAAAAAAAGTCTAAAAGCCTTAAGAAATAAGAACAGTAAAAAGTTAAATTTTTCTTCTTTTTTTAATTTAGAAATTTATTTTTCTCGTCATTACATTTTGATATTTCTCTGAAGAAATTGTAATAAATTTGTAAACAACACCCAACAAATACCTCAATAAAAAATCGCCCAAAAAAATGCCAAACAAATTTGGATCATATTTTGTATGAGAAATTACCTAATTTTTTGAAGTTATTTGAACTATAATTCCTTTTTGATTAAGTATTTCCGAACTATTGGTTGATTTTTCTCATTAATAAGATTTTTTAATTATTATCATATGGTATTTTAATTATAATAATTGACTGAGTACACTGAAAAAAATTAAAATTGATTTCAATTAAAAAATTGTTAATATTAATTAAAATCTTGTTTGATTTTGCTCCAAGCATTAAAATCATATTGTTAACTAGATGTAGATAATTGAATTTTGTATGAATTTGTATTAAATTTTATAATCAAGTCAATAAATTTATGATTCTTCATTACATTGTGCAAACCAATTACCAAAAAAAACTTTAAAGGTTGAAATAATTTTTAATTTACTGGGTGTAATATATAAAGACTTTTATTTTATTTTTGGTTAATTTAGAGCATGAAGCTCCGCAGGCTAAATTACACCCACACCACCATAGGTGGTTTACAAAGACTAAGCTTATTGAAATTTGTGATGATCGATCCATTATTTCACCTAGCCCCCATACAAATGTCCTCCCGGAATAGGGGTTTAACGATCATAAATGCATTAAATATAACAATATTTTAATGTAAGGAAGTTTTGCATAAGTTTCAATCTTTGTGTCAAATTTCATGAAGATCAGTCCATAATTGACCATTATTCCCATATAAAACCTTTTTTAGAAAATCACTTTAACGTACATAAATCACATACAAATGTTTATATTTGATACAAATAAGTTTTATATAAGTAGAAGTTATAGTGACAAATTTTATGAGGATCGCTCCATAATTTACCATACTTCCTATATAAGCCAACTTTCGGGAATCACCCTAAAGTGCATCAATTCATATAAATGTTAGTATTAACGTAATGCTCTGTATTCATATATTTTATTTTACACTTAGTAAAAGTTTCGGTCCACAATTGTCCACATGTCTAATATAAGACCCCTTCACGAAATATTAGACCACCGCACAATGGTGTCGGGCTTTACCGACTATATCTTTCTTGCTTGTTTTTATTATATATAAATAATATCGATCTATTGTGTGAATAAATACATACAAATTCTTATACAGATAATTCTGTAAAAATAAACTTAGCTATAGTAAATAAGAAATTATTTTCTTCGCTGTTGAAACACTAACATTTTAGCATTTTTACGTCCATTTTAAGAATCAAAAAGGGCTAGAAAAATAGCTATAAGCTACAATGGTTGGCCGCTTAAACAAAAAATAGTTTATTAATTATTATTGACTCCAAAGAGTTTTTTGAATACAATTTTCTTAATAAAGACTTTAAGGGCTAAATTGTTTATTATCTATATATATATATATATATATATATATATATATATATATATATATATATATATACCAGCTCGGTATTCGCTGCTACCTATTATCGCGACGGCTTAATTTTTAAAATTGCAAGTTCTGTCAATGCAGTTTACGAAAAACGGGTTCTATTTGCGCGATTTTTATCTGTTTTTTTAAATTTGATTACAATTTCTTTAACCAGAAAAAGGAGATCCCCGTCTTATATATTAACCATTTTGGATGATTTTGATCTTCAATTTTGCCAGTTTATTTATCTCATTTGTTTTATAAATACATCTCTTAATATGCGAAAAGTTCAACATAGTGAAGAATATAACATGCTTTTAAATATTTTACATAATATATTTGAGGAAGAAAAAGAAGATCTTTCAACTATTGGTACAATTGTAGCTCAAAATGGTACGAAACACCTTTTCACGAATGCTGACATAAACAGCAGGATTCAGGAAGAATTTCATGTGGAAAGTAATAAGGAGTAAATGGAATTATCAGATACGGAATCGGAGGATTTATACGATAGTGGTTATGAAGAAAACAAAATGAAAGTGGACAATTGTATAACATCGATAAACATATGCATACAATGGGCTTTGGAAAATGATAAATCGACAACAGTACTACTTGATTTACGTGACAGAGCTGTAATTTTAAAAAAGAATTTGCCAAAAAAAGCAACTCAGAATCTCCAATTTCTTTAAAAATATTTAAAATCTAAAAAAAAAAAATACAAATATTCAAAAATGACATAAAATTTTGGGTTCTGTTAACACGAAAATTCAGTTTTCACAACAGGTTTGGTTTTTAGTTAGTCGCGAAAAAAAAAATACATATATATATATATATATATATATATATATATATACATACCTACCAAAAACTTTGCTTTCCTGGTAAGCTAGCAGGTATAATTGGAAACAAAAATAAACTACTTATTTTTTGCCTGAATAACTAGTTATTTTTGTTCGACTTGTCCACAAATTAATGTAGTTATTTTTTGACACTAGGGGTACTCAAAAATATGTACCTAAACGATAACAAAAATAAAAAAACAAAAATATTTTGCCGTCAGTGAGACTCGAACTTGGACACACACTAACCACTCGTTTTTACTGACTAACGTCTTACTCAGTACACCATCTCGCACATAGCATCTTAAGCGACAAAAACTCTATTTAGTTTAAAATATCTTTTTAGAAATTTTGTTATAAAAAGCTAACAGCTTCAGAATGGGGTTGAACCAACAACCTTCTGATTGTTAATTCGGCGCTCTAGCCAACTCATCCACGTGATTGCAGTATTACTGTGCTATTATACTATTGAGCACTTACTAATGTAATACAGAGTATGCAAATAATAATGACGCCTCATTACCAAGAAACTACTTCAATAAGTAGTTGTTATTACCGAAAACCAAAAAGTTTTTGCTGGGTATATATATTACTAATTTTCAACGAAAATTAGTAATTTAATAGATTACAAACACATATATAGATAGTAGTTACCGCAAATTTAGATTGCACCTTTATACTTAGTTATCTTTTTGGATGCTTGTATTCAAACTTTCCACTAAGTAAATGAAATTTTGTTGAAATTGTTGCTAGATGTGTGATTTATCTTATGGTTTTTTTTTATTTATTTTTTTCCTTTTTTTTGTGAAGCCGTAGTTTTTTCTACTTGTCTTTGATCCCTGTGAATAATAAAAAGTAGAACAATATGTTTAGATGAGCGCAAAAATGAAATTTGGATTTCAATAGAGGACAGTCCCAGGAACCAAAAAATATTACTGTCACCTCAGAAAAAAAGAACTTTGAAGACACCCCACACCAATTTTTAAAATATGGCCAAATGAAAATATGTTAATAAAAGCTAAGATATATTCCTTGAGCACAAAATCTTAAAACGGGTTTCAATAGCGGAAAGTCCTACGAACTATCATTCCGGAAAAAACAGGTCTTAGTGGGTAACCCCTAACAACCCTTTTGAAAATTAAAAAATTTTGGAGAATTGAAATCTGTTAATAAAATAAAAAGAGATAGTTTACTCTTGAGTACAAAATTCGAAAACGGGTTTCAATAGTGGATAATTCTAGGAATCGAGAAACGTGACTGGCATTCCTGAAATAGTGGACAGTCCTAGTCAGTTACTTTCCCGAAATCTTTGGGGGTACCCCTAATAAACTTTAGAAAATTTAAATTTTTGAGTAATTGAAAGTTGTTAATAAAAGTTAAACTATTTCTTAAGAACAAAGCCCAAAAACGAGTTTCAATAGTGGACAGTTCTTGGAAACTATAAGTGTGTCACTTATTCCCGAAAAAACCAAATCTTTGGGGGTACCTCCTAACTAACTTATGCAAAATTTTAGTGAAATGAAATTAATTAATAAATAAATAATAAATAATGAATAAATGTGAAATCTCTGAAATTTTGCAATTTTCGAAAGTTTGCATAAAAAGTGAAGATTAAATATATATAATATAAATAAATACAATAAATATTTTAAATATATATAATAAATAAATAAATAAATATATATATATATATATATATATATATATATATAACAGTTCGAGGCTTTCTTAAGAAAGGGCAGAAATACGGAGTGCAGAAATCACAAAAGGTTATTAAAAAATTAACAAAAAGAAAATAAATAAGATAAAAGAAGAAGCCAATCGAAATAAATTAAATGCCACAGAAATAAAAAATAAGCTTGAGCTTCCTGTCACTTCCAAACACTTTGCACGTATTTGGTGAACAGATGGTAAAATAAAATGGAAGAAACCAAAATGTAAGCTAATGTTAAAATAGCATCATAAGGAAAATCGTTTAAAATTTTCAAGCAAATACATGAAATCGACAGATTATTGGAATTAAGTAATCTCCCGATTCATATTTTTGCTATTGGCATAGTTTGAGGTCGAGCGAGATTCGTATGTCGAAATGCACTTTTCTACTGCAGGAAAATCACAAATGTTTTGCTCTAATTAAAATGAACAATGAAATTTATAATGAACTATTGGAAGATACTCTTCTCTCATTTATGGATGAAAAACTTGATGAATATTCCAACAGGATAATGCTGCAATCCATGTCTGTAACCAATCTAAATCGTGGTTTAATGAACATAGCATTCAGCTACTGAACTGGCTAGCTTACAGTCCGGATTTAAATCCAATGGAGAATTTGTTTTTTCAACTCTTAATGTTTTTCTTTTGTACATAAGATCTGCCTTAAATATAAATACTTTTAAAATTTTTTAACATTTTCTTAAATATTATGATGACGTGTTATTATTTTTTTCCAAATGAAATAAATGATTAATATATTACATTACTTAACAAACATTTTGTTTTAAAATTGAAATTACTTAAATTCAAGTAAAAATACTCATTCGATTTACCAATCTGTGGTCTCATCTCAATATCGAGGTATTACAATAATATTTCCATTGTCATTAAAACCACCTTTAGAATTAAACTGCGTAATTAATATGTCTACTAATAATTGCATTCTTCAAATTTCGATCATTTCCAAAGAAAGTACGGTACAATAAAGAAGTGAATATTCTTTGTCATAAGTGATTTAAAATCAAATTTGAAAGACAATACATTTTGAAAAATTGTATGTAAATTCAATTAAAAAGTGTGAATTTTGAACATATCAATTCAACTGCGTCAAAAAACTATACAAATTTGATAAAATCTGGTTCAATAACGCGATTTTCCTAGAACTTCTAAAGGACAAATTTAAAACTATTTTGTGAAGTGATTTCTGTGATGAAAAGGAGGGAAATAAAAAAATTCAGAATTTTTAAGCCAAGTTCTTCTCCACACAAAGTAGTATTCACTGCATTACATCACCTACAAAATATCCTATTGTACGCTGAAGCCACGTGCAAAAGAAATTTATTAGTCACACGTCTTAAAATCCACGCAGTGGGTCTTCATTAACCATTACCAATTATTAAAGGATATCCAAATAATCTGAAATTTTAAGAAAGGCCTGACTAATATAGCCTAGCCCAACAAAGGGCACGTGTAAATAGTGGGCCCAATATCTACATGGTCTAAAAACCGCATGTGCTGACCAAACATTAATTAAATCTTATTTTAACTAATATCTCTAATAATTACAATTACAAAGCTATTCGAAATTTATCTAAACTCCCTGAAATTCGCTAAACTATTAACTATAATTTTGATATACAAAAAAAACAAGTAAAAACCAGATATAATTCGTTATATTATATTATATAACTAATATTATTCAACTTTGAACTAATTACAATAATTATATTATAAAGTATTTTCTACTACCAAATCACTAAAAGAATTTATTAAATATATAAAACAAAACTAATTACAATTTAGTTATTTTAAATTATCAACTAATTTTACATTAAAATTATACCTATGCCATAAATTAGAATAGAATACATTATTGCTACCATGTTATTAATGAATTTGAGATTTTTCTATTAAAATTTATTTAAAGTAAATTTCACTGCTATGAATTAATCGTATATTTTCTATTAATATACCACCATTTATAACATGGCTTTTAATAATTTTATTCTCTTAAACGAATTAATAATTTTAGTTTATATCTTCTAACTTAATAATTGATTTATTTACTATTAAACACAATAAAATTTTGTTGGGTGTATAAAGTATCTTTATATTTTTATTTATTCATTTATTTATTTTTTTTTATTTTTTTATTAACTATTTTTTCCTAACTCGTGTGTTATTTCTTAAACTCTAAATTTTATCACTAATCAATATTTATAACAAAACAACGACAAAAAACACTACCATCGAAACTCATTGAATACTGGGCCCAACATCAATTGGAGTGGAGAGAAATGAAATAAACAAGTTTTGTAAGTAATTATTCTCTTATTATTTTCTTTTTTTCTTTCTTGTAAATCAGTCCGATTACTTTTGTATCATTTATTCGATTTATTAATTTGAGAAAATATATAATTATTCTATCATTCTCAATAAGTATTTTTTTATTTAGTATATTTGTATCACTCATTGAGTGGTGATGGAATGTTTTTTATATATTATGGTTTATGATTTATTGTTTTTCTTTGCCTTTTAATAAATTTTTGTTAATTTGAATTATACGAAAATGAAGCTTTATTTTTTTTTTTTTTTTTTTTGATATGGGAATAATAGCTATAGAGAATATGTAGGTACAATATAAAAAAAATATGTCATTAGGGACAGATTAAATTTAAGGGTATTCAGTTTGCTCTAGGCATCTGTTTTGAACAGATTGGGAGGGAAAATTATACAATACACAGTGGGGCAGAATCGAAATATTTTGGAAATAAATCTGTAACTTCTGATCGCCTGGTTGGATTTTCATGAAATTTGGGCATAGCAGAGGAGAGTACAATGTTAAGTTTGGAAGGGGGGCACAACAAACCCCTCAGGGGCGGAGCTAAGGGGGTTCAAAGTTAGGTACCTCTGACATAAAAAATTTTTAATCGCTTGCCAAATTTTTGTTTCTCGTCCGATTTCAGATTTTATATATTGTTGTAGGCCCTGATAAGACCTATAAAAAATATGCGTACATGTCCTATTTATCTCTTATAGTTTTCAAGTTATTTGCGTTTGAATTTTTAAACATAATTTTGCATGTTCTTGGTCCAATTTTTTTCATATATATCCTAGTATTTCCGACCGATTTTATTAGTTTTTTTCTTAACTTGTTAAAGAACAAAATTGTCTATTGAATAAAAAAAATTGAAGTCGATATCTTTACCGAGTTCAAAAATAAACGATTTTGAATTTGAAAATTACAAAAAAGACGACTTTTTGTGTTTTTTAGCCGAAAAAGTAACTACTCTCTTTTTTATCTAAAGTAAAATTTTCTTTAGCAAAGTATAATAATTTTATACTTCTCTGAAAGGCAACTTCACAGAGATGACGTTAAGATAAAAAAAAGCCCAATAACTTAACTGGTCATGGCACACACCCTCCCGAATTCGACCCATTTTATATGAAATTTTTGACTTGAGACCATTTTTTCTCAAATCCCAAAGCACGAATCGACAAGCGGAATATATATTTTAAGAATCCTCAATATGTTGTTAAAAGTTTTATATCAAAATCTACGGGTCTTCGGAAAAATGTGGATTCTATAGCCATAAATATAAAAATCCCATTTTTGGGAATTTTGATTATATGTGTGCAAAAAGTCTCTTATCCTTAAAAAAACTCTTAAAAAACTATATAAGCTTTTTTATTCAAAATAAAAATTAAAAATGTTTGACATATATTTTTAAGCCTGCAATGACCTTTTGAGATGTTAAAAAACATTCAAATTAGAAATCTATACCTGGATTTTTTTTAAAAAAGTCCTCGTTTTGATATGGACCTAGCCTGTAGGTAAAAGTTTTTATTATTTTGTAGAGTAAGATTTACAATTTTTATAAATCAATAATATATAAACTATTTTAGCGAAGATGTACCAAAATCCAACTTTGTGGTATCGATTTTGTACTTGTTTCGCAAATATTGGCAATAAATACAGGATTTAGCATGACTTTTTGGATTATTATAGGAAGTATTTTGAAATTATTGTTGAAACAAGCAGTCACACAAAATTTAGTGTTATCGATTAAGTGAAAATTATTAAAGATAACATGTTAATATTTTTACAGATAATCACCTTTTTACTTCTTTTATTTTAAAAATCTAAGTAATATATTGACAGATAATATATTCACAATAGTTTGCAAATATTTAAATGAAAATATATTTATAAATTTTATATATATTAATTTTAATTTATTTCAGTAAAATTCATAGAGTAACGAATTTTTGTTTTGTTTCGATTCCATGCATTTTATTCCTTAACTTACTTGTAAGGCAAGTTTATGATATTAAAGGTTAGCTGAAAGTAAAATATTTTATTTCTGTAATGACGTACATTGAACAATAAAAATGTAATTTTTTCATCCCGGATTCAGCGTCTTTATCAAGAAATTTGTTGCATTTATTTATTAAAATACTAGAATTATCAAGCAAGTTACTTCTTTTCCAAATCTAGTATACCTTTGTCTTACATTACACTGCTGTTTTAGTTTTATTATTATTTTTTTTTTTAAATATTAAAGAAAAAATTTATTAATATTTCACATATTTATTCATTTCCCAGCTATTTTTAAAAGTTTGTCTGTTTTCAATATATTTCGTTGGATTTTAAAATAAAACAGGTATTTATATCCAAAATATTAACATGTCAACTTTTATAATTTTTGGTTAATCGGCAGCACTTAAATTTAGAGGAATAGTTTACGTATATGGTAAAAGGTATTAAGTTACAAAAACTAAAAATCTTTCTCTACAAAATAATGAAAAAAAGCCAGGTCCATATTAAAACGAATGCCTTTAAAAACAGTCCAAGAATAAATTTTCATTTTGCTTAAATATCACGACAAGTAATAGTGGGCTAAAAAATTATGTGTCTAAAATTTCCAATTTTTATTTTTAATAAAGTTATAAAGTTATAGCCCAATAACGGTTTTAGTTACTTTTAAGACCTTGTTTAGGATAAAGGACAAAGCAGATAAATTAGCTATGATCATTTTTTTGCGCATGTGATTTTATTTTTGTTTTTTATACATAGGTTTTGTAATAAGGACTTTTGTAGCGAACATTGTTTTTGTACATGGAACTTTATTCTTGTTTTTTTATGCACAAGTTTTCTCATGAGAAGTTTTGTAACTGTTTTCAGTTTGCTTTTGCACTTAAGCATACGAGAACTTTCTGTTTTTTTATACATAAGCTTCTTATTTTTATACATAAGCATTGTTATTGTACTAAAGAGCGGATAGTATAAGCAAATTAGTACAATAAAATCAGCCTGGCTATGATATCTAAACCGAAAAGTTGTTCTTACTTTTAAAAGACTAAACAGAATTATTAATTGGACAAGATAATATTTAAAACTCGAAGTTCAAAAGTCAAAATTTGGAATATTCGAAATTTTTAAGGAATGTATTCCTTAATGAAAAATTTTTACTTTTATCTGGATTCCGATAAAATTTTGTCGAAATATAACTGAAAGACCTTTGTTGGTATGAGTATTAAAAAAAGTAAATTTAACCCTCAAGAGAGTTTGGGGGTAGCATTCTTTTAAACGCAGCTTTTATTAAATATTTGTAAAGTAAATTTTATTGATTAATGTCATGGACAAATTAAAGGATAATTAACACATTCTGACAAGTAAAGTCATGCTAAGTCATAAAATTTCTGAAAGAAATCATTGCATCCAAATCCGTATAAAAAAATTATTTTCTTTAAAAATGTGAAATTTTGACTTTTGGTCTTATTATTTTAGTAGTAGTCCTCGTCCAATTTTCTTAAAAACTTCAGAATATATTTTCTGAGATATGGTTTACCTGAAGTTAGGTTAGGTTAGGTTAGAAAGGGTGGCGTATTCGCGCCTACACCCAGAGGCCGAACGGCCCATTGTGATCCCTTTATGAAGGAAAGAGAGAGAAAAAAAAGTGGAACCTATACCCAATCAATCAGTTATGATTGTTCCTAAGCCATTTTATTCCCATTACAGACCCTATGAGGTTGACAAGTTCTTTGCTATTAACCTCACCTGGTTCATGTAGTGTATGGCTTCCAAACCACCTCAACCTATTACGCTGAAGCCCTACACAGTGACAGAGTATGTGCTCCACTGTCTCTAGCTCCTCAACATCATCGCACGTTCTACAAAAGTCTGATGTGCCAATGTCCCACTTACTCATCATATTCCCTATTGAGAAATGACCCGTAACCATACCTACTATGACTCTAAGACTACCACGACTCATACCTAGAAGATGCTTGGAATCCGCCAGTTTTAAGCTAGGCCATAATGCCCTAGAAACTCTGCAGTCCGATCTGTCATTCCAGGCTCGATTCGTGTTGTCCAGAGTCCACTCCCTTATGGCCCTAAAGAAGGACCCAATTGGAATCTTAACAGATGACTCTATGAAAGACCTATCTAGCTCCGAGCCACTGCGGGCAAGCTCATCGGCTATTTCGTTGCCAAGAATGTCACAATGACCAGGAACCCAACAGAGTCTCATCATATAGGAATCCATTAACCTTCTCAATTCCCTTCTGCACTCAAGTACCAATCTGGACCAAATGACTAGTCAGAGCCAATAACGCTGCCTGACTATCAACATAGATAGTAATCTCAGACCCTCGTTCAACATTCCCCTCAATCAAGCCTAGAGCCTTATAAATGCCAAGAATCTCCGAACTTCCATTTTCGAACCGTCCGTGAAGACCGCACACCCTCCATAGAGCTTTTCTACTCCATCCCAGAGGTCCCTGCTAGGTAACACCAAAGCGGGAGTAGCCCCGAAGTCAATCGTAGTCCCGACATAATCCGTAGGCTGAGCCAAGGATAGTGTCCGACCGTTGAACTTGACTTCATCTAGTATGCTGATGTGCCCCACTCTAGAGGTACCTTACTGTGTAATAATTTAGCCTGAATATCAGTTCAAAAAAAAAAAAAAAAAAAATATTTTATAACTAAAAAATACCTTTTTGCCTAAATCCGCAAAATTCAAATCACCGGTACGACTTAGTCATACAAGGTGTTGACCTAATTCTTTTCTAGTTTAGTTTTAGTAGTGTTGTCGATAAATCTGTATAGTTTTATTCCACCTTTGTTTAACAAGGTTTTTAAAAGTTTGAAATTGGTATTTCGAAATAGTCTTAAAAAATCAAAATATGGTTCAAATTTAATTAAAAATAGCAATTCATTTAAACATTTCTCACAAATGGTTTAAAACACATTAATGATCTGGGGAATTCGTAATAAATTTAATATATTTTAACCAATTTCTTTATTTTTATGTTTGTAAATTTTTCTAAAAACTGTAAAATAACTTATATTTTCCCCATATATATATAGACGCATCATATATATATATATATATATATATATATATATATATATATATATTTAGAGTTTTTCCTTGGAGTATTGGAATATAAGATAAAGAAGTCAATATTTTGAGTTTTTATTGTTTTAATAGCAAGAATTAGCTGTCCTTCTATGTTTAATCTACTTAAAATTTCCGTTTTTGGGACATGCTTGTTCTATAACTCTCTTAGAAGCCTTATGTCTACATATGTCTACATTTCAAAACTTTATAGTTTGTTCATGCATCATATTTTTAGCGTCCATTACTCAATTGAGTAAAGTAATACAGATCATATATAACACTTCACCATCGAAAATGAAAATTAGTGTTTATTTCATGGCTACATAACAATTTTTTAAACGTAAGAGAAGCAGTTCTGGCCATTTCTATCCTACATTTGATATCCATATCTGCATACTAGTTCTCAGTTAGCCATGCACCTAAGTATTTGAATTTGTTGACACGTTCAATTATCGCATAATTTATTCTCATGTCTTATAACGACTTAGTACCATCATCTTGGATTTCTTGATGTTGATTTTCAATCCGTACTCATTGCTGTGTACGTTAATCATCTCGAGAAGAAACTGTAGATCTTGAATATTATCAGATATTAAGGTGGTATCATTAGCATATCGAAAGTTTATTTTATGTATTCTCCGTTCACTTTTACACATTTATTTACTTCTCTTAAAGCTTTATTAAATGTAGCTTCTGAATAGATGTTAAAGAGTAGGAGAGATGGAATACATCCTTGCCACACTCCGATTTTTTTGTGAATATAATTTGTAATACCATCTTTTTTCCTGATGTATGCTGTTTGGTTCCTGTACAAGTTTTTAAAACAGCGAAAATTTTTATATCAATATCATAATCTTTGCGGACATACGTACAACTTTATACCAGTATGCAAAACAAAGCTTCTCGTGTACCAGTTCCTGCTTTGAAACAAAATTGTGTTCTACCCTTAATCATTCCGCATTTGCTGTAGATGTGGTTATGGTTCAAGGCGTGACTCATAAAGATACAAAAATAGGTGGACTAGATCGAATTCGACGTGCTGAATACGAATCTAATTTAATTTTTTCCAGCAGGTCTTGACTTTTTTATGGGTATGTCTAATATTTCTTCCTTCTTAGTCATTCATACTAATATAACTCAAGAACGGTTTGTCCAATTTAGATAAATGATGCCGATTAATTATCTTTAAGTTATTTTAACATTATTTTTTTATTCGTTAAAAAGTTTCATAATTTCTGTATGAAATTTAGAAAAACTAAAAGCAGATTACATTTAAATCTGTGCATTTATCATATATTTTTTAAATGGCATTTTATATTTATTTTTTTTATTTTTTTATTTCTTTTTGCGGACCAGTTATTTTAATATCTTAAATAAAACAAAACGTGTTTACAAAAATAATAAGAAACTAAATTTACACTAAGGAAAAAGATCGATTCAAAATCCAAGACCGTTGTGGTCACCTTTGCAATTTATGATATCGTCTTTTTTATACCGTTTGTTTACAAATTTCAAATAAACAATGTAATTAAAAAAATCAATAATGAAGTGGTATCAATTTGATGCCAATTGGTATCAATTTTCGTTAATGATTTGAACAAGAAGTGTTGAATTTGAATACATACAGGGCAGATTCACTACCGACACTGAATGGTATTGTTATCAATACATATGTGTTCGATTTTTTTCTAAGTGTATGAAGCCTTAAATTTAGACCAAGCTTTTATAAATCGGAGAAGTAGGTCAAAAATTATATGGAGTTAAAGTTCTTTTTAGAAAATAAATAATTCTAAAATTGAAAATAATAATATAAATTTTGAACTGCAAGAGAATCTAAAATATATCAAATTTAAAACTTTTTGTGATAATTTCAAATCTTGAACTTATGAAAACAATTCATGGTGAAATTTAAAATTTTATTTGTTGTTCCTTTCACCAAAGCTCTAATTTAAAAATGTTGAAATAAAGATAAAGTTTAGTTATATGATGTTAAAAGCTAAGGCAAAGTGTAAAAAATAACAAAAGTTTCTTACAATTTTATTTCCTATGATGAATAACTATTACGAATATTCTTTATTTTATTGGTATTCTTTGCCACTTGTAAATTTTTAAATCCTACAGAGATTTAAAAGAAAACGCCATGTACTTTTCATTCATTACTGCTGTTGTCCTATGTTTTTCTAACTTGAGTCAGTATATCTCATGCCACCATAGGTGTTAGCGGTATTATGTGTTTGTGCTGATGCTTGTAACGCACAGAAAAAATCATCGAATACCCACTTTAAAGTATACCAATCGAATCAGAATTACTTTTTGAGTCGATTTAACGATGTCCGTTCGTCTGGTTGGCTGGCTGTCCATGTAAACTTTGTGCACAAAGTACAGATCGCAATTTAGATGATAATTCAATAAAATTTGGCACGTAGGACTTTCATGGCACAAGGACGAAGCCTATTGAAATTCGTTATGATCGGTCCATTAGTTCACCAAGCTCCCATATAAATATCCTCCCGTAATAGGGGTATGACGATCATAAATGTAAGGAAGTTTTGTGCAAGTTTCAATCTTTGTGCCAAATTTCATGAAGATCGGTCATAATTTACCATAGTTCCCATATAAGCCCACTTTCGGGAATCACCCTAGAGTGCATAAATTCATATAAATGTTAGTATTTACGTAATCGTAGTTTGTATATTTTATTTTACACGTAGTAAATTGTCCACCCCTCACGAATTTTGATGGACATGTACAATGCTGTGGGGTATCATAATGTCGTGCTTGACCGACTATATCTTTCTTACTTGTTTTGCTATGCATTCATTACTGAACCAATACCAACAAATGAGATTCAACAGTAGCGGTTGCTGTTGTAGATCAAAATGATTTTCAACAAACCTATGTTGTTCGGATCTCATGACAAAAAAAAAAAAAAAATACAAAGAAGAAAAATGGATTGTTGCAAATGTTTTAGAGCATTTACTTGACAAACATAACAACAACATGGTAAAAGTAGACGTAATAACATCAATACAAAAATCCAACAGCCAGAGAATTGTAAAAATGACGATAGTAAAACATACAATAATCTAACTATTCATCACTCTATGAAATACGTAGGATGGGTAAGAAGTTGTAGTGCATAAATCCACATATAAATATTATCAATTTAAACGCATTTAAGTTTGCAAGAGTCTTCAATTAAATTCTTAATAAATATGTTTCCTCGTAAATGGATTAGTTCTGCATTCATTGTTTTCCTTAATAAAAAAATGAAATTCCAGAAACTAGTAATAATATCAATTCTACAAGTTCATGATTCGCAGAACAATCTTCATGTAGTATATATTTCACAAGCATCTTTGTAACAAATGCTGCTTAACTATCCCTTAAAGGCATTTCTTTTATGTAACAACATTTGTATATATTTCTTGAAATTCTGTTTTAATTTAATTGCAAGAAATGAAAATTAAATAAAATGACATAGAGTTAAAAAAACTATATGTATATTAAAGTGCCTCGATTTGTATGAAGACAAAAAAGGTTTCTGATTTAACCTTTAGGGAACCTAGTGTATAAAATTTAACATATTGCTTTTAAAAGGTTAATTATCTGAAGTTTTCAGTGGTATCAGAATAGACTTTTTCAATGGTACCTTAATATTCAATATAAAATAAAATGTCCGAATTATATGTTAAAATAATGAAAATGTTATATGTTAAAATAATGAAAATATGACAAAATATGTTAATAAAATCTTGATATTTTGCAAATGGAAATATATGTAAGAATTATTTAAATTCATATTCCAAACGTTAGTATGTCTCTATAATATTCTAAAATTAATTTTCTTATAACGAAAATTTTTATAATGCTATTGAAAGAAATACGTATTTAGAAATGGTCCAGCTCACGTATATTGATACATTCAGACGTAATATTTTGGGAATCATATAAGAGCATACCAGTCTTCATTTCTAGAAAGATACATTTGAAACTTTTTTTCGTAAGGCATTTTAATATATATTCCATTTGCTATTTGTATATTTTTCTTTGAAAAGAAATGTAAAAAGAGAATTAAACTATTTCAAGTTTTTGGTATTTAATGATAAAGAGAAGGAAGTGTATTTTTATAGTTTAATTTATTAATTAGTATTAAAAAAATAAATATTTTGATTTGCGAAATTAAAAAAAGACCCAATATACATATAAACATTTGAACCAAATTTTATGTGGAACATTTTTATAATAAGTAATTGGATTTATTATTCTAACTGTTTTAAAAATAATCCATAAAATGTGCTTTAGGCTAACACTGATGAACAGTAACCTAAGTTTTATTATTTGACATGATTAAACGATTTCTTAACCTATTGAACTATTTTTGCTCCTATTGTTCTTTTTACGAGAACTAAATTTTGGGAAAAGAAAAAAGAAAAACATTATAACCGAAAAATAAAATTATTCTAGAAAACAGCGACTTTTAAAACTAATTTGTAGTCATACATGTATATTAAGCTTTAAGCAGTTGATTTTGATCTTCTGCTTCTAACCTTTTACACAACCTTAGTATGTCATTATTATCCTGTTTGTAGTCGAAGTTGAAACAAAATTAATTTTAAATTGGTTCACAGTAAACTTTTTATGAGTTCTTATGAGTCTTTTTTTACAACTAATTCAAAGTAAATAGAACAAATCAACGTACTTTTTACGTTGAAAAATATGGAAATACAGCAAAAAATTATCAAGTCGTTTGGTTAAACTGAATTAAAGACGTTTTTAACAATAACACTAAATACGTATATACTTTAATTTATCTAGTTGAAGTCTATATATATGAAGACTAAAACAGAGGCTGTAACGAATGTTTAGTTTTCTCACAACCACCGAATTTTAGGCATTGCCAATGAGAGGTATAAATAACCACAATTTATTTTTATTATTAAAAAAAAAAAATACATATAATTCAAATGCATATTATATTTTTTTCTTTTTTTATTTTCAACTGTTAAGATAAGTTCCGCCTTTAAAAACCCCCCTTTTGGAGCCAATTTTTTCTGAAAAATGTACCTTTTATGAATTTAACAAAAATTTTTCACAGTAGTGGAATTCTCTTTTTTCTTTTACCATAGTGAACTAAGCCAATATTAAAATTGGAAAAAAGTAGAAGGAAACTAGTTACAACAAATGAAATTTGGTATATTTGTTGATATTGACCGTCTATTTATAAAGGGTTTTTAAAGTTGTATAAATTCTTGTATTTTGCAAATATTGGATAAAAAATTACCCAAAATACCCTCTTTTAATGATGTCCGTACGTCCTTCTAGCTGGATGTCCATGTAAATCTTTTGCAATTTTAAAGATAATTCAATGAAATTTGGCACGTGGAGCTTTTATGATACAAGGACGAAGCCTATTAGAATTAATTGTAATTGGGACACTAGTATGGAGGCTAGGTGAAATAATGACCTAGCCTCCATACTAGTGTCCCCCCGGAATAGAGTTTAAATGCTGGAAAATACCTTAAAATTAAGAATATTTTAACGAAATTTGGTGCAAAGAAGTCCTCTACAAGTATCAATCTTTGTACTAAATTTTATGACGATCGGTCCACAAAAGCTCTCATATAAACCCTTCTTCCGAAAATCACTTTAACGTGCATAAATCCCATACGAATGTTAGTGTCAAGTTAATATTCGACACAAATAAGTTTTATGTAAGTAGAAATAACATTGCCAAATTTTGTGAGAATCAGTCCATAATTTACCATAGCTCCCACAAAAACCTACTTCCAGGAATCGCCCTAAAGTGCATAGAATCATCTAGATGTTAGTATTAACGCATTATACTGTATTTGTATATTTTATTTTACATTTAGTAAAATTGGATACAGGTGTAATATAAGTCCCCTTCCCGAATTTTTATGCTAGTTCGCAACGGTGTAGGGTATCATGTAGTCGGTCTTGACCGACTATATCTTTCTTTCTAGTTTTTGCATAAATTATTTACTTTTTTATTAATCAGTGTTATATTATTTATTTCTGTAAAAATCAATGTAGATATATTACAAAAATTCAGTAATGTATTAGTTTACTGAATGATAAAATCATTAAAAAATAATATTTGAATGCTTCTTTTAATACGAAATTACTGGCTACGTAATAGTTATTAATTCTGTTGTTTTTGATTTGTTATGTTTCTATGAACTGTTACTGTAGGATAGTTCGGTATTAAATGTTTGATCATATGATGTTCACCTGTATTTTCTTTGCTAACTTTTTTAACAAAATCACGATCGTTCTTGGTTTTTTTGCAAATACATCGTAAAGTATCTTAGGAATGAATTTCTCACAATTATTCATCTGTAGTATACTGCAACTTTAATATCTTCAGTAGACAAATTGAAGAATTTGAGAGATTTAATACAAACTAAAATAATTCAAAAGTTGACATAGGAAACATATCTTATTTAATACTGTACATTTGTTTGCTGGCCAATGTTACACAATTTATTTCACAGTGTAGAAGTAGATATTTCATATCTTTACTTGTAATTTTCTTCCCTGTGGAATTTTTAATACATCTAATTAATGAAAACACCTAAATATCCAAGACTGAATTTTATGTGATTGTTTTTTCCAAACCGCTTTTTTGTTATCTAAAATTTAAAAATTCTTGAAAAATTCCTTGACTATAGAGTCGTCCTATTTTATTCAGACTAACTATACAGTAAAAAACTAAACATATCTTGAATGTTGAGTTTTAGCTAGCACTTGGAGTAAATCTTGTTACTAAATTTTTTTGGACTTTTTGCACTAGACAGCTCTTTGTGCGACCTTCAAAATTTTTGGAATTTTGATTTTTTAAATTAACTGTTGATGTAATTATGCTAGCAAGCATCGTTGAAAATTTTTAAAGTGTCCAAAATAGGGAATTTAGAAAAAGTCACAAAAAAGGGATTTTTTAAAAAAATGGGCAAACTGCTTCAATACCTAAAAGCTCCTTAAAATTTGTGTATTTGAAAAAAACAAACACAAACAATTTTGCACTTTGTGAAAAACTACTAAATTTATTTTAATTGCAACAAAATAATTTATAATTTATAATTTTTACTATTGTTGCAAAATTGTTAATACTTTCTATAGCGGCTTTTTCCAAACATTTTGTGCTGCATTATTTAAATAAATAATTTGTTTATAGTGAAGGGACTCTTAACTTTCATTTGACACGTATCGGCATCACCGTATTGTGAAACAATCTCAAAATAATTTGAAAATAAAAAGTAGAAATAGGACAACATATGTTTCATTACTGTGTCATTGACCAGTGTTAAATTATATTGTGGACAAGTGGTGAAACCAAAAATTTAAATGTTTGAAGATTTTTGTTTAGGATTAGGGTGCCATTTCGAGTATCGTACAATTAAAAAGAAGTTCAATAACCCTGCTAATTATGCAACGTTTTAGGTATATCTCGTTAATATGTCCTCAATAGAGACGCTATTGAAGGTGCCCAAACTTGAAGGATAAAAGCGTAAATGTAAGGGGTATCTTGTTCGCGAAGCACATTCAAAACTTAGTATCAATAAACCCGAATCGTGTGATGAAAAGAGGTTTCAAACTTACAACTGAAAATCAATATGGCGCGATAAAATATTAAATAGCAAATTAAAAACGATCTAAAATTTTGCATATTTTATTTCAGCATTTTTTCCATTATAAATTTAATGTTAAAATAAATAGATCGGTTTAGTTTTGGCTAAGTTAAAAATGGATATAAAAAAATGCATCAGGAGAATTCATGAACTGAGATCGCGGTGTTTTTAGTAACACATAAGTCGTCGAGGCACACTCAAAGGTTAATTGAAATCGGTGAAAATTTGTACCATATATCACTTCTTTTTTTTTTTTTTTTTTGATGTAATAAAATATCTAAAAATATTGTAATAATCAAAAGTAAGCAAAATTATAATTATATCCAGTTATGAATTGATCACTTTGGTCAAATACTTTCCAATTGTAGTTTTTAAATATATCAAATGGTACTCTCAATATAGGAACTTAGAAATAAGTTATATAAGTTCTTTTCCAGTTTTAGTTAGACTAGAACTTGTGAGAAAATACGCAAACTTTCTGACTAAAAAATATAAATCTGACTAACGCCCGAACAGATATAACTTATATAACGTAGTATGCATTTAGAGGTTCAAGTTTGATTTAAGAAAAATATGAGATATTACTATTATTATTAAACCTTAAAATAAATTAATTTTCAAGAGAAAAAACAAAAAATAAATAAATAAATAAAATTTTGAGTTTGATATCTCTTATTTTTCTTAAAATATGAGTTTTTATATCAAAATAATTGTTGATATAAAATTGAGAAAACCAAATTTTTCGCATATTATCCTTTGAAATGTTTACATTTACTTTTAGATTTTTGAATGATTTAAGATTAATATCAAAATATATAATTATTATTTTCTTATCGCATTTTCTTAAATGTGCCTCAATTAGAATTAAAACTTAAATTAAAAACTTTGATTTGTTTCAATGTTGCTTGCAAAACTTATTTGATATTAAACATTAAATTCATATTTTAAACCCTTGACTTGGTGTCGCACAAAAATTGCGGTGCATCGTGAAAGAGTTGTAATATCTCAAGGTGATCGCGAAGAAGCTGATACTTGTGAGAATCGCTATTCTAAAGGGAGGTTTAAACAGATTTATGTTTATTTTCAATAACATAATACATATCGAACCTCCTCCCGCCTGACCTGAATTTCGTTATTAGTGAACGTTCGCAAAAATCGAAGGACATTCGAAAATTAAAAAATATCGATATTGAATATACAAATTTTTCAGTAAGATATCAAAACCAAATGTTTCAAATATTATCTAATTTAATAAATTTCTCAATGAATTCTTATTTTAATAAATAAGCAACGTTTTTTTTTTTTTTTTTTTTTTGTTTGTACAAGCAGAAAAACTAAAACAAAGAGAATATAGCGTCATTCTTGAGTCATAGTTCATAACGATATAAGATTTTAGTTAAATTTTCAAAAATTTTTAATAAAAAAAATAAGTAATAAAATTTTAGTAAAAATGGTACGTAATGTCGCTATTAAATAGATTTGCAAAAGAACATATTTAGCTATATATCTAATATATTTCCATGCCAATTAATTCAGAAAATTTTCCACTAAATAATATAGAGAGATGACTCCTCTGGGGTAAGTTGAAATTTAGACAAAATATTTCAGATGCCTGCCAAAAGAGGTAGCAATTTCCCAGACTTTTAGATTTCTTAATGTTCTTGCTTAACCTATCGATTAATAAACTTTGATGAATACTGAGATAATATATATTAAGTGCATTTATTTACTGTCCAGTAAAATCTTTTACTGGATTTTACTAGTAAGGGGAGAAATAATTAAAAGAGAAAAATGACAGTTTATAAACTGAGTATTTACAATTTTTTATTTTTTTTATTTTTGCACTAAACTTTTATTAGAAGTTCATTAAACAACAATATATATATATATATATATATATATATATATATATATATATATATATATATAACAAAAGGAAAATTGTAGTTGTTATTCACTAAAGTTCATATATTTTAGTTAAAATTACGACAATTTTTGTTGCTGTTTTATGTTTATTTGTTTGCAACTAGCTGTTGTGATTATTCCAGTAAGATTTTACAAATATTTCGTTTGCGTACTTTTTTGTTTACAAGTTTTTTTTAGAGGATTTTACTGGAGAAATAAAAGAGCGGACCCATTGTGAGAGAGTTTATTGGATATCGACACAATATTAGGCAATGTTGTTTTTCTTATTTTAGATAATGTATTTGAGGAAGAAAATAGAGAAATTAATTAACAAAATATTTTCTCAGATATCATTCAAACGTTGTTAAGCAAGTTTCGTAAATCTCTTTTAATTTATTAAAAATTCACTTCAGAATGTATAGTTTAATAATTATAAAGGTACCCAGCAAAAACTTTTTGGTTTTCGGTAATGACAACTACTTATTAAAGTAGTTTCTTGGTAATGAGACGTCATTATTATTTTCCTACTCTGTATTACATTAATAAGTACTCAATAGTATAATAGCACAACAATACTGCAATCACGTGGACGAGTTGGCTAGAGCGCCGGATTAACAACCAGAAGGTTGTTGGTTCAACCCCATTCTGAAGCTATTATCTTTTTATAACAAAATGTCTTAAAAGATATTTTAAACTATAAAGGGTTTTTGCCGCTTAGGATTTTATGTGCGAGATGGTGTACTGAGTAAGACGTTAGTCATTAAAAACTAATGGTTAGTTTGTATCCAAGTTCGAGGCTCACTGGCGGCAAAATTTTTTTGTTTTTTTTATTTTTGTTTTCGTTTAGGTACATATTTTTGAGTGCCCCTAGAGTCAAAAAATAACTACATGAGTTTGTGGACAACTCGAACAAAAATAACTGGTTATTCAGACAAAAAATAAGTAGTTTTTTTTTTTGTTTCCAATTATACCTACTAGCTTACCAGGAAAGCAAAGTTTTTGCTGGGTAATTACTGATGACTCTTGAGTTCCAACGGTATTAAATTGTTTGTATCTTAACTGTTTTTAAAAAATTAAAAAAAAGAGTATATATAAATGTAGCTCGCAAAAAAGATAAGATCAGACGTTGTTCAATATAACAGAAAATATTTTCCTGTAGCTTTCCGATTGAAAAATTATATGAATAAATAATGATTTGTCGGACTTACTACTAACTTTTTCTCTTAACTTTCTTAATAGTGTGTCAAATATCTTTGAGACAAATGTTTAATTCTATTCGTGCCATAGTATCGTTTAAAGAATTGTACATAGGAACTTGCTACATGATGAAATTGTCGTTAAGATATAATTCCCAGCTTAATATTCTTTATAAATTTACTAAAATATAGAAGTTTTTGTTAAAATTCAAGCCGTTTTTTTCTATTAAAATAATTTTAGGATTCCCGGGAACCTCGGAAAAAATGACAATAATTACAAGTTATTAGTAATATCAATATCAAAAAATTTCATAATTTTTTAATACCAAAAATGAATCTGTAACGAATTTTTTAAGTTTTGCTATTGATGTCGGTAAAGGTTCACTATTAATAAAATAGACAAACCTTCGAGGTCGAAATATTTGTTGCTACAAAGTGAGCGGCGGGTGAAGTCAAAGAGCTCATATTCAGATCGACAACGATAGTCGTCCTTGAATGTTTTACAAAAATTTAATCTCGTTTGAGCATTTCTTTTTTATTATCCAAGTTTGTGGTGGTTACAGACACATCTGCATTTATTATTGATATCAGACTTAAACTGCAAATTTTTTTGTCTAATTTAAAAAAAAAAAAAATTATAAAGTTTAAATCCAAATATCGCAAAATCATTGCTTACTCGAAATCAGCTTACTCGTATTAGTTTTACCAGTGGGGTGCCCATCTTGTTAAAATTTGCGATTAGCACAGTGTAATTGTAAAAAATGAAGATGAAAAACAAACTCTTTTACCCATTAAACTCTTTTGAGATTTTAATTAAGAAAATAATTTAAAAACATGCAATATAAACAATATATTAGTTAATTGAATCAAAAATTTAAATGAAATAAAATCCATATTTTAAACAAACTTTATTTTATATTTTATGTATATTTTATAAAAATCTTATCAGCTCTGTTTGTACTACCCTAAGCATATCTGCATTTTATTCATTCATATTCCTTCCAGGTTTATGAGATATCCAACATTTATGAAGACCTTCAGGATCAGCTCGTTTATTTTATGTCTTTGGAAGTGAGAGGTGCAATTAATTGAAGATAAGAAAAATACTTATGCATGAAAATATTAACAATAAATCCCTTTAAATGGCAATTTTCTAATAAGAGCCTAAAAATCATTGAAAACCAAAAATTCTGTAAAGAATATTTCAAACATACATTTACAAATTGAAAATATAAATGAAAATTTAAACAATTTTTTTTAGTCTTCTTGACTTTTGACTCATTTCAAAAAATGTAAAAAAATGTAAAAAATTGTTAATATTTAATAATATGAACTAAAATCAATAAAAGTAAATTCTTATATTTATGCACAAACTTTTTTCTGTGTATAACTTTCTTACTCGTTATCAATAATTACATAAAAAAGTTTCCGAAAAATAAATAAAAAATGTACGTGTGTTAAAAAGTAAAATAAAAAAGAAAATTATCGAACAATATTTATATATGTATATTTTTTTGCTCATTGTCTACAAATTTTCATATTTGGTAAATTTTTGGCCTTTTTCGTGGACATAAAAAGATTTGAGTGGAGCAAGGATTCGCTATTTACATGTTTAAAATTCTCAGGTAAGTTTGTGTTATGCCATGTTATGCAATATTTATTCTATAGATGATATGAACATATTGGACCTGGAGCATGCATATTTTGTTTTGGAATGGATGACGTTGAAATATAAATTGCAGTAATTATATATTCTTCCAAACCATTATATTAAAAACAACCCATTATGAGAGTAATTTTATTTTGTAGTAATAAATCGGTTGTCATTTTTGCTGTTGTATATTATAAATTTGATTGTAAGATTTATACCCTAATTAAATTTATTAGTACTAAATTTTATCTTTATTCGGACATTTATATAGGAATTAAGCCAGTGAAGGTGATTGATTATTGGGAGGTCTTATATGAAATAAATTGTGAACCGATTATCACGAAATTCAGTGGTATGATTTTTGCTCAGGCGAACCCTTCCTGTTATATTTATTAATTTTGTTTATTGTTGTTGTAAAATGATCTGCCCGCTCTTACCCATTTGCTTGTTGATTTACTTTTTATACACAGTAAATGCTCCTAAAAGCATCCTTATTTTATCCAATTACAGGTCGCTATTTTAGAGATATCTTGAGAAAATTTTCAAACAATAATTATTTTGGTACAAGGATCAATAACATTGAAATTGGGTATGATCGGTTCATTATTTCACCTAGTCCCCTAACCTCCTTACCTCTTAGCTGGAAATCGCTTTAATGTGTATAAATCCCATATTAAAGTCAGTATTATAATTACCCAACAAAACCTTTGGTTGTCATGTAATGCCTATATTATTACAATTACAATTACAATTACAATTATAATTACAATTTCAGAAAGTCATTACTTAGATGTCATTACAATACTAATTACTTCTAAGTTGCTCGATAACTTATTGATTTTAAATCATTACAGGAGTTACTAAAAACAATAGGAACTAGTTACCTTTTTGGTTACAAATAACTGATGTAATGTCAAGATATAAAAAGTATTTTTTTCATTTTAAACGTTTTATAAAGCTTAATTTCAAAAACTTAACAATAACCAAATACTAAATTAAAATAAATGCAATTAAAATAAACTATTTTAGATTATCATCTATTTATCTCTACTTTAAGTGTATAAATTGGTAATTTAATTTAAAAATCAATAGAAATTTAAAAAAAAATCTAATCTAATCATAAATGAGTATTAAATTACAGGTTATAAATAAGTAGTTAATAAACAACAGACAGTATGTTATTGACATTGAACAGTAACTATATCTGCAACAATATGCCATCACAAAGTTTTTGCTGGATATATTTGACAGAAACAACTTTTATACAAGTAGAAAGCAAAGCGAGAAATTTTATGAGTATCGGCTCGTAATTCACTATATCTTCCATAAAACAAGCATTTTCGAAAATCACTGTAAAGTGCATATATAATATCAACATAATATTTTGACCCATCTATATTAAAAGGAGCATGAAATATGGGCGGTCACCCAAAAAATCTGGCATATCTTATGATTAATCTAATAATCTGTACTATATACGACCAAAATTTCATATTTATAAGTTCTAAAATTATAAGGAAACATTGTCGCAAATATAGCAACATGGTTGTGTCAAAGTGGGCGCAATGTAGGCGTAATTCTCAATAAAGAAATCGTTTTGATTATAGAACATATTTTGTGTTATGTGGGTCGAATTTTATGTAATTTATTTCATTAGTTACGTGAAGAATAACTGCTTTTAAAAAGTAGACGTAACATGTGAGCGTTGTATTCTATCACAAGTTGTGAAGAAATTATTCCTTTAAGCAATTCAATGCAAAAATTAACACCAGTATTCGTTGTTATCCATGTATGAATTTAACGCCGCTCGAATGGGTATTTTGACCACTGCTTACCGCCACCGGCGACATACACAGAGTATAGGTAATATTTTGTCTATAAATATAAAAACGTTTAATATATATTGATCATATTTTGGTTGAGAGGAGAATATCTTTGCAGACCTGTGAAATCAGTCCGATATCTGTCAGAAAACGAATATTACCGCGGAAAATAAAGTAAAAATAAAAAAATATATATACTGTCACTGCATACTAAATTTATTTTTTACAAGCATTAATTAATACACCACCACTAAAAAAGTTTTTTAGTATACAGTATTATTAACACCTATTCTAGATAGAAAACTAAAATCTAGGAAACTGAACAATTTTATGTTACTAACATGCAACAATTTCAATCTTTTTTATTTTTATTTCTATCAACAAATGAACTTCTGGACATTTCTTCGCTTAAGTTTGTTCTTTATACAATCAACTGTCATTCGTCAAACACCAGCAGTCATTAGAAACTCATAACTGGTGAAAAGCAGGTTACAGCAAGTATTTTTTATCCTGCCTTATGCATTCATACATGAAACTGAACATGTATTATTCTTTGGATTCTTCTCATGTCATTGTGTATTTCATATTTTCATCTCTGATATGAATTTTGCAAAATACTTTGTTATCGCATATGGTCTATTAGTAGAGCTAGTAAAAATGTTAGTATATACGAAAACGTTACTTCAAAAACATTTGTTAACGAAATAATTAGAAACAAGTATTCTGAGGTATGAGTCAAACTTAATTAATGAAAATAGCAAAAAATTTTCAATGAAATTAGTTAAAAGAAGTAACAGTAATTGAAAGTAACAATTAGCACAAGTATTTGATGTAAGTAGCTAACGAAGTGTGTTTTCGTTTTTGAAATGTTAGTTTTCAAAAAAAATTTTTTTTACTATAATTATTATTATTATTTTTTTTTATTATTTTTTTTTCTTTTTTTGTAAGCATCGTTTTTAAATTTAAAATTTTCTGCAGATGTCTTTATTTATTTACCTCTTTTTAATTTTGAAATTAAATGCCAGAAAAGCAAATATACTGAAGAAAAAGGGCAGTGAAGTAGATCGCATATTTAATGAATTGCCTAAAAAATGTATACAAAAATACATATTCATATCTGTAAAAGTGATTAATGTAAATAATTTCTTTTCCTTATAACAGATTTGAAAGTTTTTTTTTAAAATTTATTTTTTTTATTTATATTTTTTTCTTTTCTTTTTTAATTTCTAACATATTTTATTTTATAACAAAATTGTATTAAAATTTTGTAGAAAATGTAAAATAAGTACATGGGCCATTATCCAAAATTTTTAACCTGGCTGAAACTGATTGTGGTATATTATTTTAAGTAACCGGGTTACAAACCTGAACTCACAGGACTTGATGTAGTGCAAAGTTTTAGCACCATAGGTTTTTTTTATAATCATGATTGTTGTTCAAAGTTCAAAAACTTAGAAATAGAGCTTAAAATTATTTAACTTTTTCCCATTCTTCCACAATTTTTGCTCGTGCGTTAATTCTTTTTGATCTCATTCGATCTTATATAAACTATTCGGACTTTTCTTTATTATTGTACAGACTTTCTATAGTTAAATACAGGGTAGTCTAATTTTGATGACAAAATTCTTTAACAAAATTTCTGGGTCTGTGCGCTTTCCTACGAACTGATACTTGTTGTAATTATGCATATTTTGCGCTATATCTCGTTGATGTGCTCTAAACAGTCAACGCAGTACACAGTCTAAAAGCTTGGACAAAAAGAGCGAACATTTTTTTTATTTAAATCAGTTTTCAATAGCATAGATTACTGCTTGAACTTAGTTTTTTGTTAAATTTTTATGCAAAGATTGTACCTTTTTTATATTTTTATATAGAAAATTGCTATTTGCGCAAATCTTGGATATAAATTTAAATTAAGGGTCGTCGTTAGTTGAAAACGAAACACTTTTGTCAAAACAGATTTCACTAAGGCACTTCGAATGGACAGCACTAAATTGACCAAAATTGGTATAATTAGGTGGTGTTTGTAATGCTTAAGGGAAATATAGAGACGCATCAAAAAATTTCGAAAGATAAAATTTATATTGACCAATAAAAATTTACATGGGTTAAAAAATTATCACAATATTAGGATTACTTTATAATAAACGCTAATAAAATATATTTTCGTATAATATATGGAGAAATAACTTTGATTCTAACCCCATTTTGAGCAAACATTTTTTAAATCGCGATTTCTAGCATAAAGAAAATTGTTAATTTTTGCTAGGAAATATAAAATTCTCTTTTTATTTATTAAACTTTTGTAATTTTGTATAAGATCTTCACTCGGATTCCAGTCATACAAATCCTCGTCTAACAAATTTAGGACTGAAAGCATAGATTTCCAAGTGCTGACTTTAAGTCTGTTGGACAATTTTATTTTTTCATTAGTGATAATTTAGAAAAAAGACGTTCCGCCGGGGCATTACTATGAGCCAAGGTGAAAACATAAATTAGAAGTATTTATCAAATCTATTTTTTAGTTTTTCCATTGTGGTCCAAAAAGATCAGGCATTTGATGTTTTAAGTAGTTGTGCATAAAGTTTATCATTAGTTTTAATTTGTAAGAGTTTTAGTTAAGTTATAACTTTTTCATTATACTTTGAAACAATCTAAAAATAATTAATTTCTTTGTTGGAATTTATATGTAATGTGGTGAGATATTTAAAACAGCTTAGTTTATCGGCATGTAGCAAAAGGGGCAAAAAAGTAGCCAGGTGATTAAAAAAAGGTGCAATTTTCGACAAAATTCGGCAACTGTAACTTCGGTTATAGTGCAAAAATGTACATTATCAATAAAATTCTTTAAAGTGAAGAAATATTTCATTTTCATTAAAGTGGTAGCAAATACAGTATGAGCTCGATTTAAGCTTTTTGAATATTGTTTGCTGGAGGGTGTAACTTAAGCGCTACAGTGGGAAAAAGTTGACTACTTCGTGGATGGAAAACATATCGGAGCCAAAAAAGTAGCCAGGTGGTTGTAAAAGGGACAAATGTCGACTAAAGTCGCAAACGATAACGCTGCGCAAAAAATGCTAAACTAATATTTTCTCAATTCCCCTGCATGAAATGATTAGCGCTAACTAATCCTACATGCATTCGAGTCACTTATATTTATACAAATGGTTTTTAATATGCCATCAAAAAATAAAAAAATTGTTTAAAGCCTAAAATCAAAAAATTTTGATAATAGCCTATTATTAATTTTTCTATAATCAATTCTAAATAATTGAGGGAATAAATATTTCTAGCACATTTGTTATGTTTTACATAACTCTTTTGTACAATTTTATAGTTTAATGATTTTAAATAAAATTTCTGAAAATTTTATGTTTTTATCCTTTTATAGACTAACAACATATAAGTACCTGTCTAGACAAAGATATTTTATACTGACGCAAATACCTAAGTCCTTAACTTAACAAAGAAACTAAATATACTTTTTTTATTTTTATATGACAAAACTTTAATATTAATTTAAACAATATTTTTTAATGTGATGAGAATTTCATAAAAAAAGTAAAACTTCTTTTATAATAAAAAAATATTTGTTAGTATGTTTAAAACCAGTAAAGACATTGAATGAATTTATTCTCCAACATGTTACTCAACATGTTTCCTCTAATCTGAGATGCCAAAGTTTTATATCAAGAAAACGGAAACATCGTTCGTTCGTTGGTTTGTATTTTTATTTTACTTTTTTTTTGTGCAAATCTGTCTTTTAAAAAGTAATCAAGCATTAACTATTTTCGTACTGTTTATATTATATTATTTTATTTATTTCTTTTCTATTAACAATCTTTCTGTGTTGTACTTTGTGCCGATGTGTGTGTATAGTGTGGTTGTAGTTGTATAATTCACATTGAATTCAATTTTGCATTGCAAATAGATTCCAAATGATGTTTCCTGTTTTTCCGTTTTTATTTGCAATCTACTATTTATTTTATTCTTGTTGGCATAAAATAAGTTTGCAATAAAATATACTACAGAAAAAATGAGTCTTACAAATCATGTTTATGCTAAGTTATAAAGGGATTATTCCATATCAAAACGGAAGGAAAACAGCCATTTTCAGATATGAAATCTCCGATTTCAACGAAATTCTCATGGGTTATTATCGCTATAATGACATATATAAAGATTATTTATTTTGAAAGCTTAAAAATCAGGTTTGATCATTCTTCAGTTTTTAAAACGACATATTTTTGGACCAGAAAATGCCCTGATTAAAAAAATTATGATCTGATAAACACTTTTAATAGTGAATTTCATTAAAATCGAAAATATTGAATCCAATTACTGTCAGTTTGGTATGAAATCACTAAAAAAAACATTCTTTATAATACATACCTGTTATTAGAATAGAACCATCAACATTTTATAAATACAAGAACTTTTAAGAAAGACCACCAGCGTTACAGTATGGTGACTTTTTTGGACTCTTTTTTGAAATTGAAACTCAATGTCGACTTTTTAAGACTATGTGCTAAATGACGAGAAACTAAGTTATTTTAAATTTTTCGGCCAATTGTATGTATATTAATTCTAACAAAGAAATTAATATCATGGTATGGTTTCACAATATAGTGATGTATAAAAAGAACCCGAGGAATTTATAAATGAACTGAAGCTATTAAAAACTGAAGCTTAATATTTATAAACAACTATTTAAAATATATTTTGATGAATACTTATATCCTAATTAGTATTTTTAATTTAGTTCATAGCAGTGCGGAACGTCCAGCAGACTTAAGGACAACACTTATGAATTCATGCTTTCTGTCTTAAATTTTATAGACTGGGATTTGTAAGACTGCATTCCGGGTGAAGATATTATACAATTAATTTAATTAACAAAAGAATTTAATTAATAAACCTGTATTTGCAATAATAAAAATTTTCAATAAAAATTATAATAAATAAGTTATTATGTTTTTGTTTTTTATAAAATAAGCAAATTAATTGCAAAAAAAGCCCTTTTTTGGCGACGGTTTTTTGCACATTTAATAAATTCTCAGCGACAATGCTGGAGACCACTAATAATAAATTGATAATTTTTTTAAGGCAGATAAATAATATAGTACTCCTCGTTAAAAAAAACCCATTTCACATGCCCTATAATAATAATTTCTCCCAATAAACTATGACTATATGCTTTTTTAGGTGTTGTCGGTTATGTAAAATCTTTATAAATGCTACATAAAGTTAAAAATGACGTTTGCGAAATTTATTTCGGTATCAAAATGGATAGAAAACATGCTTTCAATTCATCAGAAAAGCTTCTGTTCATTACACTGCAAAATATTTTTTACTAAAAAATCGCTGGAATAATCGGACGTTGCTCTAATTTTGTAACGAAATACATTAAAAATCAAAATATAAAGGAAGAGATCTACATAGCTTTAACACCTCAGGATCTTTAAATGGCGTAAAATTCATCATAATCTACCCCATAACTATGCATTCAGGAGAAGTAATTAGAAGCAAATCAAGCTTCCTTATAGTTAATATCCAAAGCTAAAGAAGTTAATTTGCTAAATATCAGAAGACATGGAATCTGCAAATCCACCTATGTGATAATGGCAAAAATTCAGAAATGTTATGTTTTTGGGTGCATAGTGGTTAAAATGGGATTGTTTTGATTATCAGAATTTTGTATTTGTACGATATGACAAATTAAAGTAATTGTCTGATCCGATATTACACAATGGGGCAGAATCGAAATTTTTTGAAAATAAATCCGTACTTCTAATCGGCTAGTTTCACATAGGCATAGAAGCGTAGTGTACAATTTTAAGTTTGGTCTTCAAAAAGATTAAAGTCAAAATATTTTATAGAACAAAAACTTTGCTATTCTAAAGTTCAATATGTCAAGAAAATTTCCAAATTGCGGAAACTGCATTCCGTTGGTAGTTTTAAACTTTGGGATTTTAGCACATATAGTCAAAATTTCCATAAAAAATTGGTCAAATTAGGCAGGATCTGTACGTAGCCCTTTTGGGCGATTTCGGAGTCTATTTTTAGATTATCTCCGTGAGGACAACTTTTAAAGGAAAATTTTATTAAATAAAAACTTTTAAGCCACAATAGCTCTGTTTGAATGGTTAATTGCAGAATGCTTCTTATATATGAAAAGTTAGAAGTTTCTCCATTCAAAATTTATAGATTTTTTTTATTTAAAACTGCCCTGATTCTATTCTGATGACACGCAGCGATTAGCAATGTTAACATGAGCGTGCCTGTAGAAGTTATTTAATAATCAATATAGTCTACTTTCATTCTGATATAGAATACAAGAAGTGCATAAAGAATTAATAAAAATATTTGAAAGATTATGAATATTTTACAGATTTTAAAAAACTTTAAATGAATTATTATGTATTTTCTTTTTTTGAATAATAAATACTCTTTTTAATATTTAATATGTAAACAAAAACTGTCAAAGTTCCAAGTGACGAAACAAAAATTACTTCATTGTAATTAAAATAAAAATATTTAAATGCCGTATCTAAAAAATAATTCCAAAATAGGTTTTAAAAGCAAATAAGAAATCTATATACAGCCAAGTTCAACTATATGATACCCCTACACCATTGTGCGTATGCGACAAAGGTGTTTTCGAGATTTTCAGGAAGGGCTTTATATAAAATCTGTCACCTCTCGGATTTCTGTAAGATTTATTCCAGCGAGAAAAAGAAGTACTAAAGAGCCCTTCTTACACCTTATTTTGGACTCAAAAGACCTACTCCTCGCATTGCAAAATCAGTTCCATTTTAAACAGCGTTTCATTAAAAGCAAGGGTTATTCGAGTATGCAAGGACTTGTTCTTAAACTAATGGGCTCTCTTATGTGAAATACTGTTCCAAAAGAGTCAGAAATTTAATTTTATTAAAAAAAACCTTATTTTCTCCCGTTATTATAATCTTCTAATAGGATATCACATTTGGATATTACAACTTGATTTTAAGGTAAATTTTATAATTTAAGTAATATTTCAAGATCAAATCAAAAACCCACTACTTTTGATCAGCAAACGTAGTGGCAACATAAAGAATTTGAACGTAAGGGCCACTAACGGCAATATAAACAAAGAAAAAACAATAAAACTTTTAAAATTAAACTAAAAGCCAACGACGGAACAAATGTAAATATAGGAAGAAAAATTCCTAAAAACTACAACGTAATACATTTATTGTTTATTAATTTCTTTTATGAAGCAGAAAATATGGCAGTTCTAAATGTTTAATACTTATGATAAAAGTTAAAGGTCAGATGTTCTGTCCTTGAGTTTATGTCACTTTTGGCTTAACTTATACTTATAATAACCAAAAACAGTTAATGTGTCTGGTATCATCCTAACTTTTTAAGTCTAGAAATTAAAAATATTTTTGTGCGTAATGAAAAATTTTAGTAGTTAATAAGTAAGTAGTTATTAGAGATGCCAATCGGAAAATCTCTGAATTTACGGCATTTACAAATTGCAAATC
This sequence comes from Protocalliphora azurea, assembly GCA_932274085.1. Lineage (NCBI taxonomy): Eukaryota > Metazoa > Arthropoda > Insecta > Diptera > Calliphoridae > Protocalliphora > Protocalliphora azurea. Next base: position 41,962,097 of record OW026519.1, read on the forward strand.
CCGGGATTTCTCGTGATTTTTAAATTCTCGCAAATTGTTTGAATTGGTCGATTAAGCCTTAAATTAAAATAGGGCTATATAGAAAATAAAAACTAGAAAACTGACCACAAATAGCCCGTGAAAAAAAACATCCAAAATTTACAATAACTTATTAAAATAATAAAGATTGATATGTGCCTGGAAAAATTACTTCAAAAAAAGAAAAAGGAATTATTTTTATTTATTATTTCTAACAAACCCTCAATTTTACAACTTAAAGATACTTTTTTTCGACTTAAAACAATACTCCTTTAAACAATAAAAATATTATTGTTTATTAAGCTCTGAATAATCAAATAAATTGTGGAGTAAGCGCTAGTAGTGAAGGTATGGCTTCTGTTAAACCTAATTTGAAAATTGATCAATCGAGTATAGCAATTCTTGAAAATGCCGCCTATGCCAACGTCCCCAAAATTCGGAAGAGTTAGAAACCCTAATGCAAACTCTAACCTCTCTATATCAAAATATGATAAACTTTATGTCACCCATACAAAACATAATACAATCTAAGAGCGCATAACCAAATGATTCAAATCCTCTTAACAAGAAAATTAATTATTTGAGATTATGTTTCTGATCGGAAATATCATACTTCAAGAACAGCAAAATATTGATATGATGTTAGTATCAGAGACTCATCTCACAAATAGATACAATTTTTATATTAGAGGTTACTCATTCTGTTTTACAAATCTTCCGAATGGTAAAGCACATGGTGATACTGGTATATTAACGAGAAATCTAATACGATGCCCTAGGTGAATTTTCAAAAGATTTTCAGTGACCAAGGAGAAACTTGAATAATTCTTTAATATATTAGGAGATCGTTTGCAGTTATGTGGCGACTATAATGCAAAAAATACTTACCAGGCTTCTAAATAGATAACTCATAGAGGTAGACAACTTTATAGGGAACTAGTTGTTAACAAAAAAATGACATAGATTTCGTATCCCCTAGATATAATTCCATATCTCATAGATTTTCCTATATGCAAAAATATTTATAGCGAAATTTTATAATAACAGACATTTTATATGACTTAAGTTTTGACTATTCTCCAATAATAGTAACATATTATGGAAGAACAAATATACCAAACTAACCTAAAAATATTTTCTATAGGACAAATTGGTTAAAACATAGAAAATACATCAGGATATATCCACACAAATCTATGGCAATAATCGCGCTGTCAATAATTTTCATTGCGATTTTAAAACTAGGAATTTTTCCAAAAATTTGGAAAAGTTTTCAGATTAAAATGACACCATAGCCAGGAAAGTATTCTAATATAGCATCTTCTTATAGACCTGTTAGCCTACTATTTTCTTTGTTGAACCTGCTCGAGAAAGTATTTCAAAAGAAAATTGTACCATTCTTGAACAAACAAAATATCGTTCCAGTTCATCAGTTTGGTTTTCGTGAAAAATGTGGAACTATAGAACAAGTGCATCGTCTAACTGGAAAGATAATTAAATATTTTGAATTAAAGAAGTATTATTCAGCTACTTTTTTTAGATGTCGCGCAAGCTTTTGATAAAGTATGACACAAAGATTTCATATATAAAATTAAGGGTTTAGTACCACAATGTACCAACAAACTGCTGGAGTCATATTTATCGCACCGTTTATTTAGACTAAGTATAGCGTATTTGTGACAGAAGAATTTGAAATAAAAGCAGGTGTTCCACAGGGAAGTGTTCTTGGACCTACCTTGTACTCAATTTACACTTCTGACTTACCAGTATACGCTTCTACTTTTGCTGATGATACGGCAATACTTAGTTCCCACGACAAACCGCATATAGCATTTAGCCAACTTGATATTTATCTCCGACGTGTGGAGACATGGTGGAAAAACTGGCGTGTGCGAGACGAATAACTTGACGTCGTCTTATTGAAACTAAGAAACTTCATATGAATTTAATACTTCTAGCATTCACTGGCTAATAAACAGCCAATCAAAGCTAAGCCTTGACAAAACCGTTTTGAAACCAATTGGAATATATGGCATCCAATTATGGGGAACAGCCATTAATACTATTGTCGATATTACACAGAGGGCCCAATCAAAAAATCTTAGAATCAAGACGGGTGCACTGAGAATATCAACATAGACTTAGAGGTTTCATTGGTAAAAGACGAGTTTAAAAATCACAGCGAAAAATACGTTATAAAACTGCAAAATTACTCCAACCGTCTTGCAAGATTTTTTACTGAAGTTCAGTCAAATTCAAAGCTGAAAATCCCGGGATCTTTAAGTAATAACACACCTTCTACTTACCTACTAAAGACTAATCGATCTACAACGAGGGCATAGCAAGGTTAATAAATGCTCCTCCTAGCTAAGGAGTGGAAAATCGGTTCTACGAAGCCTTTACGATCTGCGTTGTGCGCACAAGTTTACATAGATAGCCAGGCAGACTGATGGAAGAACATTGTTAAATTAGCTCAGAAGTCGTGTTTACTACATTAAAAGTCATATTTAAATCACTAATATTTACTTTATGGTACACAGGGAAAACAGATTGGTTGTGGTAACCGAATTTTTTGTCTATCGAATTTGGTCGGTTCCAAGTAATAAATCGATTGGAATTGCCAAATAATATGATGATAGGAACTGCTTTGAAAATCTGCTTCGGTTCGAGTAATAAAAAAAAGAATACTTATATTTTTATTAGACTTGCTCAAATAAATTTACTTCTTTTTTTGATTTACATGTATACTTATATATATATATATAAATATACATATGTTTTTAAATGTGTTTTCATGGTATATTTTACAGTTATGAAAAAAAATATAAATACTTAAACTTATTAACGCATAAGAGAAAAAAATTTACAAAAGTATAAAATTTTATTCCTCATAAAAAAAACTAGAGACTGAAAGAATATCGACTCCATATGGCGTATTTAAAAGTCTCTGAAAATATACGAAAAAGGTTAGTTAGTAAACAAATGAATTATATACAACTGTACAAAAATCATAAAAATAGTAAAAAGAAAATCAACAAAGCTACATAAGAGGTTACTGTCAGTCAAGCCCGATGATAAAGGGATCCTTATGTGGAAGCTTTTTTCGATTTTATAAAGGGATCCTTATGTGGAAGCTTTGTTCGATTTTATACCAATTCTTGGGAAATTAAGAATTTTGATTTTTATAGTAGATCGTATATGAATGATTAGATCAATTACTGTACAATCTTCATAAAGTTTTAAATTATTCATTCCAAAGTTTTGATACCAACAATCTCAAGCCATGTTTTTTTCAGTTATTCATATTTAAACTACTAAACACTTTAAAACCTTTGAAAATTTTCCATTAAAGTTTGATTTTAATTATTTACAATACTTTACAACAATTAACAAAAGAGTCATTTTAATGCACCCAAGAAGCGATTCAAAGTCCATATTAGTTTAGCATTATAATCACACTAGCACAAACAAATTGCATCTACTATACAAATAGTATCGTTGGGTAGCTAATTTTAATGCAGGTACTGTTTCCTGAAAATTTCAGGTAAAACTTTAGTTACTGGCTTGTTAGAGAAGATAGTGAATATTTCTTACCATTTTTCGTAACTTTAACAATCAAGCCTTAAACAATGGCACATTTAGCATTGCTGTATCTAAACGATCAATATCCCGAAAAACTCAAAAAAATTATGAGCCCAAGACAGCATTAAAAACTCTTTGAATTTTGGAATTAAAAAATATGATTATTTCCCTGTTGTAATTAAATAAATGTATTGTATTTATCAATTACCTTACTTTCTTATAGTACAGATGATTTATATATCTTGTGCTGCTTAATTTATGTTTAGAATTTTATATTTTTGTAATTTTTTTATTAAATGAAATATTTTTAGCTGTTTCGTATTATCATATTTTTTTAAATGTCATAATTACAGCAACTGAAAACTTGGTTACAGATTGAAATTTATTATAACTGTGATTTTTTGGGTACCAGTACCAATATTTATGATAAAAATAAGAATTTTAGATGGTTGAGTTTACCAAATTTATAATGCTAATTTAAATAAATGGTAAATTGATTAAATAAACTAAATAATTGATTTATGGATTGATTGATTAATTTATTAAATTTATAATGCTAATTTAAATAATTGATATAATTGTAAGAAACATTATTCTTGTATGGTTATATTTAAATGGTTGTTAGTAAGAATGACCTGTAGGAGTTATAAATTTTTAATAATTGTAAAGAAAATTCGGGTTGCTCTTTAAAATTTGAATAACTTTTTTCTGTGTATCTTTAAAATTTTCATAATCTATTTCATTTTGAATTGATAACAATCCATTCAATTATGACAGTTTTAGTGATATTAATTATAAACGTAATTATATTTATTATTTGAAAATTCTATTGAATGATTATCTTATTTACAGATGAAATCAATGTGATTACAAAATATAATCCAATAAATTTAATTATCTTTGAAAATTCAATCAAATAAATTTTAATTGCCTTAAGCAAAGAAATTTATTATAATATTAAATTTGACAGAATTGCGATTACTTTCGTTAACCCTTTAGTATGCTGTGATAAATATATGAATCATGCATTTTTTTCTGTTATAATATTTTAATCGCTAACATTGGTATCCAATATTAACAGATCCTAAAATTTTGGAGTTAGTATATTTGTGACAGTGTATTGTTCAGTCTCTCTGGTTCATATATGAATCATTAAATTTAATTTTAGAAAAATTTTCTTGAAAATTTACACAGAGAAAACAGTTTCGTTGTGGCAACCGAATTTTTTGACAATCGAATTTGGTCGGTTGTGAGTACTCTCATAATTCGGTTGAGATAGGTTAATGTAAACAATGAGAATTTAAATTATAAAATTGGCGACTACATATTGATATTTCCTATTTAAGCTAAAAACTTTCCGTACAAAATAAAAACGGAAAACAATTGATATCTGCATTGAAAGAAATCAGAAACAATTAAGGATTTATTGTATATTCTTTAAAGCTCAACTAAATGATACACCTACCGGGAGAGAGGTTAAAATTGGATCTGTGTTGAAGAATGACCAGAAGGGCTATAACAATTTTTCGACTTTAAAATACCAATACATCACCATGTATCCAATACATGTATATGTAAATTCCTCTAAATGGATTTAGAGATTTTAGGAGAATATAAAAACAGGATTCAAAATAATTTTTGTAATGGATTGATTTCCTTTGAAAACCAAGTCTGATTGATTCCAAAAATAAGCAAATCTTAAAAATAAAAAAATAAAAAATAAATTTCATAACTTTTTCAGAAAAATTTTAGAACGGGAAGCAAATAAATCCTTAAAATTGAAGAAGCAATTAAGAGGAGTTCGCTTACATAAATCCTGGAATTGACGTTTCTTGAAAATAATTGTAATTACTGCCACAAAACCAATTCTGAAAAATAGCCATAGAATCGAGAATTTCTGTGAAACACAACATTCAAGTTATATATTTATAAAAACATAAGTTCGCAGTAAAAGGTTTTTGTCAATAATTTATTACCCAGCTACATTGCTTAAAATTGTTGGTTAGTGTTTTACTTCTATTGATTTTAATTTAATTTCCAATTTATTCTTCAAAAGTGTAAAAGAATTTTAATTCTATCTATAATTCTATGCTATCTTGATATTTAGTCGATTGTGAGTACTGAATTAAATTTTTGTAACATTAACCGTTTTTGTTTGTACCTAACTATTGGTTACTATAACTAAAGATGTGATTGTAGATTAAAATATCGCAAAATAAATATATTTTATTTGCCATCATCAATATTTAGCTCTGAAATATGAAATTAACTTGCTTGTGTATACCGAATTTATAAAATCTATTTCACAACTTCTTAAATTGTTTAAGTTAACTAACTTAATAATTATAAGTACAATCATTCAATTATAACTAAAACTTTGAGGTTTCTTTAGAAAACATTCTGCTAAATAGTCAATTATCAATAACTATAATAAAATGTTGGTTTCTTTTATTAAATATTCATCATTGTAACTCTTTTCCAACCAATCTTTTTTTCTGTGTATAAAAAATAAAATTATTATTTTTTAATTCCTTTATCAATTTTGTACCGATAAAATTTTGTTTCACTCAAAAATAAAAAGAATTGCGCATTTAAGGGTTAATGTGGGAAATTGAAAAAGAGATATTTTGGCAAGAATTTTCTATCTAAAATGGTACAAGTTTCGTTGTGGCAACCGAATGTTTTGCAAATCGAATTTTTTCAGTTGTGTTTACTATCTATTGGAACTACTATATACATAGCTATTCACAACTGTTTAGAAAAAAAAAAACAATTCGGTTAGTATAACTTCATAATACATAAGGCTAGTGCAAATAAAGAAAATATTTTAAAAATTATGGTATTATATTTTCAATTCTGAAAATATTCGCTCATATAGGTATACATACGTATATTAAAAGTTAATTTTATTGAACAGACTGGATCATTAATCTTTTATTGTGCAAATTACATAAAATGCAATTTGAACTCAATTCTTTAAAAGCTTATTCTTATTACAATCGAGGATTTCTTATTAAACCTTTAAAAAAGTAAATATTGTAGAACGACCGTTAAATTATACTTCGGAACATAACTTTCTTTGTTAGGGCCATAATAATTTAAAGGTCACACTATTGTAGGATGAGTAAGAAATGACGGTGACTTTGAATAGATTCAAATTCATCAAATAACCCATAAAGATCAAACATTTCTAAAACTAGCGAAGAAATAAGAAAAAAATTCTTAACGTGTCTGCCAATTTGTTTATTATAGGAATGTTTATTTAAGTATCAGTTCCTTGCCATTTTTCTGATTTTTCATTATAAAACTTATTAGTGTATGCGAATTTAATTATTGAAGGAATGTTATCTCAAGTCTTAAGTTCCTTCCCATTTTTCTAATTTTTCATCGTAAAAAAGCCTTTACTAAAAGGGTATTCTTGTTTTTGCAAATTACTAATACACAATGTTGTCTAGTTCTAACATATCTATGGAGATAAACAACTAACTTACATTTATCTTAATAACGAAGTATTTACCCATATCGAATGTTTTTTCCATATGAAAACATTTTTCATTTCTTGTGTTTTATCTTTTTTTAATTTTTTTCAAGTTATTTTTTAAAATGTAAAATATAATTCAAAAATTATTTAATGATCATAAATTTAGTTCAATTATAAATAACGATCTGATTTTCCTTTAGTTATAATAATCGAAATTTATGATTGCGCAAACTGAAAATACAATTGATATTAAAATAATCACTATACAAATAAATTTTTAATTGTAAATACCAAAACTTGATGTATGAATTGATTAAGACCAACGAATAATACGTCCTAAAAACTACATTTTTAATATAATTATGGTTTTATAGCTATAAAAGAAAATCTGCGGAAATTATTGAATTATTTTAGACAAATTTTAATTTATTTCATCAAATATCCGCATATATGACTGTTTGATATGGTTTGTCTCAGAGATTTTTGTTATCTCAGACAAGCCATATCAAACAGTTATTGAAGAACCTATCAATAATTTCAACATTAGGGGATGTAGGAAAAGAAGCCTGAATAACGTTCCTCACAGTCATAGACAAATTTTAAGGAAACCATAAATTTGTACAATATGATAAATAGTTGAAAGCTTATGATAAAGCGAAACCCACATGACTTTGATAATAATTTTTTTGTGCTCGCACTATGACCTTTTTTCAAAAAAAAAAAAAAAAAAAATTATCGGTCAAAATGGAATGCGATTCTTCCAATACATCACATGTATTGAGTGTAGATATCAAGCGAAATTGAAACAAGTTGCCAGACTATTGGCAAAAGAAGAGAAAGAAACAAAATGGAAAATAATAGCTTTTAAACCTAATATAGTTAAAATGTATGCGTAAACATTACAATGCATTTTAGAAAAGGTAAAAATTAAAAGTCGTTATCTTATAATCGACTATATATATATCGAATTACGTAAAATTATTTATGATAAAATTTTATTTTACCATTTTTTTGACTTGTGTATTATTTAATATGGCCATTAATCTGAAAATATTAAATAATTACTACGAAATATAATTCAGGGAATTCCGAAAACCTTATAATATATATAACTCATTTTATTGGTCATTAGTAACATTTTCTAAACCAAAAATTATCTATCTCTTTAATTTCCACTATATTTATTTCATTAAGAATTAACATTCGGAATTTACATTATTTTAATAGAAATGTAAAACAACAAAATTGCCAATATCATTTATGAAATTCTTTTAATTCAAAATTCTTAACATAGTTTAAAAGTAAAGTTGACATTTATGAACCTAAAGAATCACAAATTTTGTTCTTTTGCAATCACATGAACCAGAAACATTAAATTGCAAAATAGGAAATTAAAATTTATAGACACATACTAAACTGCAACTATATACAAGTGCACAAGTATTAATTTAACTGATATGCACTGAGCCATTAATATTTGATTGAAACACATGTATTTATGTGTGTATGTATGTATGTATGTATGTATTACAAACACCAATTACATGAAATGCTTCAAGCATAAACTAATATCGACATTTTTATTTGTAAAACATGCCTTATATTTATTGTGGCCAAATTTTGCAATTTCTTTGCATCATTCATCATTGGAAACACAGGTACCATAAATATGTATTTTTATTTCTTGTTATAAAATACAACAGCATGTATATTAAGGTGCTTCACGAAAAATGATTTGCAAATTTACAATTCTAGAACATCATACATAAAAATTCCTAAAATATTACACCTGAACATTTGCGTGAGTATGACCATTTCTAAAATACCTCTAATAATACGATTATCTTACAAAAGCATTATCAAAACTTTTCCTGCAAGTAAAATTAACATTGTAAAAGAGACAGCTAAAACATGGTGTATCTACAAAAAAATAATTGTTAGATCTGTTTTTGTGTTCGAAATATTATGACTTTATTAACACTTTTCAACACATTTTCTTAACTTAAACTTAAATGGATTATTAAACTTAAATATCAACGAAATTACGATAAAGATAATAAACGTTTTTAAAACCGCACAAATAATGGAATTAAATTAAATTAAATTTAGTCTGAAATATATATAAATTCAAAGCTATTTGATATATTTATACTCATTTTAATATTTATTTTCTTTTCTTTCCATTTTACCTTAACCTACAATGGACCGGTAATTCCAAAATACTACTTTGTCACTAGAGGATTAATGAAATACATATGTATGTAAAGGCTACTCATAGGAAAAAGTGCTTCATTAACCCCCTGAAAACTAACTTTGATATGTTTTACGATGATTCGCAAAATACTTCGGATCTACTGCTGACCAGCGTTGCTGTTTAGAATTGTTAAAATATACAAAAAATAAATCGCCATAAAAGGTAATTTACTTAATTCAATTTTATTAATAACAAAGAAATTTATTTATAAAAATTTTTATTATTGCAAAAATTAAGATGAATTCATAAAAATAGTTTACATAAAATAATATTTTTATTAACTAAAGCTCTGTATTTTTGTTCGAGGTCGTTGTTTTGGTGGATAACGCTGTTCCCAACAAACCAAATAATATCACAATATATCATAACGATATCATTTCAACGAGAATGATATCATTATTTTAAAACCTGGTGATATTAGCCATTTAGCGATATTCGAAAAATTATTATACTACAACGATATTATTATAAATAAATATAGTTAATCATTAATGATACTTATACCAAACAAATTGCAATATGTTTAATGATAAAAAATAATTCAATTATTTGTTTTAAATGTTTTGTTTTTTAACTTCATTTGTTACACAATTTGCGATCAAAAGCTGATCTTTACCCTGTCACAAATTAATTGAGCCTACCGAGAGATTACAAATTATTAATTTCATAATTGACCACTGCTTATTAAAAAAAATTACAACTTGAAGATTTTGCTTGAATAACAGTATCCACATGCAGTTCTTTTTCAAATGAATGTTATCGGAAAAATGGCAAACAATTTTAACAAAATCTTGATATTTCGTGAACGAAAAGAGATGTAAGAATTATTTCAATGCATATTCCAAGCGTTAATATGTCTCTACAATATTTCGAAGTTAGTTTTTTTATAACGAAGATTTTTATAATGATATTGAAAGAAATGCGCATTTTTAGAGGTGTTTTAAAAATGGTCCAGCTCCAGCTCGTTATAACTGCATTTGATTCCGGTTTACAGACAGACACAATATACACATATTTCAGTAAAGCTTTCGATAAAGTAAATCTCGATCTCCTATTGCTCAAATTGTATGAACTCGGATTTTTTCTTGTTTTCCTGAAATGGATTTCTATATATCTTAAAAATAGATGCCAATGTGTATTATTTAGAGAATGTATATCGAAAACCATTCCTGTTTTATCCGGTGTTCCGCAAGGTAGTTATCTCGGCCCCTTATTATTGCTAATATTTATAAATGATTCACCAGGTTGCATTAAGAATTCTAAAATATTAATGTACGTTGATGATGTAAAGTTGCTCCATAGCTTTAACTATTCTTATCAATGTTCCTTAATCCAGTCAGATATTGGCAATCTTTATGATTGGTGTATGATGAATCTAATGGATCTGAATTTAAGAAATTGTAGATACAGAAGAAGTCCGGTACTCTGTAGATACACAGTAAATGAATATCAACTTGATCTAGTTGAAGAATTTCTTGATTTCGGTGTGTTACTTGATTGTAAACTATCTTTTAATTCCCACGTTTTGCAAATCGTTAATAAGGCGAAAGGAGTTCTAGGTTTAATCAAGCGCTGGGGAAGAAAGTTTAATGATCCTTATGTTTCCAAGCGATTATTCATATCTCTCCTGGAATATGCTTCCGTGGTCTGAGATCCTCAATACGAAGTTCATATAAAGAATATTGAATTGGTCCAGAAACAATTTCTCTTATTTTGTATTCGTAATCTTCCATGGAATCCTAATATTAATTTAAAATCATATGAAAGTCGATTAGCTTATTTATCTCCCTACTCTTAAAAATAGGTGACAATATATGAATAGTTCATTTGTAATTAATTTAGTAAACGGTTTAATTAATTCTGAGTTCCTGCTTCGTAAGGTGGAATTCGTAGTCCCAAATCGTCCAACTAAAAATTATACTCCTATAAAAATCAAATATTTTCGAACCAATTATGCCAGCTTTGATCCCATGAGACGTATATGCAAACAATTCAACATTTTTTATCCATATATTTATTCATTTCTCAGTAAATCCAATCCATTTTAAGAGGAGTATTTTTAATTAGTTAAATAATAAGAATTTGTTATTGAATGATTATGGAAAACATTTTACAATATATATGCAAGCCTGTAAGATATTGTAATTTCATTGGCTATTAAATAAATAAATAATAAATAATAAAAAATATTTTGGGAATCATGCGAGAACATATTAATCTTCACTTCTATATGGGTACATTAGCAAGTTTTTTTCGTAATGCACTCTAATATTCCGTACAATTCTATCATTTTGTTATAATAAATTTGAAATTCAATTTTAGCAAAGCAAAAAAAAAAAATATTTTGAAACGTGGGTAGAACTTCGTGGTAGAACTTTTTAGCAGATTTTAGCATAATATTTTTGGGAATTTAGCAAATTACATCGAGAATTTCCTAGCAATACTGGTTTTACATAAAATACAAGAAATTGTTGTTTTTGTAGATGTGCGGTCAATTTGTAATTACATTATGATATCATCTTAATAATTTACATGTTTTTAATGCACCACCTCACTACACCCAATTGAACAATGATGCGTTTTCGCAACACCAATTTTTAGGAACTTTACGTTTCTATCCAACTAAATTATTTGTCAGGTAAAGAAAACTTTCTTAGTTTTTGATGTCTTGGCTATCGCTTGAAAATTTATTTTAGATATTTTGCACAATTTTTCGAATTATTTTTTAAATTTTAAAAAAGTACATAATTGATGGAGAAAATTCTAATAGCTTTATTTTTTTTCTATCAGACTAGATTGGTAGATAATTATATCTAGATTGCGACAATAATTTGCAAAAAAAAAAAAAAATTACAACAATGTTAAAAAAATTTGAAAAAGTCAAAATTTTCCAAATAAATGCAACCTACAAACTTCAGAGCCGATACGGCACTTATTAATGACATGCTTCTACATAAAAAAAATAAGCTCTGGGGGAATTACGGTCGAAATTCGACGGTCAGTTTTTTTTGTTGCACTCTACTGTACATATTATGCTTAAGCAATTTTTTTGGTCTTCTGAGTAACCTATTGTTAAGAGAAGAAGGAAAGCTCTATAACAGCGTTACCATTTGGCGACTTTAATTGCTAATTGCCCCATTTTGAACCACCTGGTCACATTTTGGCACCTTTTTCAAAGTGGAACTAAATAGCGACTTTTTAACACTATTAGGTATTGCAAACAAATTACTGCTTTTTTCTCTAAATGCGAACGAAAGCTTCGTTCGAATAAATGTATTGAAAAAAACAAATAATTTTAAAATTTATTTCTTACTTTGGCTCACAGCGGTGCATCGGCGGAACATCTTTTTGCTAAACTATCACTAATGAAAAATAAACTGTGAATCCGTGCTTTAAGGCCAAAATTTGTTATGCGGAGATTTATAAGATTGGAGTCCTAGTAAAGAACTCGTACGAAAGTGCAGAATTTTAATTGATATCAAAAAGAGGAATTTATGTTAACTATGCCTATGAACAAATCTCTATGTTTTTTGTTTTCATCAAAAAAAAATAATAATAATAATAATAATTTTAAAGAGGTTTCTAGGTATTGAAGCAGTTAGCCGCTGAAATTATTAAATTTACGTTCTACCTTTCCAAAATATTTTTATTATTTTTTTTTCCTGCCACAACCTTAGTATGTCATAATTAACCTGTTTATAATCGAATTTGGGTAACAACTAATTTAAAATTAATACAAAATAAACGGTAGTAGTAGAAAACTAATTTTTTGTTTTTTTCTAATGAACATTTAATTTTCCAGCAGACACCAGTTTTTGAACTTCGTTGAAACTTTTTTTATTAATAATCATAATTAATATTTATTATTACTGATACAAATGCATATTTTTTTACAATTTTAAACTGTTGAAATAAATTGTTCTTTTTTCGAAAAACATATTTTTAGACAAAAGCGAAATAATTGATCCGAAATATTTTAAGAATTTTTTTTTTTTTTTATAATATAACAGTCCTTAATTATGGAGAGCTATATTTGTAAAATTTTTTGTCTCCATACAAAAATCTACTGAGTTATTCAAATAAAATTTATTATACTTTCAAAGCTTAATAGTATTAGTGGGGCAAATTTTAGGGTTTCCTGGTAAAATTTTAAAAATTTTCTTTATAATAAAAATTGCGATTCTTAAAAATTTTGGGCAAAGTGGACAATTTAAGTTATTTCTCCATATATAATACGAAAATATATATTTTTTGAGGTTATTATAAAGAAATGTTAGTTAATATTATAATTCTTTTTTATCTTTCGAAATTTTTTGGTGCGCCTCTACATTTCCTTTAGGCATTACAAACATCATATAATTATGCTAATTATAGTTAATTTTGTGATGTCCACACTATGTGCCTTAGAAAAATGTGTTTTCACAAATATGTCCCGTTTTCAACTATTAACGACATTTGACTTAAATTTATGGTCTATTATATTTATAGCCGCTTTTATATCTATATATCCAGGATTTGTACAAATTGTGATTTGCGATATAAAATACAAAAACATAAAGTGCACTTCTTGCATAATTTAATGTAAATTTAATATAATTAATTTATATAAATTAAATATAATTTAATAAAAAATTTTTTTTATTAAATTTATTTTTAATGCTTCTTCGAGTTTGTTGTGTAAAACAATAAAAAACTAACTTCACGCAGTAAACCATGCTACTCGTATTCTATATAAAACTGCGAATGTGCTTGACGAAAAACTGACTTTTTGAAATATCTTCGGTCTTGTTTTCCAAACTTTGGGATTATTTACTGCGATAACTATTTCGAGCACATCAACGAGATTATTGTAGAATAAGTACAATTGCAAGAAGTATCAATCGTTGTTTCGAAATTTGTAATCCGTTGACGTGCACAGAGACCGCGCCCAAAAAAAAAAAAAAACAAAAAATTTTAAAAATTAAAAAATTGTGTCATCAAAACTCGACTAGCCTGTATTTAACAATTGAAAGTCTGCATAATAGCAAAGATGGAGCAGAATTTATTCGCAAGGTCCAATTGGTTCGTATAAGGTCGAATAAGACCAAAAAGTACAAAAGCGCGAACAAAAAGTGTAGAAGAATAAAGAAAAGTTAAATAATTTTTAGCGCTTTTTGTAACTTATTGAACTTTGAACAACAAGCATGATCATAAAATGAAACCCATGGTTCTAAAATTTTGCGCTCTATTAGTTTCAAGTCTTGTGCGGTCAGATCTTAAAATTTATTTAAAATAGTATTAGCACAAAACTTATTAAGGTTTAAAGTCAGTTTCAGCCAGGCTAAAAATTTTTTATAATGGCGTCCATATGTATTACCTTTTTTTCAAAAATTAAATTTTTTCATAATAATAACGGAGAGTAAATTGTACTTAATATGAAAATGTTATATTTTTTTACTTGTTATTGAGGAAATCTTTACAGTTTTATAATTGTCTTTGCATTATTCTCTGTATAAAAAACCTCTAATAAATTTTTATTTAATGCTACTATTTAAAATTACTCCAAGAACATTAACAAATTTTGTAAGGTTCAGTTAAAGTATATAATTACTTTTGCACCTTTATGTAAGATAAAACTAATAATTACAACTAAGTATGTATGCTTAAATTAAACAAAATTAAATCTTTTCCTTTCCCACCTATAACATAATCTCCCACTCTACCAGTTTAATGCACAAAGTAAATCGGTCATCCAAAACATAAATGGTATGAGATTATTCTTTTTTTAGAGTAACCTCTTGGCTTGAAACGAAATAAAAAAACGGAATAAAATACCAAAAAAAAAAAAAAAGATTTCATCTCTAAAAATCAGCCAGTAAGTTTGTTAGGGAATCAACGAGCCAAAGCGTTAAAAGTTTTACAATACGTGTATACAAGTCAACGTTTTCAAAAAGTATCACTGCACAAGCAATTGGATTGGTGGGTTGGGGTTGATTGCTACGGATACTGTGTTGAATGTTGTTAATGTTTGTTGGCTTTTGTTGCTCAAAAACAGAAGAGAATGAAAAAAACAGTGTGCTAATTATGATGAAATATTTCTGCTTCTTTTAACGTTAATCCATTTGGAAAATTAGAAATGAAAATTTAATGAAAACGTTTTTGTATTCTTCTTATTAGGTTTTTATTTTAATTTTATTTTTGTTTTATGTAAGTTGTTACACACACTCATATATATATATATATATATATATATATATATATATATATATATAATTACGTATACAAAATATATTGTTTACTATCATCAATTTATCTTGATTTATATTATTTTCGAGGTTGAATACGATAGTGCCACTAACTTTATTTTCTTTTCCAATGTCTACCTTACTATTTTTATGATCTTTAAAGATACCCTAAATATCAAAGACTTCAATTATTTTAAAATAAATTTGGTGCTTTGATAATGTTGGTACCTATTAGGGTGATCGGCTCGGTTTTCCAATTGGTATAAAAAAATGTTTTTTTCTGTTGAAAATTTGCGAATGTCGAATGGACCGGATTTATTAAACATAAAAAAAAAAACTGTTTTAAAAGTAGCTTTTTATTTCAAAAAACTTGTAGTAAATACTAATACTTGAATGGAAATTTATAAATGATTTTTGAAGTGATGAATATTTATAAAATCCAAGCTTGGCTGCAGTTACCGCTAAAAACCTATTCAAATTAACTACTATTATCTCTAAAATGGCATTACCGATATAATTATAAATATTATTATCGCTAAAACACCTTTACCGAAATAGCTCAATATACCGTCACCGAAATAACCTAAAATATTGTAACCACTAAAATATCATTAAAGAAATAAAACATTACCATTATTACACAATTTCAGGAAACTTATTATTTAAAAAGACATTAAAATGAAACTTATATGTATTTTATGGTTATTCCAACTTGAGATTTTTATAATTGACTCCACTTTATATAGTTGTGAACAAATATCTGTGAAATTTCTGAAAAAACCGTAACCTTTGAAATACCACTACCAAAATAACTACGAATACCTTTGTAGCTAAAATACCGTTATTGAAATAACTCGAAATTCCGATAGCGGTAAAATACCGTTACCAAGGTAATCCAAAATACCAATACCTTTTACCATTTTAAATCCTTTGTCAACCTTGATAAAGTCTAATATGTTGTTATGTTTAAACAAGTAATTAATTAATAATTATCTTGAACGAAATTCGCATATTAATGGATTTCAATTTTTTGGGTAATATATTTAACATTTTTACAAACAACTTAAATTTCACCTGAAAAGTCGATTTCAAAAAAATTAAGTCACATTTTTTCAACTTAAGCCATAGATACTGCTTACGCGATATAGAACTTAGTCTTATATTTGATAATTATTTTCTTACCTTAATTAATATTTGTTTCCCAAAATAATTATATTTAATAAAATTTAACTTTAATATTATATAACTTATAGAATATTTTATTAAAAATATATAGTATTTTGAAAGAAATATTTACAAAAAAAAACGGTTAATGCGTTTTTTTTTAATTTCGAAATAATGCTACTGTTTCTTTTCTTTCAAAATAACAACTAACCGCTCACCCTACTACCTATATAAATAAAATATTGACTTAAAGCAACGTGAATAATAAGAGGTACTCAATAGCTATATAGAATGTTCTTGAGTTTATGAATTTTCTTGTTTTAGAAACAAAAATATATAAATATTTCCATTGTGTTATCCAATTCATCTAAACATCGGTATTTTTAAGTTTTGATCTCCAGTAAACAGAATGTTACGGCTTGTTTTGACGTCAAATTGATTTTAATCTAAAACTAAATGTTCGTACTTTAGTAAACATTTTATTTAATTTATTTAATGTTTGTTATGGCCATAGCTAAATCCAGAATAAAATTTATTATTTAGTGCTTTTTTGCAATTATATTTTAATTAAGTATTTATTTATTTTTTCATTCAGCAACAAATGTCTGTATTTTTTGTCTTCTATACTTATTTTTTCTGATTTTAAACTATATTTATAAATATATGTTCACACATAAAGCGCACCTAATTAACATTAATTATCTCATTTAAACTAATTAACTTTGTTAATTAATTTCATTGTCAATTTTATTAAATTATAGTATACACAAACATGCAATCCACGTTGCCCCTTTTTCAACCACCTGGTAACTTGTTTGAAGAAATTAATAATTTTTAGATCGTTTCACAGTAGTGATGTAAAAAAGGATGCCGAAATATTTATAAATGAACTGAAATGGTAAAAACTAAAGCCAATGATAGAGTTTATGAAAAGCTATTTAAAACATCAAATGCCGAATCTCTTTGGATCGGACTGTAAAAAATATATTTAATGAATACTTATATTCTAATTGATATTTTTACTTTGGTTCATAGCAGTGCCTCGGCGGAATGTTTCTCTTTTCGAAATTATCACTAATGGAAAATAAATTATTTTATTATTCATTTGTGAATCTATGCTTTCAGTCCTTAATTTTTTGGATGGGGATTTGTAATACTGGAGTCCGAGTGAAGACCTTATACAAAGGTACAAAATTTTATTTAATAAAAACTATTTTTATGAATAAATCTTTCTTTTTGTATTGTGCAATAATAAAAATTATTATTAATAAATTATTTAAATTGAATTTAGTAGTTTTTTTTAATACAATATTTTTTGCTTTTGTTTTTAACATATAAACAAAATTTAAGAAATTTTTAGATATTGAAGCACTTGCACCTCTTTTTCAAAATTTCCCTTTTTTGGCGATCTTATTTTTTGAAATCAAGGGAAATTTTGGACACTTTTTAAAAATTCTCAATGGTAACGCTGGCTGCAACGTACTGTGATCGCAAAACCGAATTTTTTGGAAATATTTCTATAACTTTAAAACCACTGAATGTAATTGAATGAAATTTCAAAACGCCAATCCTGAGCTGCACTCCAATTCATTTGGAGTAGTACAAGTTCTTAGTAGGTCTATGGGACAGGGGTGGATCTCCAAATTTGGTCACGGGTATGAACATTTTTAAAAAAATCGCCAAAAATTTGATTGAACAAATTTTACAAAGAGATAGTCGTTATAATTCTGCACAACAAATACTATTACATGTGGGGGATATCTCTTTTACTTTAAGAAATATTTAGACCGAAATAAAATTTTGACTAAAAAATCATGTCCAAAGATTTTTTAGTTTTTTTTTTTTTTAACTTGGCGGGCTCAATTTGTGTCCTAAAATTTTTCTAAAATATTCCCTGGATTCTGTACAAAATTTTAAACCATTTTCATGCAAGAATCATAACGTGTGTGATTTCGATAGAAAGTTATAATAATTTTAAATAGAAATTTTAAAGCAAAATTAATTTTTTTTTGATTTTTTTAAAATGTTGGTGAAATTTTTTCATTTAAAATCCATAATTTTCCTCTGAACCATACAACTTTTATGTTTCTAAAAGAGTGTTAAATGGAGATGCATGCAAAATAAAACCGAGGGCATTTGGGGTAACAGTTTCCCCGCTAGCCCTATAAAAAATGTGAAAGCTGAAATCAAAAAAAAAAAAAACACCTTTATTACTTACCTATATATGTTCTCTAAACACATGACAAATATTTAATTATATACGCCTCTGATAAAGACAGGGTGACCATTTTAGTGGAAAAGGTAAGTTATTAAAACAAGTTTTCCTCTAACTGGGATTTTGGGTATTTCGGAATAAAAATGTGGGAATTCATTTATGTTCTTGTTTCGTGGACAAATTTTTTATATTATACTAAAATTTCATAATGATTTATTTATATAAATATAAGTTCCAATATTAATATTTACAAACTAACACTATATTATTATTTTTCGAGTTATAACCTTTTCAATGATACTATATACTTGCATAAGTAAAATACACATTCGTTAAAAATTAACTAAAACTTGACTCCCTTCAGAAAAAATTGCGCATTTTCCTTCATTTCTCTGGTAAATGTGTGCTGCAGCATTCTATATACATAAGTACATAGCTGTTTCAACACGTTTTTTTTTTTTTTTTTTTTTTGTTTTTTTTATAATTTTGTGTAACTTTTGAACCGTAAAATATATTTCAATGAACTTTCAAAGTTATTGCTAAGGTATTTTCCAATTGTTATGAAGGAGCACATGTTTCTATTTGGTTGATCTCGTAATCAAGCTTTGACATTTTTAATCTCCACAAATAAATAAAAAAAAAATGAAACTAACGAGATTCTGATAGGGCTAGCGGGTAGACTGTTACCCCTAATGCACTCGGATTTGCATTTACGTTAAGCATTATTTTAGATATAAACAAAATGTATGGTCCGTAGGAAAATAATGGATGTTAAAGTGAAAAAATATCACCACATTTATGAGAAAGATCACAAAAAGTCACAATTTCTTTTTTTTTAATTTCTATTTCAAAATAATATAAATTTTTATCGGAACAACATAGATATATGATTCTTACATGAAAATTATTTAGAGTTTTATACAGAATCAATAAAATATTTTAGAAACATTTTTTTACTCAAATTGAGCCCGCCAAGCTAAAAAAAAAAAACTAAAAAAAATGTCCAAAAATGTGTCAAAATTTTATTTCGATCTAAATATCTCTTAAATTAAAATTAAAAATAAAAATTTAAATATGCAGGATGTAAATTTTAATTTTATTTTTTTTTTTTTTTTTCAATCAAATCCTAAATGAAATATTGACCATTTTTTTTTAACAAATTTTCATACCCGAGTTGACCAACTTGAAGGTCCACCCTCTGTACCCTAGACCCGTTTAGAACCTTTCCTGCTCCAAATCAGCTTAACCTCGTGCATTCAAGTACTTCAAGTATTTCTAGTTACAGAATTATTTAAAAAAATCGTTTTGGTATCACTGTCCGACGCTCAAGAAGCTTTTATTAAACCTTGTAAGAAAAAGATAATCAGAATTCGCAAGAAAATAATGAAAAATATAAACAAAATTTTCACTCAAAAAATTTTTACATTAACTATTTGCAATCTTTTAAGAATGTCTTCTCATAAATTAGAAATATATAAGAATCTAGTTATTTCAGAAAGAAAATTATTTTTTAAATATGTATATAAGTTATTCAAACAAACTACCATAAAAAATTATTTTTTATCAGAGTTAATATTTTCAATAATTATTTATTTTGAAAAATAAAATTAAAATTTTTAAATATAAATAATTTAAATGAAAAAATTGTAGTATTATATTCAATCATATTTAATATATATATATTAAAAAAATGTTTTTTATTGTCATTTTTTTAAATTGGGCTAAAAAAATATAATTTAACATGTTGTTTTACAGTTTTTCAGCGATTACTGTTTAGTAAAGTTCCTTACGTCTAGCCTATAACAGACTAATTTGTACTATCAAAGCAAATATGCTAGAATGTGGCAGAAAAATTTTAGTATACATTTATTACCTTGAACATTTGCTGACAGCGATTTTCCTATCTTCGTAGATTTTGAAACTTATTTTCCAAAGAATAGCACTGACCAAGAATAATTCTAATATAAGTCTTTCATAAGTTTCTATTTAGATACAAATATGTATATATTATTCCTTCAATTATTTCATAATGTATTATTTATTAATTTTTTGTTCTTTTTTTTTTGCTATTTGCAATAAAATAAAATATAAATATACAAGTGATATGTTTTAAATTTTGTTGGGAGTTATATAATTTTTATTTTCAATAAATGATAAGGCAGTAATTTCTAATGATTTGTTAGGTAATTTATTAAAAGTTAAAAGAACTGACAAAACATTAAGGGTACTCATTAAATTGTGCAAATATACGCGACATGTTTCAAAAAGCCCCTCTTCAATATTAAGGATAAGTAAAATAAGAAAATCAAAGGTATGAGCAATGATTTTATTATAATAAACGTAACTATAATTTTTTACATCACAGTTGTTAATAATGTTTAAATATAAACAAAAGACAGCTGATTAACAAAGGCACAATTAAACAGCGCAAGTTTGTAAGAGAAAATAGTTGCGTAAAATTATACTTATTGTGTGTGTAAAGTTTGCGAGGCTTTTGCTCATTTTTATGAGGACTCTTAAAAATTCTTATTGTTTTGCATGTTAAAATTTTGTAGGTTAAATAAAAATATAAAATTATTTATTTTTACAGAATATGTCAGTTAAAACATCAACAGTAAAAAATAATTAATTTTTTTTTTTTTTTTCAAATGAAATGTAACCAGTCCGTTTTTTAAATTAAATTTTATTTATCTTTAATTATTTTATTGTCGAATTTAATTGCATAATTTTATGAGTGTACTTTTTTTCAAAACAAATCGCGCATATCAATTTTAAATGTTCTTTAAAAACATTCTTAAAATTTGTTCTTGAAAAAGAATTTTCTGAACACTTTCGCGTTCGTTTGATGTTGATAATCTTCAGCTCACATTCATTTTGTATAATTGCATGCTATATGTATTAATAAATTTTAGCTTTTTCTTATCTTAATTTTTTAACTACTTTCAGTTAATTTCCGCTTTCACACATTTAAACTATCAACATCATTATTAAACATATTATATTGCCATTTGATGCGTGGGAAGATTGAGAAAAAATTTTTCTTGTTATGACGGGTTCAAGTTTTTAGTTTTTAATGAATCTAAGTATGATAACTAATGAATCATAATCACATTTTCAGTCGATTTTGCTGTGCCTGTCCATGCGTCTGATTTGTCGATTTGATGTCGGTCGGCTTTCGCAGGTAAAGTTTTTCCAAGAAAATCACATCAACTTCTAACAGAACAATAGGAATTATAATAAATTACATTCAGCCAATGACAATCATGATTTTTCATTTCTTTTTCATAATGAAGAATTTTATTCTAATGATAATTCTGTATTTCTTCATTTCTGCAATTTTTACTCGCATTTCTCCTTTAGAACATTATTTAAGCATTATCAGCTATTTTCGATATAGAAAATTATATAGCGGAAATTGAACTTAAGCGATATAATTTTAAATCGACTTAAAATAAAAAAACAAAATTTGTTCCAATTGTAACTATGGCTTAAATTCATTGCTACTGCAGCTTATTTTTTTCAAGTTCTAAATTAAAATAAAACATAAATTTGTTTCTATATAGTATATATTGAAAAACTTAAAACAAGAAAACCTAGAAGAGAATGGCAACAAACCAGATTACGAGCTTCAAATATGAGGCTTTCTGCAGAAATTAAAAAAACTAAGAAAAGCCCTTTAAATAGAAAAGGATCGCCAGAGTAGAAATTACATTGAAAGCTTAAAAAATAACAAGTACACTAATTTTTCCTTACGGAAAGCAACGAAAATATTAAGCCACCGGTAGATGCACAAAGCCCTTTAAGAATGCAAACGGTACGTGGGCCCGCAGTTTAGAAGATAAAGCCAAGTTATTTGCATGATATTAAATCTCAGTCTTTCAAACGAATCCTCAAGAAAATAATTTTGTATTGGAAGAGACCTAAAATTAAATCAAATTAAGATATAATTATTGTTAACCCAGACAGCATTTATAAAGTTATCAAAGAAAATATAAATGTTAGAAAAACCTACCAAATGGGGTAATAATAGTGCTGTCAATAATTTTCAATGTGATTCTAAAACTAGGAGTTTTTCCAAAAATATTGAAAACTTCTCAGATTAAAACAATAAAAAAGCCAGGAAAGGATTCTAAGATACTATCATCTTATAGATTTTCGTGAAAAGCATGGAACTATAGAACAAGTGAATCGTCTAACTGGAGATGTAAGGAAATGTTTTGAATTAAAGAAATATTGTTTTCAACTATTTCTTTAGATGTCACGCAAGCTTTCGATAAAGTATGGCACAAAGGTTTAATACATAAAATTATATGTTTTCTACCACTGCACAGTGGGGCAGAATCGAAATTTTATGGAAACAAATCTGTAACTTCTGATCGGTCAGCTGGATTTTCATGAAATTTGGTATAGACGTAGCAGAGGAGTGTACAATGTTATCCTTGGAAGGGACGCACAACACTCCCCCCAGGGGCGGAGCTAAGGGGGCTCAAAGTTAGGTACTTCTGACATAAAAAATTTTTAATCGCTTACAAAATTTTTGTTTCTCATCCGATTTCAAATACTTCTATATATTGTTCTAGACTCTGATAAGACCTATAAAAAACATGCTTACATGCCCTATTTATCTCTTATAGTTTTCGAGTTATTTGCGTTTGAATT
Source organism: Protocalliphora azurea (assembly GCA_932274085.1). Lineage (NCBI taxonomy): Eukaryota > Metazoa > Arthropoda > Insecta > Diptera > Calliphoridae > Protocalliphora > Protocalliphora azurea. The sequence continues at coordinate 41,985,694 of OW026519.1, forward strand.
TTTAAGCACCATAATTTTGCATGTTCTTGGTCCAGTTTTTTCATATCCTAGTATTTCCGACCGATTTTATTAGTTTTTTTTTTCTTAACTTGTTAAAGAACAAAATTATCTATTAAATAAAGAAATTTTAAGTCGATATCTTTACCGAGTCCAAAAATAAATGATTTTGAATTTGAAAATTGCAAAAAAGACGACTTTTTGTGTTTTTTTTAGCCGAAAAAGTATCTACACTCTTTTTTATTTAAAATAAAATTTTCTTAACAGCATATAATAATTTTGCACTCTTCTGAAAGGCAACTTCACAGAGATGACTATAAGATAAAAAACAAACCCAATAACTCAATTGGTCATGGTACATACCCTCCCGAATTCGACCCATTTTATATGAAAGTTTTGATTTTAGACCATATTTTCTGAAAACCCAAAGCACGAATCGACAAGCAGGATATATTTTAAGAATCTTCAATATGTTGTTCAAAGTCTTAAATTAAAATCTATAAGACTTCGGAAAAATGTGGATTCTATAGCCAAAAATATGAAAAATCCCATTTTTGGGAATTTTGATTAGTTTATTTGGGAATTCAGGAAAACCCTACCCCTGATGGAAATTTGGTTAACGCGTTTTTATTTATATTAATAGGATCCAAATTTTCTGCAAATTTCATTAAGATATCTTTATAAACAAATACGTTATTACAATTAAAAAATTTGTATTTTCTCCAAAAACCCCAAATTGGGCCTTTGTTTGATTTATTTCTAAACAGCGAAAGAAATTTTAAAAATATGTATTCCAGATTAAGCTTATCCTTTAGCATATATAATTTGCGATATTTTTCAAAAAGATTCAAGTCAATATCATGCCTCATTTCAGAAATATGCGCCTTTAAACTTTTATATTTCCAATTTATTGTATATATGACTATATTTTTACAAACTTGCAACTTTTGCCTTTAGTTTTGCGTGAATAAGTACTTAGAAAATTATGAATATTTCTGTATACTTTTAATAATATCTATACACAAAATATTTTTTTTATTAGGGTTGCAACATTTCCCAAATTTAAGTCAATTTTTATCCTTTTCTAAATATTCATATATTTCTATTAATGAATTTAAAATAACAAAACAATCAAAAAATGTCTATTTTAACTTAATCAATAATATTATTTTTGGTATTTATCATCTTCCTTAATAAATATTCTATTTCTAATACGATTTTTTATTACTTATTTACATTAAATTTATGTAGAAAATTTTTCTAATACTTTAAACTTATATTACTTATTTTCTATAAAATAATCTGTTGTATCTGTGTACGTATCTAAAAGATAATAAAGGTCCTTCAAGTTTTCAGTATTTTGAGTTGATAAACGCTCATAATAAATCCAACGTTTTCTCATTGATGATAGTACAGGGTCTGATGATAACAATAGGCTATTAAAAATATCCTCGTTTTGTGACGTTCTGGAGCACTTCCTGGTGCTGAATAATTGAACGTGCTAAAATCTCTGTTTCTTGCTTCTTGAGCCGCTTCTTTATGCTTTCCGAGTGGAAGAATATTTCATTCAATTATAATTTCGACATGGCACAATACTTTATGTACTATTGGTGTCAATTCTTTCCATGGATATAGAGAAACAAGTAGTTTAGATATTTCTGTTGCATATTCTACAAATCGAGCAGAGTTAATTTTGTGCTTACAATTAATTTCCATTAATAATATGTAAGTCCTTTGAAAGAGTGTGTAAATCATTTATTTCATCTTTAATATATTTGTTGTTTGTTGTTGTCTTCGACACCCTTGTGTATTCTAACCAAATAGGTCTGCAAAAATGTTTTGATCAAATATCAAAGTGGAGTGCTGTTAAGCCATATATCTTCAAAGAGTTTTTACACTTTGATGAAGATTGCTTTAAGGAATAAGATCGCATTCTTAATGGCACCAAATATTCTATAAATACGCTTTTATAATCCATTTTCTTACTTCCACTAGCGTGCTTATAGATTAATACAACGTCGCTGTTATTTACTTTTTCCAACTGATATGCAGAAAAATCTGCAACTATCCTTGTAGCTGTATTCTCAAGAAAAGAAGATAGCTCTACACATGCTTCCTTTTCGGTAACCGAAATAGATGGTAAAATAGTTTGGTTTTTTTCTTGAATTGAGTGTCCCCTTTCAAACAGAGCTTTTCTTAAAATTTGATATTTGTTTCGGCTGAGGTCAAGTTCAAGCATTAAAGCAATTGCTTCTTCCTCTTTAAAATTGGATTGTGAAGTTGGAGTAGATACACTTTCGGCAATCCGTTAACGACGTTTTGGTGATGCACTTGGCAATATTTCAGCAATATTAATTGCTTATGGTCCAGTCTTTTCTTCTTAGATCTTGTACTTAAATCATCATATGTCTTGCAGGGTGTTCCAGTGGATATTTTGCACGCCGATATTTCTATATCAGTATCCATCCAATCGGAATGTTTACTTTTTTATCTGTTATTAAGCTGATTCAAGGACTTCATTTTTACGTCATACAACTTTAAAAAGCACTCTATCTGAGATTTACCAATGACGTCGACTTTTGCATGATATGTAGTTTTTATGAATTCTACTATAGCTTCCAAACGATTAAGATTATTTTTAGATAAACTCCACAGAACACAACACAATTGTTCATGTTTCAATGTAATCACCATGGTAATCAACTTCTTTATGATGTTGATAAGGATTAGCTGCGCATTTATATATATCTATTAGATATATCGCACAGGTATATATATTTACAGGTATTCTGTGAATTTTTATTAGGTAAAATATCTGAAAGAGTTAATTTGGAAGAGTACCTATACCGAACTCATTGATATCAAATGTTGCTGTTAGGTATCACCGGAAAGGATATTACCTGTGCATTGTAACTAGCTCATAAAAATATAGATTTTGAACCATCAGTAATAGATAAATGCTGCAGCTAGGTATCACCGGAAAGTATACCTGTACATTGCCACTAGATCATAAATATAAAAATTTTTAACCATCAACAATAGATAAATGCATTTGTTAAATTCAGGTAAATACCATAAATGTAAACTAATAAAATACTTATCGAATAAGTTAAAATAGAATTTTTTTTGTGTGTTTTGTTATTTTAAATTCATTAATAGAAATATATGAATATTTAGAAAAGGATAAAGATTTACTTAAATTTGGGAAATGTGGCAACCCTATTAAAAATAAAAAATATTTATTAATTATTTTTATAAAAATATTTTGTGTATAGATATTATTAAAAGTATACAGAAATATTTATAATTTTCTAAGTAATTATTCACGCAAAACTAAAGGCAAAAGTTGCAAGTTTGTAAAAATATAGTCATATATACAATAAATTGTAAATATAAAAGTTTAAAGGCGCATATTTCTGAAGTGAGGCATGATATTGACTTGAATCTTTTTGCAAAAGATTGGAAATTATATATGCTAAAGGCCAAGCTTAATTTGGAATACATATTTTTAAAATTTCTTTCGCTATTTAGAAATAAACCAAACAAAAGGCCCAATTTGGGGTTTTTGGAGAAAATACAATTTTTTTAATTGTAATAACATATTTGTTAACCAAATTCAATCAGGGGTAGGGTTTTCCTAAATTCCCAAATAAACTAATCAAAATTCCCAAAAATGGGATTTTTTACATTTTTGGCTATAGAATCCACATTTTTCCGAAGTCTTGTAGATTTTGATTTAAAACTTTTAACAACATATTGAAGATTCTTAAAATATATTCCGCCTGTCGATTCGTGCTTTGGGATTTGGGAAAATATGGTCTAAAATCAAAACTTTCATATAAAATGGATCGAATTCGGGAGGATATGTACCATGACCAATTGAGTTATTGGGCTTGTTTTTTATCTTGAAGTCATCTCTGTGAAGTTAATTTCAGAAGAGTGCAAAATTATTATATGTTGCTAAAGAAAATTTAATTTAAAAATTTTAAATAAAAAAGAGTGTAGATACTTTTACGGCTAAAAAAACACAAAAAGTTGTCTTTTTGGAATTTTCAAATTCAAAATCGTTTATTTTTGGACTTGGTAAAGATATCGACTTTGAATTTTTTTTTTCAATAGATAATTTTGTTCTTTAACAAGATAAGAAAAAAAGTAATAAAATCGGTCAGAAATTCTAGGATATATATGAAAAAACTGGACCAAGAACATGCAAAATTATGGTGCTTAAAAATTCAAACGCAAATAACTCGAAAACTATAAGAGATAAATAGGACACGTAAGCATGTTTTTTATAGGTCTTATCAGGGCCTATAACAATATATAAAATATTTGAAATCGAATGAGAAACAAAAATTTTGCAAGCGATTAAAAATTTTTTTAAGTAAGAGGTTCCTAACTTTGAGCCCTCTTAGCTCCGCCCCTGGGGGGATTGTTGTGCCGCCCTTTCAAAAGTAACATTGTACACTCTTCTGCTACGCCTGTACCAAATTTCATGAAAATCCAGCTGGCCGATCAGAAGTTACAGATTTATTTCCTAAAAATTTCGATTCTGAGCCACTGTGCCTTGGTGGAGTTCTATCAATAAGATCGTTTATTTACAGTAAAGTATAATGAATTTGTGACAGAAGAATTTGAAATGAAAATAGGTATTTCACAGCGAAGAGTTCTTATATTTAATTTACATTTACTTCTCCTGGGATTTTTTTCTTGATGTAAGGACATAGTGTGCAATATATTAGAGTGATCGGATATCGCTAACACGTTCCGCATCAGCCCTGAAGTTTGTAGGATGCATATATGTGGGGAAATTTTTACTTCTTCAAGAATTTTTAAACAACTTTGCTATTATCAAATCTCGTTTTCAATCTAAAATAAAGGAATCGTAATAAAAACATAAATATCTATTAATAATAAGATAAAATTATAATGTTATTAGAATTTTCACGACCATTATCTAGTTTTCGAACAATTGTGTAAGCAACTTGCAGTCAAATTTTTATTTTTTATAAATATTGAAACAATATGCTAATTTTAGTAAAATCTTAACCATAATTACTGAAAAATAAGCTGGATAATACAATCCAAACAAAATCTTATTTAGAAAAAAATGATGAGAGATATTTGGCCTTTCTTACTTTTACTTACTGTGCTGTTGTCTATAAAACAAAGTAGTTTTATTCCAAATTTCTTGAAATTCCTTTAACAAAATAAAAAAAATTTAAATTGTTGTTTAATAAAATATTGGAAGGGGATTACATCCTCCAGCAGGAGTCAAAGCCCATTTTTTTACTAAAAATAGCATTTTATTTTAACATTTCTAAAAGAAATACAAATTTTTTGCTTTTAAAAGTGTTGGAAAGTACATTTCTAATAACATTTTCTAACCAATTTTAATATTCTTTATCTTACTTGTTAGATAATTATGTCTGGTTTACGATTTCTTTACACTAAATTGCAGAGAAGAGTTAATAATAGACAATTTAAGACAAACTCTGTAAGGAAGTATAAATTTCTCCATATTAATGCACCCTGCAAAACTCAGGATCGACATCCGATCACTCTAATACTTTCCTTCCACAATATGTTTCAACATTAAAAAGAATAATTTTATGGGGACTTACGGTTGAAATTCGAAGGTAAATTTTTTTGCAGCAGTCTAATGTACAGTGATAAATCTACATCAAGTTAGTCCCTTATAAGTAGCTGTTTTTTACATTATCGGAGGATGAGCTGCATTCAACCCACCAGGAGTCTGGCGAGTGATTCCCAGGAGAGTCTTATGCGCGAATAAATTTTTTTAAAACAACAGTTTCAATTTCTCCCTTACTACCGTGTTTATAATACTGAACGATATATTTTTTAAATCCCAAAAACTAAGAAAGTTTTCGCAGATAAATCAAAAAGTCTCCGCTGTTATTTTTTAAGCAATTAATTACGTCTGCCCGCGACCATATGTAAATTGAAAATGGTAAGGTTTGATGAATAAGAGATCATAGTTAGAAGATAAGCTTCGATTTCAAGAAATTTGGCGATGGCAGATATTACCCTATTGGCCCCCTTTATACACAACATAAAAAATTACCAAATATCTTAGAGAAAAAATTTTGACTTATACGCAAAGATCTATTAAGTTTTAAAAAGACGCGCGATCTTAAGGAAATACCAAAATTACTTTTTGCGGATTATCTTTTTTATTTCTTATTATGTTCTAGTGAAATATTGATTTAAACACAGAAAAAAATTTTTACATAAATACAAAAATTTATTTTAATTGATTTCAGTTCATAATATTTATGCATAATTTCTTAATCATTAAAACTTTTTTATATTTTTTTAAATGAATCAAAAGTTTAAAATAAATAAATAAAGTTCACAGAGAAGAAAAAAGTTATATATTTGAAAATTTTTTCATAAATATTATGAATCGAGCATGGCTTTTTTTCCCAAACTTTTTTCATAAAAAATAAAATTTTGTTCATATATATTATTAAATTGTACTTAATGATAATTTTGCGAATTTTGCGAAAATGCTGCTAAAATTTTAATTTAGTTTTATTAGATTTGATTCAAATTCTAAATAAAAATACTTATGCATGAAAATATTAACAATAAATCCCCTTAAATGACAACTTTCTAATAAAAATCTGTTAAAAAGTAAAGATTAGAAATTTGCCAAAATTTTCTGCCATTCTATAGACATGCATCATTATAATAAGAAACACATCTGCTGTATTCTTTTGCCCCCACATGTGCCTAAAAATCATTAAAGACCAAAAATTTTGTAAAGAAAATTTCAAACATACATTTACAGATTGGAAATATAAATTAAAATTTAAACAATTTGTTTAAGTCTTCTTTACTTTTAATTCATTTCAAAAAATTTAAAAATCTGTTAACATTTAAGACATTATTCTTAAATATTATGAACTAAAATCAATGAAAGTAAATTCTTATATTTATGGACAAACATTTTTCAGTGTTTAAATTTTCATTTATATTTTCAATTTATAAAAAAATGTTTGAAATTTTCTTCGGAAAATTTTAAGCTTTTGCTGATATTTAGCTACATTTGGCAACAGAGCAGAAGCGCTTTTTATCAAAATGATGTGCTGCAGAATGCGAGCAAAATTATGAAAATTTCTAAGCATTATTTTTTAACAGAGTTTCCTTGGAATTTTGCCATTTTAAGGCAGTTCTTGTAAATATGTTCATGTATAACTATTTTTATTTACCATTTGCTATCAAATATAATAAATCTAAAGCAAAGAATTAACAAAATTTTTATGAACAAAATTTTAATTTTATGAAAAAAGTTTGGGAAAAAATTCATGTTCGATTCATTATATATATGAACAAACTTTTCAAATGTGTGCATTTTTTTCTCCGTAAATAACTGCCACTTTGTTTTAAACCTAATTACAAAATATTAAATGCATTTATTAAATTAACTTAAAAATTAATCCACGTATGTACTACAAACTCATGAGCACAAAAACATTCATTATTCTTTCCTCAATGCCGATATAAGCCAGTATCATCCCATATGAATTTGTTTTAAATTGTGTACTTATGCTAGTTAAATTCTGAACCTATACCCTATAAAGAGTAGTAAGGAATTAATAAAATTCATTCCAGAATAAAAATTTCCTACGTAATATATTACTAATTTTCAATAAAATGGTTACAAATAAATCTAAGTACTATAAAAAAAATTTATTTTTTGCATTATATAAATGGAAGAAATATCGGCTTAAAGTTATTTTTATTTCGCAAAAAGCTATACTTCTAAAAGTCAGATTTGTTCTTAATTATTTAAATATCAGTAAACTTTAAGATAATCTAGCCATGTCTGTATGTCGTTGAATAAAATATTATTTGATATTTAAATTGCACAGCATGAAACATTTGAAAAATTTTATACTAATTTATTTAATTCAACCTTCTAAGCATCTCTTAATCTAAAACATTGGTCTTGTATAGGTTGTGCCAATGATGCAGTCGGCTTCGATCAACATTAAATTTCTTAATTGTTTCACTTAATAATGAATACTCTCGCATATACACATACACATGTACAAAACGATTAAATTTAATTAAATGTTCAATTCATTAATTTATATCTTTATCACAATGCATTTTCTGCTGAATCTATTATATTTTTTGCTTTTAAGTAGCTATTTAGAGATAAAACGCATTCACTAACTGCAATATATGAATAGGGTTATAACTTTTCGCAGTTTTTTCAAATAATCAAGACGCCATAGCAAGGGCTTGTAGAGCATGGAAAGAAATAAAGGAATATGATATTAATATTCCGCAAATCGTTAAAAACTTCAGGCAAAAATTGCGGTGTAAATATTTCATAGAAAATATTATTTTAGTATCAAAAAATTAAAAACTACTTGAGTTATTACGAATTTTTAGTATCTTCTTTGATATAAAATAATTTAAAAACCATTTCTGTGCAATTTTTGTGAAATCGCATTTTAATATAAAACATAAATAAACAGTTAATTAATGTTTTTATTTTTATTGACGATATATTTCTTGAATTGTTAAATTTCTGTACATTTTGTAATACAAATTAAAATGTGGAATCATATCCTATCAGCTCCACTCAAAATCTGTGCAAAAATACGTTAATTAGTTTCTAGTCAGATTCTTTTATTTTATTCGAAAACCGCTGTCCTAAGCAATTTTCTTTGCCATTGTTTAGACTGCTGCTTGGTCTCCAGAGTACAGTAATGGATCCATGTTTCATCCACAGTTACAAAACGCCGCAAAAACTCATTTGGATTGCGTTTAAACAACTCCATATAATCTTTTGAAGTTGTCACACGTTTACGTTTATGGTCAATTGAGAGCAAACGCGGCATCCATCTTGCAGACAACTTTCTTAAACTTAAAATCGAAATAAAATGTCTATGGCATCAACAATCTCACGCACTTTTACCCTTTGTAGTATAGTATTTATCGAGCTTTTTCTTGGTTTTATTGACGGTTTTTTTTTTAGAAAAAATAATGTTTAATGAGCACTCGAAATTCACTTTTTTCCATTTTAAGAAAAATACACGAGATTGTATGTTTTGAACAGCTGTTAAACGCAAAGTAAATAACGACACTTGCTCATAATTTGACAGTAGTCTATTAACAGGTGGTACTTGGTGGAAATAGTATTGCATTTCATATAACTACGATGCAAATAGTAAAAAATATATTCAAAAGCATTTTAGAAATCGCGGTCGAAGGGTGAAAATTTTTGTCGAAATCGACTAAAAGTTCGGTTCGTATTATCAGGACAATATTTATCATAAGGTGGTGCCATAGTATTTTGAGGTCCAAAAAAATTTTTAATCCTAATGTATATACAACCCTAACCGCAAAAATGCCTTAAGTGCAGAATATATAACATCACAGGAAGAAACGCTTTAGTGAACGTTTGCACGTAAAATCGTATTCATTAAAAATATGAAATAGTACTTGATACATCGATAAAATTTATCAAATAATATAGATAATGTAGATGAATGTAAATGATATTAAATATTTTTATAGAAAAACGAATTTTGAAAATATCGGTTAAAATATTTTGGCGGTTACGGTAAACCGGTTTTCGGTTTGGGTTTTGGATACTCTAATGCAACTACTCTGTATAATAAAGTTTTTGAAAAATCAACCAAAAAGAAAACCCCAGCAATGTCGGGCACATACATATCATGTCATAGAAAACATCCTCTTATGCATAACACTTCAAGTATATGTGGAATGAACAAACAAGATATATATATATATATATATATATATATATATATATATATATATGTATTGTATATGTCCACCCATATTGTTGGCCATATTGTTTGCCTCAAAAAAAAATTGTACCACATTGTAGATCCCCCCATTTAAATTGGCCAACAACGTGGGTAGACATGTACACTCATTGTTTCTACAAGTATTTAAGTGTAGTTGAAATTAAATTGTCTTTGTGTTTTAGTTTTAGTGTCTTTATATGTCTGTACATGAATTTATTTCAGTGTTGTTGTTTCTATAGCATCAATAATGAAAAAACCTTGTAGTTCACAAGTGAAAATGGGATAATGATTTATTTATTTTTTATTTTTATTTTTTTTTGTTAAATTTTTAATGTTAAATGTATAAGATTTTATTAGGTATTTAAAGGGCAAGTGTAGATTTATAGACAATAGTTGAAAATTTAAGTAGAAAACATTACAAAATTTAACAAGCTATGTATTTCATATATCATTAATTCCATGAAAGTTCGATGAAAAATTTAATTTTTTGAGCTTATGTTTTCCGACTTTCTCCAAATTAAGCAGACACTTAGCTATGGAGTAAAATGAACACTTATATAACGCTTTTATTTTTTTTAATTTCGAAAACCACGCGATTTTATTCACTAGTTTTAAATATTCATAACTTTTGTAGTTGCAATCAGATTTCACTAAAATAAAAAGCATTGTGATGGTGACTATGTCATCTTTAAACCTTTTAATTAAACCTGTTAATTAAAAATTTTCAGAAATATTTTTGCAATTGTTCTCCCCCTAAGGTTTTTTTGTTTTTTTTTTTTTTTGTTTCATTTCAAAATTTGGTTTATTGGTTAAACAGTTCAATTTAAACTTTTTTGTGGCGGGAATATTTACTATTTTTAGTAGTTTTTGGCAATAAATACTAACACTTTCTCTATTTTTTTTCCAAAAATTTTATGGTTATATATATATATATATATATATGTATTAATAGATATATATATATATATATATATATATCTATTAATACAGTTTCTTGCAAAAAAAACTTTTAAATTGAATTGTGAAGTCCATATAACAAGTTGTAAGTATATTCAAGAAAAAAAATTAAGGGAAAAAAGTTAAAAAAAAAATAAATCCAAAAATTCATTTGTATTAAAGAAGCATTTTTTTAAAAATGGTTTGTATTTCTAGTTATAACTTCTCTAATGAATGATTAATGAAATCGGACTTTAATTTCAAATTATAGATATAATCAAATTTACATACATAGTGAGATATTTAAATTTTTTACGAAATTTAAAACCTGAATAAAATCGTGATTTTTGTTTAAATTTAAAAGAATTAAAATAGATATGTCGTTATGACGTAAGTGCTAAATTGAAAGCAAATATGAATACCTATGGTAAAAAAACTTTTTGGTAAAAATTTGACAATATTTTTACTTTTATGGTATCGGGAGATAAAAAAAATGAAAGAAATTGCATTAAAATGCGCAACAAAATTTTGAATTGATTAAAACTGTATTAAATTTCATTTCAACAGTTCAATTGTGATCGAAACATTCAATCCCTTGAAAATCAAATGCTCATATTCAGACCTTAAAATATGCAATATGAGGCCCGCTAAAAATATTTAAAACATCTTTAATTGATTTTAAGAAAAACTTCTACTATAAAAACAATTATATTGATTAAAACTTAATTGAAATTAATACAAATAGTCAATTATTTTCACTTAATATTATTTTGATGATTGGAGCTAAATCAATTAAAATTTTCATTGAAGTAAACAATTTCGTAATATTCATAACTTTTGTTCTTTTATTTTTTTTCTGTGTATTCAAATAGAAAAATTTAAAATAAATATTTTGATATTTTTATTCAAAAAAATTTTAAATTTAAAATTATTCAGCCACAAAAGGTTTGAATAAAAAAAATATATATACTTTTATCAATTATTTAAGTTAAAAATAATAACTTAGCGATTGTTTCAGAAGTTATTTGGGCAAATAATATTCCTTGTGATTTCTGCGACTGTTTAAAAAACTCTGTACATCAGAATCTAATGAACAGAGTCGAGTAAATAACTCGACCAATAATCATCGTAATAAACTTATTTAAACAGCTTAGATAATTAAAATCAAAAATTTTACTATGAATAAAAAAATTAAATGTTTCAAAACAGATTTTATTTCAGTTTAAAAATAGGAAATAAAATGAAGAGTAATTTTTGACGACTTTGGAATTTGATTTAAATTTTATACTTCTGTTGAAATTTTTTCTAATCTAACTTTTTAACAAATGGGTTTATATTTAAATAATTTTATTCCAAATTAATTTCAAGTAACTGAAAATTGTATTATAATGATTTGTAACTATTTTATTTATAAAAAGACAATTTTAATATCAAAATAATTTAATTTTAACAAATAATTTGAATGAAAATATTCACAACGAACATCTATGCTGGCAACATTGCTCTTCATTGCAGTTCCTTCCGATCCCTGTGTGACAAATTTTATGTAAGTAGTTTTGCCCTGAAATAATAACAAACAAGTAAACAAACAGTATATATATATATATATATATATATATATATATATATATATATATAAATATATACATATATATATGAGCACCTTTTTCCATGTGCTCATAGTTTTCTACTAGAAGTCAACTAGGAGTCCAACTTGCTCTCAAAAAACCTAACTCAGCTGTAAAAAAAACCTAACTCTTCAGAATGTGTTTGTGGAATTTTCTACAGAGCTAACTAATACGCGTGGAGAGAGTAATTTTGTATTTTTTTATTGAGTAAATTAAAAGACTTAGACTTCTAGCTCTTTTTTATGTTTCACAAGATTCATAGATGTGTTCAATTATGATGTAAATAAGTAAGGGGATTTTTTCTAAAATCCCCTTTTTCGGTGATTTTTTTTTTTTGAAAACTCCTTTTTTGAACACTTTTTAAAAATTCTAAACGGTAACGCTAGAGTATATATTCAAATTGGAAAAAATAGAAGGAAACTAGGTACAGTGTTGAAATTTTGTATATGCGTAGACATATAGCGTCTATTTATAAAAAATTTTTAAAATTAAAAAAATTCTTAATATTTAGTCTGTATTGGATCAATAAATTCCCCAAAATACCCTAATTTAAATATTAAGTTTTATATATATTGAAACACATGAACAAATTTTAATTATGGTATTTTGGACATACATTATTTCTTTTTTTATAGAATTCAGTATTGCCAAGTGTTTATTGGTTATAATAAAAATTTAAAATTTATTTTATTTTTGTTTTAATTTTTATGTCTTCTAAACATATTCACATGGAATTTGGATTAATTTATATTAATTATTTCTGTAAAAATCAGTGTAAATATCTATTTCAAAAATTTACTAATGCGTTAGTTTCCTGAATTGTTTAGCCTTTAAATGACATTATTAATACGAAATTACTGGTTTAGTAACAGTTAATAATATTTTTGCCTTGATTTGTTATGTTTCGGTAAACCGTAACTGCATCCCTAATTCATTCAGAATTAGGTTGTTTTCTATGGTGCAATATTTGCTGCTCCATTAAGGTTAACAATTTTTTAGAAAATATTTAATATTCTGGCCAAAGTTGCACAATTTCTTTTTCACAGTGTATAAGTAAATATTTTATATTTTGCTGCTATATTGTTTCTTGTAGGATTTTTAATATATCTAATTAATAAATACAATCAAATAACCAAAAGTAAATTTCTGAGATTTTTTCCTCGAAACATGTTTTTATTACCTAAAATTAAAAAAAAAAAACTTAAAAATTCTTCAATTGTAGAGTCGTCCTATATTTTGTTATTAAATTTTAAAATAAATTTTTGAACTTTTTCCACCAGAAAGTTCATTGTGCGATGCCATGTTAATATCATTACATTGCATAATGCGTTCTTGAGGATACTTTGTCTACAAATAAATGAACAATTTACTGATAATCTTTAGAAAATATTTAACCGATTTTAAAGAGGGATATCTTGTTTTATTCTAAATAAAATTCATTTAAAACTACATAAACAAAAATCCTCAATTACGAAAAATTGCATTTAAATCACAATCTTCGAAAAGAAAAGAAAAATAAATTTAAATATAGTAAACATGTTTAAAGCTGTTTTCATCTGCTTTCTAATGCAAATTGAAAAGTAATTGAATATAGGTTTTGAGTACTGGTTTGAAAGATTTAGTAGTTCGTTAATAATTTACAGTATTTTTTCTCTATATTTCATAAGAGAGAGCGATTTTGTTTTTTTATTAAAAATTTTATGTTTGCGAATTTTACATCGAGCATCCTAATAACCATTTTTTTTTTAATTGAAATATAGCGCGAAATATGTAATGATGGGATTTGAAGTAAAGAATTTTTTTTGGTCCATAAAGTTCTAAGTCTCTAAAATATTTTGACGTTCAATGGTTTTTACTATTAAGCAAATAACGGGATATCATTTAATATAAATTTCAATGCCTCTGATTCCAGCATATACGATGTGTTTTTTTTTAATTTTTTTTCATATTACAATAATTTTGACTATTTCTCTACAGACATTTTTCAATGCTATATCTTATACATATTATATATTAAATAAGTAGAAAAGCTACAGACGGTCAAGCCCGACCAATTGATACCCTACAGCATTATATACATCTAAGTGCTTTGCGAAAAAAATTTGCAAATGAATGTTTTCAATTACGTGATTTCTTTCAATAGCATTATAAACATTTTCGCTATAAGAAAACTAACTTCAAAATATAATAAACCACTTGAAATATGCATTTTTATTACATCTCTTTTCATTCGAGAAATATTAACATTTTTAAATACATTTTCAATATCTAAACATATAATTTTATATAGCACGGACATTTTTTAATATATATTTAAACTACCATTAGAAAGGTCCAATCTAATACTATTGCAAATTACATATAATTAATCCTTTGAAAGCAAATTTTATACATTTCTTTCCCAAGAGGTTAAATCAAAATTTCAGCAAATAAGTGGTATGCAATTATATATTAAACTTAAATATAGATGAATTTATGAAAAATATAATAAATTCTTTAAAACCGCGGTAATAGTCGAATAAAAGGAATTCTTTGAAGTTTAATCGCTATTTTATAAGAATTTCTAGTTTTTTGACAAATTTATGGATCTTGTGACATTTATTTTCCCAACTAACCATTTATTTGCCATAAAAATTAACTTGGACCGGTGATCCCAAAATATTACTTTTGTTACTAAAGGATCAATTGAATACATGTATCCATACTACTGAATAACACCATTCCAATTATGCTCTAAGATCTAAATTACGATAGAAAATATCCGAAATATTCCGAATATTCAACTTTAATAATATAATATTTAAGAAAAAATTCATAGCAAACTATTAAAGTCTTCATTTCACGAGAATGAAAACTAATTAAAAAAAATAATAATAATAATTATTGTTCATTACATATCAGTTAACATGTGTTTAATACTGTTTTGAACAAAAAGTTAAAAATTTGTACTCTCTTCATCGAAAACCACATTTTTGGAGGCATTTTAAAAATGGTGCAACTTAAGTGAACGAAATAACTGAACCGATATATTTTGGGAATTAGTTTACAACACATTATTCTTTAATTTTAGGGGGGTACATTGCAACACTTTTTTGTTATTTCTGGGAGGGTCCTATATGAGAGCTGGCAGGGTCTTATATGAGAGCTGTGGTCAATTATGGACCGATTCTCCTAAATTTTATCACCGTGCTTTTTGTATACATAAAAGTCATTTATTTCAAATGTTATCATGATAATAACATTTATGTATATGGGATTTATATTAGTTAAAGTGATTTTGAGAAGTGGGCCTTATATGGGAGCAATGGTCAAAAAGAACCGATCTTAAGAAAACTTTGCATACTATTTAAGGATTATAAGCGTTAAAACTCTATTCCGAGATAAAATTTGTATAGTCGCTAGGTGAAATAATAATAACCAATTTGTTGTTATGCCAAGATAATGAAATGTGTCAGATTTCATCACATCATTTTTAAAATTATGACCCGTGCTTTGTTCACAAGGTTTAAATGGGCAGCCAGCATACCTGCCAGCCAGACGAACATCATTATAATCGACTTATAAAGTGATTCTGATATACTTAAAGGTGGGATATACCACCAATATTTTTGTACGTTACAAACATCAGCACAAACGCATAATACTTCAAAACACCTACGGTGGTGTAGGGTATTAAAACGGATAAAATTTTGGAAATTTGTAAAGTTGCATTAAATTTAAGATTTCAAATTTTTTTAAATTCCCGTTTGACTAAAATGACAAAAATAACTTCAATGAATGAAGTACGTTGAATGAAATTCGTTGATTTTTTTGAAGAATTCATTGATTCAATGTACGATTCATTGATATTCAATGAAATATGCAATACACTTATGAATGGTATATTGGAGCCATTCGTTAAATTTAAAATTAAATTCTTTGATTCAACGCATTAGTTCATTGATTTAAAGAACACGTTTATATTTTTAATAATAAAATAAAATTTTCGTCGAATTTAATAAACTTGAGCGTTTATTCAATGAACAAAAAAAAAAAAAAAACATAAAATATAGTATACACAAAAACAGTAGTTCAACGTAAAATTCATTGATTCAACATACCAATACTTTGGTTTAAGAAAAACGAAGTTTCACTTAACGAGCAAGTAATTTAAATCAAAGAAATAGTTCGTAAACTTATGTTAAGTTCACTGTTTTTTAACGGGAAATATAGCAAAAGAAAAATGTAAAAAAAAAGGGAACAACCAATTTTATTATTTACCGTTTAACAAGGATTGTCCTATTCTAAAGTCTTGAGTTAATAATAAAAACA
Organism: Protocalliphora azurea; assembly: GCA_932274085.1. Lineage (NCBI taxonomy): Eukaryota > Metazoa > Arthropoda > Insecta > Diptera > Calliphoridae > Protocalliphora > Protocalliphora azurea. The sequence goes on from OW026519.1 coordinate 42,002,378, forward strand.
AAAATAATAAGTCAGTAATTAAGACGTAAATATGTCAGAAAATTTCAATATTGTTATTATACCAAGCAAAAATTTTTAAACTGAAGCATTTAGGGGTAATGAAGAACTATTGAAAAACATACATATTCAGACAGGAGAAATCAGGCACCAGTAATGGATACAACGTATTAACAGAATTTCTTAGTAGCTGGAATTTTAAGTAAGTTTAATAATGTTTATTGTTTTAAACACGTTTTCAAAATATTTATTTTCTTTATATTTATGTAGATAAAATAATTACAACGCACGACACAGGAATAAATTATTGACCCAAGTACGAGGTTTTCAAAAATTGTTTTTAATACAAAAACTAGGATTGATCATCAAGGTGTTCTTCACAACACTCCTGAAAATAAATGAATTTCTACAGGCAGAAATTAATGTGAAAGGTAAACAATTTTAACTAACTCCAGTTACTTTTATTTGTTAATTAATAGTATAAAATATTTATTTATTTATTTATTTATTACATAAATATTCTATAGTATCATTGAGTAATACTCTCAGAGTGATTTTATGTTTATTGGAAACAGCGCTCAGGAAATTCACGATCACATATGTAAGTTATCATTTGCACCTGACCGTTTTTAACCCTTCATTTTGAGTATTGGTACCAAGGACATGAAATCACTTGATTTTTTTTGTTTATTTGGATTTTTAAAGCTAAATCTAGCCTTTTTCTTTTGCTTTTAACCTCATAATTTTCATTTTAGTTTCTAGATTTTTTAGCTTTTTCGATTTTTAAAATTGCCTTAAAAAGGCTAAAATGATTGTATTTCAACCATGAAGAAAGTAATTTCTTATTTACTGTTATGCTAAGTCATGCACTTAAACATTTTTGTGTTTTTATTCGCTTCATTTTTATAAAAACAAGTGCCTTAAATTATTTTATGGAGTTACTAAATCTATTATTAAAATTGTTTTAATATAGTTATTCAATAATAGAAACTATTTGTGAAAATAGTTTGACAAACATTAGTTAATTTTTCATATGAAATATAACCCTAATTTGTGTGGAAATTTTTTGTGCGATTTTTCGTTGAGTCATTTGTTGGGTGCTATTTATAAATTTGTTACAATTTCTTTAGAAAAAATTCAAATCCAATGAGAACGAGAAAAATAAGTTTGTTAATTAAAATAAAAGTAAAAATAAAAAATAACTTTTTTCTGGCCTTATTTTTTGGAGCTTTTAGCCTTTGTTTACTTTTTTTAAAGTTCAATTTGGTCTCTTTTTTTCTCATCTCCTAGCTATGCTGAAGCTTATATTAACTGAATGTAATATACTTTAATTTTTAATCAAAATGCATAAGTTCATTGAAATCAAGTTACAGTTTCTTAAGTCAACGTAACCGTTCATTGAAATGTTAAAATTTTCAATGTATAGTTTCATTAGAGCAACGTATAGTTTCATTAAAATAGAGGTACTGATTCTTTAATTCATTCACTAAAACAAAGTATAAATAAGTTAAATCAATGAACTTGTACGTTGAATTTTAAAACTGCATAATGTATGGCAATACATTGCTTCAACATACCTGTTTATTAGGTCAAAATTAGGAAACAAATTCGTTGAATCAACGAATTTTTCATTGTATTTATCTACTCTTTGATTCAGTATATGAGTTGCTACTTGTTAACTTTTGAATACGAAACGTATTTTACATAAGTTGTAACCAATTATCGTTCTTTTCTTAGATCAGTTTATCTTATAAGTTGTAATTATAAAATATTATATTGCAATATTATTTGATTCTTGCTTTTCTCATAAATCGAAAAAAATATATTTGGGACTAGATCATAAGGATTTTATAACCAGTGTTTTTTGTGATTTTTCCTGAGGTGGCAGCAAAACAAAATCAAAAATTATCACAGCTTGAAATATGAGATGAAAATATTACGGAAAACTAAAATTAACAAGTTTATGTCAATTTAAAAAGCAAAAACTGATATTAAAGTCTGAGCAGGAGGTGCAAACCTCTACTTTGTGTCCCCCACAAAGAGATTTTCCCGATTTAATACGGGTTGAATTTGTAATTCGCCGCATCTGGTATTGAACATACTTCGTTTTTTCTATTTTACAAATAAAAGTAGGCATCTTCAATATTTCGTATATCCACGATTCCATAACGACTTCATGCAATTCGTTTATATATAATATATAATAATAGTTTTTCATTAATACTAAATATATTATTATGTGGTTATGTGAAATGCGACAATCTACTGGTTTTCCCAGAACATATTAGATATTATTTCGTATTTGGTCCTCCGTTTATGGGATTACAAAACTGGATTATGCAAGACATAATACTTTTACCAATTACTGTTCCTTTTATTGTTAGATGATAACAGGCATACCATTTTATTGGCATAGGTTTATATGAAAGTAGTGTATTATATCCTGGTCGTATCAAGAAGTGGAAGCATGACATTTTCTTACTTTTTTGTTGGGCAACTCTTTAGGGACTTCGTTTTTGTTTATACGTTATGTTCCTACAAGTGTAAAATTATTACTTTGTTCTAAAATTATAACCAACGAAAAAAAAATTGCTAAGAAAAATCCACGTTGCACTAAATCCCAAAAGAAACTTCACCACCAAGAACTGAAAAAAATAATTGTTTGACAAAAACAAAAATATTGTATGTTAAGAAAAACTACTAAACTTAATTTATTTTTAATAACAGAATAATTTATTATGACAAAAATAAAGATTTATTCATAAAAGTAGTTAAAATAAAATTCCATTTATATTAATTAAACTTTTGTACGAGGTCTACATTCGGACTACAGTCTTACAAACCCCGTCTAATAAATTTAGGACTGAAAGTATAGATTCACAAGTGTTGACCTTAAGTTTGTTGCACAATTTATTTTTCAATAGTGATAATTTTGAAAAAAGACGTTCCGACGAGGCAAGTAAAGCAAAAATATAAATTAGGATATAAGTATTCATCCAATCTTTTTTTTAATTTTCCCAACCAGATCTAGAAAGATTCGGAATTTGAACTTTATAATTAGCTTTAGCTTTTAACGGTTTCAATTAATTTATAAATTCTTCGCGGTCTTCAATGTATTCTAAAACAATTCCAACTTCGTTGGAATTAATATATAATGAATCAAACAACTAAGTTTCTCGTTATTTATCACATAGTATCAAAAAGTTGCCATTTAGTTCCATTTTAAAAAAGAGGCCATGTGTTTGAAAGAGTTAGTAACTACTACCACACAAGATTTGAGCATAATCGGTCCAACTGATAAAAAGATAAACTATAAAATGTGAGCGGTGTTCGTCGAATCGACGAAGGTTAGACAATTGTAATACAAGTTTTAGTCGTTATAATATAGTCGTTTGTCTATATTATATATCCGTGCTTTGCTTCTTAACATCAACGGCTTACATCTCAAACTGTAGAAAACTGTTCTTAAAATTTGATCTCACTTATGCGCTGATTTTTTTTTTTTTTTTTGTTAAAAAACTGCAAAAATTTAAAAAAAATCGAGTTATTTTTAATATTTTTTTAATTCAAATTATCGGAAAACGAATATAACAAAAGTATTTGTAACTACTTTTTCACTCTACTTATATACAGCAATTAAACCATTAATGTGGGTCAAATAGCTAACAGTTTAACATTAAAAATTAAATACTAAATACTTTCCAAACAAAATTTATCAATTTCCTACACCAAATATATCTTAAATATTCATAGCAGTCCACTGTTAGAAACCACATTGTTAAAAGAAACTGCTTCCAACTAACTTTCATAAACTTTTTCATTAATTAAAAGTCATTTATTATAATGGGTCTGCATAAACAAACTTCAACGAAATGGAAAGAAATGAACCAACCAACAACAACAACAATAGAGAAATTAAACGAAACCAGAAGAAAGATGAAACATAATGCAGAAGCAGTCAATATGGCGTCTAAAATAGACAATATACTATAAACAATAAAGTAAAGACCATCATTCTTCCTCAACTCGATTCAATTTATGGTTTGTTCAAGTAAATATCTACGTAGAGTATGCTGGTTTATTCAAAATTGGGCCAATATTATTTATGATCTAAAAACAAAATATACCAATTGTGTTTGAATATCAATAAATAATGTAAAATGTATAAGAATTAGGGTATTCACTAGAATAATGTTTGTTAAAATCAATTAAATTATGTAGATTAATCGAATAATTGGATAAAAAAATATTTCAAAAATTTACTTTCTTAACTAGTTTTAAAAATGTTTTTTATTTATTATTTTTTCACTAATTTTACTTGAAAACAACTGCTGGATAGAATGTTTAAAGCCTAAAGGTTTTTGTATGTCACCAAGTGATACCATGATTTGAAATTGTATTAAACAAATTTTATTCAGTGAAAAATTACCGAATATGTGCCTGAAATAAAACGTTTCTTAATCAGAAAAATTAAACCTAATATATAAAACTCGTTATAAAAATAATAATGTAGTACTTAAACCATTTGTTATTTACAATTTGGGTTTGAAGGAGATAAAGATATTATAAGAAATCAATTGGAAGATTTGGAACATGATATGGAAAGACTTATTGTGGCTCTTCGAATGACAGTGCAGTCGATAGTTGTAAGTATGGAGTTGATGTACCAATGGAGGCTCAGCCTGGTTTAGTGGACATAATGATGATTGCTTGCATGAATCTTGTGATATAGAAGAATTTGGACTTAAAATTGAGTTAAGCAGTAAACTCACACTTTATATTTAGAGTCGTATAATTCCTTTATCTACAGTAAGTCAAATTTTTATTTATTCATTTTACGGACCATAACGTTTGAACATTAACAAGTTTAGGTGGCACTCATAAGCCTATTTTAATATTAAGTAAATATAGAGAAACAATGGCTTAAAAAAATATGTTCAAATTTTAATTATATATTATTATCAAAGACTATTTCAGAAAGGGAATTTATTCCTTTCTTTTAAATTATGCGACCAATTAATATTGACATTCCCTGATGAGTGCAGTGTTTTTCAGGCTGAGATTCTCGGCATCCTGAAGGCCGCGGAAATGATCAGGCGAAACATTGCGAGAGGTACCGAGGTCACTCTCTATGTGGATAGTCAGGCAGCTCTGAAGGCCTTGGGGACACATTTGGTGAGATCCAGGCTAGTAGCTGCCTGTAGGAAGACACTAAGAGAGTTTGTGGAGGACTACATGGTGAGACTCTGCTGGGTGCCTGGCCATTGCAATATTTCAGGCAATGAATTGGCTGATGAACTGGCAAGGCAAGGTGCGGCAGGGAACGTCTCGGATAGAGAGACATATGTGAAACCACCACTAAGTTTCTTCTATGGGAAGATCAATGATTGGATCTTGGTCAGAACCAATTCGGCTTGGGAAAGTAGGGAGGACTGCAAAGTGTCGAGGGCGATATGGCCGGTATTGGACAAGGCAGGCACTACCACTCTCCTGGGCATGAATAGGAAGAGTTTAAAGGTCATGATAGGGGCCATAACGGGTCACTGTCTGATAGGAAAGATGAGGTCTAGAATGGACGCTAACAGTTCTGATTTTTGCAGACTGTGTGAGGACATCGATGAGACCGAGTCTATTGAACACATTGTGTGCCATTGTCCGCGATTACAGCATCGTAGGATGAAGTGGCTGGGTAGACAGTTCCTCGACGGGCTAGGTGACGTTCGGAGTGTAGATCTTGTTGACGTCATAGGCTTCGTCATGGGAATTAGCTGCTTGAGGGAGAATCAAGGGTTTAACCCTAGGGGGACTGGTGGCATTGCTGGTCCCCCTCTGTGATTCGTTACGTTTCTGTTCTCTTTTTACCTTTCACTTTAGTTTTTCTGTACTCTGTATTTTCAATTTTATATATTCTATACCCTTATTTCTTATTTCTATATTCTATACCCTTATTTCACAACTGTTCTGTTGAAGGGACTCACAATGGACCGGGATCGGTCTCTAGGTGGAGATGTGGTACTGTCTGGTATCACATCTACCTTCTCTATCTATCTATCTAATATTGACATATTTTTGATGCTTCCAAAAGTTTGTATATTTAATTAAAATTAATTGTTAACAATGCTTTTTATTTTTTTATTTATTTATTTATTTTTTTTGAATAGACACAGAAAGATTGATTTATTTTTTGTAAAAGATGAAAAAACGAGCAAAATGTTAAGTTTATTTAAAAATTATACTCGATTGATCGAATAGTTAATTAACAGCATATATATATCTATATATACATATATATATATATATATATATATATATATATATATATATATATATATATATACTATACATATTATATATATATACTAATTTTACATACATTTATTATGGATTAATCGAATAATGAAAAATTCTAGTAAAATGAATACACTAGTAATAAATATATACATATATATATGCATGTATAATATGTTGGCATTAACCATTTTGTGCGGGGGCGCGAAAGCAATAGTGGTTTTAAGTTGAAAATATAAAACTTATATGAAAATATATTTTATTAGAGTTTATTATTAAGAACTGCTATTAAATATTCCGTTGACTATTACAAGCCCCACCTAATTATGCTAACTATGGTCAATTTCATGCCCATGCGACGTGCCCTAGCAAAATCTCTTTTGACAAAATGTACCGTTTTCAACTATTAACAACACCTGCCTTAAATTTATGGACCCGATCAATCATATTTATTGTCGTTCTTATATTAATGTATCCAAGATTTGAGCAAATTGTAACTTGCTATATAAAAATACAAAAACAAAAAGTACAATTTTTGAGTCATTTTCAAAAAGTCCTTAATAAAGTTCAAGCAGTGAATCATGCCATCCATTAGAAACTGTTAATCTGCCTCACGAAAAACAATTTTTTTTTTCTTTAATTTTCGCTTCTATTTTCTAAACTATTGGGATTATCTACTGCGTTGACCCAAGTCAACAGTATATGACGTAAAATACGCATAATTACAGCAAGAAGCGCACAGACGCTGCCGAATATATATATATATATATTCGTATGTAAATATATATATATATATATATATATATATATATATATATATATATATATATATATATATATATATATTTTGTAATCAAAATTCGACTAACCTGTATTTAAATATTGACAGTCTGCACAACAACAAAGAAGATATAGAAAAGTGTAAGCAGAAAAAAATAAGTAATTTTAAGTTTCTGAATTTTGAACAATAATCATGATTATAACACGAAACCTATGGTACTAAAATTTTGCACTCTATTAGTTTCAAGTCTTGAGAGTTCAAATCTGTAACCAGTTTGTTTAACATAGTATTACCACAAAACTTATTAAGGATTAAAGTCAGTTTTTGATAATGGCCCATATAAATAAAATAAAAGTAAACCTCAACCACACAATTAAAATCGGGTTTGCATGTATTCTATTATAATTTGAACTTAAAAAAATAGTTTTTTTATTCCGCAATAATTAACTTTAATTTGCTTTAAATGGTAATTTGATTAATTAACCACAACCTTTTTTTATCTTGCAAAAATTTTATTCATAGTAGATGACACAATGCAAAAGATAAGAAAATAAAAAAAAGATTATAGAAACAAACTTTTATTTCTTTTGTCTACCAACAACCCTTGTCTCTTTGGCAACTAAAATATTGAAAGTTGTTTAAATGATAATTAAATGTGATTTTTTTTTATTTAAAAGAAAAACTTTTTTTATTTAAAAGAAAAAACTTGATTTTGTTTTCTTTTTCGTTTCGAGGAAAAGATTAACATCTACTACATTTGTTTTTAAAAATAAATTTCACTGCGGCTCATTATTCAGTCTACTTAAATTTAATTATAAAATAGTTTTATACAAAGAAAATTTTTTGACGAAAATGGTAGTATAAAAATATAAGAGAAATAGTTCTTTGTTTTTCTATTCCAAACATTGGATATGGAAATATGATTTTATGTTGCACATGTATGTATATCAACAATTTTAGTTCAATCCAACTTTTCGGTAATAAAATATATACAAAAGGACAGTGTATGACACATCAATAAATCGGATTATAATTTTGAAATGATAAAAAAGACTTCTCCAAGCCAAAAATACTGTCATTTTTATACACCAAAAATTGTTTACCTTTGTAGGCAGGTCACAAACTATTCCGTTAGCACGGTCAGAGTGATCACTACCTTAACGCTAGACACAGGCGGACGTTGAGAAATGGATTGAATATCGTTTAGTTCTTATCCGTGTTAATATGAAAGCTCCTATTCTATATTTAAACAAGGCCAGTTAATGAAGAAATATGTTTGTTTTCATTGCAGAGGTTTAGAAGAGTGTAAAAACTGAGTTTACGTCCACAATAGAAATAATAAAGAATACTTTATAAAAATTGTTAACTAATCTTTTTAAAAATAAATTTAATCGAGGTTAAAGATTCTTTGCGCTTTTTATATAAAATTTCTATTATTGGTATGAAATAAAAGTGATCACAAATTGAGGCCCTTTTTAATTTAAACGCTTACTTACGAAGATATCGTAAAATTTAGATTTTTGGTATGAAATATAAATAACCACAAATCGAGGCCCTTTTCTTTTCACATTTTTAATGATTCTCATATAAAATTTAGATTTTTGATATGAAATATAAAAGATCACAAATAGAGGCTCTTTTTCCATTTAAACGCTTTTTTTTTCCAAAATATCGGGGGTTAAATATTTTTTGTGATTTTCGTATAAAATTCTGACTTTTGCTATTACATATAAGTGAACAAAAAGCGATGTACTTTTCCATTTAAACGTTATTTACAAAGATATCGGGGTTTTAAATTTTTTTGTGATTTTAATATAAAATTTTGAATTTTGGTTTGAGGTATAAGTGATTACAATCGAGGTCCTTTTTTCGTTTAAATGTTTTTTTTTTCGAAGATTAACGATTTTTTGTGATTTTCATTAAATGTCGATTTTTGGTATGGTATATGGGCAATTGGACTAAATTGTTTGTCAGACTTTTTTTCTTGGCATATTGACAGCGCTTCACATGAACAAAAAGCAATATTTCAGTGTTTAAGATTCGTAGGCGTGAATCACTTTCACGAGAGGGGCCAAAAATTATCGCGGCTTAAATAAAAGATATACAATATTAAAAGATATACAATATTATCAATTGCTATTTGAGTTGCATACAAAAAATAATTTTTTGAAAAATTTTTAAGTAATAAGAAATATATAGGCGCAATTTTTTTTTGAAAGCAATACATTTTGTTAACTGCAATATTATTTTTTTTTAATACCAAGAAAACTAAATTAATGTAATTAATAGTTCAAAAGTTATAGGCATTTGAATCATGCAAATAATATAAATAAAGATGTCCAGTAAATAATAATATTTTTTTTAACTACTTTAATACGATTATTTTTTACTTAATTGAGATAGGTTTTTTTTTAACTCTTTTGGCATTTGATCGTGCTTTTTTTTGGCATCCTAAATTTGATTTAGAGAGCTAACTTCTCAACTGAAAACCTCCCGTTAGAATTTTTACTCTATGATATTTTTTAGCATATTATTTGATGGAAATTCAGCATCCTTTTTAATGATTTACGTTGATTTTTTTTTTTGTTTTTTAAACTATATTCAGTTTAAACTGTAGAAAAATAACCAGAAACTTTTAAGATCACTCAATAATCTGTTTTAAAAAATTTTATTTTTGAGATTACGAAAATGCATTTTTTCATTAATTCTAAAAATAACGTAATTTTGTAGGGCGCCCTTGAATTTAGGACAAATCTTAACAAAAACCTTGCTATTGAATCACATTTTGATAGTTTTGCCCTGCTTGGACGTGCCTAAGCAAAATGCTTTAAATAAAAATATCTATTTTTCCAACAAAACCGACATTCTTTCAAGATTATTTTTCAAAATGTGGAGACATGAAATTGAATTTTCATGAAGAGGCGAACATATAGTGACCAAAAATTAGAAAAATAGCTAAAATTTTGATTTCAAAGTTTGTCATCGTATAACTTTTGACCGAATAGCGATAGAGCCATAACATGTGAGGTTGTATTGTTCCACTGTATCCGGAGAGCATATCTCTTATACAAATCTAACACAAAAAATTTGGATTTGTGGGAAAGAAGTCAGAAAAATTTTAATAAAAAATCCTTGTTCATTTTAATCACATTTTTCTAATTTTTTTAATTTTGAAGAACTGTAAGTACTGATCAAAATTTTTTTTTTTTTTTGGTACAGGTAAGCAGTAAAAATTATACATACACATTCGTGTATGCTATAAATCGAAGCGAAAAATTTCCATTAAGTTCATATTTAAAATTACATATAAGGAGTTAAGTAGCTAATATAATGGCTTTTCACCACTCACACATTAGCTTAATAACCCATTATTTTAATACTGTGATGATATTAGACGCAACTATTTATTTCATATTATTACAAGCAAGCATTTTAGAAATTCATTACTGAGATATCATTACAAGAACTAATTACTTGAAAGCTATTCAATCACTCATTGATTTTAAAGTATCACAGAAGTCACTATTAGTGAGAACAATAGGAAATAATTACATTTAAGGTTACAAAAGTAATTAAATATCAGAATATAAAAATCAGTTTTTTTTATTTTAAACATAAAAGAATATTTTATAAACTTGAATTGAAAAACTTTACGATATATCTTTTTTGGAGTTATTAAGTACTTTGCTTTGTAACTAAACTTGAAAGAATCGTAATCTACATAAAATATATAACAAGAACAATCGGTTAAAAACTGTTAAAGTTATTACGAAATCCCCAGATCATTTATGTGTTTTAGACCACTTGCTCAAGGAGTGTGCAAAAAATATTTAATGTTTTGAGTGATGTTTAAATAAAATGGTACTTTTAATTAAATTTGAACTGTAATTACAAGTTTTTGTTTCTGCAGGATAATTCAAACCCCATTCCACGCTTGGCTAAAAAAATGTTGATTTTTTAAGGTTGTTTCAAAATCACGATTTCAAACTTTTAAAAGTTTTGTTAAACAAGTTTCAAGGAAGTTCGAATAAAACTATGCAGGTTTATAGACAACATCACAGGAAATAAACTTAAAGAAGTATTAGGTCCATATCTTATATGAATAAGCCGTACCTACGATTTGAATTTCGCGGATTTCGACAAAAATGCAGTGGTCTAAAACACATTAATGGTCTGGGGATTTCGTAATATTTTCACCATATAAACGCACCTTATAAAGTTGAGGGCCGATGAGGCACGTTAACTCGTGGTATCCTGTTTCATTAATATTTCACACAATACCTTTACCTTACAAACCAATGAACGATACTACGCGACCCTTTTTCCATTCAAACGCTTATTTACGAAGATATCAAAGGTTAAATATTTTTGTAATTTCATATACAATTATAATTTCTATTATGAAATACAAATAGTCAAAAATTATTTAAAACATTTTTTGTGATTTTTGTGATTTTTTTCATTTAACGTATTTTCGAAGATATCAAGGGGTAAACATTTTTTGTGATATTTATATAAAATTTTATTTTAGTTTTGGTTTAAAATGTAAGTGATCACAAATCGAGGCCATTTTTCTATTTAAATGCTTATTTTCGAAGATATCGAGTGTTAAAAATTTTTGCGATGTTCATATAAAATTTTGGTTTTTATTAAGGAATATTATTTTCTATTTAAAATTAAACATTTTTTGTGATTTTCATATATAATACCAGTTTTTGGTTTGGAATATAAATGATTAGATATTGAAGCCCTTTTTTGCATTTAAACGAAGATATCGAGGGTTAACCATTTTTTATGATTTTCATATAAATTTTTGAGTTTTATTATTAAAAATAAGTAATCATAAATCGAGACCTTTTTTCATTTATACGCTTATTTACGAAAATGTCAAGAGTTGAACATTTATTGTGATTTTTATATAAATTTTCGATTTTTGGCATGCAGTATAAGTGATTACAAATCTAAGCCCTTTTTTGACACTTATTTACGAAGATATCGTATGTTAAAAATGTTTGTAATTTTTATAAAAATTTAAATTTTTGGTAAGAAATTTAAGTGGTCATAATGTGAAACTTTTTCTTCATTTGAACGCTTTTTTGAGAGGGTTGAACAGTTTTTTCCTCATTCTATTATTAATGTCAAAGAATATCAAAGTTCAAGGAGTAATTTTGCTCATAACTCTATTGAGTTTGACATGAATAATAATCTTTAAAGTCATTTTAATTCCTTATTAATATTATCCAGAAAAAATTTTTCTGAATTTGAGTATTAGGTAGTATTGGTTACACACGTTACATAGTAAGCAGTGGTCATTAAAAATGTCATTATTGTAAAAAGCTGAATTAGTGCTTACCGGTAATGACTTCTGTAAATACTTATTTATATTAGTATCTTCAGCAAAATAAATTTTGAGCATTCCAAAAGTTAAAAAATAACCTTTTTGGTAGCTGATGCGTTGTGCATTTTTGGACAACTCGAACGAAAAAAAAAGTAGTAATTCAGTCAAAGAGTAAGTAATGTGTATTTGTCTCTAATATGACTTGCTTTCTTACTATGTAGAGAAATTTTTTCTGGGTAGTTAGAATGAATATAGATTCCATAATATTAATAAGTGCACGCTTAGTGCTTGTAATTTTGTTAAGAAAATGTAGCATATTTGTAGGTTTAGAATAAGTTTACATAAGAACACATGGGCGTAAGTTTAATTAAACGGCTTGATAGATGAAAATGTTAAGGTTTCATAAAAATATAAAAATATATAACTACATCAATATCTACCACCATTCAATATCAATTTAACGTAAATTCAGCATTTTATACATATTTTTTTCTATAAACTAATAAAAGGCCTATCAGATATAGTAAAACCCTTCTGCACATAAAAATTTATTTTACTAGCATAATTTTATTTAAACTTAATTATCTTATTCTTTACGCTACATGCTGCAAATAATATAAAAAACTTTTGTAGGTCTCAAATTTTCTATTAAGTTGTCTTGACTTTAAATAAAAATTTCTTTTATTTTATTTCAGTTGATTTGTAATTAGGAAATAACCACCAACTGTTAACGCATGAATTTCAGTTAAGTTTGTTTTGTCTTAACATTTTATATAATTTTACTTTTTAGTTTTTCCTTATATTTTTAGCAAGTGATGAGGTCGAGCATTAATCGTCGTTAGCAAAACACCATCTGGTGTTGGCTGAAAAAATGCGTTAATTTTGCCAACTCAAACAAATGAATTCCGGGATCCACTAACTAACCAACTAAATGGTTTCTTTAAAAAAAGTGATAGAAAACAACAAAGAAGTGAAAATGAAAAACGAAAAAACAAAAATACAAGAAATATTTTCATTTGTAACCTAAAAATTTAAGGAAGCATTATTCTTCGTTTTACATGAAAGAGTCGTAGAACATGGTTAGGAAGAAAAGTTAAGATGCAGTTGAGTAGTGGTTTCTTGCTCTTGTCTTCTTGTTTTCAGTACTACTGCCATTGTTATTTATATTATGTGCCAACTTTAGCATAGAAGCTGTAGCTCTAACTTCCTTTCCTTACAAACAATAGTTAAAATATTGTGGTTAGTTTCTAGTAACAGTAAGCGTATGAACAAACACCTTTTCTTATTACAACAAAATTGCCAAAGAAAGTTTCTCGTCTTCATTGCATTATTGTGATGTAAAATTTTATTGTTTACTTGTCTCTTCTTTTATTTTATTTTTTATTTTTTTTTGCATTTTTATTATTTTATACAGATAAAGTTTTTGTCCGAATAAGCGTTACTTTCTTTGGGTTTTATTTTAAGAATAATAAACTTTTAAAATTTAATTTCATATTTAATTGAGTACGCTACAATAAGGATTTTGAAACCTGATGTAATTTTTATATAGTAACGTATTAATATAGGAAATCTTGACCAATATACAGTGCCGGTCAAAATAATAGCAACTGATTCTTTTGAAATATGTTCAATTAGACATAGTTCTAGGCTTATGCAATAAAGAAATATATATGCTATAGTATATATATATAAAATATGCTATTATGTATACATATATATATATATATATATATATATATATATATATATATATATATCAGTTAAGCCAAGCGTAATACATTAGGACTGGTGAAAATGAAGCCTTAAGCTTAACTACGGACAGCTGCACAAAATCTTTTATTGTTTTTTTTTACATATGTGCAATTAGAACGCAATGACAGCTCTGGAATAGTGACTTTTAAATTAAAAATAAAGATCCTAGTACTTTTGATCGATACGTATACCTGAAAGTGAATATAAAACCATTAATCAGCACAGACATACTATATAAAACCAAAATGTCAATCGAAAAAGATTTCTTCTTATCCTCCAGAAATTATACAAGTACGTTATTGTAATCATTAGTCATCAAACAGCTATTGTGTTGATAGATATGTGGCTGAGATATGGCAAGAAAGCTGCTGAAGATAAGTTGGGAATTTATAGGAAATATCTGAAAAAAGTACAGAATAAAACAATAAACACCTGCACATTTATGCTAAAATTAGTACTTACTCGTTTTGAAAAGCAGCAAGAGATTAAAAATTAACTGTGTTACATATGTATATAAATATAATGTGTACTTTTTTTATTTGAAACAAAATTTTATTTATATTAATATTTTAAAATGTTAAAACAAATGTGTAATTTATTTTATTTTTTTAACTCTTTGTCGATAGAAGAAACCTTTGGATCGGTTTGTTATCAAATGTGACCGAATTTTTATACAAATTATTAAATATTGCAATTGGAAATATGGTAAATGTTAAATTATTTTAATACAAATGAATTTTTAATAGCATTCGCCAATATTTCGTTTTGAAGTATAAATTTAAACTGATTTTATATAAATAACATTTTTATAAATTTAAATTGATTTTCCTCCAAGGCCTGAATATAAGCTTGTTTGTCCGCATAAACTTTACACTTTACATATCCCCACAGGAAAAAGTCTAACGGTGTGATACAACACGATCTTGGTGCCCAATCGACCGGCCCAAAACGTGAAATTTTGTGCTCACCGAAGTGTTCTCTCAATAAATCCATTGATTGATGCGATGTGTGGGAAGTGGCGCCGTCTTGCTGAAATCAAATGTCGCCGAGATCACGAGCTTTAATTTCAGGCATCAAATAGTCGGATAAAGTGGCAGTTCTTGAATCTCCTCAGGTTGCTCTTCGTCCCAAATGCGGCAATTTTGTTTGTTGACATACCCATTGAGCCAGAAATGGGCCTCATCGCTGCATCGCTGAACAAAATTCGCCTCGAAAACGTCGGATCTTCTTGGAACTTTTCAACTTTTCGCTTGGGAAGGTCGAGCGGTTTCAGTTGTTGCACAGGCTGTATTTTGTACGCTTTTAATTTAAGATTTCGACGTAAAATGCGCCAAGTCGTTCCATACGTCAGTCCGAATTGCTGCGAACGGCGCCGAATCGACTCTCCACGGTCTTCGTGTACACTCTCAGCTACGGCCGCTATATTTTCTTCACAGTGTGCTAGACGTGGTCTATTCGATCGAATATTATCCAATAATGAATGCTGGGTCTCAAAATGTGTGATGGTGTTGCGAATACTACGCTCAGTAGGGCGAATATGTTGACCATAAGTTGAGCGAAGTGCACGAAACACATTCCTCACAGAACGTGAATTTTCGTAGTAAAGTTGAACGATTTGTAAACGTTGTTCAGGCGTAAGTCTTTCCATTATAAAATGCCAAACAACTCAAAAAAAACAAAAATATCATGACAGCATGACATGACTCACACGTGATCTCTCAAAAAAAAAAAAAAAAAGGCTATTGAAAAAAGTATCTCTACTTGAATCACGCTTTATAATATCAAAGACTTTAGTACAATTATATTAATGATTCTTTGTTTACAATAAGCGAAAATATATTGAAATGATAATATTTTAATATTTATAATTCATTTTGTATTTGTATTTTAATAATAGTAACAATTTTCCAAGCAATAATTTTTCTGTGTGTAGATATTTTCTACCCAAATATTTTATAAAATTGCTATTTAAAACACTGTACTTTTTCTGAGAAATGTTCATGAAATATTAACTGTTTATGGAAAATGTTCTGATATAATACAATATAATAAATATATAATAAATATATAACAAATAATATTTGGGTTTTTTCTCTAGTAAAATCATATAAAATAGTAACCTAGATCAATGTATATTATATAATTATCATGAAATAAGTCAGGTAAAACATAGGATGGTTGATGTGGACGTTATCTGTACAAAAAATATTTCTGAATAAAATTAGGAATTTTATTGACAGGTTGATTTGAAATGATATTCCAAAAAAGATTTAATCTCGTTGGTGCTAAACCATCAGTTCAACTTTTATGGTTACAGACTTAGTAAGCCATTTCAGAAGTTAGCGTGTTATGTCACTTAAGGAGCACAATCATCATGAAAAAGTGACATGCGGTGTTGTATTTATTTATTTATAATTTAAAGGATAAAACACTTATGCTCGTAGTCTAGAAAAGTTTCACCAATTTTACAATTTTTACGATATTCTTCTACAAATATTTACAAAGTACCTTCTACATTAGGTGGCGATACACATCTTGATCAAATAAGTCACAAACTGCCTAATTTAAGATCAGGAGATAACACTAATATGTAATCAAATATGTACAAAAATGTTTAAAAAATCTCGAATAGAAATATTCTGTAACTATTATTCTGTAACTATAAAACTGTGATGTACTTCCATGTATAAATACCTGATATAATCATAATTTCAAAAGTTTCGAAGGAAATGTCATTAACTTAGGTCCCAGTTACCCGCAACACAGAAGTTGATTGGCATGAATGTGGATTTGAAGCAGTAAGGTCTTTGTAATGAGATTTGCATCAGAAGCCCAAGATGAAAATATAATTAAAAACATAAGTCAGAATTAAAAAAAGATTAAATAATTAAATAAATGTTATCGGAATACAAAAAACGACCAGAAAAGTCTTTTGGCTAATGTGTGATATTATTTGGCATACAATTTTAAACTAAAGACTCCAAAATTACTGGGAATAGAAAAAAAAAGCACTAATGCTAATAAGAGAGAAACCAACATATCTTTTTTATACTAAAATACTAACTTACACATAAAACATAATAAATTTTTTTTGACCGCAGCTGTAAATTAAGTTCAAATACTCATGTAAGTGAAATGAGATGGAATGATACTGGCGAACTTATCACAGGAAATGATAATATTGTAATTTACAGTGGGAAAAAAGATGGTGGCGGAAGTGGAATTGGATTTATAATATCAAAGAGGATCAGAAACACACTTCAAACATAGAAGCCCATATCAGACTGAGCAATAACGGTTCGTTCCAATAGTAGAATAAGATATATTACCATAGTACAATGTTATACCCCAAAAGAAGATGCAGAAGATACTAAAAAAGATAAATTCTACGCACAACTTATAACCACGCTCAATTAATTCGAAGAGGAGATATCATAATACTCATGCGTGACTTCAACGCGAAGATAGGAAGCGATAACACCAATATCAATTCTCACATTGGAAAGTACAGTTGTGATGTAAGAAACAACAACGGAGAGCGGTTAATTGAACTGTGCCAGATATTTCAACTCATCATGGGTGACTCCATCTTCTATCTATATAATTAGATACACAAATATATGCGTAAGCAGAAGATGGAGAAGCTCTTTAATGGATATCAGAAACAGGAGATGTTCTAAAATGGTAAAATAAAGATCAAACTAAAATGGCAGAAAAGAATAATCAGGCACACAAAGCGAAAAGGTCTATACCTACAACAACTCCACAATAACGAAACTAAGAACACGTTAGCAACGGCAATCTGTGAACAGTTACTAATAAACCAACATGACTCATGGGAAGATAATACAGCAACATATAATCGAGTCGCAGAAGAAACACTGGAACCTGGTTTCTCTAAGAACGGAACACAATTTGCAGTTAAACAACAACAATACTTTGTGACAGCTGTACCAACTGCTGTCTAAATAAGTAAAGAAAGCTGAAAGAAGAGACAAAAGAAAATTCCTAGAATGGCTAGCAATGATAGCAGAAGAAGCGGATAGCCAGAACAATATAAGAAAATTAAACCCGAAACTGTCTCACCAACCATAAGTGCAACAGGATCCAAGCAGTCACTACTAATGAATAATAATGCACAGACACAATGGTGGATAGAACATTTCGAAGAAATAAGTAACGTCGCCACAGATTTAACTACTGAACAAAACAAGTTAAGAAACAATAAGGCGGAAGGCAAAAATTCTTGGGCTTGACTTCGAAACCATAATTGAACTTCTACGACCCTACATCAAAGCAGTCTGGGAGGAAGAAAAGCTACCTCCAACTTAGAAAAAAGACATCATCGTTAAGTTATCGAAAAGTGGTGGTTTGAGAGATTATACAACTGGAGATGAATTACTCTGCTTAACTCCTTGTATATGGTATATTTGTATTGTATATTAGCAGTCATAATACAGGTAAGGCTTCAAACTAAGATAAAGAAAAATCTACGAGACGAACAGGCGTAGAATGGCGTACTCCACTGTACTTACTAATCGTAGACTTCAAGAAAGCCTTCGATACCATCAGATGAACTGCCATATGGAAAGCATTGAGAAGAAAACGAGTACCCCAGGAAATAATTCGAATTATAAGAGCAATGTACGAGGATACCGAACTCTCAGTTCTTCAGAACTAAAATATCAGTCAACCATTTCACGTAAACGCTAGAGTAAGACAAAGATGCCCCCTATCACCTCAGTTATTCAGTATCGTGCTGGACGATATTATGTGCTAAATCTGTTCAGAAAGAAGATAAATTACAAGCTAAGAATGTGTAAAATCAACTCTGTTGTACGTAAGTGAAACCTAGTTATTATCGAACACCATCACGCAAAAAGTAGAGGTATTCATCAACAAGTGCCTCAGAATCATATGCAGAATATTCTGGCCTAATAATATCAGCAACATGGATCCCTCGGACCTTACCAACGAGGAATCCAAAATAACATAAATAAAACGTAGGAAATGGGGGTGGACCGGCCATACTATAGAAAAGAATCCTCATAGTATAAAAAGGATGGCGGTAGAGTGAAATCCTCAAGGCTCAAGAAGCCGTGGTCGTCCAAAATACTCCTGGAGACGTACGATACTCCAAGAACTAGGACAGTGTGAACTTACATGGGAGGACGCGAAAATAACAGCAAATCGCTTAAGATAGAGATGCTTTGTAAAAACCATATGCTTCCAAGACAGGTAATGGAAAAAAACTCATGTTAACTTTCCTTTGAGTTGGATGTTAAAGAAGCTTATTTAAGTGACTAACATTCGTAAGCAGAACTAACTATAAATAAAAACCATTTGTATCAAATAATATTTTAAAATCTAATCTCAGATAATATAAAGGCAAGTATAGTGAGGCATTTCATTAGTGCACTTCTACTTATTGCCTATATTAACATTTTGTTTTCAATTGCCTTTTTTTATATTCTTTCAATACTTCATTTCCGTTTTTTTTTTTTTTGCAAATAAAAAACCTGACTGCTTTATTCTCCTTCTTCTATAATAACTTTTGTTTACTTATCAAATTATAAGTCCCGGTGTCACCTTTTATTCTTCCGGTTTTCGCTGTCATCTTTTCACATTATTTTATTTATTTTTTTATTTTTGAGGGTAGTGGGTATTTTAATTTTAATCCTTTTAGAATTCCACAGAATTTTCACATTTTTTCATTTCATTAAATTCCTGTGCTTTTTTGTTTTTCTTCTGCAACCCTCATTCTGGTCTTTTTTTTATTTTAATAATTTAACTTATGATGTACATAAAACACACCCTACTGGAAGTTATTTAATATTTTTATACTTATTTGTGCTTCTGTCATTCAAAGTGGATCTTCAGTATTTAGGTGGAATTTTTCTTTATGTTGCCGTTAGTTCAGCATAAACTTAAGCGCTAAAAAAAACTAGTTATTGTATTTACCTCTGGGCTACTTTGCAGCACAAAGGAGTGAATGAAGAAAAACTTTTTATAAAATAGCATAAACTTTTTTGTCATTAGTTAAAATTCTAGACACCAGGGCAATAATTAAATTTGTATTTATTTTTTCCTTCAGTAGTAATTATTCTTATTTATAAATGTTATTTACCTTTAGTTTTAGGTAATATTGAAAGACGAAAATTGATACATCTTCATATTGAAATATGTTAATGGTAAAATATTGTACAAAACTATTCATTCATATTAATATTCATAACACATTTCGCTCATCAATAGGATTCTATAGCCGAATTCAGTCAGGCAAGAGGTTTACTACAACTATTGGTAATGTTCACTAAAAGCGATCTTAGAGCAAAATAATGGATTATTTACGAAATATTGTGGCTTAATATATCACCATTATATCATGGGCAATGTGATAACAAAAAGCTGCACAGAGGAATCTTTCGAGCAGATTTCTGGCAGAAAGTCTAATATTGCATTCAATAGCTAACAATATGCTGATCTTAGCCCAAATTTATTTTTTGGTATGCGATTTTGTTCAACTACTTGTGCTCCTCCAAAATCAGATTTTTTTTCCATGTAATTTTCTTAAAGACTACTGCAATATAGCAACAGCTGTAAATACAAAAATCTATATATGTTTTTTAGTTCATTTTCCTTTATATTATTAATTATCCAAGTTCTAGTAAACAGAATCACTTATTTTTAATGTCCTTTTATTAGCTAAACAATGAAAAATGCTCATTTTAAAATTTATAATTTTTTGACTAAAAAAATTATATAAATTTGAAGATTCAATGTGTACAAGTTGTATAAGGCAAAGATTGGAGAACATAAATTCATATATAGATAAAAGGCAGTATTCCAATGACTAAAATTATAATAAATAAATAAATTTTTTTGCCCTGGGCTGCCCTGTCGAACAATATTTTTAATTTTCTAATAAAACTTCACAAAAAATATATAACGGTAATTCCAGAAGAGAGTTATAAAAAATTTCTATTTTTTATTTTCGGGTCATCTGATTTTGTTCATATTTGGCACGCATATAACCTATGAAGTCATTCAGTCATTTTCCTCATTATTTTTTTAGTTTAAAAATAAACTCCAATTTATTAACAATTTAAATTTTTATAAAAATTAAAAAATCGAGAAAGTACGCAGTTTTAAATGTTAATATCTTTTTACGATATAGATGGATTTTAATGATTCAAGGCTCTAATGAAGGCCAACTGAAACTGATTTAAAGGAAATAATGCACTCGTAATGCAGTTACGGTTTTACAAAGTATTTTTGATAAATTACTACTCGTTCGATTTTAATTTTCTTTTAATGTGTTTAAAGGCAATATCTTTAATACAAAATGCAATAATAATTATTCCGGAATAAGGCGATATACTATTTTTAATATTTATTTTTTTGGAAAAATGACCACCAGTTTTTTTCATAAAAAAGTTCAATTTTTTATAATTTCTTATTTTTTTATTTTTTATTTTTTTGGTTATTCTCATTCAGTAATGTGTAACTAAAGCTAACCATTTTGTTCATATTATGTTAAATCTTAAAATATAATTATTTTCAAATAGCCACAGAGTGGACACAACCTTTTTATTTAAGAAAGTGGCACTTTTTTAGCACAATTTTTATAAAAATATTTTTTAAAATATTAAACAGTTATTAAAAGGAAACAGTTAAAAAAAATTTTAGTAATTTTCAAAATACACAAGCACACACACAAACAGGTTTTTGCATATGTATATTTTATTAACAGTTTATCTTATAAGATAGTTGTGTAGAGAAATCTCATCAGAACAGTCTCATATTACTTCAAATAATACTACATTTTGTAAATACACATGAGATAATTCTATCAGAGAGCGAATTTGACACTCTCTGACAGAAAAATTTTTCATATTCTGTTACGTGTAGATGGGTTGTAAGATCAAACAGCGGCAAATAACAGCTGCTGTGTTGTTTTCATATACACAAATTTTAAACTAACAAAAATGTGTTAAATATATATTTGATCTATTAAAATATAATCTTTTTAAATAAAACTTTCAATATATTAATATTTTTTATTATTTAACCATAATAACACTTGTTTTACAGCCGAAAGTGGCGTACAAAAAAATAGTGCTGTTTTGTAGTAATATATATTTTTTTAAAATAATATTTATTAATTAATCGATTGCTAATAGTTCGTATTTCCTAAACCTATTTAAACACATTACTTTGTAAATTTTATAAATATTTTTATTTAAATATTACTTTCGCTTTACATTAAATAGAAACGCTACAAACATTACCTTGACTTTCCGAAATAAAAAAAAGTAATAAGATTTTCCCATAAATTCATTTAAAAATTTATGTCAATCTGAACAGGCTTAAAATATTTTTCCCCTGAATATTAACAAAATCCGAAGATCTAAGCAAGGTTTTCGGGAGTATTATCATAGAATGAATGAAAAATTTTATTAAATTTGCATACATACTTCTGTAAAAAATATTTCCAAAGTTAATTGCTTGACATTATATTTTAATTTTAGATCATTTAATAATATTAAAGACTACTAAAACTCTAATATTGTGTATTTCTACAGTTGATATAATTTACTCCTTAATTATATCTCGATACTAGCATCCATATAATATTTATGCAGTTATATATGATTTTGCAAAAATTATTTTTGTGTTGACGCCAATTTTATGCCGATATTCATAAAATAATGTGGCATAATTTTCACTTAAATAAAAACTGTCTACAAAATGTATTTCGGGAAAACATTTTTATAATAATTTAAAGCAAATTCAAAAGAAAATTGTAATCTATAATTTGATCAGAATGTTTACATTAACAACGATTGGATGGACTAACAGAAAACGCTGAATAGGTTTAGTAAATTATTTGGTGCCATATTAAACCCTTGAAGGTGGCTAAATAACATTGTTTTAGTACACTTTAAGCATTAACAAAAACGTCATAATGGATAAAGCAAGTAAAAAAAATATTATTCATTCCATGAAAGAACACCCAGGTTTTTCATTTTTTGAAGCAAAAAAAAAAAAAAAAAAAACTCAGTTTTAATAATTTAAATTACATGTAGAAGATGAATTTGTCCTCTTCAAACACAATAATTTAAAAATAATATTACCACTCAAAAATGCGTTCATAATGCGAAATGCAATATTAGACTGCATTTTTATACTTGAACTTTTACTTTTCAATTTCTGTCTAGCTTTGACATCATAAAAAGGAGAATAAAAAAGACATAATCGGCCTAGACCGACTATATGATAACGTACACCATTATGTACTAGCATAAAAATTCAGGAAGGGGACTTATATTACACCTGTGGAAAATTTTACTAAACATAAAATAAAATATACAAATATAGAATAATGCATTGATACTAACATCTAGATGATTTTATGCACTTTAGGGCGATTTCTGGAAGTGGGTTTATATTGGAGCTATGGTGAATTGTAGACCGATTCTCATAAAATTTGGCAATGTTTTTTCTACTTACATAAAACTTATTTTTGTCGAATATTACCTTGATACTAACGTTCCTATGGAATTTATGCACGTTAAAGTGATTTTCTGAAGAGGATTTATATGAGAGCTATGGTCAATTGTGGACCGAACTTCCTAAAATTTGATAAGAAGATTGATACTTGTACAGAACTTCTTTTCACTGAATTTCATTAAAAAAAATTATATAGTAACTCTTCATTAGATTTCTCAATTTGTTATTTGAGGTATAAATTTGTTTTCTAACGTGTATTGTGTATTAAACATATTTGCTTTTAATATTAAGCTAACATATTTTAAATCTAATTTTTAAAAATGCATCTGAAAATGACATTTTTATTATGGGCGCTTTTTTTCAGAAACCTTATTTTTTAGTTGTGCAATATCACATATAACATCTATTACAATAAAATTTACAAATTTTTTTAAATCAATAAAATAACTGAGTGAAAAAATAAAAAACAAAAATACCATTGGACTTTACTATAAAGACATATTACAAATAGTAGATTAACTTATTGCAGAACAGTTTATATATTGCAAAGATATCAGTTTTTAATACGTTCAAAGAAAACTAAAAACGAAAGTGTAGAAAAGTGTCAATAATGAATGTAAAATCCATTTTTAAATAAACATTTTACTTTTGAATTAACGTCTTTAAAGAGGTCTCAATTGACCTTCATTAGAGCCATGATCCAGAAAAATCCACCTGTATCGTAAAGAGATATGAATATTTAAAGATTAAACAGCCTCACGAAAAAAGTTGCAAATGTTCCCCTTTAGAAATGAAGATTATTCTGTTCAGAGTCATATAAGACTCTCAAAATATTACATTTGAATATATAAATTTACGTGAGCTGGACAATTTTCAAAAAATCTCTAAAAATACGTATTTCTTTTAATAGCATTATCAAAATTTTCGCTAAATTAAAATTAACTTAAAATTGTAATAGAGGCATACTGACCCTTGGAATATTCATTTAAATAATTGTTGTGTCTAACATTTTTTGTCATATTTTCTTTATTCAAGCATATAATTTTTATATATTTCGGATATTCTACAACATATTGGGTTTTAATTTTCCATTTTAATGCTTTATCCTGACACTATTGAAGATTTCTCGTAATTAACCAATTTTATGCATTTAGTTGCCAAAAGGTCAAATTAGCAATTTTTTGAAATAAGTCGCATGGGAACATTTACTATAACTAAATATAGACAATTTTTTTTTAAATAATAATAATCCGCGATAACTATCGAATTAAAGAGATTTTGAAATTTAGTCACTACTTCGTTTTTATGATAAATGTATGCTTTTGGTGACGTTTATTTTCTTAACTAACCATTTATTTGACATAAAAATTAACTTAACCAATCCCAAATTGAATGATACCTTTCCAATGATGTCCTAAAATATAAATTACGATGAAGAATGTCCAAAATATTCAAACTTTAATAAAATACAATTTAAAATAAAATCGTAGAATATTTTACTAAAATTTTAATTTTGCGAGAATAAAAACTGATTTAATTTTTTTACTTATTATGTATTAAGCATTATTTGTCTATCGTATATTGTATTTTTTTTTTTTTTTTTTTTTTTTTGACAAAAAGTTACAAATTATATACACTGTTGATAGAAAACCATATTTTAGGAGGCATTTCAAAAATGGTCCGAAATAGTTTGCGGATTATTTTAAAACATACCAATATTTAATTTTGTGGGGTACATTTGCAATATTTTTGGTCTCCATGCGACTCACTTCACTATAGAAGGACAAAACTTCTTTTTGTTACCCACCTGGAAGTAAAACTTGGTATTTTTTATAATGTTTCCTAAAATGTTACGGTTCTATTCATTTGTGAGCTGGGCCGTTTTCAAGAAAAGGTCCTTTCAGAAAATGTAGTATCATTTAAAAGGTATTTGAAAGCTGCGTCTATTGGTATATAAGACATGGTAACAAAACAGTTTTTGATATAAAAATAATTACTAACTAAGAGGCATACTTTGTAAAATTCTCAAATATTTACTTGTTATTTAAAACTAAAATCGTGATTTCTTAAGAAATATAAAGCAAAATTATTAAACGACTATGTCTTTTAAATCAGTACTAATATTTACTTTTTTCAACAAAATTTTAAAAATATTTGGGACTTTTAACGATTAAACATTTCCTACTATGCATAAAATTGTGCAAAATATAAAATTATACATGCTCTTTTATTCTTTTTTAATCAAATTGCAATAACAGTTTTGACATATGCGGTTAGCACCGAAAAAATCGTATAGAATTAAGACTCTTTGGAAATTTTAATTTTTAAACCTATAAAATTTTTGGGCGCATTAAACAGATTTAATAACGTAAATAGATTTTGCATGCGGAAGAAAAATTAATATTTTTGCTAAACATTTTCGATTTTCTTCTTTTTTTTCATAAACAATCTTTAAAATATATGTCTGGAAGCAACACAAATAGCTTCACTGAGATTAAATCTGAGAGTACAGAAAAATGTTTATGGCTCTTATATAAATCTTCTCATTAAATGTCCTACTTATTGGTTGCACCATAATACTAAGTTTCATAACTAACATAAGAATCTTTTAACTTTTATTAACTACTTTATTTTAATATGTTAACATGTAAGAAAATAAAGCAATTTAAATAAAAATTCTACAGATATACACTACATGAAATTTTATTATAAGCATTAATAGTAAATTTTATTTTTAATTTTAAATTTTTTTCGATATTCTACTATTTATATGTTATGCACACTGTTTTAATATAATATTTTAGGAATCCAAATCTTTATTTTAATATAATGATTTTTTACTGCTTTAAATATAGCTTCAAGCAATGTTACCCATCTACAAAGTTCTTATGGGGTAACTTCATAAAATACATACAAACAACAAAAACTTCATTTATACAAAGTTTCCTTAAGTTAAAATTAATGTTTATACAAAAACTAAATAGAAGTGCCATAAAAAGTATGCAATAACTATGATGATGTAGTATTTAAGAGAATAGTTTTTTTTCTTCTTGAAACATATATATATATATATATATATATATACATATATATATACATATATATATATATATATATATATATATATATATATATATATATATTAAACATATGTTACTTTAAGAAATTGTTATTAAGTTAAGTTAATATTCACATTGAGTAACATTAAAATATAAAAACTATTTTCATACAGTTAAGGAAAGACCTTTAAATACACCCCTTGATTCGTGGTTTTCAAAGAATTCGCGAAAGAATTTAAAAATAAATTTATGCAATTACTTAGTGAATTAAAAAATAACTTTATTTATAAAATAATTTAATAAGTCAACATACAGCCACTTAACTATTAACGTTTTCTAATTTTTTGTACATATAAAAAATAAAAAAAGGTATTTCAATATTTAGTAGGCCCACCTTGGGCATAAATTACAGCATGAAGTCGCCGTCGACATATCCAGGTTATCCGTTATATTGGTCGTTATTACAGCCCATGCACGAATTAATGAGGTTTTTAGTTTTTCTCGGCTTGTTGTGTCGTATTTGCGGACCAGTTTTTCCAAACCATTCCAGTTGTGTTCGATTGATTGAGGTCCGGTGCCTGGGGTGGGAAATTCAGCTGTCTTGGCGCCTGATATATAAGCTAGTCTCGAACAACGTGTACGGTGTGCTTGGGGTCATTGTCCTGCTGGAAAATCCACTTATTTCCCAGACCCAAGTTTTCAACGGAGTACTTCAAATTTTGCTCCAATATGTTTTTATATTGATGGCGGTCCATATTACCTTCGACAAAAACCAAACGACCCTCCCCAGATGATGCCATGGCCCCCCAAACCATAACACTGCCTCCACCGTGTTTTACATTAGGTATGACATTCTTTGGGTCAAGAGCAGTGTTAGGTTTTCTCCATACTTTAGACTTGCCATAATTTACAAATATATTATACTTACTTTCATCAGTAAAAAGGGCTGTTTTCCAGAAATTCAGGTCTTTATTTAAATGAGCCTTAACGAATTCGGTTCGAAGTTGACGGGTTTTATCCGAAATTAGTGGCATCTTTCGTGCAGTCTTGCTATTAAAGCCATTACTATGTAAAACATTTATTACTGTTCTGGATATTACAGTAACATTAGAACATCTTGCAAGATGTTTCGCCAACTTTGGAGCACTTATTTTTGAATTTTGATCCACTTCCTTTATGATACTCCTAACAATTCTTCCTGAAAGCTTTTTTGGTCGCCCGGATCTTGACTTGCTTTTAGCACTGTTGGTGTTTCTTACAATTGTTTGGACTGAAGCTCGAGTTAATTTTAAAGTTTTGGCAATTTCTCCATAGGATTTACCTTCCTTTTGGAGTTTGACCACTAAAATATGCACTGAAGTTCTCTTTCTTTTCTAACTCCCATTTTCAATAAAGTCGAGCTTCAAAAAACACTTTTTGTGATATAATGATAGAATTTCTTTCGTTTTCATTTTCTTTCTGTTTAATTTTAGTAGATGCCACACTGTATGTAGACTTTTTTCCGGCTAATGTTTAAGGTTATCTCTAATAACTTCTAGGTTACTAATATTTTCATTTCTTTTTTTTTCTCAGATAATCTTACATATTAATCACCCATATAAAGTAAATATCTGGTATTACCATTAATTCATGAAAACTTAAAAATATCTTGGTGTATGTAGAGTTTTTTCCTTAACTGTATATACAAGTAGCTTTTCGCATGTGTTTGTTTATGATTATTATATATATCAAATATTTCTATTTCTATTCTGAGCAGTTATAATATCCGCAAAAACTTTGTATGAACACTGAAGCTCTAGGTAAAATTATGGACTAATTTCAATAGAAATTCATTATGAATCGACTGATATTCTGAATGATTTTTAAAATTTTTAACATATTGGGATATAGTCCGAAATTTTAATTATGCCTTTAAATGTACTTAATGTTCCTTTGGCAGAAATATTAAACATATAAAAAAATTCTGCAAAAAGGATATTTTTTCCTTCTGATCCAGCTCACGAAAATATAATGCCATTCGCACTGTTTTTACACTTATTTTCTTGTTATCAACGTAATCAATGTCACAGAAACTTTATATTTATCGGTATGTATTTTCAATTTCCTTAGTTTGTAAATAAATTTCAACCCTGCAAATATTCCCTTATCTCTAGTTTTTATATTTGGGCAAAAAGAAAATTCCATTTAAAATTGTCGTTTATTTGTTATTTATCTTGTCTTTTGTAGTTGTCAATTTTAATGACTTTCTAATATTATTTTATTGTCTATCGTAAATAGGGAATTTACTGATAATTAATTGTTATATAAGCGTTAATGTTATGTAATGTATACTTGTAAAGTATAAAGTTGCAATAATGCTTTCTGTTTATATTTTATTATTTTGTAATTCTTTACTACATAGTTTCCTTTACCAAACAGTCTTTACATTTAGTATTAGAGGTATATTAAATTTATCATTACATTGGTATATATTTTTTTTCCAAACTTAAAATGTTAAAACAATTTAACTGAGATCAGGAAGAATAAGAAAAATTTCACAGTCCACAGTAAAGTTATAGTTAAAACCGGTTTATACAACTTCTTCTCCCCTTCATTTTCTTGGGCTAAAACACAAATATTGAAGAATATTCGTCTTAACACATTGTAGAGCTCTCAGCATCATTAGCAACTTCTGCTTGAAATTTAATTGCCTTTAAATGTACATTTACTGTCCATATATATATATATATATGTATACAAAAAGTAATTATTGTATTGATTTATGTTAGGCAAGTGCAGAAAATTTAATTAAAATTAATTCAAATGTTTATTGTTAATAAAATCTGACTAACAGAAAAAAATTCTAGATCTTCTGCAATACTTATTTAATAGTAGTGTGTATATATTTATATATTTACAATCAAATATATATATTTATATTTTAACATCATAAATCATTTAATTAGCATAAGTTTTCATAGATAAATATATATTTATGTACGTTACTTTAGTATTGGAATAAGAAAGGTCTTAACATTTTTGTTTATTATACATACAAATCGTTTTTTTTTTTATTTATTTATTTATTTATTTTTAAGGAATTGATGTATAAAATTGAAGTCGGCAGGGGTGTATCGTAGCACGGTGGGAAGAAATTTAGAAAAAAAGCGAATAATTGAAAATTCAAAATTAATATTTTGGAAAAGTAAAATATTCTAGGTAATAGTAGATAAAATAAAATTTACTAAAAAATTCTTTATTTTTTTTTTCATTCCTCGTTTAATGCGCCGTCAAAATTACAGATTTTTTACAATTTTTAACAAATTTAAAAACTGAAAATCGAACTTTATATATTTTATATTTCTGCGTTCTATTTTATAAAAAATAGGTGTTTAAAAACATAGTTACGATTTTTTTTTTTTAATTTTTTTTTGAAAAATATTTACTTGTTTTCTTAATCGGCCTAAAAACACTATTTTTTACATTTATATATTTTTTACATTTAAATCTTTTAAATGTACTTGGCTGAAAAACAAAAATTGTATTTTTAATAATGAAAATTTAATAATGCAAATAACAAAAACGGATTTTTTCAGATTTGAAAAAAAAATCCAATGAAAATATGCTTGTTTTCTGAAAAAAAATGATGTTACAATATATTATGCTTTAAATAAAAATAGATATACATAGCATAGATATACGTGCAAGTTTTGCCTTATTAAAGCACTTTAACGCACAAAAAAAACTTCGAATACGGGAGCTATGGTCAGTTTTAAATCGATCCTCACGAAATTTGTTGGTATGGTTTTTGCTTAGACAAAACTCACCTGTTAAAAATTTTATGGGGGTATAGACATATTTAGGACATTTATAAGCGTTTGACCCATTTCCGGAAAAATTGTGGTTCGATTATAACCAATTTTACCATGTTATAGCATTGGCCCAAGAAAAGCTCACGTACCGAGATTCATTAGGTTATCCTTAAAACGGCAAATAATGCGCTTTTCCCTTCTCTGAATTAAGCGTCATTTTTGGCGTTTCGCTATGGTTTGAGGTCCGGAAAATACCGGGATTTCCCGTCAAAATACTCTCGGGAATTCCCGCGAATTTTTTTAATTTTCTCGAGAAGATTGGAAATTAAATATTCTTGTAGTTTTACAATTATATAGGAAAACTTTCGGTATTTTTAACACCTTTTATTAATGAAATATTGACGTTACTCTAAACATGGTACTTGCAAGAGTTTAACACATATAATAAATACATAGAACGTTATCAGAAAAAACCGCTAGTGTTGCATGAATTAGGTTTTTGTATTGTATTTGTACTTATTTATCTATGGTTTAACGAAATTACTAACAAGTTGTTCAAATGAAATTTAAAATCACCTTTATTTTTGTCATGCTCAAATTTTAGGTACTTTAGTTTTATAATAGATTTGTAGAAATGAATATTAAATAAGTTGAACTATTATAAAAAAAATTACTTGGTTGGGAGATTGTTCATTCTGACACAACATTTTCCTTTGAAACAACATCTCTTATCCAAGCAGAGGATCTATAATTTTATATGTAAATGTTATAACTTCAAAATACTTATAAAAAAAACTAATTTCATGTTGCATTCAAACGTATATGAGATTATTTTCATAAGATTTCTGAAAAATATTATTTCGAACCAATTTTTAGTATTTAGTAAGAATTCGTTAAGTAAAAAAGAAAAGTCAGTAAGTTAAATAAATAAAATAGAAATAAACGAAAAGCTATTTATAATGAAATTTATTCATTATATTATTGCGTATTATTACAAAGTTTTAGCATCAAAAACACATTAACGTAAAAGTCTGAGACACAGTTTTTAGCATAAATTACGAAGGGTACTAATTTTATTTGCATAAAATATTTAACATTTTCTTAATCTTAAAAACGGCAATATATTTTATATTATATTATCATTTTTCGATAACTCAGTATGATTTATAATGTTTCGTTTTGTTTTATTTAAGAAAAAAATATTCCTTTATAAAAATCAAGGCATTTTTTTCTTATAACCAGAGTTTTAAACAATTTCCTTGAATCCCGGGAATTCCGCAGGAAATTGATTTTTTCGTTCCCTTTTCCCGGTAAAAGAAATATTACCGGAAACCACAAACCCTAGTCGGTGCGCTTATGAAAAGTACTATGTGTTTTCGAAAACATTTCAGAAATGCGAAAATACAATTTAGTCTTTCATGAAAGACAAACAATATCACAGGTTCCTTCCATATCACCGATTTCAATGGAATTCTCTACAGGCTGGCTACTGAAAGTGTTACTTAAAATTTCACCAGAGGTGTACCCGTTCAGTTACTGATAACTTCGGAACTACACACAGTAAAACTTTAGCTATAATTTCTTTTGAACGTTTAAACTTCTGGCTTTGGTTAAAGTTGGACATATAAAAATCAAATCATTATATCTTAGAAAAACGGTATTTTAATTTTTTTTTTAATTATATAATATTGAAATAATTTTTTCCCTACTTTTTAAGGTTAAAACTTATTTAGTTTAGGAGTTATGAAGCAAAATATGGTAAAAAACATTTTTTAATGTAATTTAAAGTATTTTTTTAATGAGGTCATACTTAAATCAACTTTTATATGAGCCATTATTAAAAATTTTGATTAAAAAAAAAAAAAAAACAATAATTCTTTATGGCAGATTAAAAACATTGCGTATGTGCAAACATTTTTAAAAACTAGAAGTTGATGTACAATTCTGATAAAAATTATGCGTAATATCAAAATCTTCTAACTCATTTAAATAAAATATATGATATTTGAAGTGTTTGATGATATTAGTGTCGTATATTTTAGGGTTTCCTAGTAAAATTAAGAAAAAAATTCATTATGTTAAAAATCGCAATTTTTAAAAATTTTATAAAAAATGCAGACTAAGTCTAAGTTAATTGTGGCCCTCTTTTATGCGCCTCTACATTTCCGTTAAGCATTAATAACACCACCCAATTATGCCAATTATGGTCAGCTTCGTGCTGTACATTCGGTGTGCCTTAGCAAAATCTGTTTAAAACAAACAAAGTCCGTTTTCAACTATCAATGAAGTTTGACTTAAATTTATGGCCCCTATCAATTATATTTATCGTCGTTCTTTTGTCAATATATCCTAGATTTGTACAAAATGCAATTCGCTATATAAAAATACAAGAGCAAAAAATGCAATATTTGCGTAATTTTAAAAAATTCCACAAAATTATTTTAAATACTCTACGATTTTGTTGTATGAAATAATAAAAAAACTAAGTACACGCTGTAACCCATATTATTCGGTTAAAAACTGTGAATGTGCATCGCGAAAAACTATTTTTTTTTCTTTAATTTTCGCTCTTGTTATCCAAACTTTGAGACTATCTACTGCGTTGGCCCACATCACACAGTGGGGTCAAACGCAAATTTTTTGATAATAAATCTGAATCTCCTAAACTACTGGTCGGATCAAATTGAAATGTATGGAAGAGTTGTAGAGGAGGACCTAAGCTTTCAGAAAAATCATCTTGTAGTCACCCTGTGATAACACGAGATAAGCTACAGGGTGACAAAGTTGACTACCTCGAGTATGTAAAAGTTAAAAAAAAATCGTAACTTGTACAAATGAAGTCCGATTTTAAAGATTTTTATATTTCTGGAAAGTGCTTGGCAAGATAAAGAAAAAATAAGCTTACTCATCTAAGTTATCTCTTACAGTTAAAAAGATATTTACGCTTGAATTTTGATTTTTTGATTTTTTGGCTCGACTTTCTTTCGTTTTTCGGGAATAAGTCCGGAGATATATGAGGCAAAAATTTTTTAAAAATATTCTGTAATTTGCTACATATTTCAAAATAATATGCTGAAACAATTTTTGGATTATCTCAATTCGTCTAGACTTGAAAAATATTCAAAGTCAGCACTCTGAAATTGGCATGAAAAATGGCTATTTTTTTACAAAAATATAGTACAATTCATTCACTTTTTTCTCAAAGTTCCGTTAATAAAAAAATTTTTCCTTATTAATTTCAAAAGATAAGGCTTCATAAATGGTTAATAAAGAAATTTTGAATTGATTTAAGTTTGCACCCTACATCCAGCATTGGCCGAAAATTGTCAATGTTAAAAAATAGTTTCATTTTTATCGATTAATAAAAAAAATGTCACGCGAGCTTTTTTAAATTTGGTACCCATATTTTTTATAGAAATAGATTTAGAATGATTTAACACTAAACTGCTTCCCGCCCGGCCAAAAACGAATGCAGGAGTGGAGATTTTATGTTAAAAGTCAGTTTTTTAACGACTATTTTTAAAAGCATATTAAAAGCATATTAGTATAATATTTTTAATATTATTTCTTATGTAGTGTATAAAACACAAATCAAGCTTTATTTCCTAAAAAAATCAATAAAATAGCTCCAATAAGCTATTTTTGGTAATTTTTCAAAAATAATTTTTTTTTCCAAAAATAGCTGAAAATCCAAAAAAATTTAATTTTTTTAATACAACTCCACTAATTTTGCAAATACTTTAAAAATGTTAAAAGAATATATTTACCAATTCAACGATATATAAAATGTTGATATAGGTCATTTAATAATAGTAATATAATGGCCTCAAAACTACCAAGTCACGTCAAAATTTGCAAAATTCACTATTTTGTTCCGTATTTCTATATGTGTGTATACGTAACACTCAACTGCATTGCTTATTTTTGTTACGAGATAATAATATTTATTAATGAATTTATTTAAAGTGTTCATAATTTTTTTCTACTGAAAAGGTTTTTAAAATTACCTAAGTACATAAATAAGTATATTTTCCTTCGTTTTTTATTATATTTTTTTTAAGTTTATAAATAATTTACCTAGCTACTTAATTAATGTATTATAACAAAAATGATTTTTTTTACAATCGCATAGGCACATTTTTTGACGTACCTGTTTAACACTACAGGTCATAAAAATAAACTGAATGAAATTGGGGGCTTTGAGCAAAAATTTAAATTTTTTAATTCATTTTTGCCTGTCACCATTTACCTGATATAAATACTCTTTTTCTATATATAAGTATCCTTATAAATATGCAGATTTATTAGTGAATTTGCCATTATGGAGATTAAATTAAAACACTTTTCTATTTGCAAAGTAATCTGGGATAATCTATCTGATATTATAAATCGTCCAGAAAAAATAAGAAAACTCATTGATACAGTAGTATCTTTTGGTTTAACTCTTACTGCAGAAGACAGTTTAAAGCTCGAAAATTTTTATAAATCATACGAAAAAGGATGCAAGCTTCAGATTGGTCAATACCAAAGTTCAAGAAGAAAAATGAAGAGTGGTTGGAGGGAGAAATACCAATTTTCATCGGAAAACAGAAAGAGGGTCGACCAAAAAGAAGTTACGATGAAGTTCAGCTAAGAACAAAGAGGACCAAACAGGAATCTATTCTAAATTCACATACGAATGTCGAAATAAAAGATACATTTAAAGCTTTAGTAACACGTACGCAACCAACGGAAGTAGAAAAAGTTATAGATGTGTTACCAACAGCTTCTCCCAATCGATTACATCGGATAATCGAAAGCATAGTGACACCGAAATCAACATCGTCCTTTACCTCTGAAGATGCTTTAGCTCTAATATTAAATTTAGGATTATCAAGAAACCAATGCGAGATTTTGAGGAAATCTGTTAGCGAAAAAGGATATGATATCTTTCCCAGTAGCAAATCAGTGAGAGAAGCGAAAAGTAATATTTTACAGCCTATGGAGCACCCGGTTAATGCTTCTGTTAAAAGTGCTAAAGTTAATATATTGCAATTACTTGAAAATACTGCCTCTAGAATTATATCTACCTTCAGCAATGATAACATTGAAAAATGCAAAGACTCTGAACTTATTTTAATATTCAAAAGGGGCTGCGATGGAACATCAGGATTTTCGGAATACAAACAACTGGATGGAAGTAATTCTGGAAATAATTATTCCTCGCTGTTTATAGCGTCTCTGGTACCACTTCGAATGCGCTTAAATAAGCCTTCCTCATCGACAAGAAATGACTCGCTTTTTGATGATATATGGATAAATTTAACTCCAGGTTCCAAATTTTTGTGCCGTCCAATCCTTTTCGATTACACAAAAGAAACCACGGTTACAATAAACAGCATTGTCAACCAATTGGAAGAAGAAATTAAAGCATTGCCCCCAATATATGTAAAAGTATCAAACAGAACTATTAAAGTTACATTTCAACATCAATTAACGATGATTGATGGAAAAGTTACAAACGCTATCACAGATACAACATCTACATGGAAATGTAATATATGTGGAAAAATAAGTTCACAATTTCAGGATAATTCTGAAGTCCTTGTTAATAAAAATTCTTTAAAATTTTGAATATCACCACTCCACGCAAGGATAAGATTTTTGGGGTTCTGCTTACATCTTGCATATGATATGAAGTACAGAAATATTCCCGGGCAGGAAAATGCTACAGTAAAAAACAATTTGGAACTTCACGAATTACGAAAAGAGGAGAAGAAAAGAATTCAATTAGAATTCAAAGAACAACTCGGATTAATAATTGATAAACCTCTACATGGCTATGGAAGCTCAAATGATGGAAATACAGCAAGACGTTTCTTTGAAAATCCGGAACTCACATTTTTAATCACAGGCATTGACTTAAATATTTTGAAGCGTTTTAAGATTATATTGGCAGCCATTAATAGCAAAAAACAAATTAATGCGGACAAATTTAAAATTTTTGCTTACGAAACTAAAGAACTACTTAACATTACAAACCCCTGGAAATCAATGACTCCAACAATTCACAAAGTATTGGCTCATAGTAAAGAAATAATAGAAAATAGTATTTTGCCATTGGAAGAGCTAACAGAGGAAGTACAGTAAGCCAGAAATAAAGATGTTAAACATTTCCGACTCTTCAATACCCGAAAATGTTCGAAAATAGCGCAAAATATGGACTTAATGGAATATTTATTAATATCATCAGATCCCGTTATATATTCTATAAGAACACGATGGCTACCAAAAATCACTCTTGAAATAGAAAAAGAGGATTCCGAAGCTAAGGAAGTTAAAAATTTGCTAACGTTTGATGTTTCTGATTATTTTCAAGAAAATATCTAATAATATCTTCGATAATATATTCTTAATAAAATAAATATACGGGATTTATGTATAATAAGTATGTAAATCTGTAGAACAAATTAAATAAACATTACTCAAATAAAGAATTTACTACTTTATAATAACAAATATATACCTACATAATACATTAGCAAACTAAAATGTTACGTAAAATACGGAACAAAATAGTGAATTTTGCAACTTTTGACGTGATTTGGTAGTTTTGAGGCCATTATATTACTATTATTAAATGACCTATATCAACATTTTATATATCGTTGAATTGGTAAATAAGTCTATTTTTATATTCTTTTAACATTTTTAAAGTATTTGCAAATTTATTTTTGAAAAATTTCCAAAAATAGGTTATTGGAGCTATTTTATTGATTTTTTTAGGAAATAAAGCTTGATTTGTGTTTTATACATTACATAAGAAATAATATTAAAAATATTATGCTAATATGCTTTTAATATGCTTTTAAAAATAGTCATTAAAAAAACTGACTTTTAACATAAAATCTCCACTCCTGCATTCGTTTTTGGCCGGGCGGGAAGCAGTTTAGTGTTAAATCATTCTAAATCTATTTCTATAAAAAATATGGGTACCAAATTTAAAAAAGCTCGCGTGACATTTTTTTTATTAATCGATAAAAATGAAACTATTTTTTAGCATTGACAATTTTCGGCCAATGCTGGATGTAGGGTGCAAACTTAAATCAATTCAAAATTTCTTTATTAACCATTTATGAAGCCTTATCTTTTGAAATTAATAAGGAAAAAAATGTTTTTATTAACGGAACTTTGAGAAAAAAGTGAATGAATTGTACTATATTTTTGTAAAAAAATAGCCATTTTTCATGCCAATTTCAGAGTGCTGACTTTGAATATTTTTCAATTCTAGACGAATTGAGATAATCCAAAAATTCTTTCAGCATATTATTTTGAAATATGTAGCAAATTACAGAATATTTTTAAAAAATTTTTGCCTCATATATCTCTGGACTTATTCCCGAAAAACGAAAGAAAGTCGAGCCAAAAAATCAAAAATTCAAAATTCAAGCGTAAATATCTTTTTAACTGTAAGAGATAACTTAGATGAGTAAGCTTATTTTTTCTTTATCTTGCCAAGCACTTTCCAGAAATATAAAAATCTTTAAAATCGGACTTCATTTGTACAAGTTACGATTTTTTTTAACTTTTACATACTCGAGGTAGTCAACTTTGTCATCCTGTAGCTTATCTCGTGTTATCACAGGGTGACTACAAGATGATTTTTCTGAAAGCTTAGGTCCTCCTCTACAACTCTTCCATACATTTCAATTTGATCCGACCAGTAGTTTAGGAGATTCAGATTTATTACCAAAAAATTTGCGTTTGACCCCACTGTGCATCAATAGTATATAGCATAAAATACGCATAATTATAACAAGTATCAATCTCTGTTTTAAAATTTGCGTTCCGATAAGAAGCGCACGGAAGCCTCCGAAAAAACCAAGAATTTTGTCTTCAAAATTCGACTAGCCTGTATTTAAATATTAACAGTCTGCAGAATAACAAAGAAGATGTAGAATTTATTATAATTTAAGCCCTTTTTATAAGATTTTTAACTTCGGACAATATTCATGATTATAGCACGAAAACTATGGCGATAAAATTTTGCACTCTATTAGTCTCTAGTCTTGTGAGTTCAGATCTGCAACCCGTTTGTTTAAAGTAGTTTTACCACAAGACTTATTAAGGATATAAGTCAGTTTCAGCCAGGTTAAACAGCTTTGATAATAGCCCATATAAAATATTTGACTTCAGATTATATTTTACAATACACAGTGGGGCAGAATCGAAATTTTTTGGAAATAAATCAGTAACTTCTGATCAGATGGTTGGATTTTCATGAAATTTGGTGCAGACGTAGCAGAGGAGCGTAAAATGTCAAGTTTGGAAGAGGGGCACAACAAACCACTCAGGGACGGAGCTAAGGGTGCTCAAAGTTAGGTACCTCTGACATAAAAAAATTTTAATCGGTTGCCAAATTTTTGTTTCTCATCCGATTTCAAATATTTTTATATATTGTTGTAGGCCCTGATAATTCCTTTAAAAAATATGCTTACATATCCTATTTATCTCTTATAATTTTAGAGTTATTTGCTTTTGAATTTTTAAGCACCATAGTTTTGCATGTTCTTGGTCCAGTTTTTTTATATATATCCTAGTATTTCCGACCGATTTTCTTAGTTTTTTTCTTAGCTAGTTAAAGAACAAAATTATCTTTTGAATAAAAAAAAAAAATTGAAGTCGGTATCTTTACCGAGTCCAAAAATAAACGATTTTGAATTTGAAAATTGCAAAACCGACGACTTTTTGTGTTATTACACTCTTTTTTATCTAAAATAAAATTTTCTTTAGCAACGTATAATAGTTTTGCACTTTTCTGAAAGGTATCTACACAGAGATTACTTTAAGATAAAAACCAAGCCCAATAACTCAACTGGTCATGGTGCACACCCACCCGAATTCGACCCATTTTATACGAAAGTTTTGATTTTAGACCATATTTTCTCAAATCCCAAAGCACGAATCGACAAGCGGAATATATTTTAAGAATCCTCGGTACGTTGTTAAAAGTTCTAAATCAAAATCTACGGGACTTCGGAAAAATGTGGATTCTATAGCTATAAATGTAAAAAAATCCCATTTTTGGGAATTTTGATTAGTTTTTTTGGGAATTCAGGAAAAACCTACCCCTGATTGAAATTTGGTTAACGCGCTTTCATTTATATTAATGAGATCCACATTTCCTGCAAATTTCATTAAGATATCTTCATAAACAAATATGTTATTACAATTAAACAATTTGTATTTTCTCCAAAAACACCAAATTGGGGCTTTTGTTCGGTTTATTTCTAAATAGCGAAAGAATTTTTAAAAATATGTATTCCAAATTAAGCTTATCCTTTAGCATATATAATTTCCGATCCTTTGCAAAAAGATTGAAGTCAATATCATGCTTCGTTTTAGAAATATGCGCCTTTAAACTTCAATGCGTTGACCATTATTATATTTGCTTCTATCTATAATGTCATAAACATAGGATTCAGCAGCAGAAAATTTTTTGGAAGCGTCATCTTCCTCATACCAAACCAAAAAGAAAATAACGTTTGCCTGGATACTGACATTCCCCTAAAACAATTAATTTATCAAAAAATTGCGGAAATTTGCATCCCTTTTTAAACATTTTACATCACAAGACTTTATATTAATTTTAAAAATAAATATTATATCAAATCTAGCCGAATCACAGAAGTTTAACTCTATAATAGGATAATTTATTGGTCAAAATTGCATTTCTTACTAGCATTATAAACAACAACAAATCTAAAACACGAAACATAATCACAGATCAAAAAAAAATATTTCTTTTTAGTTAATACAAACCTTTAACTTTAATAATAAAGACTAAATAGAATTTTACTGTCATCCCAACAAATTTTATTAAAACTTGCAGATGGTTGTTAAAAAAGGTGGAAAAACTTTCAGCTGTAGCTGGTGCAACATATGTTGAGTTTGAAGCTTTACAGGTGTACGAATATTGAGAGCAAAACAAAATTGAATCAATAGCAAAACTATTTTGGTGTCAAAATAAATTTTGAAATTTGAATTAATCGGAGCTAGATTGTCCATTTCTACCCATACAGCATAAATTAATTTTCTTGGTCTAGAGTCTAAACTCCTTTGGAATAGGATAGAAATTCTATTCGTAAATATTTAAAAACATATTGTCAGAATTGTATGCAAAAATTAGCATATTATTTTATTGGATTTACCAATATCCAACAAATCAATTTTTAGAAAAATTATAAATTATACTGGTTAGCAAATACTTATGGCTTTTTTCACCCACCAATATCATAGGTATTTGCGATTCAATTAAAAGAGAAAAAAAAACAATAATAATATTATTTGTTTGTTTTTATTGTTTACATAAATAATAAAACCGCCTAATTTTAATGCACGGTAAAACACAAAATTTTCCAACATAATAAATTAAATTATTATATCTTATTAAAACATATTATTTTATGCATACGAAAACTCGCCTCGCGATAGCACATAAGTACATATGTATTAGAGTGGTAAAAATTTATGTTTATTGTACATCATATAATATAATTAATTTCCCTTTGTACGACTTCTATCTTAACGTGAATTTTAGGCTTACGATAAAAAAATAAAAAAAGTGGACAAAAAGTAATCTAATTTTGAAATAGGGAATTCTTTTCATAATTTTAGGTAAATTATTTGTTTCAAATAAGGATAAATTAGGACCACCCTAATGTATATGCATGATTCACATAGATTTTCACTATGTAAATTTATATAAATTGTGGATATAGATTAAGGTCAAAAATAATTTTAATTTGCGCAAGCAAAATTTCTAAAACATCTTTGTTTATAAGCAGCAAATAAT
Source organism: Protocalliphora azurea (assembly GCA_932274085.1). Lineage (NCBI taxonomy): Eukaryota > Metazoa > Arthropoda > Insecta > Diptera > Calliphoridae > Protocalliphora > Protocalliphora azurea. The sequence continues at coordinate 42,043,731 of OW026519.1, forward strand.
AAAATAAATGTACACAAAACCTTTCAATAAAACATTTAAAAAAGAAAACCACAATATTAAAATAACTATTTATAACTACAAACAACTTAAACAAACTTAATATTTCTTTACTTCCAGTGAAAGATACAATATGATTTAAATATATTAAATTATACTGCGTCAAGAAAGTATTAACAAATAAATTGTTCTCCACTAAACGCACTATTGATGGTAAATTTTTAAACCACTCAGATTTGAAAGCAGTTTTGTTTTAGTTCTTGATAGGAAATTCTTTCAACATACTTCAGTACATAATGGTCTAGGAAGGACCATTAACATAGTTCATTCAAGATTTTTTAAATGTAGTTGGTTTCAAAAATGGATTCAATTTACTGAAGTTCGTAAAAAGGTAATAGTGACTGGATATATATATATATATATATATATATATATATATATATATATATATATATATATGTAATATATATGTAATATATATATATAGTGCGGCTATTTTTGGCTCGATTTCGATGTTTTTTTTTAACAATCTTAAACAAATTTATGACAAGTCCTTCAATTCCGTATAAAAATAATTTTGTTTATAATTCTGACATTATGGACCGCCTTTGCTTTCTTTCACGGATTTTTCACAGCAAAATTTTCCAACTACATCGACCTAAGTTATATGCGTTTGTCAAATGCCATTGCCACATAATGACGAAGGACAATCTAACATCTTTAGGAATCATCTGCTCATAAGAATCGCAGAATGGATATATATTGTATGTTTTTTATCTTTACTCCTAGAACAGTATTAACTAAATATCTCTGCGAATTAGGGAATTTGCTTTAAAATGGCACCGGTTTGTTTTTTCGTATTTTGTGGAAAAAAAGACTTTTTAAAATATTGAAATAATACTATGGATAACTTAATTTTGGGTAAGCTATATGTAGAAGGATCGCTAAAATTATAATTAAAAAAAATACAGTAAAAGTATTTCGTTGACAGCGCTTTGAATGAATAAAAACCATTTAGAAACCGTTGCCGAGAATCACTTTCTCGAAGGTTACCAAAAGTTATCGCAGTTTAAAGTTGAAAATTTAAAAAATTCTCAAAATTTCATCAAATCTTAATCAAATCAAATCAAATCTTATGAAAAGCTATTATTATCGTTATTAATTTTATTTATTTAAATTTATTTTATTTTATTTATTTAATATCAAATGAAATTACATTTTCTTACAGGCTAGCATATATACTAAAAGCTATTTACAATAAAATTTTTTCCTAAACTATCAATTGTAAAGCCTTATTATTTAACTAAGTTAAAAATAATCTTCTTAATATCGATTGGATTTACAGAATATAATATTAACATTTATATGAATTTATGCACTTTAGGGTGATTCCCAAAAGTGGGCTTATATGGGAGCAATGGTAGATTATGGAGCGATTTTCATAAAATTTGTCACTTTGATTTCTAGTTATATAAAACTTATTTGTGTCGAATATAAACTTGATGCTAACATTTTGATGTGATTTGTACACGTTAAAGTGATTATCGAGGAGCGTTTTATACAGGAGATGCGGTCAACTATGGACCAATATTCATGAAATTTGGCACTAAGATTGATACTTACACAGATCTTCCTTATCCCGAATTTCATTACAATACTGCCATATCTAAGGCGTTTATAATCGTTAAACCCCAATTCCGGGAGAACATTTGTATGGGGGCTTGGTGAAATAACGACCGTTCATAACCAATTTCAACAGGCTCCGTCTTTGTGCCATAGTAAATATTGCGCCAAATTTCATAAAGATATCTTTAAAATTCCGACCTGAACTTTGTTCACAATGTTTACATTTACAGACAGCCAGCTAGCCGATCAGTCGGACGGACGGATGGACATCGTTAAATCGACTCAGAAATTGATTGCCGAACGGTACACTTTGAAGTAGGAGTCCGAAGGATTTTCTGTGCGTTACAAACATCAACACAAACGCATAATACCCCATGGTGGTGTAAGGTATAAAAATGTAAAAAAAAATAAAGCAAAACTTCAAATACAAGAGAAAATATTTTCTTTTTAAAACAATTTTGAACAAGTTTATCAACTAAGCATATATCCATGAAAACAGAGAGTGGTACCTTTCAGGCGGCATTTCAAATTACAAATATAAAGAAATATATTTTAAATTTTTCATTCATATATTTTGTTTTTGTTTTTTCATATTTTAGTTTTTTGACATCAGAAGAATTATGTTCGAAAACTCTCACAAGTGGTTCTACCTTATGTTATTATATTATGGATTAAACTATAGAAAAAAATCATAAACTTTTTAGATCACTCAAAAATCAATTTTAAAGAAGATATAATAGCGTCATATTTTTAAGTTTATGAAAGTGCATTTTTGTCCATAAATTCTACAAATTACGTAATTTTTTATGGCGCCCTTGATTTTATGATAAATCTCTCAAGCAAAATACGCTTAGGTAAAAGCATCTCGTTTTCAGCCAAAATTGATTTATTTTGACGGATTAAAAAAGTTATCAATGAAATAAAGTACAGCAAGTCTTCCAATGTGCCTTTATAATTTTAAGATATATTGTGGCATCCAAAAATGCTGAAGTAAAATCTGAAAATTTTGCCATATTTTAAAAAGTCTTTAAAATTTTTGCAATAAAATATTTACATGCGCCCCTTCGATCGTGGAATATTAGTGTCAAAAAAAATCAATTTATGCAGGAAACTGATTTTCTGAAAATAGTCCAGAGAGTGTGCCTGCGAAAAATTTTATTTTTCTCAAGATTTGTAGGACAAAAACTCTCTTATTCACGTCACAACACATGGATACGTCACAGCTAGCAATTGTATTCCGGGATTTCCAGTCCAGGGATTTCCACGGAAATTTTCTATTTTTCCGCTATCCCGGAAATTCCTTTGGGAATCCGGGAATTTTCAAATCACTTAAATTTATGAAAACTGCTAGAATTTTAACAAAAAAATTAATTTTAGTATTTTTTTAACAAAATTAAACTTAAAATCTTAGTTGGAAGCTGAGTCATAACCACAATTTCATAATTGTGTGTTAAAGCATAAGATGAATCCATGTCACTTCCTTTCCGAAATGACTTTGACAGCGCTGTCAAATGACAGACTTATTTAAAATTAAATTACTAAACACTTTAGAGATATAATGTAGCACTAAAGACCACCAATTGGTTGAAAGGTTATTTTCATAAATTTTTCAATATTATTAACAATATGCTGAATTTGTCTTGCAGAAATTTTATAATAAAATATATATGAAAAAGTCATTAAACGGTGTAAGGAGAGACTCCGATAAGTTATAAAGTATTTACATAATGGTCTATAGCTAGGAATGTATTGAAAATTTATCAGACCTATAGTGTTAATAAAGTTTGAATTATTATCAGTAGACTATATTAAATCAATTTATAACAGCTTAACGTTTTATTTCAATACTGGAAAAAACTTTACAGAAATGTGTTTACCCATTTTTAATTTATTTTTTGTTATGCCCAGAAAACTAAATTTTATTTAATTCTTTTTTAATTATTTAATTTATCATTGTGCACTGACTTTCCATCAAAAATAATAAAAAAGTTGAGTTGTAATAAATTGGCTTTATAAAACAAGCTCTGTAATTTTATTTTTTGTGAACTGTTTTTAAAGTTACTATATGTACGTATGTTTGTATGTATGTATGTATGTAGGTATGCATGTATGTATATATATACATACCTTCATACCTACACATATATATAAATAAATATATATATATATATTAATTATTTAAGAAAATATAAAAATTTATAAATTTTTAATCGAGTTGACTAAATTATAGATCAAATTTAATTTTTTCCTGTTTTAGATCCGTTAATGCATAGATTCACATCTATATATATGTCTCAAATGTTCATCTTATATAGATTAACGATATTTATTATTTTTAATTCGGGATCTAAAAGTGCAGGAAATTGCAGTACCTTAATCACAGCCGATGCAGAATTACCTCGTTTTTAAATATATTACATCAGATTGCATCTTCGTTATACAGTGACCAAAAAGTATAAAAATAATAAAATAGCTGCTTTTGCCGGATAGCAATAGAGTAATAACATACAAAGTAATGTTGTTTCTCCAACACCAAAAATTTGAACTTGTGGCGAAAAAATCAAAATTATAAATAAAAAATCAAAATTATAAATAATAACTTAGTTCGTTTCAATCATATTTTTCTAATTTTTCAACTTTGAGCAACTGGAACGTATATAATCGAGTTTAATGGCGAACTAAAAAACATAAGCAATAAAGTAATACGTGGGATCAGATCTCAACTTGATTTACGTAAAAAAATGAGCATACAAAACAATTGTTTTGGTACCCAAATAAAAACTGGTGAAATTTGGACATCGCGAACATAATTCATCAGTTATTACACCAAAAAAGAAATTTTTTTCATATTCTTTTCGCAAAAAACGCATTATTTATTATATAGTAAAAAATATATATAGAAAATATATTAAAAATAAAGCATGGAGAACTTATCCCGTTTTCTTAGATAGCATAAACGGAAAAATGCATTTAAAAATACTTTAGGCATGACAACATATCTGTAGCATTCGCGTTTTAATGTACATATACAGTAATTTCGTATTTCTTTACATAGAACGCATTGTTAAATTAAACAAAACACATTGTAAAAGATTTATTGGACACCCAGCAGAATGTAATGCATTTTCTAGCCCGCCACGACCGTCATCAGCACTCTTCAGCGTCCCACGGTGGTGTTCTCTGTAAACATCATCTATTTAAATTAAAACTTTTCGGGAAATGGAATCTTTAACATATTTTCCCTATATGTTATTAAGTAAGACGATTGGTTTATGAAAAAGCTTTTTACAACTATTTTGTATTCTCTTTTTCAATTATTATTGTTTATATGCTTAAAGCTACCAGTTAGGTAGTAAATCAAACAATGAATAACTGTTATTGTTTAGCCACTTATTAAGTAGCAATGAACAATGTTGTTGTTAATTGATTTGTCCCTTCTATTTAATAATTGTGTAAGCATACATTGTAAAAGTTTTATTGGACACTCGGCAGAATGTTCAAATATATATGGAAATTTTTTGGTCGATTTTTTTATTAAGTCATCTTGCTTGGTGTTATTTATAAATTTATTTAAATTTCTTTAGAAATATTTCAAAAACTAATGAGAAGTAGAAGGAGGTTTCTAAATTAAAAAGTAATAATAATAACTCTTTTCTGTCCTTATTTTTTTTTTTTTTTTTTTTGAGTATTTAGCCTTTTTTGACATTTTTCGGAGTTAAATTTAGACTCTTTTTTCTCATTTTCTTGCGAAACTGATGGTGAGTTAACTACTAAGCTCGAATATCATTCATGTTAATTGAAAACGAAACTATAAAAATTTCCTTCTTAATTTTATGTACCTCATTCAGATAAAAAGTATGTACATTCAGATAAAAGGTATGTATATCAAATGTTTTTTTCATGCCACACAGGTACTATTTATAATATTGTACCTATATACGAGTATATAATTAGATATGTATGTAAGTATGAATGTATGTATGTATGTATGTATGTAATTATGTTTGTATGTATGTACGTATGTTTGTATGTATGTTTGTATGAATGTATATATGTATGCATGTGTGTATGTATGTACGTGTGTATGTATCTATGTATCCACATAATGTAGATTTTCAGTAATGTACATTTCTTACTTCCATCCAAGTAATTGCAATTCAAAAATAGATATAGAGATGGAGTTGTATTCGTTATATTATTTGTGCATGTTCATAAGAAAATTTTTAGGTCACGACATCAGGCAAAGTACTCGACATTGCTAAAATAGATAAAGACGTTCACTTTATGTTACGTGGGTGTAAAAAGATTTCTCGAAAAGGTAGGAGGGATACAAATTCCAAGTCGTCGAGTTCAACTATTGTTAAGTTAACCTCAATGTTCTATTTAATAAGTTAGTTGCTGTTCATATGTCTGTATTTACAGTAAAGAATACCTAGAATACGAGAACAAAATAAAAATGTAACAAAGAACGACAATTTACAAATATCTACAAATAAAAAATATAAGAAAGAAATGAGGTTACAAAACTGCTTAGTCGCGCTCTGTTTGCAACTAAAAAAAAGGTTAATGTTAACACACGAGGATCGCACAGATAAAATTAGTGATCAAATTAATGATTATTATAAAAATAATTCAGATAATAGTTAATAATTATGATTACGAGCTAAGGAAATTAATGTTGTAATTAAAAATATACAAGGGTGTAAAAAAAGACTCTTCCCATGAAGAGAAAATAATTCCAATTTTAGTTATTTTTTTTAACATTATCTGTAAGTGAAATTTGGCCCATCCCCGTGCAATCGTTAAACGTTGCAAAAGTTAGTATATTCTTCGCCATGCTGCCAGCGTCTTTAACAGCCCAACATAGATATAAAAACACACAACGACCTTAGGGTACATTATAACAATTGAAAAAATGTTTCAGATGCAAGCGAGGAAAAACAATGAATAGGTAGGTAGTTATATTTACACAAAAAGTGCAATGGAGTAATAAAAAGAAATTTAAGGATGAGAATTTTTAAATTTTATAGCAAACAAAAGTAAAGATTGGTAGCAAAAATTTTTATTTTATTTGTGTTAGGTAGAAAGAAAGGTAGAATACGAAAAAATAGGAAATCTTTTTCTTCTCATTTTTTATCTTTCTCTACTGACAAGCACCATAACCTTACGTGGTATAGGGAAACCGTATAATTTAAGTGCATCTAAAATGGGAGTAGTATGTCTTAGTTTTAAAATAATTCGAGGGAAACATGAGATTATTTATTTTTTCGTTTATGCCAAATATCTAAAGAAAGCAAGTTCAAAATCAAGTTTTAGTGGTTTAAATTTAAAGAATCTTAGATATTACATATCTATATATATATATTTATTTGCTATTAAATTTTATGTAGCTACAAGTCCAATAACATAAGAATAAATCAAAATTTCGAGATAAAATAATTCAATTATATTTTATTAAACTAAACTGTGCTGTAATAAAAATTTACTTTTACATCTAGAGTTTTCAAATTATGCGAAAAATAATTTAAAAAATGAAATAATTAACATTATGAGAAAAAGGAATTAAACATTTTACATCTTTAATTCACCCAATGAATGTTATTTCATTCATTATCTAAGAAAAACAAACCATATTCCAAATCAAATGATCTTTTTCCAACTATCTTGATGTTGCCACGTGTATAAAAAAATAATGAAATTTCCCAGTTTAATCCTCTGACAACCATAAATTGGGGGAATGGTTTGAATATAGAATAATTTTAAAAATTTTTTAAGCAAATTCCATACAAAAAAAATGGATTTTAATTACGAAATTGTTTACATCAATTAAAATTTTAACTGATTTTACTTCAACCACAAATTCAAAAATATTAATTGAATGAAATTAATTAATATTTTTCAATATTTTTAACTAAAATTTGAATTAAATAAATTACTTCCATGATTGTAATTTGTTTTAAAAATCAATTAAAAAATTTACTGACATAATTTAAATATCATCTGAATCTGCGTTATTGTGAAATGCTTCCAATTCGGGGAATAATTTCGTCAATTTATAATGCGGCTTTTATTTCCAGCTAGGATATACTCAGTCTGTCCAATTTCTTCAAAGGTTTGCTTCCTTTGACCGTTACCAAACAGCTTACTTGTTCTTTCGTGACACGAACAACACCGAAGAGATACCTAATTATGACAGAAAATGGCAGTATTGGCAAAGTTAATTCTCAGCTAGAATGTGTTAGTTAACGAAAATAAATCCGACTAGACAAATTCTTCTGCTCTCAACCGGATGTCTACGATTACATGACTAACTGAGTTTACCAATGCTTTTGCTAAGACTAACTATTGGGATGCAATCCGCTGAGATCAATTCTTTGGATCTCAGTAGGCTAACTATGGTTTCTGACAACAAATTAAAATTCGATGAGTTAGTTCGGCTAACTATCCGGCAAGATAAATGTTTCGGCTCTCGTTAGGTTAGCTACAGGTTTTTGTCTCAAAATACAATCCGACGAGATTAGTTGTTTAGGTTTCAACGAAACCTAAATGGATAGGACACCACGAATGCTGACTAAGTGTGTAGCGGCACAGAAAATACGTATTTCATTCTGCAGGTGTCTAATTATAGTCAAAAAACTCTGCTTTGCTACTGCCAAACAGAGACAACAAGGCAATTTACGATTCCAAACTTGTTTATGCTCCTTCGAACCGACTACTAGAACCACATCTATAAAAGCGTTTACGACGCTTGGTTCAATCTCTGTTTTGCTTGCCCCAAACGCCTGACGCTGGGCGCCATGCCAAACAGAGACAACAAGGCAATTTACGATTGCAAACTTGTTTATAAGTTCTTCGGCTCTCGGTTGGCTAACTACAGCTTTCGTCCTCAAAATACAGTCGATGAGATAAATGCTTTGGCTCTCAGTCGGCTAACTAACATCATATGAGCTGAATACAATCCGAAGAGGTAAATATTGATGGTGTAATATTAGTAACTACACGTTACAAATTAGGTAAGGAATCAGTGCACTCTCACTATGTGCTCTGTTTAAGCATTAATTTAGATCTTTAAATAGTTGTGAAAAAGGCATGTCTTGCTGTGTTTGCAGAAATTTGTTCGGGGTAAAGAACTTAATGTTCTGAGCTAGTCGTTTCATCTTATTATTTAATGCCTGTGTACGTTTTGGATATTTCGATTTCTACCAATCGTGCGGCAAAATTTATTAAAAAATATGATATATTTTTTTTCTTTGAATTCTTAAAAAACATACGATTATTGAATTAAAATATGAAAATTGTTTTTTTAGTTAAAAAAAAAAGTCGTAAATAGGTATGTAAAATCCATTCAAAGGACTTACTATACAGTGCGCTTAATATTTATACTTTCAATTTATGAAATAATATATCTGTTATATATTATTAAAATTATTAACTTTTTTAATATTATGTTTCCACTTGAGATTTTCTATCAATTGATAAAACTTCTAAAATTATTGTTATTGATGTTGTATGTTTATTAAAAAAAATTTCAAAACTTAGTGTTTCATAATTATAACGTCAGTTTGCAAAAAAAAAAAAAAAAAAGTGGTGAATGTATTCAATAAATAAAAACAATTAAACTTTGATGCAACTAATGTTATTTGCAGAAAAGAAACAAGCATAAAGCAATTTTTAATAATTTCGAGGAACAGATTTTTAACAATTTAAGGTGAAAATACTAACTTTCAAGAAATTGCGTAAATTCAGTCTATTTTTGAACAGTGTGGTAATGTAAAATCTGTATTTTATCCATATTCTATACATTATATTCCTTGTTTATATAATCTTTTCATCATATCACAACACACTGAATGTTGAATAAGATATGGTACTTATGTTATCAAATGATATCTATTTGGAAGCAGACACATCATAGAATTGCATCAATAAATATGTATAACATATAAAACTGTTGGCCTAAATATAGAGTTTTTATCAAAATAAATTAAACTAGAATGTCGAAGATGACAACCGACACTAGTGGAATGATTTATGATATGAGCCTCTAAGGTACTAACCCAGGAATTTTAAACTGCATCCATGACGGTATGAAGAGTCATTTCGTTAAGACGAAACAATAAAAATTGAAATTGAACTAGTATTTTTTTGTTAAAACTAAATTTCCTTATCAACTTAATCCAAATTCATGAAATTATAACTACAAAACTAATCTTTATCCCCAATTGTAACCGTAATTATAAGACAAAAAATACAGAATTTCCAAAATATGATGTAATGCAAATTTTTAAATTCTATTTTGTGCCGAATTATACCAAAAATACGCAATAGAATTCAATGGAAATCGTTCTGGAAAATATCAACCAGATAATTTTAAATTTTGCTTAAAAAAATGGCGAACGCATTTATTATTAAATTTGCGTAAATTCTAATTGTAATGATTACGATCACAATTATATTGTTAATTATAATTATTATTATTATTATTATTATTATTATTATTATTATTATTACTATTATTATTATTATTATTATTATTATTATTATTATTATTATTATTATTATTATTATTATTATTCTTATTATTATTTAATATAAAGTACAATTACACACATACCGTTGAGAATTTTTAAAAAATATACAAAAAAACAAATGAGATTTCAAAATAAAAAAATCGTCATAAAAGGGATTTTCTTTTAAAGAGGTCAATTGCTTCACTACCTAAAAAATTCCTTAAAATTTGCTTATTTGGTAAGAAAAAACAAGAGATATATTTTAAGAAAACATACTAAATTACATTTTTTAAATAACCAACTAATTCATTTACAATAATTTTTATTATTGCAAACAACAATATTAATTCATAAAAATAGTTAGCATAAAATACTCTTTTTATTAATTAAATTTCTGTACTTTTGTACGAGGTCTTCACTCGGACCCCACTCTTCTAAACCTCCGTCTAACAAATTTACGACTGAAAGCATGGATTCACAAGTATTGAGCTTAAGTGTGTTGAACAATATATTTTTCATTAATGATAATTTAGAAAAATGACATTCCGCCGAGGCATTGCAATGAGGCAAATTAAAAATATAAATTAATTAGTCATCGACTCTGTTTTATAATTTTCCCAATCCGGTCCAAAAGGATTCGGCGTTTGATGTTTCAAATAGTTGTTCATAAAATGTATCATTAGCTTTAGTTTCTAACAGTTTCAGTTCATTTATAAATTCTCCGGACTTTTTTTTTAATATTGTGAAACAATCTCAAAATAATTAATTTCTTCATTGGAATTAATATGTAATGAGACGATATATTTTATTTTAATTTAGCTACACTTTAAAAAAGAGCCAAAAAAAGAAATAGGCAGGTGGCTGAAAAAGAAGCAATTGGCGACTAAAGTCTCCAAACGGTAACAGTAACCGACCAACCAAGTTTTCTTTCGATATAGAGAAACAGGTAGTTATTTTTCTAGTAATGAGATATTGTTAGAATATAAGTTAGTAAGTCCCTTAACTAGAAAGATATGGGTAAAATAAAAAGATAAATGTCTAAAATCCTTAACTAAAGCTAAAATTTTTTGGCAGGATCTCATAAAAACTGTATTTAACTTAGAACTGGACACAATATATCGCTGTTGAACATAGTTTTTCCGACAATTTTTATGTGAAATGCATATTTTTTGCAAATAAATTTGTAAATTGTGGTCGGCTTGTCCGATTTAAATAAAAATGCTATTTTTTTTCATCCGATTTCAAAGATTAATGTATCTTCTCTCCGACAATTAAAATTTTGAGTTTTAACAGTGCGATTGAACTAGTCGATTATAAATTACAGATCGTAGAAAGTTTTCATTGCTCACAAAATAACTTGTACTTGGGTGGGTCTAGTTGTATTTCAAAAATTCTACAGCACACATCAAACATAATTTAAAAATCATTGTTCTGTGCCAATTATGTGGCTAAAAAGCATTAAAAACTAAAAATATTCCCAAGAAAATTTCAAATATTGCTTTAGGATATGAAAAATAATGTTCCGAATTATTTATCTATTAATCATTCATTTTCAGTTTTAATTTATTTTCAAAAATTTGTGTAGTTAAAGATCTTATGTGTACAATTTTGTATGAATTTCTTACAAAATATAAATTGTGATTTCGCATGTTGAAAAACACACAAGATTATTCGTCTGCGCAGCTAAATATATAAATAATTTTATTCAAGCCTTGATGATTTTATTTAATTTGAAAAATATATATATATATATATATATAGAATTCGGAGTTTATGTTTAAATGTTTTTAACTTAAATCAATGAAAATAACATACTTTTTTTAAACAATTGTCTGTGAATTTTTCAAATTTCAGACTAAAAATCACAATTAAAAAAAAAAAAAAAAAAAATGAAAGATGTATTTTTAATCCATTGTAATACAGATTCATTTTATCTGAGTAGCTTCAAATTCTAAATCAGTAATTTTAGATATTAAATATATCATGAATTCTTTTAAATTTATTTAATTTGAAATTTTTAAGAGGATAACAGTAAAATAATAAATAATACTGCAATTTATAAAATTAAAATCTATTCAATATTTCCAGAAATATCTCTTTTAAAAAGCACAATTTTATTTCTTTATTTAAAAAATTAGAAAATTGATTTAGAATATTTAGTTTTTTGGTCGAAAAAAATATAAAAATTTCATAGTTCAACAATTCGATTAAAAATCTGTCCTTCAAAGGTTTTATCGGCTAAATCAACATAAGTTTTTAGTACTTAAATCTAAAATTTTTCATAATAAATAAAAATTTTACAAAGATTACATTTTAAACATTTTTTTTAATAACTATTGGTGGAGATTGTTACTTCAGTATCATTTTAAAACATTAATCTTTTATAATGGGAAACCAATACATAAACTTTTTTCTTAATCAGTGTTACCAGATTAGGGGATTTATCTCGAAATTGAGGATTTCTTTTGGAAAAATGGGATGAAATATTTGATTTGGGGATTAGGGGCCTTGTTTGGGATGAATTTCAGGTTTTAGGTATTTTTGGAATTTTTTTGATAATTATTATTTTATTTCTATAATTTTTCTTTTTAATTTAGAAAAAATTAAAAAAAAGAAAAAAAAACGTAATATTTCGCCGAATATAAATTTTTAGTATGATAGACAACAACAGTGCAATGAAAAAAATAAAAAATAACTGTTACACTGAATGTGATACCATAAAGTTAAAAAATTATTTCCAATCTCTGTAACAAGATGATTATTGTACGGATTGGCTGAGAGGATAATATTTTAGCAATTATTGTTGCTATAATAATACTCAAGAATTTAGAAGCCTTCAAAAATTATATATTATAATTAATTGTTTAAAAGTTTAATAGAGTGTATAAAAATAATTGAAGCAAAGTAACTTGATTTATCATACTTTCATAAAAACTTTTCTTCAAAATTTCCATTAACTATATAAATGGCGTAAATTATTTAAATAAAAAGTTTATTGATTTAAATGTTAAAACGATTTCCATATAATCTTATTTTTTGAAAGGCTATAGGACAGATCTTTTTCAATATTGACTATTTAGGTAAATTTACATAACTAAACCTGCATATCTACAAAGGAAGTTAATTGAAGTAAAAAATATATAATGTAATTTATGCTAATCTCTAAAATAAAGGTATTATTTTAGTGCGGATTTTCGGGGACGAAATTTTACTAAGACTAGAAAAATCTGGGAATATATTTCAGCAAATAATAAGTAATTTCACAGTCTGTAAGAAACTTGTTCCATGTAGCTTAAAAAAAATAATAATAAAGAAATATAATGAAATTGACACTATTTAGCTACTATTTGATAGGTTACAGATAGGTTGCATTTTTGGTATCCTGTAAGAAAAATCCCTTCCCAAGTAGTTTTTACGGAGAAAAAAATTCATCACAAAGGATATTTTTCAAAAAGTACAATTAGAAGCTTGAAAAAATCAGAAGAGATGTTTATATGTTAGCTATGGTCAATTGTGGACCGATCTTCATAAAATATGGTACAAAAATTGATATTTGCACAGAACTTCTTTGCAGCAAATTTCATTAAAATATTTTTATTTTTAATTGACTAATTCTTTTAATTATTATTTTTATTTAGTTTTGAAGACATATGGATATCAATTGTACTCTAAATATTCGAATTTCCATTTAGATATCTAAATCAAGTGTCTAACTAAACTATTGCAAAAAGCAGTGCTACCGTTGAGAATTTTAAAAGATGTTCAAAAAAGGGGATTTTATAAAAATAAAGTCGCCAAACAAAGTGATTTTTTAAACAAGAGGCCAATTGCATCTATACGTAAAAAACTCATCAAATTTTGTTTATTTGATACAAAAAAATTGTATTTAAAAAAAAGCTACTAAATTAAATTTCATTAATTACAAAATAATTTATAACAATTTTATTATTGCAAAAATAAAGATTTATTAATAAAAACAGTTAACATAAAGCTCTCTTCTAAACTTCAGTACTTTTGTACGAGGTCTTCACTCGGACTCCAATCTTACAAATAGACGTCTAACAAATTTAGGAGTGAAAGCATAGATTCACAAGTGTTGTACAATTTATTTTTCATTAGTAATAATTTAGAAAAAAACGTTCCGTCGAGACAGTGCTGTGAGCCAAAGTAAAATAAATTTGGATAAAATTATTCATCAAATTTATATTTTTAATTTTTCCAATCCGGGCCATTTGATGTTTTAAATAGTTGTTTTAAATTATACATTGATTCATTTACTACCTAACTGGTAGCTTTAAGCATATAAACAATAATAATTGAAAAAGGAGAATACAAAATAATTATAAAAATCTTTATCGTAAACCATTTGTCTTACTTAATAACATATAGGCAAAATAAGTCACAGATTTCATTTCCCGAAAAGTTGTAAGTTAAAGGGCAAAAAAAGTGGACATGTGGTTGAAAAAGGAGCAATTTGCGAATACAATTTGATACCTTGAAGCTTTTTGATAAAATTGTAAAAAATTATAATAAATTTAAATTTAAGCAATTTTTTGCGATATTTTCATTTAAATCCGTTCTTTTATATATTTTTATATACAAATGTAGACAAAATAAAAATTAGTTTTGAAAAGTAGAATATGAATTAGAATTGTGAAAAAAACTTTAATAAATCTTATTTACTGACGTCCTTAACCATGATGTTGGAAAAAGGAATACATATTTTTAATATTTATGTTATTGTATTGAATGCAATCAACGTTTTTTTTATAACTACTTGATTTTATTTCCTTTTTATACCAATTTTATATTTTTTAAATCAAACACAGCATCTGTCACGCCTTATGCAAATTAGTGTAAATTTTGTTTTATATGTATTGTATATATCTAAGTAAGTGTGCATCATGTTATACATATTTATACACACATATACACAAATGTATATGTTTACATATACAGCCATATATGTACATATATATCGTTGGCTTAATATAGAAAAGGCGTTTCTCATTTTTTTTTTTTTTTTTTTTTTTTTTTGAAATCGTAGTTTTAATATATTCTGTTAGATTACAATCTGATACGGATTTATGGGCATTAAGAAAAAAGCCCTAAGTTATTTAAAATATATTTTGAAAGAAGAGCCCTCACTCTTTTGAAGTTTAATTTATTATTTTCATGTTTTTAAGAAATTTCCTAGAAGTTGTGATAAAAATAATTTTTGTGAAATATTCGCATAACAAAAGGAAGTGTTCAAAAGATAATTGTGACTCAAATAGTTTTCGAAAGGGAAAAAATTTCTAAAAAAAGCTGAATGGAAGAAAAATGAAAATAAAAAAAGCGAATGGAAGGAAAGTGGTCTTTGTAACAAACCTTCTAGGCAACTAGGGAAGCCACGTTAATCATTAATCAAAAAGATTATCTCAAATTTCAGAAAGAATAATTTATTTCAAGGCTAATATAACTGACAAATACTAACTACTCTCCCAAAGACTGAAATCTACTATTGATTTTATCTCCTTTGATTTTATTTTTAAAGAAAAACTATTACCAGCTTTCCACCATTTTTTATGAAAATTTACCTTATGAAATATAATTTTTGTAGTTTTTTGCAGTAGTCTATTGAAACATTAATATATATTAGTTGAAAGATCAATTGTAGCATTAATTTACTACAATTTTAAATTAAGAAAAAAATCATAACTTTACATTTATTTTCAAAAATTTCGGTAACAAAAAGCTCTGTATGAGGTAACTTCATAAGCAGTGGAAGAAACCAAAAATAATAGCCAGCATTAATTTCGCTGATTGTTTTGAATTAAAACTGCGTACTATTCTTTTTTTTATCTAAATTTTCTTAGATTTTATTCAGTTCTTTCCTTCTCCTATAAAATTACAAAGTCGAGATACGCCTTTGCTATATTAAGCTATCGATATGTATACATACGTATGTGTAGCATATAAATAGTTTTTGTCATATCAGTACATATATTCATATGTAAATTGATGCAAAAATGCATCTATCAATATACATATCCATGCTTCCATACGTATACATATATAAATTTATACACACATACCTAGAAAAATTCAGTGTCGGTGTATATGTTTGTATCTTGTTATACATCAAATGCCAAAGGCAAATTTACGCTTGATTTACGTTGTTAGTCTTTGGTTGTCGTGTGTTCGTTCACAGGAAGTCAAATGTCATGTTGTGTAGCAACATTTTTGGTCGGCAATAGTTTGTTTCCAATTGCATTCATGACGTTATTGATGTGAAGATTCTTGTAAAATTGGAATTAAAACAAGAATTTGTTTAGTACATTCAAGCAAAACTTTTAAGTATTTCAAAGAAATTTTTTGTATTAATCATAAATTCAAACGAAAAAAACTGTAGGAAAACATTTGGTTCATATGAAAACTTTAAC
The DNA here is from genome assembly GCA_932274085.1 of Protocalliphora azurea. Taxonomy (NCBI): domain Eukaryota; kingdom Metazoa; phylum Arthropoda; class Insecta; order Diptera; family Calliphoridae; genus Protocalliphora; species Protocalliphora azurea. The sequence continues at coordinate 42,060,289 of OW026519.1, forward strand.
GTAATTATCCTTGTAACGAAAATAGTTGATTGCAGAATTTATGTAAAGTTAAGTACACGCAAGTTTTTCAAAAAACGTTTTTTTTTTCGTAATCAATACAATCAAGAGCTACGGTACCAAATAAACAGATATATATATATATATATATATATATATATATATATATATATATATATATATATATATATATATATACATATGTATTCTATAGGCTGTGAAATGTATTTGGGTGAAGTTTTTTTGATCTCATAGATGATGTGAAAGTTTTGTTTTAATAATACTTAACATTTAAGATTTTACTTTCTTAAAATTTTGGTATAAAAAATAGTTGTTTGTATTTGGCAATGCTGAACCCCTTACATTTATGTCTCAAAGACATGCTCCTAAAGGACCTCTAGATTTCTAAATTTAAAAACTAAATCAGTCAGTTACAAAAAGCTTCACCTTATATGGAAAGAGTAAAATGCATTGGTGTTGATTTTCGTAACCTGCACGTTCGATTTCACGATGTCCGTCCGTCTGTTTGGTTGCGTTCTTTAGCACCTAGAACTAACTAATATAAAATTTTACAATAATTCTGTAATGTAACCGTTTCGCAAATCTAACAAATGTTGAAAAATTTAGTTATTTATTTATTTACTTTTTTTCAAAATGTTGATTTTAAAAATTTAGAGTATATCTAAAAATAAATCGTATTTTCTGCACAAAATTGTCTTTTAATTAATTTTTAGCAGCAACTAACGATTGGATATTATTTGACTGTAGAATTATTATATAATGCCATTAAAACCTCTTGTATTTCGCTTTCGAAGGGTTTCCTGAAAAGCCGTCGGATTTCTCGAAATAAACTCTTGAGTTTTATGTTATCATCTAAAATCATTTAAATTTGTATCAAGGATAAAATTTCGACTGATCTTATAATTATTAGATTTTAATAGGCGTTACAAAAATCAACTTGTTTCCAAATTTTAAAAATCTAAATCGAGCACATTCTTAACAAATATGTTAATTTAATACATCATGTACTATGAGCCATATTCTATGTACGAGTAATATCATTCAATGGCAAATGTTTGTTCTTGACCCATTCACTTTATATTCGAAATAGAAGCAATTGTAAAAGATCGTACTTAAAAAAATAAATTGTTGACTACTATTTTATTTTTATTCTGTAGTTTTCCATGTCCATCTTTTTTCCGTTTTTTTTTTCTAATTTTATTTCAAGAACGAATTTGTGTTTTATTACACCAAACACTAAAAGTACGGAGTATGTAGATTCAGTTAATCATTGTTTTTGTAACACTGTAAATGAAAACACTATTTAGCAATGAAGAATTTGCAGATATGTATAAGTAGTACTACTAAATTATTTAGTGAACTTCAACCACTTCCAATTTAATTACTTCTGCTTTCAAGATTTATCAGCATAAATTTTTTTCTATAAACATGAGGTTTTTGCAGTGTTCATTGAATTGCGTATCAACACACTTCGTGTTTGCGTAGTAAATAAATTCTTTGAATTCGGTTCAGCGGAATATAGATTTTCTAACTCGTTTCAAATCTAATTTGAACTGTTATTGCATGGATTTTTTTTTTCTGAAATTTTGCTTTTTTTCTTATTTGATGAAATTTTATGGTCAGCAATACAATTGCACATCATCAAAAAGTTCGTTTATCAACTCTGTTTGGCATCTGACATTGTCATTTGTTTTGTAACACAACCAGCAAAGAAAGAGATACAATTTTTTACTGCTGCTATAGTTATCGTTGGTGTTTGCACTGTGTATTTGTTGTAACGAAGAAAAAAAATGTGTAAAAAAAAAATTCAACTGAGATCTAACCAAGGCAAAACTTACCAAAATTGAAAAAGTTTTTGTTAAGAATTTGTCTTTTATATGCTATTATTTTCTCTTTTTGTTTTTATTGTTTTTAGTTCTGTATTATTCTTTTTATCACATTTTATCAAAGTTTGATGTACATATAAACGAAGAAACAAATTGAGACTAATATGTTATAAGTAAGGCATTTGAATAAATAATTACCCAATTCACAAAGTATATTATTTGAAATAACACATTATTTAACATTTTTTGAAAATTTGTATGAAAATATAAAATAACATTTTAACATTCAAAGAGAAAAAGAATTAATATATTTGAAAATTTTTTTCATAAATATTATGATTCGAACATAACATTTTTCCCAAATTTTTTCATAAAAAATAAAATTTTGGTTATAGATATTTTTAAAATGTACATAATGAAAATTTTAGTAATTTTGCAAACATTTTGTTAAATCTTTGGTTTAGTTTTATTTGATGGCAAATGGTAAAATTCTAAGGAAAATCTGTAAAAACATAATGTTTAGAAATTTGCATAATTTCGCTCGCATTCTGCAGCATATCATTTTGATAGAAAGCGCTTCCCTTCTCTTCCCATAATGCAGATAAAAATCATTAAAAACCTTAAATTTTTTGTGAAAATATAAATGAAAATTTAATTTAAGTCTTCTTGACTTCTGATTCATTTCAAAAATTGTAAAAAATGTTTACATTTGAAATTATTCTTAAATATTATGAACTAAAATCAATGAGAGTAAATTCATATATTTATGCACAAACTTTTTTCTGTGTTGTGAAACCTATGTTTATTAATTCTTTTAAAAATTATTTTGTTTAAAATTTTTTTAATTTCTGACAGAAAAAGAAATAAACTTTTCATTAAATATTGTTTTTTACAAAATTGTTCACTAAAATTTCAAATTTTTTCTAAAATCCCTTAAAATATTCCATTTTTTTATTACTAAAAATTAGGTTTTTTATTAAACTAAAGATTTAATTTTTCACTAGAAATCTGATTTTTAAACAAAAATTAATAAAAAATAAAAACAAGTAAAAAATTTATAGTCGGTCAAGCCTGTCGATATGATATCCTACACTATTGAGTTTAGCATCAAAATAATTTTTGCGATTTCGGAAATGTTATTATATTATATGGGCCGATCCTTATGAATCTTTAGTATTATGGTTTCTGCTTATTTAAAAAAAAACCTATTAAAAAAAAGCAAAAATAGTAAAATAAAATAATAAAAAAATATATTTTTTTCAAAAATTATAATATTTTAATTTATTTGCAAATGAAACATTTATTCACAATGAGCATATGCCAAACTTTAGTAAAGTTCTAAGAAAATTTAAAATTTTCTTATGGTGAACAAATTTTACAACATTGCTGTGCCAAATGAAAACTTTTCTCAATGGTAAATTTTGACAATTTTTAAAACAAAAATTCACACAATTTCATATATAATTTTTTAATTTAATATTTTAAATGCAATTTATTTCCATTATAAAATATGAATAAACAAAAAGAAAATCATATCCGATTTAAAATATTTTGTTATTGTTTCTTTTCATTAAAAGATGTCTGATTGTTAAAATTCTTTATTCACTTATCAAAAATTTATGTAACCCTATGGGATAGTCCAAAATGTACTTTTCTACATACCTTGCTACTCTTTGGCACACTCTCAAAGTATATTATTTCTTCAAAATTGTTATTTTTCTTCAAATCCTCTATGGGCTGAAGAAAACTCCTATGTTCTTACCGCTTTTCAGGAGAACAAAAAACCTATTATTTTGTCAATTTGCAACCTTATTTAAATTTTTGATTTTTGAATTTTTCATGAGATATTTGAAGATTTTATGCTTTGAAAAAAAAAAAATCGTTATCATTGGCGTTCGCGAGTGGCAAAAAAAAAAATAAAAATAAATCTACACAGGATTTTTTATAAAAAACGTTATTTTATAATATTTTTATTCTTAAAAAAGTTCTATGTGAAGTAAAAAACAAAAGTAGTTTCTTTTCGCAAAGAAATGTACACATAGTACTTTTTGTAAATTCTTAACTTCGTTGAGGTAATGCAAAACCTTTTCATGGATGAACATATAACTAACATGATAATAAATTCTCGTTAGCGCACCGACGATAAAATACTTTAATAAATAATACAATAACGAATATGTGAATTGGGTAAATATATAAATAATTTAAAAATGCACAGCTGTATCCACTACAGTGTTACCTAAAATTTTTTGAAGTCTTATGCTAAATTCTTTATAAAATCAAATGATTTTTGGAAAAATGTGCAACCAAAAATACTCTATTTAAAAACAGATAAAAATAAATGAAATAATGAATGAACAGATAATGAATAAATGAAATCCCAAAAACAGTCATGAAAATCAATATGTGCAATGATGTTTCCGCCAGGCTTATGGCACAATTACACCAAAATTAACTAATTTCGGTTCGAAATAGGAATTATACAATCTTACTAAACTAAGGAAACTGTGAAAAAAATGTATTAACAGAAAATAAAAATGCAAAAATTATCCCAAGTTTTATCAAGATCGGTCTAATAGTTCAAAAGATCCAGATTTATTCCAATTTGTTTTACAAAAGGACACACTGCGTAGTTGATTAGTAATTTATTTAATGTACTAAAAGTAATTCGACGAAAGAAATTTATATTAAGTACATATCTTTTTATGTCTTGAAATTTATGGAAAAAATCTTCTATCATAAGTCGATTATGCTAAAAAGCATTTAGCGGAATTTTTCAAAATGAATATGCAAATTGCCATTCTGCTAAATCTAGCAGAAAAAATGATAAAATGGCAACACTGATCCACTACACTAGGATTTATTTAGCATTGGAATTCTAATGGAAATTTTAATTTGTTTTTATGTATAAATTTACAATAATATACTGTATTAGTAGAAAAGGAAATTGGACGCAAGTTGTTAAAAAATGCTAATAATACATTTTTAAGAAATATTCTATAACAATTTATTTTAATTTTTAACGGAAATCAATATTTGTTGGATGTAACTATTACACTGTTCCAGTCGCAAACTTCAACAAGCAGGGAACCCCACTGATAGTACATACACTGAAATCAACGGTGGCAGCCGTTTTTCGAAGTTAGCGCTCGTATTCGCGACATTTTGGTTTAAACTTTATTAAAGGCGTATCACAATAATATTGAACTAGAGATACAAGGGACGTTAATAAATCGATTGGTTATATACTCTAATCATAGACAAACACCATTTTGTTTGTACATCAAAGTTTGGGGAGGGGTCTCATAAGGGCCCTGGGGTCAATTGTTGGCGATACGATTAAGAGTATTCTATATTTCTATGAAACATATGTATGACTTATATTATGGTCTCTATGTGCTTTAGGGTGATTACCGGATGTGTGCTTTATATGGGACGATGAGTCGAGAGACATATGTGTCACATAGCCAAAAGGAGGGACGGACATCGTTAAATTGACTCAGAAAATGGTTTCAAGTCCATTAGTATACGTTAAGGAGATAGTTGACTTTTTTTTCAGTTTCCAGTCAGTAAAACATTTTTTGAATCAATAAAATGAGTCATTGGCTTAAGTGTTATTTTTAATAAATATTTTTGTTGAAAATTTCATTTAAATTGAATAATCAAATCATCAATTCAACGATTTGTATGTTTAAATTTCTTTTAAAATTCAATAAATGAACTTTTTAAAATATAATTTATATTCAACGATAATTACTCTGTTCTAGTACTTATCAGACTTGCAAGTTTTAATTAGAATTTTTAGGAAAGCGTTCCAATAGTAATTTTTTGTATTTTCTTGTTTTTCTTACTAATTCTAACTAAAATCTCTAAATTGTACCTGTACTGGTACAAAGCTGATATGTGTTGATAAAAAAAATCTAGAAATCGTTTTTTTTTTTATTTTTTTTTTTATGAAAAGATCTTAAAAATATAAATTGGTACATGTGTATTTATACAGTTTAAAAATTTAATACTATTAGAATATAAAATTAAACTTTTAACAGTAAATACATTCGTAAATTGGTTATTGTTTGGCATTTTTAAAGAAATTATGAAATAAATTAATAATAATTAGTTCTTCCTTCACCCAAAAACGATATATTTTGTAATTGTTTAGCACTTGTTGTTTTGATTTTAAAAACTTAAATAATTTTTTTTTTCATGCAAGACCCAATCCTTGTCGTCAACGTATTTTAAGGTAAATCGATTTCAATTACTAAGAAATTATATTAAGATGATTTGATATAAATATTTTTAGTGCTTTTTTAATACTTAAGATGATCCTTTTAAGGTGTCTTCGGTTAAGTTGCACTTCTTCATTTGCTGAAATCTGCATTGGGAACAAGAAAGAAAGAAATACAAAATAACAACAAACTTGTCAACTAACAAATTGTCAATTACCGACGTACTAAATTCATTATTGTTTTCATTTTTAAATCCTTTAAACCAAATATATTTTTGGTTGTCATTTTATATTATATATCGTCGCTGCTACGACGTGATCGGTTATGTGACAATTTTCGATTTTTTTCCAAACCTTCATTAGTGCTACATGTGCTCAACAAACCGTATTAGTATATCTTGATTAGTTTAGAAGTTAGGAAAATCAGCTATGTGCATAACTTCACACTGTTGTTTTTGGGAACATTTTTCTTGCAAGTTTTCTTTAAATTTTTTGTCAAAATTTTATTGGAATATAAACATGAACAATTACAAATTTGGTCCATACCTCTCCGAATTAAATGATATTCGGTACAATTATTTTACTCATCAAAACTAAAACTATAGCGATTTGGAACTGTGAAAATTACAAATATCTTTCAAAGTATTTATAGTACAATATTCATGGAAATATAAAATTAGAGATATCAAAATTACATTTAATATGACGTACAACCTGATAGCGATTTATAGTTCGCGGATAAATAGTTCAAATATTAATTTATCCACAAAAAATTACTTCTGCATAATGCAACGAACAATTTAAGTTATTTATTGTCAAAATCGCGAACTTATTAGCAAAGATATATATTTTTTTAATAATTTATAAGACAACAGATTTTCAAATAATTTTGGAACTATTTTATTATTTTTTTATATTTTGTTCGAGTAAATATTTTGTACGAACAAGTTAAAAATATTGTACTGCTTGTTAGATTCATATAAAGTAATAGAATATTGAGAATAAAGTTGCGGATAGTATTTAAAATATTTCACCAAAATTTCATATAACGTAAATTACTTTATATACATATGGGACTTCTTCAAACTCGTTTAGTTTTGGGGTTCAAAAATTTTGAAAAATTTTTTAATGCCACATCAATGCTATTTAGTGCCATTATTAGCTGGCTTTAATGAAACACAAATCTGTTTACGTAAATAACTTTTAGCGAACGGCGTTAGTGTTAAAAAGGTTTAAGATAAAAAGTTATACAATATTTTCAAAATTCTGTTTTCAACAACGTTTATAATCCACATCAATATACATATCTAAAATACAAATTAAGAGTAATTGTTGATGACACCGAAGATAATCGTGATTTTTTAACATTTCGTTAAACAAATTTTAATCAACAAAGTATATATAGATTTTTTTTTTTTTATTTTATAAATTTTTTTGATATATTTTTAATATTTGACAATCAAAAAATTTTTGAAAATGATATTATTAGAAATGAACATTTATGTTATGGTAGTCAAAATTCCGTTTAAAAATATTGTAAAAATTTCACTTTAAGTCCGACGATATCAATAATAAATGCACATATGTATCCTATACAGTCGTATATAAAATACAAATTAAAAAAGGTTTAGTAAGTTTTATATTATTGAACATAATCGTGACCACAAATGTGTTTAAATCCCCCTTTGGAACATAGAGCAACAAACAAACTATACGGAGATATTTCGTATTTTCATTTTTCTTTTTTTAATTCGCTGATGTATTTTTAACAACAAAAAAAAAAAAAAAAAAAAAAAACTAAATGATGTTAATAAATAAAAATTTGCATAACTATGAAATTATTTTTCAATGACAAAAATACACGCCCAAAAATTTTAAAAGTTGCATAACATTGAAACGCGTAATTATTTTTGAGTGTCACTTATTTCCGATATAAGCCATAAAAACAGCTGCAGATTTTCACCGATTTCAATTAATGCCGTGGGTATGTCTCGACGATTAATACAATTTCAAATAAAATGTAAAAAAATTATAAGTTGCAGTACGCAAAATTTTAAACAGATTTTAAAGAGTTATAATATTTTTCCAAATTAATTTTTTATCGCGCTACTATAATTTTAAAATGTAATGTTGAAACCATTTTTTATCACGTGATATCTTTGCTTCATTAAAATTAAGTCATTGGAGCCATTCACGCTTTTTCTACCCAAGTTTATGCACCCGTTGTAGCGTTTTTATTGGAGGCACATCAACAGGATATATCTCAAACGATTTATAACTATAAAAGCAATAAACATTATCTATTTTACAATACTAGAAATGGCGCATATTTTCTAAAAAAAAACTTTAAAAAATTAAATGTTTTGAAATTTTGGTTTCACCATATGTGCACAATATAATTTAACACTGGTCAAGGACACATTCATTAAACACAAGTTGGCTTATTTGTAATTTATGTTAGATGAATTGCACACATATGCTAAAATCCGGAATTACAGGAATCAAAACGAAGAAAAAAAACTTCGCTTTTTTTGGATTTTTTAAATATAAGTGCTTGCCGGTACTACATGTTATTTTACTCCACAAGGTATTGTTAACATAATTGCACAAAAAGTTAGTTTAAAAAATCGAAATTAAAAAAAATAAATAAATAAGATAAACGTAAAAAATTTTAAGAATGACATAATGATGTATTCAATGTGGTCTACAGCGTACACTAAGTCATTTCAAAAGTAAATCGACGGCGCTGAGTTTAATGCTGTTAACTATTTTTAAAAGTTAGCTCTCGTTTTTGAGATATTACATTAAAAAAGTCTAAAAGAGGGGTTAGAAATTAAGATTCTATTGAAGAAAGGATAATAATTTCTTATTACCAAATATATTTTAAATTCTAAGTTACAACACTTTAGAATAACAAAAAATATTACTACAATTCCTTAGATAAGATAACTAGTGTTACCAATGAGCAACTTTTCAAACAAAAATATAAATATATTAAAAAACGGACTGCATTTGGTTTAATTTATGATTGGAGTATATATTCAATCGATTTAATGTTTGATTTGTATAGCTTATATCCCTTTTATTTAGAATTTTATATTATTTGTACTACTTCCATAATAAAGTTTGAACCAATATCGTGAATACGAGCGCAAATTTCGAGAAAAGGCTGGCACTATTGAATTCAGTATATTGGTATTAGCTTTAACAGTGATGTGCCCAACTTGTTAAAACTTGTGACTAGCACAGTATTATTAGCAGTTTTTATAAATAAATAGCTTAACCGGGTGTGCGTCACTATCCCTATTGATGTGAAAAATAATATTTACTTTGTATTTGAACTACTACTTCCCCTGGGCCTATCTGTCCTATTCTCAAGTCAACTGCTAAGTGTAAGAAAATTATTTCCACTAAAAATTTAAGACCTTCACTGAAATTGTCCAAACTGGGTTTGGACACTTAGATTATAATTTATAATTTTAACGTTTATAATAACGTAAGAAACATTTCCCCACCATTCGCAACGCGCGATATTTAAATTCGCTGCAATAAACGGTTTTCGTTAAAAAAAATACGATATCAATGAAAAATACGACATATGAACATCTTAAAAATAAATCTTAAATTAATTGCAATTCATCCGCCATACGCAGCATCTCGTTGCCCTCTACTTACACTTAATAAGCTGAAATTTAAATTTAAACTTAAACAAAAAAAAAAAAAAAAAAAAATCCCTGGATAATCAATAAAGCCACGGAATTGTTTGTGCTGAAGAAAACCTAAATTATTTGCCTCATTATTTGGTTATAAAACAAAAGGTAAGGATTTATGCTTCAAGAACCAGCTACCCCCCCCAAAAAAAAACTAATTGAATCCCCTAAAATTTTCTCTTTTTGGTTCCCAACCCCCACAATTATAATTACTCTAATCCAAACGGAATAATTATAATTATTTCTTTATTACAGATTGGTACCCCCCTCGCATCTTTAACCACAGCATTTCGATCCACCTGTAATAAAGAAGTTATATATAGTAGTTAACCCTATTGTATTCAAAAATAATTCTTTAGATATAAAAAAACTCAATATTTACTTTGTATGGGGGCAACCATTCTCCCAAGAAATTTATAAGACAAGAAATTTATTCCAACCAAATCTTACCAATTCCTTCGCAGTAGTACTTAAATTATTGAATAATTAAGATTTACTTTGTAGATAGATATGTCATCTCAATTATGTATCTTAATAAGAAAATTATTTTAACAAAATCTTAAGAGTTTCACTGCTATAGGTCTTTGGATATGTAATAATTAATATTTACTTTGTTGAGGGCTATCAATTCTTTTAGACCTGCCCGCCCCATTTTCATCTCAACTGTTGAACTTTATAAGAAAATTATTCTCACAAAATCTTAATACTTTCGCTATTATAGCTCATGAGATAAATAATATTATTTGTATAATGGCTATTACTCCACCAAGTCCTACTTATTCTGTTTTCATTGTGAATCTTAATGGGAACAATTTTCTCACAAAAATTTTAAGAGTTTCTCAGCAATAGTTCTGTGAATCTTAATTAGCAAATTGCTCCCACAAAATCCTATTAATTTCTCTGAAATGGCTCTATAGATATTCAGTAATTAAGACGACGCTGAACTTGCTTTGTATGAGTGCTACCACTCCCCCTAGACTTGTCCGCCTTTCTTCATCACAATTGTGAATCTTATTGATAAAATTATTTCCAGCAAATCTTAAGAATTTTTCTCCAACATTTCTTTAGATATACGATAATTAAGATTAACTTTGTATGGGGGCTATAAAAATGCACTCCCCTTTGATCTACCCGTCCCATTTTTATCACAACTATGGAACTTCATAAGAAAATTATTCTAACAAAATCATAAGACTTCCACTAATATAGTTGTTGAGATATGCGATAATTAATATATGCTTTGTAAATGGCTGCCCAATTCCTATAGAAAAATAATGTAGTATATTTCACTTTCAGGTATCACAGACTGATGCTGTGTAAATTGATCCAGCGGTTTAGCTTAAATATATATATATATATATATATATATATATATATATATATATATATATATATATATGGATATTGATAGAAAAATTATTTTCGAAAAACTTATGACGTATATGCACTGCAAAAGTTCTTAAGATACGTGATAAATAGGGAAAGTTTTTCATTTTATTGAGTACACGCAGAGAAAAAGCATGGTTATAGCATTATCACTACAACAATATTATGTTGTCATTATTAATTTTATTGAACTTTAATAATTCTGTGTTTATGACAACAATGATTTAGATTCAATTATGTCATTTAAGAATTTTAATATGATTGACAGCAAAAGTTATATGTTTTTAAATAATTTTACCAGAAATAAAATTTTGTTAATATGAAACATATTATTACTTCTACAACCATTAACTCTTTGCAGTCTTTTTCCTTGTTCTTAAACCATATTCTGTTTTTAAACCATATTAATATTATTATTCCTATAGCACTAAATTGTTACAAATAAATATAATACTTAGTGGAAAACTTTAATACTTGTTTATTTTTAAATATATATATATATATATATATATATATATATATTTTAATATTTGTTTCTAACTTCAATCTAATTCTCATTTAGTTTATATATGAATAAATATAAATAGAAAAGGTAAAATATGATAAGATAGAGTAATAATATGACAAAATGAAATAATAATTTGATAAGATTAGATAACTATATGATAACATGAGGTAATAATATGATAAAATGGAATCAAAATATGACAATGTGGTATAATAAGATAATAAGATTCTTCAACTGTATATAAAACTATAATCATAATATGAAAAAACAAAACATAAGATCGGATACAATATGACAAAGTGGAATCATAATAATTGATTCTTATAATCATTACAATTTTTCGCTGTGATCATATGTTCCAATATGTAACTCTTACATTATGGTGCTTATTTTTCAAATCTTTACATAAATAATGGATGCAGAAATTAATTTTCTTAACAAAAACGCAATTTTTAGTGACTTGTAACAAATTTTTTGTGAGTTTTTTTAATACATCGCACACTGGTCAAAATTTTTTTTGGCAGAAATTTCAAAATAATAATGTAAAAAATTTTAAAAGGCGAATAACTTTTATTAATTATAATATACTAAGTAATCAAAAACCTATATTGAAAAATATAATGTGGCAACATTTAATTTAATTTTTCTATGCATATTCATGCTATTTTTACATATTTCTGTGCATTTTTCCCCACTTTCTTAAAAGCCATTTTTTTATTTTTTCACATCCATATTTAAATTTGCCCTGGTCCAAAATACTTAATTAATTAAAATATTATAAACTGTAATATCAATATCGAATGACCAAGAAATAGGTATACTCCAAAAAAAAAAAAAAAATAAAATAAAATGGATAGAGTTTTCTTCTATAAAGAAAAAATTCAGTAGTATTGCAATACACAATATGGCTTAAACATGATGAAAATTTTACGTACCTAGTTTATATTTTATAATGGTTAGCTTTCTAACTTAGAATGTAAAATATATAAATATTTCAGTAAACACTTAATTTTTCTTGAAGTACTGAAGCAGCGTAAGTAAATTTTAACTTATTCATAAAAAAGTACTAATTCAAATTGAAACTATACATACATATATTCTAATAAAAGTATAAAAATAATTCTAAATACAATTATTGCACCTTGATTCTTGTCTATATAATTTAAAACATATAAATTTTAAAGACCGTCACGAATAGTGTTGTAAATTATGAGCACTTTTGATTACTCAACACATACTCAAGACATTTTCATGGCTACTCGATACTACTCAATACTTTTCTTAAAATTGCAAAAATTTAATAAAAATATTACAAATATGTATTGCAAATTTTAAAGTAATTTGCACTTCGCGAAAGTTATCAGCAAGCGAGCAAGTATAAAAGACGTTTATTTATTTATTTTTTTCGTATTTCCAATTTTAAGTATCAAAACAATTCCCCAAAGATATTTCTCTTAGATCTAGTGTCATACCTTCAAAAAATTTGAAATTTTGTAGAAAGTTTTAAAAATTTAATAAAATTCTTGCATTTAAAAATTTTTAACGTCCATTTGACTCGGAGTAGTTATTTATTAATAAATTCTGTTTACGCGATACTTTAGATAATTTGAATAAAACGTGTAAAAACATATCTTTTACTAATATCTACGCCAATTATATAGAAGTGATGATGGTGCTCTCATGTTTGGTTTTCTGACATCAACGAAATATACCTAGAATTGTAGGAAAGCACTTCCTCTTTTATATACTGTTCTCTGAATTTAATTTATGTACGCAAATTTTCTATCAAAGAAAAAAACAACAAACAATTTTAAAAGTCGTCAACTTTTAGTTTAATTTTTTATGGCCGCATAACTTTTCAGCAGATAGTAATATTGTAACTAGTTATAAAACATATGAATTTCCAAAGTCTTTTCTTCCGACTGGTTGATGGTTTGAGTGTAAAAAATATAAATTGTGAGTGCAAAAATAAAATTAATCAAAAATTCCTCCAAAGTTTCAACCCAATTTTTTTGTATTATTTAGATTTAAATGTCTGTACTTTCTTGAGATTTAAGGTGAATGACACACAATTTTGAATTTCTTAGTTATTTTGTAAGATCTACCAAAATATTTTTTAAAACAAACTTAAGAAATACAATACATATAAAATCGGTTTCAGAATGTTTCGAAATTTTTTAAATTCATCTTATAGATTATGGCGGTGCTACTTGCAAGAAGGACAAAAAAGGTCGTTATATTTCATATTGTAAATAACAAATTACTTAATTTTATGACACTATTTCTCGAAATTTTTGTTACGGCGCAGAATGGGATAGAATCGTCAACAATTTTCATTTCCGTTAATCTGTAGGTCGCAGATTTAAAGATAACTTAATGAAATTTAGTACTTCAACTTTTTTTGGACTAATAATGTAACACAATAAATTTGGTTAAAGTGAAATCTTTACTTCACTCAGTCCCCTTATAAAGTGTTTCCCGAAAATGGATTAAATGCTCATTTTTTTTATCAAATTTTTTAACAAATAATGATGCATAATTTTATCTTCTTTTTTTTTAATCAAGATTCAATAATTATTTCTAAATAATAATTTTCAATTAATCGCCATTTATCTGAATTTCACCCTTCTGTACGGCGTTGGTCGATTTTTTGTTTTTCATTTCCAAAATTTTGGGCTACATAAATATACAAAAATACTAAGTACAAAATAAAAAGAACTAGGGCGTTTATGAACAAAAGTAACTATCATAGGAATAAGATATTTACATTCGCAAAATTTTTGCATAGAGTTTAAAATACTTAAAAATATATTTTATCCCATAAAGATTTGTGGTTAAGGTAAACCATAAGCACACAAATATTATTTGTTAAGATAGAAGTTAAAGAAACACAGCACTGTCATCAAATGGTGAACAGTATTAGAACACGACAACCAACCACAAAAAGTTGCACACTTTTTTGCTGGCACTAGGTTACAGAAGATAAGACATTAAATCAACATGAATGCTTTTGACAACATTACATTGTCTTTTCTTGGATTAAACTAAAATAAATTAAAAAACTATAAATACTAAATAATATAAAAAACAGAGGGTTTTCAAAAATTTTAAATGTTATCGAACTTATTCACAATAAATCCTTATTGTACGCTTAATGTACAAAATAGATATTAAACAGTTTTACCCTTATTTACCTCTTAAAAAAAACGTTGTTAATTAAAAACAGTTCAACAACTAATAAAAAGTTTTTATTTTCCAAGGGCAATGCTTAGTTCATTTGCCCTTAATTTTATATTAGTGATAGACAAAACATTGAAAATTTATTCGGTAACTCAAAAAGATTTTTAGTTTTGCCTTTATTTCATGCTTTTTTCTACAAAAAATGTAAATTTTTATTAGTTAATGTTATCAATGCTTTAAGAATTTAACAGTTTTTGAAGGCGAAGGGAAACAGGAACTTTTTAACAGATTAATATTAAGAAAATTTAAAATACTAGAATAATGGAATTGCTATGATATTATATACATCACTAGTTTCATTTTTCCTAGCAGACCAACTGCACCACCGAATGTAAATAAATTGAAAGGAAATGGAATGAACCAAAACCTGAAGTTAAAATAAAGAGCTATGTTTTGTAAAACTCGCATTTTATAATAGAAGAATGAAATATATTTCAGTATAGTTATGGACAATGATTTCAATTATAAAAATATTCCTAAGGCAATGCATTAAAAACAAAACTTACGCAAAACTCCACTTAGCAGTATTAAATAATTAGTACTTTTTTGTGAATTCCAATTAAAACGTGTCACAGTGGTTACAAAAGATTTTTTTAATAATTCTCTAAAGATATCTGAATAAAATTTGACATTGCTAAAGCTATGGTGTTTTCGATTTGATTAGGAGGAACACACTACAATAACATTTCGGTTATGTTATTATTTTTTTTTTTTTTTTTTTTTTTTTTTGTTAATCGTCAAAATATCATTATTGTTTCCTTTTTTTAAGAAAGATAGTTTTTGTAAATCCCTATAAAAAATATATAAAATGTGCAGATTATCTCTTTTGGTTTGGGAGATATTTAGGTAGAAATATATATCCGATAAAAAGTTATATTAGCCTGAGGTTGAAACTTTAAAAAAGATTCATATTTTTGTTTTTTTTTTTTTTTTCAAAAAGGTAGTAATATTTTTTCACTTATAAAATTTGTTTTTTGTTTTGTTCTATACAATATTTTTAATGCTTTCGATAGAAATTTTAACGAAAATGCAAACCCGATGGTGCTTGAGATAACAGACTCATCACAAGCCCTGATCAAAATTTGTCAATTTTCCACATATTTTTTTTTACATTTTAAGCTGGAATTCGAAAAAAATATGTTAATTAAATAACTCCATATGTTGAAAAACATACAAAAAGTATTTTCTGACGGACGACTTTATAGCGACAGGGACGACTTCAATGAAAGAAGTAAATTTTTAAAAGATGTTTTTCCAAATTGATATTTGGACATTCTGGTACAAAAAAGTGGGAGTTTTCTTAATACTTTACTTTTAGAACAAGTTTGTCCACATTAGGTCTTAATTTGAATAGGATATCTTCGTTCGTTTGAATTTGATTTTAATTTGATTTTAATTTGAATATTAACACTATTTTTCACAAAATGTGCTTCACATCTTAAATTTTCATTTTTTGACCGAATTTAATTTCTTTTTATTTTTTATAACTCCCCATAATCTAGCAACAGTTAGCCTTTTTATTTTGACTTTAGCCTCAAAATTGTCGTTTTAACATCTAGTTTTTTTCTAGCCTTTTTTGATTATTAAAATTGCCTTACAGAGGCTAAAATATTAGTATTTCAACAGCAAAGAATCTGGTTCCCTATTTGATATTATTAATTTTATTTTTACAGTCATCTATTTAAGCATTTTTTCGCATAAAAATCGAAACTATTTATATTTAATAAAAAAAATTGCCTACAGCGCTTTATTCTCCAAATAAAAGTGTCTTAACTAAATTTATGGAGTTACTAAGCCGATTATTATAATTATTTTTTAATATACTTCGTCAACCGTAGAAACTATTTATGAAAATAATTTAGAAAAAATTTTATAATGAGAAAAATGATTTTAAAACATTGAGTTATATTTCCCATGAAATATAACCCAAATTTATATGGGATTTTTTGGGCGATTTTTCATTTAGTAATTTTGTTTGGTGTTATTTATAAACGTATTACAATTTCTTTAAAAAATATCAAAAACTAATGAGAACGAGAAAAAATAAACTTTTAAATTTAAAAAAATTTGAACTTTTTCTGGTCTTATTTTTTGGGGCACTTAGCCTTTTCTAACTTTTTTAAATTTTAATGTAGCCCCCTTTTTTTCTCATCTGCTGGCAGTAGTGATTGTTATTTACGATATCTATTTTATTGTTTGAAAAATAAAAATTTTTTATAATTTTTACTTTATCACACAAAAATAAAAATTTCTTATGATTTCTTTATATAAAATTTAAAAATAAAAATTATTTTGAGAGTTTTAAAGTATAAATAAAAAACAAAAATAAAACAATAAGTTTTATGTTCTCAAATGAAAAGCCAAAATATTTTAAGATTTCTATTTTTGTTTTTAAACAATGTAAATACCGTGTATCCAAATTTGTATTAAAATGTATGGGAAATATATACTTTATTAATTTGCGGGCTAGGTTTTTTAATTAACTTCGACCGTTACATGATTTCTGTGATATCTTGATAAGATTTGACATGCAATATATTTAGGTAAATGCAATGAATACTTTAAAATATTTTAACATAAATGACATGAAAGTTAATTTGAAGCGAAAAATTTAATTCTGAGTTAAAAAGATTTTTTTAATATTTACTGCGCGTCCTTGACATCCTTCCTTTTACGTATATTGCCTTTTATACTATCATCTTATACTAATTTTACTTAATTCCAAAAATCTTCAGATATTCCTTGAAAAACTCCTTCTGACTAAAATTTTACGTATTCTCTAGTCTAGTTACTTGTAGTAGAAAAAACATCAATACAATTTTCTATGATAATATAGACAAATGGAACATTTATGCGTTTCACAATATTGATTTGAAGTCGCTCGGATAGTCATCATTTTTCATTCCAAAGCTTAGACCTTTTATTTATCGTTAACAAATAAGTGATAAATAACAAATAAAGATTTCGCATTTATCAGTTACAATAATGTGGATAAGTGCAAAAAATTTTACTTTATTCCATAAAAAATTAAAAATCATTTCATGATTTTTCAGATATAATTACTTTTTGTCTTTGCTTTTCAGAGATAAACATATTCATAGCCAGAAATGGCATCTAGTTTTGGAAATGCCAAAAAAGTATGAAATACATTTACCCGGCTAAAATATGTAAATTTTAACATTTTTTTGGAAGTCAGATTTTGAAACTACAGAGAAGAAAATTGCATACAGCAAAAGTTTTTAAGGGTTTACCGAATATCCCTATTTTTCACTATCAAAATTCTTTGTTAAGTGTTATATATCATTACTTGCGTCCTTTTTTATAACCTACACCACCATAGACGGTGCTGAGTTTTTTACGCACAGACAGAATTTTTGGAATCCCCACGCTAAAGTATACCGTTCGATTCATAATCATTTTCAATAACCGATTTTCATCCGTCTGACTGCCCATGTTAACCTTTCTAACAAAATACTGGTCGTAATTTTAAAGATATCTTGATGAAATTTGACACAAATTGAAATTGGTTACGATCGGTCCATTATTTTAGCTAGCCTCCTTATAAATGTCCTCTTGGAATAGGGATTTAATAATAATACATGCCTTAAGTATATAAATTTTATAATAAAGTTCGTCAGATGTATATTTTATATAAATTGACCATAGCTCCCATACAAGTCCTATTGAAAATCGTTTTTAGTTCGAATTCGTTTTTTTTTTCTCACATACCTGATATATTTTGTATTTTTTATATTCCTGTATTATTTCTCATTATTTTTTAATTAAACACTTAAAATTACCAAAAGCTCTTGAATCTTCCTACAGAAAAGTTTTTTATTTTTATCTTTTGACTTATCTTAGTTAAATAAGATATAAACTAAACTTTACTTTCATGTCCAAATTTCATTTTATCACTTTATTGTATACAACAATCTGCTGCCACAAACTTTACAAAAGATTCAGCCAAAACGTCATATAGGGTATACAAATTGCCTCAAGTGATTACATTGCACTCGGAAGTATTTTTACCATTTTCAACATTTTTTTTATGTATTTTCTTTAAAATAGTGTGCATGGATAGTTTTTGTACTTGTTGTCTTTTGCCGATTTTTGTGTTCTTGTTATTTTGTTTATTAAGAGGGTAATATAAAGTTTACATTTCCTACATGATGCATACATTTTACAAATGTACATTATTTACCACATATAAATTCATATGTATTTACATTCACACATACATCACCATTACAAACTAAAATGTTTATAAAAGTTTAATCCTTTATACTTTTATTTGTTGTATATGTATTTGTGTGAATATATACAAGCATACATTTTGTATAGAACTTACTGTTGTAATGAAGTTTTCTACGAGTTTAATGTATGCTTTGAAAACATGTTCGTATGTTTATTTATTTTAATGTAAATATTGTACATATAAAATAATATCCTGCGGTCTTGTGTTCTTGTTCTTCTACTTCACTCTGCTTTCTTGCTTTGTATACATTTTTTTTGCTTTGTATTCATGTGTCATTATTTATATGAAACAGTGTCTGCAATGTCATTTTCAGTATGCTTCATCAATTTTAATGAATTCGCTGCACTTTCTAATGGTAAATATGGGCAACTTTTTCTGTTACATTTGTTCTCAGTGTTGGCATGTTTGTTTATGTACATTTTTCCACTTTTTTACTTTAATTTTCCAAAGTGTAATATTATTTTAACTTATATATCTTTTTGTATGTGTTGCATTATATATAATACTTACTTTATTCATTTTATTATATCTTTGTTAATGCATTGAAAAGAAAATATTATGAATACATTTTTTTTATATCAAATACATATAAAGATATTGTAAATATCTTTTTAATGTGCTTTGTTATAAAATAAATAATAAGATTTACCAAGCATTCATAAATATTTAAATAAAATATTTTATAAATGCATACATTAACGTACATTTTCATCTTAATGGTCCATAAAAATATGAAAATGTCTTTATACTATACAATTTGCTAAGCAGTTCCCTTTGTCTCTACATGTGGAATGAGTAAGAATGTGTTAAAGAGGTGGTCCTCATTATAAACTTCTAGTAATGATAAAAAAAGAATAAATTTTAATACATAATATTTGGTGGTAAATAAACTACAAATAATATTTTGTATTCCTTATATCATACAAATGAAAAAATATTAAATTATTATGTAATAAGAATGCAATTTTAGTTTTTCATCCCAGATAACTACTTTTTGTGAGAAATATAAGTGATCACAGATTTTCGTCCTTTTTGCTTTAGCGCATAGTGTGAGGTTTTGCCAAATTCGCTGGAAAAAATTCTAATTTTGACCTTGCTAATTAAAAAATTGCAACATATATTTTATTTCTATTCAATATATTGATTGTATAAATATATTGAATAGAAATATGATCGGGTGATACTTCAGCCTACGGTCTTGAAATAATTTGGTTTCGAAATGAGGTTCTAAGAAAACAAATTTTAGATATTAGAGAACTATTTTACAAGTTATTATTACTATCGACTTGAATGTGAAAAATCTAAATATTTATTTTGTTTCTCAAAAACGAAATTGAAAAAGCAGAAAATCAATTGCACCTTTTTCAACCACCTGGCCACATTTTGTAGCTTTTTCTAAAATGGAAGTAAATGTTCTATTTTTTTCCCCTTTTATTTAAATGTGCTTTTTGTTTTAGTATATATTTCTCAGCCTTTATATGCATGATTACAATCGGATTTATTTAATAATATAAAATTCGTCATACTTACAAATAAGTATATTACTAATAACGGAATTACTTAGAAAAATGCATTTTTATAAATTTCAAGTTGCGAGGCAATTTTATGGCGTTTTGTTTTTTGAAGAAAGATGTTACTGTTGTTACTGTGCAACATTTTTTAAAGACCACACTCACCCCCATAAAATGGTACCAAACCTTTTTATGATTGCAATATAACAAAAAATATGCTTCAAATTTAATTCTAATGGGTGATTCAAGTAGAGATACTTTTTCCAATAGCCTTTTTTTGACAGATCACGTTCTGTGAGGAATGTATTTCGTGCACTTCGCCCAACTTATGGTCAACATAATCGGCCTACTGAACGTACTATTCGCAACACCATCACCCATTTTGAGACCCAGCATTCATTACTGGATAATATTCGACCGAATAGACCACGCCCAGCACGCTGTGAAGAAAATATAGCGACCGTAGCTGAGAGTGTATACGAAGACCGTGGAGAGTCGATTCGGCGCCATTCGCAGCAACTCGGACTGACGTATGGAACGGCTTGGCGCATTTTATGTCGAGATCTTAAATTGAAATCGCACAAACAAAGAGCAACCTGAAGAGATTGAAGAATTGCCAATTTATCTCGAAAAAACAACGGTTTTGTGTGGTTTGTGGGCCGGTGGAATCATCGGTCCATATTTCTTTAAAAATGATGCCGGCGCGACCGTTATCGTGCCATGATAACCGACTATTTGATGCCTGAAATTGAAGCTCATGATCACGGCGACATTTGGTTTCAGCAAGACGGCACCACTTCCCACACATCACATCAACCAATGGATCAATCAACACTTCGGTGAGCACATAATTTCACGTTTTGGGCCAGGCGATTGGCCACCAAGATCGTGTGATATCACACCGTTAGACTTTTTCCTGTGGGGATATGTAAAGTCTAAAATTTATGCGGACAAACCCGCTTCGATTCAGGCCTTGGAGGAAAACATCACGCGTGTCATTCTCCAGTTACCAGTCGAAATGCTCGAACAAGTCACCGAAAATTGGACTCATATGCGACATAGCAACGGCCAACATTTGATAGACATAATCTTCAAAAAATAAATGCCAAAGAATATTCTTTCAAATGATAAATTAAATTTGAATTTTCTGTTTTTTTTTTTTCTTTGAAAAACGGATCACGCTTTATTACTTGTTAAATTTGTAAATTTTTCTTTTATTGGTGAAATTTGGAACTTTTAGTGAATTTAAAATTTTTGGTGAAATTTTAGCGTTTTGGCGAAATTTTAAATTTACAGTGAAAAAATTTCGTATTGCGAATATTCTGCTTTTTGGCGAAATTTCTGAATTTTTGTGATATTTTCATAATTTGGTGAATTATAAATTATAAAACACTAAATATTATACTAAATATTATTTTAGTTAGAAAACTCCATATATAAAAAGTAGAAACGTATAAAGTTCTCATATTTGAAACACTATTACGTGGAAGCTTATGGGGTATGATTATTAGTTTTAAAATATGAGAATTTTCAACCTCATTAAATTTTCAGTTAAAATTACATTATTTTAATAAAAATCATGTTATTTTGTTATTAATAAAATTTAATTTAGTAGTTTTTCTTTGTTTGTGTTTTTTTTTTTTTTTTTTTTTTGTTAATGTGACTTTTTTAAGCATCCTTTTTTCGGAAATCCATAATTTTGATTAAAATGACAAGCTTTAGCTTTTAACAGTTTCAGTTAATTTAAATTCCTCAGGCACTTTTTTTACATCAGTATATTATGAAAAAATCTCAAAATAATTAATTTCTTCGTTGGAATTAATATAAAATGGGTCGAGATATTTCAAACGACTTAGTTTCTCAACTTTTAGAAAATAATCTCAAAAATTCGCCATTTAGTTGCATTTTAAAAAAAGGGGCCAAAAAAGTGGACAACGGTAACGCTGTACATAACTTTAAAAAATAGATAAAATATTTGTGAAAGTTATGTAAACTCAATATGGATGTCAATATAAAAAAAGTATTTGTTTTTTTTTTTTTTAATAATGCAACACAAAATGTTAACAAAAATCCTTTATTTTGACAATTATTTAAAAAAGTTATTAAATTGTACAATTTTCAACAAAATATTTTCTTAACTTTTTATACTACAACATTTAAATAAAAAAGATTATTGCATTGCAGAAACTCTACCTTTCATTTGACATCTATATTGGGTTAACATAATATTCGAATATATTTTATACTTTTTTTAATTTTGTATCCTTTGAAAATTTAAAATCCTTCTCAAAAAATTATCGAACACGAAATGAAAAACTGTGTGAGAAATGCTATTGTACGGTGTAATATAACACGATGTAAAAAATTTTTGAAAAATTTTCATAGATAAGGCTGTATATGTCCAATTATAGTTTAAAGTTAATGTAGAGGCAATTACGCTCACATAACAAAAATTGTACTTTGAAGAAAACAATTGATTTAAATCTAATATTTCGTAAATAAGTCTAAATTTAATATGTTTAAAAAATAAAATAAAATAAAATAAAATATTATGGCGTTTCAAAGATAAGAAATTTTAAACAAACTTTTTTAGTTGTTTAGAGTCTAAAAAATATTTCATTCTGTCTTCTTATCAAGTCCATTAACCAAAAAATTTACTTTTGTCAAAATCTCACATTGAACAGTGAGCAGAATCGCAAACTTTTGGGAATAAATCTGTGACTTCTAATCGGTGGTTGGACTTACACAAAATAACAGAGGGGTGTAAAATTTTGACTTTGGAAGGGGGATCCTCAGGAGCGGATCTAATGGAGTTCAAATTAGAAAATTTTTAACCGCTTGCCAAATTTTTGTTTCTTTACCGATTTCAAAGATTTTTGGGAATTGCGGGATTCCTTTTAACGAAATCTTATTTTTTTTATTTCATCATTTCAAATCATAAAATCGACAATCACCAAAAATTTTGTTAAGGTATGTTAACCAACAAAGATTTTATTACAGACACAATTTGTGTAGTTTCTCCAAAAAACAATTTATACAAAAATTTTGCTTTATTTAATAAAATTACAAAACTGTGGACTCCAATTTCTTCAAATAAATTCGCTTGTTTAACTGACGTAATTCTTATTATATTATTTTTATGAGAATAATAAATAATATAAATATGGATTAGAAACAAAATATGGCTTAGGAACAAAAAAAAAAAGATTGATTATATTCAATGGTTGTAAAAATAATGATATTTTTTACATTAAAAAATTTGTATATATGATATAATGGTGTTTTTTATATTAATAAAATTTTGTTTGTGGTAAAATTATTCAAAAACATAATATTTTGTAGTCAACTCTACTAAAATTTTGACTGAATGTAAACATTCAATGATAAAAATGAAAAAAAATCATTGTTATAATGAATATATAGTATTATTGTAGTAACAATGCCGTAACAAAAAACTGAAGTCAACATCTTTTATAGGTCCAAAACTACGCTACTTTAAAGTTTAAAAATCCTAATTTTTTCAAGTTTCAAATTTAAAATCGCTTATTTTTGGACTCGAAAAACATATTTTCAAAATTTGTTCTTTAACTAATTATAGAAAAAATTAAAATAAATCGGTTTGAAATATTGGACTAAACATGCAAAGAAAAACTGGAGTTTATATTACGAATGCAAATAACTCGAAAAGTGTAGAAGATACATAGCACAAAAAGCTTTAAGAAGATATAAAAATCTTTGAAAAATTAGTCAAGCGGTTAAACATTTTCTATGTAGAGGTGCCCTAATTTGAGTCCCCTTAGCTCTACTCCTTCGGCTACTTTGGGATCTCCCTTTCAAACCTAAAATTTTACGCTCCTCTGTTATGCCTATGTGAAACTTTATGTAAAGCTATCCATCCGTTTAGAAGTTACGGATTTACTGCTAAAAATTTTCAATTATGCCCTTTTATGCAGCGATTCTATTTCCTCATAAATTGGAATATTATTTTTTCAGGAAAAAAAGGTTTTTTTTTTAAAGAAATGTAAGTAAAAACAGATTGTGCACTTTCCTCCATCGGCCCTAGTTTTCTTATGAAACTAAATTTAAGATTTTACAAAACAAGCTTCCGGTTAGACATTAAATTAATGTCAGTTTTGTGTCCTCGTTATTCTAGCTCATCTAGTTTACTCATAAGATGGAATTTTAGTATTTAACTAATAAAATATTTTTGTAAGAAATGTGAGTAAGCACAAATGTTTATCCCTTCCTCTAGCGCCTCTAGTTTCCTTATGAAATTAAATTTAAGATTTTATAACAAAAAAATTTTTCTGGTGAGAAATTTAAATGACATCAGATTTTGTTCTTTTTATTCTAGCGCATCTAGTTTACATATTATGCATCTAGTTTACATATTATACATGCATATTATAGTTCTTATTAACATTTTAGCTTTTTTAACGCTGTTTCATATAACACAAACGGCTAGAAAAAAAAGCTATAAGCTAATACACAAATTTCAAGACTAAAGGGATAACAAAAAGGCCAAACTTAGCCTTAGAAATGCTAAACTGGAAACTTTGATCAGCAAGCAGTGACATGAAGCAACAACAGAAAAGCTCTGCCAAATTTACAGGTTTTAGTCAGAATTAGTCAGAAATTGTCAGAAAAACAACAAAATACAAAGAAATTCAGAGTACGTAAACGCTTTCCTGTAAATTCTGACTAAAACGTGAGAATTTCATAAGTACTAGAACAGACCATAAATTTAAACGTATGTATGTATATTCTAAAAAACAAAGTTTTGCTATTCATAATTGAAAAGTTCTTTCATAGAAGTTTTTTAAATATGCAAAAAGATACGTGTTATACTATGTATTTTCTTGCATTATTATGTTTGCAAACTTTGACAACAATAAGTGAAATCTTTTGATAAAGCATATAACTATTCCATTTCACTTTCAATTGTTCTGACGAATAATAACATATTTATGTAGGTAGATTATATCTACATGTTAGGCTTGTTCGCTTACATGATATTTTTAAAAGTTTTAATATTTTTGCGTGAAATTTAATCGAAAAGCGTTTCTCTGCACATAAAATAGCAAAAGTAGTAAACATTTCAATATAAAACATTTTTCCCTTTTGCTCTATTTTACTTGAATATTTTGTATGAGCAAAGCGAGTAAAAAAATTATTTTTAAATTCCTATGGAATCTTATATGGAAATAATAATTTTTAAATATATTTAATTTTTTCAACGTTTTTTACAAATTTAGACATATTGAAGTGATTTTTAGAAAGGTCTTTTTTATGGGAGCTATCGTCAATTATGGAGTAATCCTTTTAAAATTTGGTGTATTTATTTGTATTTAAATAAGATGTGCCAATTCGTCTACAATTACCTACATATTGACATTTTCGTCTGATTAATGCACGTTTAAGTTTCCATTTAATATATATACATACATACATAAATAAAAAATAATAACAAAAATTTTATTTATTTTTTTTTTTTTATTGACCCAAAAATTTATTTTACATTTTCCGTTTACTTTCAAGAAAAAGTTTATTTTTAAGAATTATTTTTAAATTTCTATTTTATTATTTGTCTTGCTATAATTTCAAATGAAAAAACTTATTATGAACAAAAAAAAAGTAGTTTAATTTCATTTTTACATTTAATTTTTACTACATAGAAAAATTGCTAATTAATATATGTAATTTTGTAAAAATTACATTTACGATTTTTTTCTGAAGAAATTTTAAACATAGGCAGTTTTTGTAAATCTCTGAATATAATACGCTTACATATGCAGGTTATCCTTTTTGGTTTAAGAGATATTTAGGTCGAAATAAATATTTTTTGGCCTGGTTTTTTTATATTCTTTTAAACGTGACGGACTAAATTTGAATTATAAAATTGTTCTATAATATCCACTAGATTTCTTAAAGAATTTTTATAAATAGTTTCTATAGCTGATGAAGTATGTTAAAAAATAATTATCATAATCGACTTAGTAACTCCACAAATTTAGTTAAGGCACTTTTAGTTTGGAGAATGAAGCGTCGCAGCCGAATTTTTTTACTAAATATAAAAAATGTTTAAATGGATGATTCTGTAGAAACGAAATTTGTAATATCAAATAAAAACCTAGTTTATTCGCTGACGAAATACGAAATACTAATGAAATACTCTGAAAATAAACATTGATATGTTTTATAATGTTTCCCAAAATATTTAGGTTCTACTAATAACCGTTTTTCAAATTTTTAATTACTTTAGGATATAAGCTATTGGTCTGTGATTTTATTTATTTATTTAATAGCCAATGAAATTATCATTTCTTTCAGTCTAGCATACATATTATTCTTAAAGCTATTTACAAAAAACTGTTTCTCATAATTATTCAATAATAAAGTATTATTAATTAAGTAAGTCAAAAATACTATTCTTAGTGTGGTTTAGATTTACTGATAAATCAATATATGTGGAAAAAACAGTTGAATTGATTGCATATAATTCTTATGGGATCAAAGTCGGCACAATTGGTTCGAAAATATTTCATTTTTAAGGGAATATAATTTCTATTTGAACGATTTGGGATTACGAATTCGATCTTACAAAGCAGGAACTCGAAATTAATTGAACCGATTAATAAATTAATTACAAATAAATTATTCATATATTTTCTCCAACTTTCAAGAGTAGGGAGATCAATAAGATGTAACTAATATTAGGATTTATGAAAACAAAATAAGAGAAAATGTTTCTGGACTGATTATTGTTTCTTTATATGAACTTCATATTGTGGATTCTAAACAACGGAAGCATATTCTGTGATTGGTCTTACGAGACATGTGATAATTGTTTGAAAACGTAATGATCATTAAATTCTATTCCCCAGCGCTTGAGGAAACCTAGAACTCTTTTTCTCTTATTAATGATTTGTGAAACGTGGGAACAATCAAGTAATACACCCAGATCAAGAAATTCTTCTACTAGATTAGGTTGATATTCATTTAATGTGTATCTACTTTCCTAAATTGAGATCCATTAGATTTATCATACGTCAATCATAAAGATAGTCAAGATCTGATTGGAGTAAGGGACATTGATAAAAATAATTAAAGGTATGTAACAACTTTCCATCATCAGAATATATTAATGTTAGAGAATTTTTAATGCAAGCTGGTATATTATTTATAAATATTAGCAATAATATGCCGACGAGATGACTGCCTTGCGGAACACCGAATAGAACTGAAATGGTTTTCGGAAAACAAGAGAAAATCCAAGTTTATCCAATTTCAACAACAGGAGATCATGACTTATTTTATTTAAAGCTTTTCTAAAATATTGTATCTGTCTGTAAACCGAAATCAAATACAGTTGTGAACCATAACTGTGAACTCCAAGAGGTTAGCAGTAGTGGAAAATGCTTTTCTAAAAGTTTTGGAATAACACTATCATGGACGAATATCCAGAGACTCGACGCTTAAAATGTATAAACTGGTAAAAATATTTTTAGATTGTTTTTAAAGTTTCTCTTCACCTCAAAAGGATAAAATTGCTTAGTATTCCAAGACGATCCGTGTGCAATTATTTTCCTCGTCATTGGAATTGATTTCTTCAAACATTTAAATCAGCCATTATAGAATTTATTCAAAATGATGTAAATATTGCGAGAGCATACATTATTGTAAGGAATATATTCAAACCAATTTTCAGAACAATTTAGGTGACTTAATTTGGAATAATAATTGGTGATAAGCATCTTTAGGTGTTAATAAAGGATTAATGCTAAAAATACTAAATTCTTCAGGTTGATCAACAAATACGTTATCAAGTAATTTGCAAAGCTTGTTTACTATTACTATTTTATGTTTTGAATAAAATCACCAAGAACAATGACGAGTCACCGGGTATGTATCGATTAGCTAAAAATTTTATCGTGTCTGACGCAGGAAGAATATAAAAACAAGTTATAAAAGCTGTTAAAAATTTGGCTTTAACACAAATGGTAATAAATTCAATATTTTGATTGTTGTTAAGTATTATTTCTTCTTCACCCACTCTACCACTTCTATAAATTTAAAATTTACTGCGTATTACTTCAGAACTATGAACTTCTTTATCTTTATTAATATTCAACGAATTAATTAATTAAATTAGTTTTTTGGATTTGGATCAAAAACCCTAGGGAGAATTACATTATTGTCATCACGATAAATAAATTGCCTGGAACAATTATCTTATTGCTCGCATTTATCTAGTATAACCTCCGTATATTTAGGAATACATGGGGGTATTGATGATAACTTAGCAATTCTTTTACGTTTTGGTCTCGGGGATGTAGCATTTCTATCCAAATTTATAAATTTAGGAAAAAGTTCAGCGTATTTATTTAGTTTTCTTTTCCAATTCCATCAACTCTATGCCAATTTAAACGACTTTACTGCAAGTATTTGGCATTGCTGGATAATGCATCAGCATCACCAGCGTTGAGGCTATTACATGTTAGTGGTAATTTTCCAAACGTAACCAACAGAAAACTACAAGTTCTTCGCTAGGAATACTGCAGTTTATTTTATACAGTCCATATCGAACTATTATTTAGCGACTTTAGTCACTAATTTCCCCTTTTTCAACCATCTGGCGGCTTTTTTGCCCCTTTTCAATCACTTGGTGGCTTTTTTGCCTATTTTTTTAAATGGAATTAAATGGCGACTTTTTAAGAATATATCCTAAATGACGAGTAACTAAGTTATTTGAAATATCTTGACCCATTATATATTAATTCCAATGAAGAAACTAATTATTTTGATATTGCTTCATAATATATTTATGTAAAAAAAAAGACCCCGCAGAATTCATAATTTGAAACTGTTAAAAACTAAAGCTAATGACAAAGTTTCTGAACAAATATTTAGAACGTAAGCTGCCGAATCTTTTTAGACCAGATTGGGAAAATTAAAAAATTGATTTATTGAATATTTATATGCTAATTAATATTTACTTTGGCTCTTAGGAGTGCCTCGTCGGAAGTTTTTTTCTAAATTATCACTAATGAAAAATAAACATAAACAACAGAATAAAGGTCAAAAATCCATGCTTTCATTCCTAAATTTGTTGGCAAGGGATTTATAAGACTGGAGTCCCAGAGAAGACTTCGTTTAATTATTAGAAAGAAAATTTTATGTAAATACTTTCATGTATAAATCTTTACTTTTGCAATAACAACAATTTTATAGGTATTTTTCATTCAAAAAATGCCCTTTTTTGGCGACTTTTTTTGAAATTCCCTTTTTTGGACACTTTTTAAAAATTCTCATCGGTAACGCAGAGCCACACACCAAGACAAATATTATCTAGAATGGCAACACTAAGGATAATTAAAAAAGACATACTTAATAAACGTACTTAAATAAAGTAAACAGAAGAGACAAATACTGATGTTTTAAATTAAAAAAGTTTTATAAAATCGCAACACAAAAATTTTCACAACCAAATTTTACAATGTTACCAGCAACAATTAATTTTTATTTCAATATTCCTGCAATTTCGCAGTTAATCAGACGGTCAATTTCGCATAAAATTTTACATAAATATAGATAATATGGTTATCAATTTTTCTTTTCACAAGATTTACCCGTTTAAATTAAAATACTTACGAAAATTTCAAAAATATTAATAAAACCAATAAAATCATTAACAGTACAGTGCAAACAGTATTAAAGAATATAATAATTTAATGTATTAAAAATGTTCATAGATTGTAAAACGTTAGACAAATTGATATATTTCAGTCCTCGATTCTAATAAAATTAATAAAATATCAGAAAAAAATTTAAGTTTTAAAAAACTCAATTTAGAATTAAATCGCTTAAGCACAAAAACAATTTTTTTGTGAAAAATTACATATATTTTTTTTTACATTCCTTGTAAATATTTTTGTAATTTTCGTAAATATTTTAATTCAAATGGTTAGTTCCTATTAAAAGAAGAATTTTGATAACCACATTCGATATGTTTATATTTTAAGTCAGATGGACAGTTTGATAAACCACGAAAACGCACTTATATCTTAAATTAAGTACAAATTAAAAATTTTAATTTTCATTAAAAGTAGCAAACAATAGCTTTGTTTCCGTATATTTTAGGTAAAGCGCGGTAAAATGAGAAAGAGCTAATTTTTCTCCTACAAAAATACAACAACGTACAAAAGTACGGTAAAACAAAAGTCAAATTGTTTACCCACAAATGAAACAACTAACTGTTTTAAAAATTTGTATATGAATGTAATTTTATTTTTCAGCATATTTTAATTGTTTTTAATTTTTTAAATGAAACTTTCGTGTTAGTAACAAAAGCAAATAATTATTTTATTCATTCATATTTTTTTATTTTATATCTTTATTTTTTAATTATTTGTCAATTTACATAATCTGCCCGACGAAATATTCTGTCCTGTGCAAGAAGTAGAAGAATATTATTCTCCCAATTATCGACGGGAACGCTTTTCAGTAACATTGGGATCCTGCGTAATCCCAATTTATAGCACGGGAACAAAGCTAATATTATACAAAAAAAAAAAAAAAAAATTAAATAGGATATTCTGTGGAATAAATTAATAAATTTATTTGTGTGCGTTTCTTTGGGAGAAAATACAAAAATGTTAAGAAAACTAAAAAATGCATTAAAAAATTCATATTTTATATGTTTTTATATTTTATATTTTATAATGTTTCCCAAAATATATTGGGAAACATAAAACATACCAAAGTTTATTTTCAGAGGGGTAACAAAACACTTTTTTCCCTCCCATAGGGAGTAAGTTACCTCAATAAACATATTTATTTTTTACGTAATTATTCTTATTTAACTTTTTTCATTTGTATTAAAACTTATTAGGATGTCTGAAGAATAACTACTACGTAAAAATCCAATTATTTGTATGAGTAAATCCATTTTTTTCGATGAAGAGACTTAGGGTACTTTAAAAATAAATGACTATATATATTATGAAAATGAGATGTAAGTATGTTTGTGTATCAGTTACGCCTAAACTGATTTTCGTGAAAGTTGACACACATATAGTACCGATATCAAAGATAGTTGTAGGCTATATTAGATCTCGATTGAATGTCACACCCATAAGTTACTCTTACTTTAAAAAAAAGTAATTTTTTAATTTTTCAAGATATTAATGAGGCTATTTTCATGAAATTTGATACACAGATTTTTGGCTACGTTGAATCTTAAGCGGATGCCACGTCCATATTTTAAGCCCACTTTTTTAAATCTCTCAAACGACGGAACCAATTTATTTTAATTTCAAAACACTATCCCGTGGGTCATTAATTTCAAATATTATGATTTATGTTTCGATCGGAGCAGGAGAAGTAGTATGTCGAAATATTTTTAATAATATATCTAAAGAACTGCTATAATGAGAGCCCTCAAACTTTTTGGGACACCCTTCATTTGCTGTAATTTAATAGGATAACGAAAGTGACGTGATTTTAACATTTTTATTGTCTTAAAGAATTTTATTTAATGTGATATAGTAGCGGAATTTATTTTTCTATCACCACTGATATTTGGAAACATAGAGAGATGAAAGTATCAGTAAAATTATGACTACTAAGTCACGCAAACAGTGTATACTAGAGGATGATGTTAATAATTATAAAACATATTAATATTATAAAATATGAATATAAGCACAAAATTTTAATATGTTTTCTTATATATATATATGTATATATGTTTATATATATTAAGATAAATTATTTTATTTTATTATCTTATTTTATATTTGATTTGAAGCATCGTATATGCTTTTATAAAATAAATTTTACAAACTCTAGTTAAACTCAAAAATGTTCATATAAATGGCCCTAAAATACTTGCAAGGTATACATAAAACACGATTTACTTGAAATTAAAACCATTTTTTTTTTTTTTTTTTTATTTTAAGTATACAACTATTTATTAATAAAAGTTTTTATTTTTTGATTCTATTTTTTTTTCTGCTAAGTATAAACAAATCGTATATTACTCTACGTATACAACTATTTATTAATAAAAATTTTTATTTTTTCTGATTCTAGTTTTTCCTGCTAAGTATAAACCAATCATATATTACTCTACTGTCAAAAGCAAATATAATTCATTTTGAACCAAATAATAAAATTTCTTTTATTTTTTTTTTTAATTTCTTTTGTTTTTTTTTTTTCATAAAATCCTTAACTACATTTTGTAGATCAATTCAATTTGTTTGCAATCAAAAAACACAAACTACCCAAAGTACAAATCACATCATTTCTATTTGATCAAAAGTTTTTTAGTAAAATTTACAAAAAATAAAAAGCTAGTATATTGTTGATATTTGTTTTTTGTTGTTTATCTAATGTAAAGTACATACATATTTGGATTGAAAAGAAAAAATCAAAGAGCAAAAAATATTGTAAAGAAAATAGTAAAGAATATATGACCAAGGATGAAAACTTTACAGTAACTGCTATTGAAAAGTTATAAAGAAACTTTTGTTTTATGTAGGTAAGAAAATTATTCTTTCAAGAGAAGGAAACAGTAAAATTAATAATAAAACTTGTTGGATAATAAAATGGGAGTAAACAAATTTTAAATCTAATGATATTTGCAGGTAGTATGTTTTTTGTTTAATAACGACTTTTGCATTTCATTGTAATTTTATTTATAAGTGAAATTATATCCACAAATTTAACTAGTAAAAACGAAAACTTAAGTCAAAGTCAAATGAGTTTAAATCTAAAATAAATATTTTTCCCGACTTACATACTAACCACTTATACACTTGTATAATAACCAGCTAATATAACACTCAGCAAAAGTTTTTGAAATAGTAGTAATACGTAGAAGTTATTTTTTACATTACAAAGTAATAAGTGGTACTTATTTATATCATTATTTTGAAATATAGAATAACTTATTGCTGGTAATGAAGAATCAAATATATAATGAGTATCATTACTTATAGTTTTACTGTAAGTGTGTAGTTTGGTAACTAGTTCTTTGCTTTGTGGTTGTAACTGCTATTTGACTGTTTTATTTTATAAATACCTTGGTAATGGGGAATCATGAATTATTAAGGTAGTTATTTACAACAGTCAAATAAGTAGTTAATTGAATACTACAAAACTAAAAAAATATCACAAAATAAAACAAAAATAAAAGTTACTAAACTACATAACTACAGTTAAAATATAAGTAGTTATTAATATTTTTTCATTCATTATATTCATTACTAGCATGTCATTATTTGACTGCGTAAATAGTGAAAGTGCAAAATTTTTTCTCTTTTTTCTCTCTAATATCTTTACTCCTTAGCGGTGAATTGAAAATATCAGCCTCACTAAGCGATACTGACACAAAAAGAAAAAAAAAATCCACTAAAATTAATTCAGTGGTAGTGAACATATTTTTGCATTAGCCTAGTGCAGCATTTTTTCACCACTAAATATTTTAATGAAAAAAAAAAATGTTTTCCACTAATGTAAAAATGTCACTATATTAAATTTTTTTTTTTTTTATATTTCATATTTTATTCACTTATATAAGACTTGAGACTAATACAACGTTTAAAAATTGTAATATACAAATATTATCTAATATTGTAGTAATTTTATGACCAATTATTTTTTAAAGTTAGGTGAAAAAAAATAATTTCAGATTATGCATAGTAACTGTTCAGATTTTGCACTAATTGATTGTAGTACACATTTTTTCACTACCACTAAATTTAGTTGTAGTAAAAAAATATACACTATCACTAAAATGTTGTATTGAAAATGAAGAAATGTTTCGTTATCACTAAAGTGATAGCAAATGCAGTGTGAGCTCGAGGCTTTCAGAATGAAACTTAAGCACGGTGGACGCCAAAGTTAACCACTTCGAGGATGGAAAATATATTGGAGCTTGTAACATTTACAGATATGAACGGATTTTAGATATTTCAGAATTTCTGAATTCTATTAAGCCAAATATGCTTACTGTAGCACAATATAGTTTAAAAATTCTGATTTTTAAAATGTTAAAAATCTCTAAAATTTTATAAATTATAATAATTTTTTTCTTTTATTTATCTTAATTCGATAACAAGAAAAAAGTTTTCAAAATCAAAATTTCAACGCAGGTCTGGAAAATTGCAATTTTTTTCCAAAAAAGGACATTTTAATTTTTTTTAAACAACTTCAATATTTTATCATATTTTCTGAAAGCCTAGACCACAGAAAAGAGCGTAGGTACAACTTTGCAAAATTTTTAAAACGCACCATACATCGAACAGTGTTCGAAAATGGTGAATTATTGAACATAAGTTCAATTTTTGAGTCTGTAAAATATTTCGAGGTCTAGCTTTTCAGAAATATTAGAAAATATTGAAGCTGTTTAACAAAATTAAAAAAAAGATTAAATATTTAAATTTTATTTTTGGAAAGTAAATTGCAATTTTTGAGACATTTTTTGAAATTTTAAATTTGAAAACTTTTTTCTTGGTATCGAATTGAGATACTAAAAAGATTTATGGTAATATAGAAGATTATAGAGTTTTTCAGCATATTTAAAAAAATCTTGGAATTTTTATTCTAAAAGTTATAATGCAAAACGTGAAAAGTCAAGGTAAAAATGGGAAATTTAATTTTTTAAACCATAAAAGATAATGTGGTACAGTAAAAGATAATATTTGCCTTGTTTACTAGAAGTAAGAAATGTAAAATATTTAAAATCGGTTCATATTTTTAAAACATACAAGCTTTGATATGTTTCTCATATACGAGGAGATCAAATTTGGCAAACTGTAGTGTTCATCGTGCTTAAAATACACACTACAGTAAGAAGTATTCTGAAATCCTAACGCCTCCTCTACCAATGTACCAAGCTTCATAAAAACCTGTCCATTTGTTTTAAAGAGCCAGATTTATTACAATTTATTTTTGCAAAAGTACTCTTAACTCTTGACTATATTCAGGAGAACTAAATTTACAACCAACTGCTTCAGTACATAAAAAACTCTTAAAAATTTGTTTATTTGATAAAAAAAAAAACAAAAATTTTATATTAAAAAAAAAAAAAACACAAAATTAAATTTTATAAAAGTAAAATAATTTATTTATAATAATTTTTATTATTAGATTTTTCCCAACATTTTGTGCTGCATTATTTAAATAAATAATTTTTATATTAAAGGACTTTTAACTTTCTTTAAATACTTATCGACATCACAAAATTGCGAAATAATCTCAAAATAATTATAATATAATAATTTTATTATAAGATATTTATAAAGACTTAGTTTCTCGTCATTCAGCACATAATCTTGAAAAATGGCACATAGATCTACTTCCATTTAAAAAAGAGTCCGAAAATTAGCCAGCTGTTTGAAAAAGGGAGAATTGGCAATTAAAGTCGACCAAGAATTATGCTACCGTTAGTTAATTAACAAAAAAAAAATCGCCAAAAACTTTTTTCTTTTTTTTTTTCTAAAAGAAGGCCCAACTGCTTCAATATCTAAAAAAACTTAAAATTTGTTTATTTGGTAAAACTAAATTTTACTAATAACAAAATAATTTATATTTTTAGATTTAAAGAAGAATTTAGTTAACTTTGTAGATGTCTTCGAACTCCAGTCTTCAAAATCAACATATTTAGGACAAAAAGCATGGATTCACAAGGGTTGACCTTATGTCTGCTGGACAGTTTATTTTTCATTATTGATAATTTAGAAAAAAGGCGTTCCGCCGAGGACTGCTATGAGGCAAAACAAATATATAAATGAAGTATTCATTGAATCTGTTTTTTAATTTTCCCAATCCGGACCAAACAGATTCGGAATTTGATGCTTTAAATAGTTGTTCATAAACATTATCAGTTTCTAAAAGTTTCAATTCATTTATAAATTATCCGGGTATTTTTTACTTTTTTTTTAGCATTGTGAAACAATCTCTAGAAATTAATTTCTTTTTTGATATAATAATGGGTCAAGATATTTCAAACAACATAGTTTTTCGTCACTTAGAACATAATCTTTATTTCCATTGTAAAAAAGGGACCAAAAAAGTGACCAGGTGATTGAAAATGGGGAATTGGCGACTAAAGTCCTCCAACGGTAACTTTTCCTTAATGCAGTGCCTTGGCGGTATGTCATTTTTCTAAATCACTAATGAAAAGTAAATTGGCCAATAGATTTAAAGTTAATACTTGTGAATCCATGCCGTCAGCCCTAAATTTGTTAGAAGATGATTTGAAAGACGTGCTACAAAAGTACAGAAGTAAAATCTCAATGAAATAATTTTTGGAATATTCATGAATTTAATTCACTCAAAACAGAATTCCTTTTACCTTAGTTCTCTACTACTTATAACATATCTCTTATTTGAAACATATTATTATATTGAATCTTAACTAGTAAAAGTGTAACAGCAGCCAAAACTGATTTTTTAAAATTATGTTCTGATGTACTTTCTGTCAATATTAATATAGTAACACTCACTCATTGCCAAGGAAAAATACTTATTTGTTTACTTTAGAAACTTACATGCAAATTGTTAATGTTGTTTCCGTCAAAGGTAACCTATAAGGAGATTCAATTTATATACAGAAAGATTATACTAAGGAGAAATAAAATGAACGTTATAATTTAAGACAAATTAACAAATGAAAATCTTAAAGTAAGCCTTGGTGAATTTGCATCTTATATCAACGACCAAAAATATACCTGGTCTATGGGTAAAGTTATTGCTTACTCAAATGATGATGCTTTGACACATGGCATAGCAGCCAAACAAGTACACTTTACAACATACTTTCAAAATTACTGTTATATTGGATCGAAGCAAAAAAAGTCATAAAGCTAGTTGGGACTGCTTGTATGGTTTCAAAAAGGAAATACAAAAATTTATAATTTGAAGCTTTTTACACCTTTTAATAATGTTTTGTTAATTGCAATGATAGACGTTACTTCCATTCCACGTTACTTAAATTACACAAATTGGAAAACTGATGCGGAATGCATTGAAAAATTTTTGGAAGAACTTTCAAACTTTTGTATATTGGGTGATTCAAATGCCCGTATTAGTGAATAACATATATTGGAACCTATGTTTCTACAAGACCTACCAAACCTAAATGAAACGAGATGCTCGAAAGACAAAACGTTTAGTCTTATTCTAACTTAGGGGGTATATTACTAAACAGTAGAACAGCGGGTGATGCTCAGAGCGAATACAGTTTTTAAGGTTCTGGTAGTTCAGTTATAGGCTATTGTATTTATTCACACAGTCTTGTTAAGTATGTTGAGGATTTTACTATTAGTTACAAGTCATTTTCTGATCACATGCCTCCTGAAATAAACATAACTTATACAGCATC
The DNA here is from genome assembly GCA_932274085.1 of Protocalliphora azurea. Lineage (NCBI taxonomy): Eukaryota > Metazoa > Arthropoda > Insecta > Diptera > Calliphoridae > Protocalliphora > Protocalliphora azurea. The sequence goes on from OW026519.1 coordinate 42,098,357, forward strand.
TAACAATAATAGAATCTTATCGGATTCAGGTCATCAAAGGCTTCAATGGGATGTCATTTCAGTCTACCAAATATTATGAAAATCTAAATCAACTCTCTAGTACCTATAATTCTGTTAATGTTTACAATATTTCGGTTGATGACATGGTATTGTCTATTAAAAATAAAAAAACAAGTATGGATTTGAATCTAAACAAAAATGGTTCAACTGGAAATGTGCCCGTTTTCGTAAAAATATGTTAAAAGCTCTAAAAGATTGTAGGAAAAGACACAAAAATGTAAAAAAAAATATAATTCTGCTAGATTTAAGTATCTTAGCATTAGTCGAAGTAGAAAACTTGAGTTCTATAATGAAAGTCTGGAACAACTTAATTTGGTTAGATGCAGTAAATCGTGGTGGAAACTCTCTAATAATATGAAATCAAGAAAACAATTAACAATAGGTAACCTAACTGTAGATGATTTTCGCATTAATTTTAGAAACATATTGCAAAGTATAAATAAAATAAATGAAATTCACTGGTGTATGCCATATGATATTGATACTTTTCTCGATTCTCCAATAGAGATTTTTGTGCTGTCATCAGTATTACGATCGTTAAAACTAAATAGGTTCCCTGGCAATGACGGTATAAGCTATGCCTGTTTTGTTACGGAAATACTTTCAGTTTTCAATTACATATTTTTACACGAAAATATTCCAACAAACTTTAAAACCGCCATATTAATACCACTTAAAAAAAAGTGATCCCAATTGCGCTTCAAATTACCTTGGCTTATCATTAATTGATACCCTGTGCAAAATCTTTAACAACATATTTTTAACAAATTGGATCGAAAAATATTCCAATTTGAATGAGTATCAAGTCGGGTTCAGAAAAAATTAATCAACTGTTGATAACGTCTTCCATTTGACAAATATTGTACATTTTGTTAGCGTTAAACAAGGGTGCATACTAAGTCTAATATTGTTTGCATTGTACCTTAATGACTTAGCTGATTTCCTTCCCGGCGGAGTAAACGTTGAATGTCTTCTTCACGCAGATGACACTGTCATTTTGGCCGATTCTCAAAGTGTACTGCAAACTAGATATATGGGAATGGATATAAATTTTAACCTATCTTTTACAAAGCACTTAGGAAACAAATTAACAACATCGAAAATGGCAGCTATATCTATAATATTTTACGACGCTCAAATTTGGGGTTTTAAAAAAATTATTTCAATGAAAAGCTTGTGGGCTGAAGAGTGGGTAAATATATGTGAAAAAATTCAATATGTTCTTTTAAAAACAACAACAATCCGGCACAAATCCTATTTTTACTTCAGAATTTTCATCTCGTGCTACAAGTCTAGTACGTGGAGGTCTTCTTGATTTAAATAGTAGAGCATTTAGACGTTCTTCTGCTGTCTTATGTACCCTTTTTTTACGTTTCATTTCTTCGGGTTAAATATTTTAGTAAAACCTTTTTGGATATAAACAAAGTAATAAATATACTAAATGGCAACGATAGTGATTACTATAGTTTATACAAATATTTGGAAATTTGTTTAAAGTACAGAAAACTTATACTGAAAGAATTCAATTAAATTCCTTTAAAATTTATTATTAATTTGATGTACAGAAGATTTAGTATAAATCGTTCTCTTTTATATAATCAGTTTAAAATTTTATAGAATCAAAGTAAATCAAAAGTAGTTTCTTGGTAATGAGGCGTCATTATTATTTGCCTACTCTGTATTACATTAATGAGTTGGCTAGAGCGCTGGATTAACAACCAGAAGATTGTTGGTTCAACCCCATTCTGAAGCTGTTAGTTTTTTATAACAAAATGTATAAAAAGATATTTTAAACTAAATAGAGTTTTTGTCGCTTAGGATGCTATGTGCGAGATGGTGTACTGAGTAAGACGTTAGTCAGTAAAAACGAATGGTTAGTGTGTATCCAATTTCGAGTCTCACTGACGGCAAAATTTTTTGTTTTTCTTTTTATTTTTGTTTTCGTTTAGGAACACATTTTTGAATTTGTGGACAAGACGAACAAAAATAACTAGTTATTCAGGCAAAAAATAAGTAGTTAATTTTTGTTTCCAATTATACCTGCTAGCTTACCAAGAAAGCAAAATTTTTGTTGGGAAGTTTGCAATTTATGAGCAAATTTACTTTGCTGAAATTAATTAAAATCATCTTTAAAATGCCAATTTGGATCACAACTATTATAGTTAAGCCAAATATAGATACATATTATCTCAAAAATTGTATTACATATCTTTGTAAATATTAATAAAAGTATCTGTTAAAAAAAGAAAAAAAAAATTATATGGAAGCGTATAGTGTAGTTTTAAAATATGAGAATTTTCAGCCATTTTTCCCATACAATTTTCAATTAGAATTACATTATTTTAATTAAATTTTTTTTTGTATATTTAATTTAATTCATAAATATACTTTTGAAATAATTTGATTTTTAGTGGGCTTATTTATCTTTTGGATCTTTATATTTAATATAATGCAAAAGTAATTGCATTGCGAACTTTGTAGTTTTTCTTAAAGTATGACATCTTTTGTCTTTGTTTTCATCAAATAAACAAATTTTAAGGAGTTTTTTAGGTATTGACACATTTTTTGAAAAAATACCTTTTTTGACAACTTTTTTAAGTAAAGTAGTTCTAATATATTAGCAATGGAAACCTTTGCTGGGATACTTACCCATTTTAATGAAGGCATTATTACCCAAATGTAAATGATTTCTTCATACAAATATAAACAGATATATTATTTTCTTGAATTATAACTATTTTTATTTTTTCCTTTTATTATTTTTAATTAAATTATATATATTTTGGTTTTTTGATTTTACGTAAGTACACATTACATAGAATTTGTTATTTTATTTGTTATTCTTGCTGTTCTTTGTTTAATTTCTTTTTTTCCAAGTTTAATTTAGTATGTATGTAGTAGTTTGTATTGTTATTATTAATTTTTTTATTGTAAGTTTAATTATTATAATTATTTATTTTATTTACACAGAAATTCAATTACTAAATTTTATTTATGCTTTATTTAATTTAAGTTTTAAATTTATATTTATAATTAAGTACTACTATAGTATAATCGTAATAATAATAATTTAACATACATCTTTTCCCACACACACACACATACACATACAATGAATCGAGTGGAGGATTTTAATAAAATGTTGAATTTATTCTATAGCATTAATACATAGATATTTCATTTGCATGTATATGTAGAAGTATGTGTACTTATGTGTGTACTTATTTTTAATTCGTATGAAGCTTAAAATTTAAATGCATAATTTAGGTAATATTTTTTAGTTTAAATACATATTAAGATATACTTAAATTTCTTTACTTCCTTTTTACTTCTTATTTTAAATGCATATTGTTTATTATAATTATTTAATGTTAATTATTTGTTGGTTTTATAATACATAGACAAATTGATTTATAACATAATTTACAATTTGTTTTTAATTTTATTAAAAAATATATATATAAAACGGTTTTATTATTTTGCTTTGGTATTTTTATTGTGGTTGACACTTAAATAAATCTTTATTACTGAGAAAATTAAATTCAGAAACATTAGTGAATTAAAACGAAAAATTATTTTAATGGATAAAAATGTATTGTTTTATTTAAATAAAATATTTTATATAAATTAATTGTCTCTCTAACTTAGAATTTAAAAATTTAAATGGAATGTTGTGTAAGTGCTATAATTAAATAAACACAATTCACTATTAATTAGAAAAATTTATTAGTTTTTCATATGCCGACCACAAAAATAATATTTCTATTTTAGTTTTGATTTTATTATTTTATTTATGAAAAGGTACTATAAATAACAACTAAAACAAATTATACAATTTATTAAATAATTAAATTGTTTAACTATAAATGATTATTTAGAGAAATGTCTTTAATTCCAAAATTAAACTTAAAATGAAATATTTGTATTTTGATTTTAATAATTCTCATTAAAAAAAAAAAAAAAATAAATAAAAGCTACATCTACATTCGGAATATAATACATCTTTCTCTCTAAATTACGCTAAAGACTTAATATAATACGACTAAAGGTGTCACATATGTTTAAAATTTAAAAGCCGTAAAATTTTCGAAATACGATAAATGTTGGGAAATAACAGATACAAAATTGTTTTCAGTAAAATAAAAAAAAAAAAAAAAACGTTTTTCAGACAAATCTACTTTATAAATTGTCCGGAATGCTAATGATTGAAACGGAATGCAATTATCCGCTCGCCCCAAAAGTCTTAAGAAAAACATAATAGAGCAGTTACCGAAAAGCTCCAACTAAAATATCATCGTATGGGAGAGTTATAGAATAGGACCAATGCAGAACGTAGCGTGAAAAATTCAATTAAATTCTTTCTGGAGTCTTGTCTTTTGAAATATGTACAAAAATATATTTTTCTATTTCTTAGATTTTTAGAAAAAATTAAAAGAATTAGAATACACTTTGAAGAAAATGAGTCATTTTTCATACTCAATTTAAAGTCTTGATCGCGAAAAACCAAAAAAAGTCAAGACAAAAGATCTAAAATTAAAAATTCAAGCTTAAATATCTTTTTAACTATAAAAGATAATTTAGGTTTGTAAGAATGGTTTTATTTCTTTATTTTATATTACTTATAGTAAAAAAAAACGAAATCGGCCTTAATTTGTAGAAGTTATGAGCTCTTAAACTTTTTCATGCTCGAGGTGGTTGAACTTGACACCCATCAGCTTATCTCGTATAATTAGATGATGAATTTTCTGAAAGCTTAGGTCCCTCAAATACATTTCAGTTCGATCCGACCAATAGTTTAGTAGAATTTTGAGATCGGCTCCACTGTGTTTATCCCGCCTCAATCTTTATGGTATAACAATAGACGTTATATGCAACGTATTTAGGTGAAAGACTTGAAACCACCCGCCGACAGTTAATTGCATATAAATGACGCTCACGCACTACTGAACCTCAACTACATTGTGTCGATATTTTGCATGACTGGCTAGACCTAGTTTAACATGACTTTTGTCTTTTCAGTAATGATCAACGTTACCGTTGAGAATTTTTAAAAAGTGTCAAAAAAAAAAAGCGAATTGAAAAAAGTCACCAAAAAAGCAAAGTTTTTTTTTTTAAATAGGGGCTTCAATATCTAAAAAACTCCTTAAATTTTGTTTATTTGATAAAAACAAAAACAAAAAATATTAAGTTTAAAAAAATACTAAATTCAGTTTTGTTATTACAAAAATAAAGATTTATCGTAAACCTAATTAACATAAAATTCTCTTTTTAATAACTAAACTTCTGTACTTTAGTATGAGGTCTTTAATAGGTCTCCAGTCTTACAAATCCCTGTCTAACAAATTTAAAATTGAAAGCACGAATTCATAAGTGCTGAACTTAAGTCTACTGGATAATTTGTTTTTCATTAGCTATAATTTTGAAAAGAAGACGCTCCTCTAAGAGCCAAAGCAAAAGTATAAGTTAAGATATAAGTATTCGTCAAATCTATTTTTTACTTTTCCCAATCCGGCCAAAAACTTTCAAATAGCTGTTCAAAAACTTTATTATTTGCTTTATTTTTAAAAATTTCAGTTCATTTATTAATTCTTCGGGATCTTATTTTAAATCAATATATTTTGGTACAAGCTCAAAATAATTAATTACTTTGATATTTCAAATAATTTAGTTTCTGATCATTTAGCACATAGTCTTGAAAAGTCACCATTTGGTTCGATATTGAAAAAGGGCCCATAAAAGTGGCCAGGTGGTTGAAAAAGGAGCAATTGGCGACTCAATTCTCAAAACGATAATACTTGTACTGAAAATATATATATATATATATATATATATATATATATATATATATATATTTTCAAAATTATTTCACATATTCAATGAATTTGATCTAAAATTTGTTGAAAATTAGAATAAATACAGCGAAAATTAGAATAAATACAGCGAATGTAATGGGTATTTGTCAAGGAAAAATGGAGTTCATAAAACATTATTTCATGCATTACCATAGTAAACAGTGGAGCCGATCGCAAAATAAATGGTAAAAAATCTTGAGCTAGTAAACTGATGAACCAATATTGTTGACTCTTGGAACATGAATGAAGTTTTTAGAATAATGTTAGCGAAAATATGTAATTTAAACAGAAATAACACTAGGGTGAACTAAATGGACTAACTTTTATAAATACCAGGCGAGTTTTAATGTTTTAATAATATGTAGCAAAATTCCTGAATTTTTTAAAGGGTTAAACCTTAATGTTAAATGTAATTTTGCGAACATTTGCAACGCACATTGATTGAAAATTGTTTGAGCAAAATTTTTGATTATATTAAATGTAGAACGAAATGCTTTTAAATTTGTTGTTAAATATGGTGACAATATATTGGGAAATTTGCTCAAGGAAGTATCAGTAAAAAGTCGTATAACACTTTGATACATTGAAAAAGCACACGAAAGTCACAGAGAATAATTTATAAGCATTTTTGAGGACATAATAAATCAGTTTTAAAAATTTTAAATATATATTCTTAATTTTAAGTTATGCTTAAAAAACTGGCTTCGGTTTTAGGTTTCTGTATAATTCTTTTATTGAATTTCCGATTTTGGGAAATAGAAGAGTCAGGCCGTTACGTTTACATTTGGTTAGGTTTGGATAAATATTAAGAGCAAATTTAAAAAAATAAAATTTTTGCACAATTTTTCGAATTTAACTGCAATTAATTATATATTTTTCTATAAAATCTTATACAATGATGCAATAGTTTTTAAATACATTTTTGTTAAAAACATAATAAAATTAAGATTTTAAAACTTAGACAAAATCTATAAGAATTATTCTTGTGAGGAGTAATTTACAAAACTTTCTATACATTTAACATTTTTGCCCCAAAAGGTGCGACGACTGAAAAATCAAACAACTAAAAAATATATAGTCGGCCCGACCATATGATACTCTACACCATTATGAATATGTATTGAAATTCGATTCGGGGAGAGGTCTTATTTGGGACCCGTGGCCAATTGCGGACCGATACTTGTAATAAGCGTAGTGCATATTTCTATGAAACATACGTATGTATTATAATTATTATGTTATTTGTGCATTTTAAAGTGATTCCCAAAAGTGGAACTTATATGGTCTAATATAGACCAATCCTCGTAAAATACTTATATAAAACACATTCGTGTCAAACAATAACTTGATACCTACGATAAAGTGATTTTCGGAAGAGGGATTTCTATGGTGGCTATGGTTAATTATAGACCGATCTGCATGAAACTCGACACATGTATTTATACTTATGTAAAACGTATTGTGCCGAATTTCATTAAAATATTCCTATATATAAGGCATTTGTGATCGTTAAATCTCTATTTGGGGAGGATATTTGTATGGGGGCTAGGTGAAATAGTGTACCAATCATAAACAATATCAACAGGCTTCGTATTTATATCATAAAAATCGCACGTGCGATTCTTCAAAATTGCGACCGACGATCCTCGTTAGATCTCACAAACCAGCACAAATAATACCCCAACCACCTATGGTACTGTAAGGAATAAAATACTTTGTTTTAAAATATATGAAGAATTTTTTGATAAAGCTTGTAAAATTCCTAAAAACTTATAAGGGGTTTAAAAAATTTATTTACAAATATATTATCTTGACGAAAAAAATCTCATAACCGAAATTTTAAAATAGAAAAGAAAAATAAATTTAAAAAACCTAAATAAATCATTACTTATTTGGAGCATATCACTTATAGCATGAAAGAATTCTAAAATTGTTCCTTAGTTCTTCTGATTTTTTTAAATTCAGCATAAGCATACTATATCAATCCATTGTAATATCTCTATTTTTTGAATTTTGAAAAACTCGCGGTTTTATTCACGATTTTCATTTTTTAAGTCAAAAAAAAAAAAAAAAAAAAATCTAAATAGTACGTAATTCTAAACAGTCGTATCCTATATGCTGTAAATTGATTGTAATGATTTAAATTATATGTATAAGATAAATATGTCCTATTTAAAAGCTGTAATACAGAAATAATAATATCACTTAATGATAATGTAAATGCATTTGTAGGATACACTTTTGCATTTTCAATTTTGTTTCCCTTTGATATTATAAAAATTACAATTTCTATTAAAAATTGCAATATAAATTGTTCTGGGATAAATGGTATAATATTAAGAAAAAAATAATAAAAATACAAATAAAATGTTTTATAATTTTATTTTAAAATTAATTTTATGTGGTATTCATGCTTTCTCATATCTACCAGCTACCAATAATTTTACAAGATGTTAACATCTTCCCATATAAATTGTATAGGGCTCAGAACTCAACATCTTTAAAAGATGTTCCTATCTCATTTTGTTCCATTTAAAAAATTAAAATTAAAAAAAAATAAAAAAAACGAGAAAAAAAAAATCATTGGAACACAACAACATCTGCAGCAAAACTTTTCAAAAAATATAAATACTATCAAAAATCACTTAAATTGTAGTATTAATAATTGTTTTTATTGTTTAATTGTAATGCTTAATAAATTATTTTAATTATTATTAATGATTTCTCCCTTTCCTTCAAGCATTTTCTTTCGACCATGTAATGGTAAATGTTAGATATTGCAAGTGTAAACAAGATGTACTCAATAATTGATAACATAGAGTACTATGTAATAAACATATTTTTATTCAAAATAAAGCAAAAATATTTAAAATAACAAGTGTAGAAATTTCTTAAAAATACATTTAAAAATTGTGTTTTTAGTTATAGGTGTGACTTTGGCAAAAACAATATTTTCGAAATTCAAAATATCATTGACAATATTTATTGTAATAAACTTTATAGCGGTTTTTAAGTCAATAAAATCCGATTTGTAGTTAAAGAGGTATGAACTCTTAAAGTTACATATCACTGAATGAGAATAACAAATGAAATTAAAAAATAAGAATATAATGGAAAAATTAAAATTTTTTATGAAAAAAAAAAAAAAAAAACTGGGATCTTTTTCTAAAAATGTTATTAAAAATAGTTGATCCCCGTATCATAGCAAAAATATTGCTTTGAAATATATTGAAAGAAAATTAAAATCGAAGATATAAAATATATGAAATTTGCCAAAAATGCATTGTAAAACTGGAATTGAATTATGTGTGCATTTTTAAATAAGCAATTTACCTTTTCATTATTGTCCTTCAATAGGTATCAGTTGGCATTCATTAGAACGTCAAATCATTAAAATCTGTCTACATAAAGATATATTAACATTGTAGGATTTTGATTCACGATTTTTTTTTATAATTGAAAAAAAAAAAAAAATAATGCGAAAGCCTAATGGCTCCATAGATTATATGCGTACCAAATATGAACAAAATCTGATTATGCACCATCAAAATTTTTTCATTTTTTTATAAATCTCTTGTGCATTGAACGATATATAAAATATTTGAATACAGTTAAGTTACTATGGTCTTCTACTTTGTAAATCAATTAGGGGGCTACGATTTCTTTAGTGCATAAACTACCCTAAAAACGGGGTTTTTAAGAAAATCTACAACCCACATTAGATTCTTTTTGAGTAAAAATAAAAAGTGTCATTTATAACCGTATTCTAAAAAATATAACAATTTTTCAAGTTTCTTGTTATACACTTTACAATGTGATGATTTTATTTGACAAAGAAAAATTTATAATTATTAAATAAAAAGCTGAAAATAACTGGATATAAAAAAGGCAATTTACTTTTTATTTGTTTCTTAAGATTGTATTTTGAAATATTAATGTTGTAGGAAATTTCAAATACGAATGAACAACCCAAGAGCAATTACACTAATAATCCTGAGTTAACTCCAAATAAAATAAATACAAATAATCCGACTTTGATGGATTTATGGAAAAAAATGGCATCTTAAAAATGGAAAAAGGTAATATAAGTCATGAATAAAACCTTTGTATAAGGTCGGTGGAAAGCGATATAGTTTTCTAAAAAAGAATTAATTTCTCGAGCTTCGTTTAGCATTAATTATATTATTTCATCTGCCATTTCAATCAAATAATATTTGTTACTTTTAAGTTTTATTTAGAACAAAAAAAATATATATATTTATTTGTTATGTGCTCTTCATTAGATGACAAAATTTTTCAGAATACCAAAACTATGAAAATTGTTATTCATCTCAGTTTTGTTACAAAATTGTCATTGTCAGAAATTTCAGAATAAGGGCCTTAGTAGTATAGTGTAGTCAATTAAAAATGAAAAAAGAAAGATTTTTAGTAAAGTTAGTAATTTTCAAAATACAAAGTTAAAAAAATTAGCATGAAAAAGGTACCAATTTTAAAAACAAAGCACCAATTTTTAAGAAATTACTAATTTATAAAACGAAAAGTATTTCTAACAACAAATAGAAGTAACAATTTTCAAAAAACAATTTAAATAAAAACTTAAAAAAGTTCAAAACTGAAATACAATTTTCCAAAAAGTTCAATTTTAAAAATAAAAAATGTCAATTTGAAAGAAAATTATAAAATGATACATATTTGATTTAAAAAGTAAATCAAATGTTATCACTTAAAAAAAAAGAAAAAAATAGTTTGAAAAGCTGAAATAAATCGTATGACCCAGAAATTAATAATTAGAAGTTGTATTTTGAAGATTATTTTGCGTTTAAATTTTAATTAGACAAATATCAGTTAAAAAATATAGAAAGTGCAAGTCAAACTTTTTGTGTCAATCAGTATAAAACATTTTTTTTAAATAATAAAACCAAAATACAACAACGCCAACAATAGTTAAATTAAAAATTAATTGTTTTTAAAATAAACAATATTTTTAGGTATTTTTTATGAAATAAATAAGTCTTCGTTATTTTATTTTTTATTTAGTTATTTTTTCATTTTTAATACTAATAAAACTTTATTAAACTTAGTTTAATTTTATTTCGTGGTTTTTTTGGTTATTTTATTTATAATTATTATTTTTTCTATATTTTTGTTGTTGTATTATATTAATTAAAGTGTGTTATTATTCATTTATTCTGTGTGTTGGCAGATATTTTTTTATTTTGTGATTCTGTTTTTGTTTGTCTTTTGCTCTTTTTGTTGTTTTTATTTAATATAATTTATTATTATTTTTTTTTTAGATGTTATTTTTTGTGTTTGTTATATTTAACTTTATGTTGTGGTTACGTACTATCTAAGCATGTCATGTCCTATGGCCACCAATCATAATTAAACTGAATATTAAAACCAGGCTGCATGCTGAGAAGGTTTTTGTGGTAACGGGTGCTGATGAAGTAACTGCTGAAGCTGAGGATTCACCTGCAAAGAGAAAAAAAAAATAAATAAAATAATAATAATGATAATTTAATAAATATATTTATTAATATATGACATAAATAATATTTTACTATGCTTATTAAAATAGTTTACTTAAATTATGAGATTTTTGTGTGAAAGTTCTTCATATGTGTGCCAGTTTTTCATGTTTTTTCCTTAATAAAAATTTATGAGTTTTAGCATTTATATAAAAAAATTATATTATTTCATTTAAAAAACAAAAATACTCTTAATTAAAGTCATACATTTGTGAGTTAAACAATATTTGAAATTATTCAACAAAAGGATTGTTAAAAGTGCAAGTATAGAAGCACGCAAACTTTATTTTGTAAGAATTTCTGGATAGAAAAAAAAACAAATATAGCCAAATCTATAAAAAGGTAAATATATCACTAAAAATACCGTTTTCTAAAGACCATTATTGAAAATTATGGTTTTCAATAACACCTTCTTTCCAAAGGAAATTAACATTAAATGTTTTGTAGAAGTACAAGAAAACTCCATTAATTTTATTATCATTTTTTTGGTAAATAAAAAAATTTTTAGTGCACTCTTCTTAACATTGATGTTTTTATCTTCCCAACTAACAGTTAGGTGTCATTTGCATTTTTAGTAACGCTATATTCCAAAATAATTATATAATTAAAATAATATTAGTTTCTGTTAATTTATCACTGGACCTTTGCATATCAGGATATTAATTATTCAAATAGAATAGCACAAAAATAAAATATAATATAAAAATACGTCTATGTAAAGAAATAAATCAATTTTTAAATAATAATGCATAAATTTAGAAAATATAAAAATATATATGTGATATAATTAAATGAATTAATTGACCTAAGTATTAAATTAAACCAAAGTATAAATTAATAAATCAATTGTAGTGGTAGTGTAATTGCAGTAGGAAATTATACACAATTAGCGTTTAACCCGCTACTGTGTCAGCGAATTTGCGGAATTCCTACATAGACTAGATATAAACTTGGTAGCTTTTTTTTATTAAGAAAAAAAAAAAAAAGAAAAAAACAAATAATAATATGTAATACCAAAAGTGGAAAAAAATCTATAATTAAACTAGGATTCCTATGGGAACGGTTATAACATCCAAGCTGTGGGATATCGTACCATTTAGTAACCTTTTATGAATTCCTCATTAAATAACACATGTTACTCAAAAACTACTAAAGTTTATAAACATATATATATCACCGAAGTAAAAAATCGTATTTCATATAATTTGCAAATCTTTTTTGGGTAAAAAGCTATTTAAATTTTGCTCTTATATCTCACAGTCTGGGAGATGTACTCCAAAGACAAAAAATGTTGCCAAATGTACCACCGTAAAGTTAAAAATTGATAAGTTTTAAAATAATCCCCAAAATATTTTGGTTTAACTATTCCGTTCACGTGAGCTGAATCATTTTTAAAATACCTTCAAAAATATGGGTTTCGATCAACAGTGTACATAATTTTTAATTTCTTGCAAAAAATATATATATGACATGTGATAGGCAAATGAATTTTAGTACATAATGAGTATAAAAAAATTAAAATTATTTTTCATTCTCGCAAAATTAAGGTTTTAGCAAAAATTTCTATGATTTTATTTTAAATACTATTCTATTAATTTTTCAATATTTCGTACATTTTCCAACGTAATTTATATTTTCGAGCATCATTGGTAAAGGTTTATTCAATTCTATTTATATGTGTATTCATTTAACCCTTTAGATGTACAAGTAGTATATTTGGATTTCCGGCCCATAATTGGCTGTTATTTTTTATGTCAAATAAATGGTTAATTAAAAAAATAAATGTCACCAAAAGCATACATTTATCATAAAAACTATAAATTAGAGTAAAATAGTGACTCAATTTCAAAAATTCCTTTAATTTGATTATTACCCCGGTTTTAAAGGAACTTATTATATTTTTCATAAATTCATTTATGTTTAAGTATAACAAATACTTCTATGTGACTTACTAAACATTTTGGGAAACTAAATAAAATTGCTTGCTGTAGAAGGGTTAATTGCGTGTAAACTTCAATAGTATCAGAATGTGCCATTCCAATTTTATGTTATATGTTGAAAAATTACCTAAATTTATATATAATTATATGTTTGAAAAAGCAAATATGAAAAAAAATGTAAATAAAATCCTAATATTCCGCGACCGAAATGAGACATAACAATTATTTAAATGAATATTCCAGGTCTTAATATACCTCCACTAGAATTTGAAGTCAATTTTTCTCTAACGAAAATTTAGATAATGATTTTAAAAGAAATACATATTTTTACAGGTGTATAGAAAATGCCACAGCTTTCGTAAATTTAAATATTCAGATGAAATATTTTGGGAATCATATAAGAACGGACCAATCATCACTTTCCGAGTGGTGCATTTGCAACTTTTTGTCGTGATACTCTTTCTATAGTACATAGTGTCGGCATCAACAGCATACATTTGATATATGTATTTGTGATAAAGAAAAAAAAAAAACTTCTTGTAATTTATTTTTATGTTTTTTGGTACTGAATATTCTGCAAATACAGCAGTAGAGAAGAATCTAACTCAAAGGACTTGTGGATCCTTAACTACATAGAATCATTTATATTAAATTTCATGTTTCTATGCTCAATATTAACGAAATTTCAAGAAGTCCTATTAGAAGAACGAAAAAGTACCTCAAAATCCCCTCTGGGAAATCTCACTCATAAATTCGTAAACACATTTCTACGTTCAATATTAGAAAAAAAATCCAAAAGTACCACTCACTTAAGACTAAATATACTTAAGTTTGTCATTATTTTTTACCTCTTTCTTATACGGAAAAATTGCATTCCAATGAATTTCGTATATATATATATATATATATATATATATATATATATATATATATATATATATATATATATATAAATATATATATATATATATGTATATATAATTTTAAAAATTTATGTGCGTTTATAGGAATATGCACCAGTGTATATATGTAAACTCTGTTACTTTTGAATCGATAGAGAATTTTTTTCTTTATAGAGAGAATTTTTCTATCGGCTTAGCAGTTATCAGTTGAATAAAAGTTGAACTTTTAATTTTTTTTATAACATTTAGTATTAAAATGCAGAATTTTTGAGTCAGTTATAAGCAGGTGAAAATAAAATTATAATAATGCCTAGGATAATTTTGTGGACAGGTTTCCAGTTTATCAATTCTGGAACAGATTCCACTAGAATCGTTTGTTTGTTTTTTATTTAAATAATATTGAGGACAAAAATATTTATTTTTTATAATTACTAAAAGTTTTTTAATGTTTATTTTATTTCTTACTTAAATAAAAGAAAAAGGAAATTATAATTACTATTTATTCCGTTGGAAAATAGCCTATTATTTCTGTCCTCTACAAGCCCTTTTGCTTCATCATCTAAGTCCCAATGTTCTACTTTCCATTGACTTCGAATGCCAAAGATGAACTGATCTGACGTTGCCAATAATATATTAAATAAATCTTCATTTGTAGAATTTTGTGATATTTTTCTGACATTTTGCTCTCTATAAAATCTGTAATCCTTATTCGTTTTTTCCTGCGCTTCCTCTGATAGATCTTCAGGTGGTAATAAATGATGCTTAATGATATCTTCTCCATGATAAAGAATTTTCTGAACTGTTGTAAACATATTTCCCATGGATATTTGTTTAATATATTCATGCGGTTTCCTTCACATATTTACCAAATTTTCTAGCATCAATTTGTTCATTGCATACAAGTACATCGATAATTGCTTTAAATCTTGAAATAAGATTTATATCAACACCTGTTTTTTCAGATACTCTTTCGGGATCTGAAAGGAATCTTCTTGCTGTGTTCATTCGTATTGTCTGATTTTTGTTTTGGTTGATCTATAATCATCCCATATTTAAGAAATTCGTCCTGAACATATTTCTTTTTTAAATTTCTTAACTCCTTATTGGTGCCGTCGTTTCTTATTTATCCTATAGGTTTAAAACCCAAATCACAACTGATTTTTATTATGTGTTCCAAGAAAAAATTTTGGGAGTAATTTTATTCAAATGGAAAATTTGTTCTACACACGGGTCCAGGCAGATTTCGACAAAAAGGCATTTTTTGCAGTTTTTTGGTTATAAAGTCCATTTTTGTTTCAACTGATATTCATACGAAACAACATTATTTCAAAATAAGATGAACCGTATCTCTGAAAATATATTCCGAAGTAGGTAGATAATATAATACTCGAAAATATTTAATATATTTTTTTTAAGTTTTGAATCCTATATAGTATCGTTCATGTGTGAGAAATTCTGTTATACACAATGTAAAAAAATGTAAGATTTTTTTAGTTTCTTTGTTTTCAAAGAATGAATATTTTATAAGAATTTGTTTATATTTGTTAATGCAATATTGAAAATTGAAAAATCATGCAAACACCCCCAGATGAAATATTTAAACCATTTAAAATGTTTTTTTCACCTCTTTCGGAGACAAAAATATGTAAAAATTTAGACTTGTATCAATAAATTCAAACCTAGTTAAAAATTAGCGGAAATATTTAAAAACAACATTAAATTAAAGGCATATTACCATATTAAACGGTAATTCCAAAAAATTTCGACCAAAAATTGCAACTAGTAAAATTTTACTAACAAGTTAGTATATTTTTCAGTGTTCTGATACTTTTTTTTTAATTTAGTATCAAAATAAATATGAAAGGATAAAAACGAGCAATGTTAGTCAATATCGATCATACAATATCCT
Source organism: Protocalliphora azurea (assembly GCA_932274085.1). Lineage (NCBI taxonomy): Eukaryota > Metazoa > Arthropoda > Insecta > Diptera > Calliphoridae > Protocalliphora > Protocalliphora azurea. The sequence continues at coordinate 42,114,548 of OW026519.1, forward strand.
ACATGCTTGTGTATAGGCATTCAAATGATTATCGGGAGATGGCCTTATATGGAACTTATGGTCAGTTGTGAAACGATCCTTATAAAATTACATTATAATAATATAAAATTTTGTTTCGATATTGGCAATTGTATGAGATTTTTGCACGTTTAAGTATTTTTTGGGAATATAAATTATCTGGGAGAAATGTTCAATTATGGACCGATCATTATGAAATTTAGTGGAGCGAAACAGAAATTAGTTGTGTTAAATTTTATCTTGATATTGATATTCATATTCAATTATGGACCTAATATTGTGAAATTGTATATGATGATTTATACTTATATAAATTTTAAATATATAAAATTTTATATTGATGTTAACATTAAAGCGTGACTTATGCGATCAATTATGAACCAATTATATTAAATTTGTTACAACGATGTTTATTTATAGAATACTTATGTGTGCTGAAATTATATAAATAAGACATATTTCATATTTTTGTATGCGTTAAACAACTATAGGGTATAGGTGAAATAATGGAACGATCAAGATAAATTACAGTAGATTTTGCCTATGTAACCTCATGTATCAAATTTGAGTAAATAATTTGCGAATTTTGTAAAGTGGGTTAGTAACTCATAAAATAATATCAAATTATTTTTTCAGGTTCAGGAATGACCTGTCATATCAAAATTTGAATATTTATTCAAATTTTAATCAACATGCCTAAAAACCACTTGATATCTAATACAAAATGTGTTAGAAAAATTTTTGTAAGTTCTAATCCCATTGATATCACATTTTTAAATTTTTACGTTATATCGACAAATTGATTGCAAACATCGTGTAAAAAAATTAAACTTAAGAGAACATTTTTCAGTATATCCAAGGATAAAAGGTATATATTTTTTCATCTTAGAACTCCTTGCGCTAGGAAAATGTTTAGTTATTATGATTTATTTAAAAAATTCTAGTCATAATTTTTTCTGTGCAATTAAATAGAATATTGAAACCAAATATTATATTTTATTAAATTTAATTTAAATCCAAATAATGATTTATTTATAAAAATTTTAGCCATGATTTTTTCTATGCAGAGAGTGCTAATGTTATAATATTAAAGTATAAATTTAAAATATTTGTAGAACTAAGATTTTTGAAAATGCTACTTTTTATTGATTTTTTAATTGAGTTTATCATTTCATATATTTGAAAAAGGGATAAATATAAGAAAAGACATAATTTATATACAAAATTGTAACTTAAAGATATTAATTGGTACGCCAAAAAATTGTTGTTTTTGTAATGTCTTATTAAAAAATATTAAATCTTTTTACGTTTAAAATAAAAAGAGAATAAAAAACTGCTTTTTTATATTTTGACATTTTATTAGTTATTTGTAACGTAAAATGTAACTAGTTCATATTACTCTTGTAATAATATGAGGTAAGTAGTTGACTCTAATATCATCTCCATATTAAAATAATGGGCTGTTCAGCTAATGTTTCTTTTAACTCATTACATGTCAACCAAAGTTTTGATGAAATATTTTAAAATTCGATCTTGAATATCTACGCTATTGAGCTCACAGAAATAGTAAAGTGGCACATGTGAATTAAGTATGTTCTAAGTTTTCTAATAAACTTTGGAAAGAATTTTCAAATTTAATTCAAATTCAAATAATAGCAAACATTTAATCACAAGGTTTAGTAATTAAGTTAACAATACGCTGAAATTTAATATACATATTAAAAAAATATGCAGAGGATATATTTATGTTTTTGCTGTATACTACACGTGTTGTAGTAAATCAATATTTTCAACATCAAATATCTTAAAGCGTTTTGAAGGCACATAAACAAAAATGTAAAATGGAAAAATATTTATTTGAATATATGTAAATATTTTTCAATTCGCTTTGGTTACACAAACTTTACAACTTTGTATATAAACTACATACACAAATATATACATATGTACAGAACTGTACAAGTACTTGTATATATTTTTTGTATAAAGTTTAAATTTCCATGTCAGTATTTTTATTGTAAATAAATATTTACTATTACAATTACGACATGTGTTATCTGTATTGCATAATAATGATTAATTAATTTACATTACATGTGTGTATAGTATTATTTTAGCAAATTTATTTTTATTCTTATAAATATATAAAATATTTATGCTAAAAAAAACATTTAGTACATGTACAAATATTGAAGTGCTTTATTTTTATACAGTATATATTGATTACAAACTGTATTTAAATTTTAATTAATATAATTATTTTATAATACAAAAGATACAATGCTTATTTCGGGGAAACTGATTGCAGAAACAATTCATATTATTGTAATTTCTTCTATGTATTTTTCTTAGTTAACAATATTTAAATGATGTAAATTTATTTATAATTTGATGGTGTTTATAAGATGAATATTAAAATAGAAAAATTTTATTTTAAGCTAAAAGTAAACTAGAAATTTAAAACAATATAAAAATTTAATTAAAAATGCTGCAGTTCTAATTTTAACCGAAGCAAATTCCTGTAATTTTTTTCGTTTCGCTTGAACGTATATGTGAATTTTTTTACCACAGATTTACGTCAAAATTTTGAAAATATAATTATTATTTTATATTACTCTGGAATAAATAAAATAATAATTCTTTCTATAACGCCCCGGAACTTTTCTTATGGCTTGAAATATCAACTGAGAAGAGTATTTCATTTAGGGTAATTCCAAAAAATTTCGACCCAGCTCGGATTTTGTCCAACATCAACTTTAACTAATTCAGCACAGATAATCTACTCTACTATGCGCTTCATATGCTACATCAACATGCACCATATCCCTAACAGTTTATATTTTATGAACCTCTAAATTTGGACACCTCGAGCTTTTTTGTTAAAAATGAGAAAAATTTAAGCTTGATTAACTTTTATCTGCCTTATCAGATTTCAACAAACTTAGTGCCATTGAAAAGGATTGAGATCCTTTTTTATTATAAAGTTATAACTACTAAACATAATATTTGGTTTTAATATTCGATTTTATTGCACAGAAAAAGTTATTACTAGAATTTTTTAAATAAATCACTATGTAATTTTAATAAAATTTTATAAAAAAATTTGTTTGATTTTAATATATTATTTTATTGCTTTTATTCATTCATTCCAAACTAATACGAAAAACAATAACAATTTCTTGTTTTTTGACAATTAAAAATATAAAAATAAATAAAACGTTGACACAACAAAAATATAAAATCCATCATTTGCGGGATTGCAGAGGTAGGTTACCTTAATTTTCGCATATATTTCATTACCAAATATGTATAATGATTTATTTTTGTGTATCTTTTAGATGAATCAAAAGCATGTATGTTGCAATATATCGCATAAACGATGGGGTCAGCAATTTACAATAACTGTATAGTTCCCAAGTCGATTAAACTATGTCCTTTCAATTTTGTGCCTGAACATGTAGCTCCTTCTCGTGATATAATTATGCGAAAGTAACTGAACTTATTGAAGATAATTCAATGTGTTTTAATTTTTGTATTTCAAATCTTTTAAAAGTGTTTTGCGGAAATGGTCTTTAGCGGAAATGGTCCTTAATAAAATGATACATGTTTGCAAATTGCCCTGTTGTACGGTTTTGGCGGTACCAAAGCAGAGTTTGTTTGCGCATTCGTTATATCCTATCTATTTTTGTTTCATTGAAATTTAGATATTTCACTCCGTTAAAAGGTATGTAAGTTGAATTCATTTAAAAAATGCTTCAATTTATAACGATTACGTTTCTGCTTTAGATGGTTTTTACCACTAATGAAATTTGGAAATAGTGTCGTGTCTTCTTTTATTGCATATATATCTTTTTATTCATATATGTATATTTTATATACTACTATAAAATAATACATAAACTATTAGTTATGGCACCATTATTTTTCACCAGCATGATTATATATTATCTACATACTAATCACTATATTTCATTTAAAAAAATTTCCATTAATTAGTTAGTATTATATAAAAGTTTCGCTTCTCTACACCAAATTTTCGTACATGCATTTTCATGATAAAATACAATACTACTATTCAATCCGAATTATTGTATATGTTATAGAAAATGTAAAAAAAAATATTAAAAGAAAAAAATAAAAATTGTTTGAAAATCTGCAAAAAATTTAATATTATTTTTATTGATATTAATAAACCATATTATTGAATTTCTTAAGAATTTTCAAATATTCAAATTTATAAATAGTAAAAATATTTTGACAAGAAAAAAATTAAAATTTTTTGAATAATTTGAATATTTGATTTTACTAATTCAATGATAGGTCCGATTTCAGTAAAATATATAATTGGTTTTATGAATTTAGTAATAGTATACGAAATTAATTTTTTCTGTGTGTAGATTAAAAATAAATACTTTGAATGATGTTTATTTACCTATATATGGGTAAAAACACAAAAAATATAAAATTCGATTAAAATTCTTTTGGGCTTCTTCTTTCCTGATACGTTGATAGCGTTTTGAACAAACAAAAAACAACAATTCAGAGTTTAAAATCCGTTTTCGTTAATAACTTTCACTAGGATACTGTTAAAAAAGTTTAAAATTTTAAAAGATGCTCAAATTTTCAAACTTTCTTTATAATAAAAATAATATCTTTATTTATATTATAATTACACAAATTCATTAATTTTGTGAAGAACTATCACCAAATGTAAAGAATCTCGTTATTATCATTACTAGCGGAGTTACAATAAATAATTATTATTTATTTACTTATTTATTTTTTAATAATTTTGCACAATTTTTAAAATAATAAAAAGATACCAGATACAAATATACATATTTTGTTGATTTCAACATCCCAACAAAAACTTGGTAACATATAGTTACCGAACGTCATGCTTTTCAATGCAACGCCAACATCAACATCTCTTCTGCAATACCTAGAAGTTGTTTTGTGTCAACAGTTAACTTTCCTCTGCATTACATATAACAAGTTGTGTAAGTATTTAGAAGATTTATATGCATTTATGTTATAGTAATTAATTATTTAAGACCATATTTGGAAGCATATATGGTAAATAGTTACCTCTAGTGATATTACCGTGTTAAAATAATGAGTTAAGTTATTAAAATGTGAATAGTGCAGTGGTATTATAACAGCATTTTAACTTATTATTTGGCAGTGGAAGTATTTGATGGGATTGTTTATTTAGTACTGAAAAAAACTAAGATATCTTTAATGATATACAATTACAGGGGTTTAAATAATGCATACATTTATTTTTACTTATAATTTTTCAGAAATATTTTTTTATTAAATCATATACAATTATTATTTTTTTTTTTTTAACTACCACATCTTATTTTATCTTTTCTAGCATTTGATCGTGTTTTTTTTTCATCATAAATTTGATTTGGAGAGCTAGCTTGCCAACCAAAATCTCGTGTTGGGATTTTTACTCTTATATGCCGTTGTTGATTTTTGGAAAACTAAATTTACAAAATCAAATCGTTTACATACCTTGTTTTCTCCCAATATGGTTTTACTGACACTTTTATTTTTTATAAATTTTTATTTAAATCAAATTTAGTTTATTCTTGTTATTTAAAGTGTTTTAAACAATAATTAAAAAACAATTTTTACACAAAATTTAAAATACAAACAAAAGAATTCAAGAAATTTGACACTTTATTTTATTCATCATATTCAAAAGCTCACTTTTATGAAACCAACTGAAGAGGCAGTATCTAAGTATTTATTTTAGTAGTTTTTATTTGGTTTTCAATAAAAACTAGATGAAAATGGTTTTTGATTTTCATGGAAAAACTAAAGAAATTTATGTAGTTTTTCAATCAAAAACCGATTAAAGCCAAAAACTACTAGTTTTTGTTTGGTGTAAATGGCATTTTAGATATTTTTAGGATGTTATTTGACGAACGGTCAGCATTAATTTTAAGTTCTATATGACATACGCCGAATTTTTTATTTTTAAAATATCGTCGGATTAAGCTACAAAAAAAAAAAAAAAAAAATAACCAGAAACTTTTGAGAACACTCAATAATCTGTTTTAAAGAAGATTTTATAGATTTTATTTTTAAAATTATGAAAATGCGTTTTTGTAGATAAATTCTACAAAATTTTTAATTTTTTTAGGGCGCCCTTGATTTTATGATAAATCTTGACTAAACCTTGTTATTGAGCCACATTTTGATAGTTTTTATGCCAGGTCTTGGATGTGACCAAGCAAAATGCGTTTAGATAAAACTGATTTGTTTTGACTGATTAAAAAAAATATTAAAGTAATCTATAGTATGTCTTCCTATGCCCTTTATATAATTCTTATAAAATGTTTGGCAATAAAAAATGCTGAAGTAAAATCTAAAAATTTTGTAAAATCTTAAAATCTAAAAATTTGTTAAACTAAATAGTTTAATGGGCTTCACCGAACACACGATGTCAAAGCCAAAAAAAAAAAAAACTCAATTCACGCAAGATGCCAATTTTCTGAAAGAAGTACTGAGAGTGTGACTGGCGAAAAAGTGTCATTTTTTCAAAATTCACGCATATTTTTTCAAGATCTGGAGACTCTGTCAAACGAAGCAGAATTACCTCGTTTATAAATATATGTCATCAAATTGCATCTTTAAGGATGGTCATACATACTTTTACCAGAAAGTAGAAAAATATTAAAATAGCTTTAATATTGGTTTCAAAGTTTGCTCTCGTATAACTACTGACCGAATAACGGTAGAGTCATAATATTTTTCCTCTATGTCCGGAGAGCAATTCTCTTATACAACTCTAGCACCAAAAATTTCAAATTGTGAGGAAAAAAAATAGTCGTATGTTTCAATCACATTCTAATTTCTAATTCTTTAATTTTGAAGAACTGTAACTAATAACAGTAAAGATAGCCATATCGCCATTATAACATATTATAACATTAACTCGGTTTCATTGATTTTAAAATTTTTGTGTTTTTGCCCATATATTTTATAGTAGTTATGTTGATTTTATTGAATTTTATTTCGTTACCTAAAACGCACACGGACTTAAGTAACATTTAGATAATTCTGGAGTAGTAAAAGTTAAGTGACATTTTGCGATTTTTCCGGATAGTTATTATAAATGTCATTTAAAAAAATTGCACTACCTTTATATAAATTATTTTTAAATTCTCTACTGAAGATGATTGCAAGATTTTTATTTCGTGTGTAATTTCTGCAATATTTATCAGAGAAGTTAAAATAACAGTATCCGTCTGTTTGTTCACAATATTGAACAAGTTAGAATGTTATATTCATTTAAAGTGGGTGGAGTAAGCCCATTTTTTGTTTCCGAGTTTACATTTTACATTGAACCATTTGTGCAAAATTTTGTTGATGTATTACCTTATATGGGAGGTGGGCAGTAAATCGGGCGGATCACGCCTATTTTCGTTTAAGTGATATCAACCGAAAAGTGTATTTGACCCATAACTTTTTTGATTATTAACCGGTTTTTAAAACTTCACCTTATATGGGAGGTGAGCGGTAAGTTGAGCGGATTACGCCCATTTGTGTTTTCCTACTTTATATAGATCCTCGAACTATCTGTAAAAGATTTTGCAGTCGTATATGCTTTTGTTTAAGAGATTTGTCGAAAAGAATGTACTAAAGTTACAGCGGACACCCTGTATTGTATTTGTAAAATTTGGCCCATAAATTTTTTGTTTATTAAGCGATTTTGCCCACTTACAATACCAAACAAACCTTATAGAAGGTAAACATTTGAGCCAAATTTCATACCCTAAGTAATCCCGCAAAACCCTACCTGCTTTAAACAGACAGACGGACTAAGAATCTTACCAGGACTGGGAGTATATATGCTTAAATGATTTTTTCGACATGTTATGCACGGAATGAAAAATACCCCCAATATACCCCCATCTTTTTTATGGTGGGTATAAAAAAGTAAAATGTCTCATAATGAACTGTTTAGTGGGAAAAAATATTTTAAGATTTAATAACAAAATATTCATCAAGCGATATAGTTAAGGCTTTCAAAATTCAAGATATATTTCGCTTTTTATTGTGCAATTAGTCTACATAAAATAGAAAAACTCTAAAGTCAAAGAATTTTGCAAGTATTTTAGGAAATGTAGTTTTGGATATATTAAAAGTTCCAAAAGGAACAAAATAAAAAATAAAATATGAAATATTTGAAAACCTTAAAGTATACCAATTGATTCTGAATTGTTTTTTGAGTTGTTCTAACGATGTCCGCCGTCCGCTCGTCTGGCATGCTGTACGGCTGTCTGGCTGTCTATGTAAACCTTGTGCACAAATTACAAGTCGCAACTTTGAAGATAATTCAATGAAATTTGGCACGTAGGACTTTCATGACGCAAGGACAAAGCCTACAGAAATTTTTTTCTGATCAGTTCATTATTTCACTTAGCCCTCATAGAAATGTCATCCCGGAATAAGGGTTTAACAATCATAAATGCCTTAAATATTGCAATATTTTAATAAAATTCGGTGCAAGGAAGTTTTGTATAATCTTCGTGCCAAATTTCATGAAGATCGGTCCATAATTGGCCATAGGTGCCATATAAAATCCTCTTCCGAAAGTCACTTAAACGTGCATAAATCACATAAACATTTTAGTATCAAATTTATATTCGACACAAACAAGTTTTATATAAATAGAAATCACAATGACAAATTTTATGAGGATCGCTACATAATTTGCCATAGCTCCCATATAAGCCCAATTTTGAGAATCACCCTAAAGTGCATAAATTCATATAAATGTTGGTATTAAAGTAATATTCTGTTTCGTATATTTTATTTTCCTCTTAGTTAAAGTTTCGTTTCGCAATTGTCCGCATGTATAAAAGGATTCCTCCACGAATTTTGATATATACAGTGATGGTATATATGGTCGGTCTTGATTGACTATATCTTTCATAATTGTTTTCATTACCTGTATTTATATGTTTTACTAATTGATCTTAACGACTTGATTCGAGGTTTGGATTTACTAACACAGTTGGCGTGGATAATCACATAATCGTTTTATGGTAAAAATTGTTAGACACCGTAACAAATGTCAATGTAAACTGAAAAATGAGGCACTATTCCCGATTGACAAGATTGATGATATCAACGATTATTTGATTTCATGAACATACCGTTCGATATCATCTGTGGCGTACAAAAAACGTCTCCTTTTTACCAATTCTAAGCTCAGAGAACACTTTAAAGCCACATATTCATATAAAATCCATATTCAATAACTACTTCAAAGAAGACATATTTGTCAAAGCTATTAGTTAAAAAAATAGAAAATCTTGTTTGAAACATTCTCTTTAATCATAAATCCCCTGATTTGAGGCAACTAATTAAGAGTTTGTTGCAAAAATATTGTAAGTCTGGACTTGAATAACTTTAAAACTTAATTTTATTATTTGGTGGTACGATTAAGGAGAAGGCAGAGCAAATGCAATAAAATTTGTCGAAAATAGAATAATAATATCGAGAATTTTGGAACGAGGATATGTTGAGTTCCCAAGTAATACGAACGATTCCATTTGATAGGTCTTTTACTCCAATTTATCACTTTTTATTTCATAAATTGGTTACCAGACCTCAATTATACTAAAAAAATATACATTTCGAAAAATAAAGAAAAAAAAAATGGAAAAATGAGTGAAGATTCGAATTTAGTGCCCCACATTTGGTTGCTCAAGTCCATGCATTATTAAGATACTTTAGAATATCTTTGCGAAATAACTAAGAAAAAAAAAAATAAGTAAATAAAATAATAATGAAAATCAAATAACCAAAATTACAGTGCATCGAAACATAACAAATCAAAGCAACAACTAATATTAAACTAGTAATTTCGTATTAAAAGCTGATTGCAAATAATATTTTTAATGGTTTAATCATTCAGAGAACTAACATATTCCTAATTCTTGTACAATTACATTGTACAGTATTTACACTGATTTTTACAGAAATAAATAATATAGTAATAAGTCGCCCTCAAATAAAATAAAATAAAATATAATGCATGATTAGAAAATATAAAACTTAAAAAATAAAGTAAATTTAAACATTTTTATTATAAACAATTAACTCTGTGGCAATACTGAATAATAAAAAAAAGTAAATAATTTATGCAAAAAGTATCATAATTAATATTTTTTTGTGTGTTGCAATAGTTATATGGACTCCTATAAAACTTAATATCTAAACGATCCAATACGGACAAAATATAAAGAATTTTTTGTCTACACATATACAAAATTTCATCCTAAGTATAACGATGAAATTATTATTTATTTATATCTTTTTTTTTTTTTTTTTGTTCTCTAATTTTGATATGGACTCAATTCGCTATATGTCTGTTAAAAAAATTTAAGCATTGAAATAAAATATGTTGTATACTAAAAGTTATGTTTTTAAGCAAAAAGTTGTAATTGTTCCACTTCCTGCAAAATTACCAAAATATTAGTTAAGGCCATTGGCATTTTTGATAACGTCATGTGAGTATATACATATATATATATATATATATATATATATATATATATATACATATATATATATATATATATATATATATATATATACATATATACATACATATGGGAACACTTCTACTGTACTTTGTTTTACCATTCATGTTATAATATAAAATTGGTGCCGGAAGTGTTGATATAAATTGTAAACATAAAACAAAATAAAAATGTTAGCATAAAATTAATAAAATAAAAAGCAAAAAACAAAATAAACTTCTACTTAAACTCACATATGAGGCAGTTTTCTATATGTGTATAAAATGAATATCCAATAAGAGTAAACATATAATACATCAGCAAATCGTGACAAGGCCTTCAAAAAAAGGGCTTTTCAGTCTTTAGAAAATTCAATTTTAATTCAATCCCGATAGTCTTAAGAAATTTTTTCCATTCTAGAAAGCTTCAATCCTCCATTAAGTGTACTATAGTTCATACAGTCTACATTAAAAGCTAATGAGAAATTTATTTATAAAGATAGAAAGGCCTTTCAAAATGCTTTTAAGTTCACTCATATTTCTTTTACATAAACTATGCATATCTGAAAACACTGGTACTATTTAAACATACCAACAATAGATTGAAATAGCAAAATATTGTTCTACACAAAACCAGAAAAAAATGAATAGAAAGTAAAGAGAATATGCAAATGAGTTAAGTCAAATGGAAATAAAAACAAAATATAATAGTATTAATCTAAGAGGGTTAATTAATTGAGAATACTTTTTACTATTTTGTTTAGTAAAATATTTTTTTTTGTTCTCATATTACTAATTAAAAATGGTAATAAGTTGAGAAAAAATGCTTTTGTATAAATCGAATACAACTGTGAATGCATGGAATTGTTGAAGATAATTGCTATAAATAAATTAAGCCAAGGATTACAAAAATATGAAAGTTTTTTTTCTTTTATATAAAAACTTAATTTGTTGAAAATGTAATTCATTCAAAACAACATACTACTATAGGGTCAATATACAATTAGATCTTTAAAGCAGGATTCACTATTTTTGTATCATTTAAATAAAAACTGTTAAAATCCTGTTTATTCTTTTTCAAACTAAAAGAATGGTGAATATTTCACAATTTTGAGTGCTTAAAATAGAAATAACGAATATTAAGTCAGCAAATAAAAGTACTAAATCTATTAATTATATTATTTAAAAACTTTAAAAATAATCCTATAATTTAATTTGACAACAAGCATTGCAACAACACTTTATTACATTTATGTAAATGCTTGCTTTTTCTGGAACATTAGAAAACTATCTTATGTAGTTATCTATACGAATCAGAACTCTATCTTTAATTAGGTACTACGAAATGGGCATCTTGGCTTGATGCTGTAAAATATTATGAACAACATTTTGACGACTTAAAACATCTGTGAATGAGCAGAATGGTAACAACTCCAAAGCTATAAAAAAGTTAAATGAATTTGTTTCTAAAACTCTTCATTAAGAACTCAAATCAGTTCAGGTGACAGTGCTATTGAGATAATCGAAACTAAAAAGGCCCTATTGCAGAAAAATTAAAATTAAAGTTGCAAACGGTTATTAAAAGAAATAAAAGATTTGAGAAAATTAAAAAAAAATCAAACTCCATTATTCTACGATCAGATAATATTTCATGTTTACTCTCCTTCTGAACTACACGCTCCTATCAAACTGCTGATCATTTTCTATGTATAAAAGTTTATTTGTTTATATAAATAAAAGCCTATCTAACTAAGGTTGTATTACATTTAATGAATATAAGTTAAAAAAATTCATGTGAAAGAGTACAAATTTAAAAAAGTATAAAGTAACTTTTGAAAATACAATATGTACACTATCTGCCACTTAAATAAGGAATCACATTTTTTTAACTTTAATTAATTATACCTTCTAAACTAAAGTTCAGAAAAAAATAATTTTTGAACAACCAAATATGAAGATGTTGGCTTTAGTTTCCTGAAGAAATAAAAAATATACATATTTTGTTATACTAAAATTATCCATTTATTTAAAGACATGTATTTCTGAGGTACTATTTCGTGTGTAACTTGAATAAAGAATTCTTTTAATATTAAACAGGAAGGCTATTATTTGAATTTCTTTCAATATAAACGTCTAGAGAATTTTTAATTTGATAGTTTTTAAATAGTTTTTATTCAAAATGGTACGTGGTAAGGCTCTTAATAACTCTGAAAAAGAAAAAATTCTGATCTTGAAATCTCAGGGTCAGAATCCTTTCCAAATAGCCAAAAATATTGATAGCGGAAAGACAGTTATATACAATTATTTAAATAACGTGGAAAGATATGGAAAAAACATGAAAGGGCGGAAGAAAATGGCAACAACTCTAAAACAAAGACGAAAAATTCTTAGAATTGTATCAAATTCTGCCATGTCGGTATCAAAAATACGTGAAAAAATTGGAGTCAGTGCCAGTCTAAGAACAGTGCACCGTATTTTAAAGTCGTGCCCATAAATAGTCCCACGAAAACTGCAAAACAAACCACCACTTAATGAAAAACGCAAAAAAAAGTTTAAGATTGATGGTCCCGACGGGTATAACTATTACTTCCATGACCTAAATAATGAGGAATTATTTTTGAGCCGCAGACACAGCCGAGAGAGCGGAATAATGGTATGGGGTGCCATTTCGTATTACGGTACCATAGAATTGGTTTTTGTATCCAACAAAATGACTGCAGCGACTTACAAAAACATTCTGGAGGAAACATTTAAAAAATTTAATGATTTCTTTGGACACATACCTTGGACGTACCAATACGACAACGCTCCGATTCATACCGCCAGAGCAGTAAAACAATGGATTAATCGAAAAGGTGTTCAACTTTTGTATTGGCCCCCATATTCACCAGACCTGAATCCAATGGAAAATGTTTGGGGTTGGCTTGCAAGAACAGTTTTTGAAGGAAGAAAACAATTTTAGACGATAGAATTCTTAAAGGATGCAATAACGGAAGCATGGAGTTCAATTTCGCTAAATTACTTAGAGTCATTATACAAGTCGATGCCAAATCGCATTTTTGAGGTTATTTCTAAAAATGGTGGTAGTACTCATTACTAATTGAATGCTAGAAAATAATAACTTTCATTTTTAAAAAATAAAATTTAAAAATAAATTACAATTTACTTAGTTTTAAAATATTCCTTATTCAAGTGACACACGAAAAAGTACCATAGAAATACATGTCTTTAAATAAATGCATAATTTTAGTATAACAAAATATGTATATTTTTTATTTCTTCAGGAAACACTTTGAAATTTGGATGCGCAAACAATTATTTTTTTCTGAACTTTAGTTTAGGAGATGTACTTAATTAAAGTTAAAAAAAGGATTCCTTATTCAAGTGACAGGCAGTGTATTAGCGTGTTAGCAATAATTTATTCATAATAATAAAACATATACATTAAATATAAAAGGAAACTAATTTATCAATAATAATTATAGAAAATAATAATGTTACCAAAATCAGTAGGTATTAAGAATGCAATATTATGTTTTATACAAGGGTTTTTGTATATAAACATAACTAAAATATTTTGTTAGCAAAAATTCTCGATTTTCTGAAGGAAACAGTGAATGTAATATTACTACGACAGTGATAATTTGATATGTCGCACTATTTTTATGTAAAAAATTCTAATATGAATGTATTTGACAAAAGTATATTTTCAGTATACAAATGAAACAAGATAAAAAATATTTGCTTAGTCACTTTGTCTTGCAGAAAAAAAAAATAATGAAATTGCTATAATAAATCGCAAATATTTCATAAACATGATAGAGAATAGTAAGCAGCAAATAAATATATAAATAAACACCCCATATTAATGCAGTAAAATAAGAAATATAAAAATAGTTACATTTATCTCATGATGTTGTATATTATCTCACTATTATTTACACTTCTTGTTTTTTTATTCGTATTTGTATTTAGCTAGTTAATTTTATATTCAACACAACATTTGTCACCAACTCCAGCCATGTGTATAAACATGACATAAACATGAATACTATTTAGAAAGTTATTTTTTATTTTTCTCTATGTTTGGTTGGACTGAATATAGTTTGTCACTTATTCAATTCAAACTAACAACACTATTTTATCACAGGACCACCAGTCACTGCACATTACTTGCATTTATATGTATTTAGCTTAGCTACACCATTTTCAAGATAAAAAGGAGATTATTCTATATAAATGCAACTAGAACATTTTCACATTAAAAATATTTAGATTTAATGATTTTTGTAATACATTATCTTATTTAACTAAATGTTTTAAAATATCTAATTTTTCCTTAATGTTAAGTTTCAACATTCATTAGGGCATTTTAGGCTATCAGGATCACTCTTCGGGCATTTTAGGCTATCAGGATCACGCTTCAGCCTTCCACTAGGCCTTGGGTTTTCTACCTGTGGCCTTCTAGCAGTGTTGGGCCATTGTAGCTTATATTCTTGGTAGTTGTGGCTATTTGCCGGAGAAGTATTCAGTTGGAGCTTGCCATCAGTATTACCCTCATAATTGCTAGAAACTGTAGTCAAAGAATTTCTGTTGTAAAATTTGTTGCTGCTGATTTCACTTCAATAGCGGTGGATTTTATGCTTTAATTTAAATTTGAAACTTGTTGTTGATATTTTCTTAGTAATTCATAGTCATTTTTTTCTTGATAAGTAGCTGGTCGTCATCTTGCAAATTTTGAAGTTTTCGTTGTGACCTAATTTTCAACTAGGTTATCATTATTTTGTTGTGTTTCTTCTTGTTATTTTTCATTTATTTCTAACGTTGATTTAACATATTGCTGATTTTCTTTTTTGTGACATTCATTCTTTACTTCCACTTTAACCTGTCTGCCATTATCGTGAGCCTTTTCAGGAACTGACTAAAAAATTTGCTTCTTTTCGAAATGATCTTCATTTTCATCTTCAAAGTCTTCGTGGAGAAATATATTTTTGTAACATGTGTGTTGTTTCTTCTCAGCAACTGGATGGCTTTCAAAACATATGTACATGGAATGGAACGTTGAATACAACATCTTTGCAGAATAGAGAATTCATCAGCTCTTATAGTAGGATCGGAGAATTTTATATCATTGGCAGCAGGAACAACCAATTCAATATCATTAGTTCTCACAGTGATAACCAGAAGTTTTACATCATTTACTTTTTTAATAGGAACTGATAAGTCTATGTCTTCATCTTTGCAGACATAAAATATTATTTATTATTTTTATCTATTTGAATAAATGTTAACATATCAAAATAAACTCCAAACACTCTTTCAAATTCATCATAGGATTTTCTGATTTCTCTAACTCCATTCAATGATTCATCTGAGTGAAGCTTTTGCGAATCTGAACTACGATCGCCTCCATTTCAAAATATCACTTCGTTTTGAAATACTCTGTGTCAAGCTTTCATGTTGACACCAATTTTGGATGATTGTTATGGAACGTAATCCAATAATCAAACCATGTGTTTAGTTTCAATTTTTGACTGCCTCATCAAAATAATTTCTTGGTTAATTTTTTTGATCTCTGTCGAAGCTGAGATTGACGCTTTTAAAACTTGTAGATCTCTGTATCATGTAATTTTTTATTATTTACCTTAGAAATCACTATCCGGTTCGAAGTACCTCATGTTAAATTAACTCTAACGCTGAGAGTTTTTTAGCGCACTAAAAATTTATTTCAAATTAAAGCTATTAACAGCAAAAACCAAATTAAATCCCTATCATATCTTTAAAAAAGACCCCTTTGAACATCAATTCATATTACATACAAAAGTGTAAAAGGCTAGGGTTGTTTTTAAATATAAGCAACACATACGTGAGACCATAGCGAAATATGAGGATTTAATTTAATGTAAATAGAAATAAAAAAGTAATTAATTATTTAAAAGGAAATTTTAAAGAGAAATATAATTACAGTAATCTATTTCTTAAAAAATGCATAAAAATATTTGAATACATTTAACCTAACGTAGCAGAAATGGTGTAATATACACATTAGTAAATCTTTTCTTCACAACTATATATTTTTTCACATACCAGAAAAATGAAAAATAAATAATCTTATATTTTACGAGTTAATGGTATATGCAAAGTTTATATTTCACTTACCATTTATAACATTTAACGTCACAGTCACACTGGGGCTATTTGACGGGCTACATGTGTAATTGCCGGTATCACGTTTTTTTGCTGATTCAATGATTAATGAACCGATCTGTTATTATATATTTATTATTTTTATATTTGTTATTCAATATTGAAATTTTTTAACATTATTGGGTGTTGTTATTATGTTAGCCGTACAGAACACGTGTATAAATGACATCCGTAGAATAATAAACATGTAAGAGAGAAAATGTAAAATAATATAAACGATTATTAATTTAATACCTGTATATTATTGGTTATATATATGGTAAAATAAAACTATATAAACATCTTAATGTATAACAAAGTACTTATGAATATTTATGTAAGAATTATTTGTATAAAAGATTACGAAATTGACAACTGGATTCATACGTGTTAGTTTCATAACTCATGTTATTTTATAATTTTCTTCAATAGTGTAATTGAAAAATTAATTATTAAAATGAAAGATATTCTTAATTCATAAGTAAAATATGTTTTTAATAACAAATATGATATATAGGTTACAGAATTGAAGTGATTGAAGTGAAATTTTCAACTAGTATTTCTTTTTGTATAAATGTATGTGTGGTATTAGTTTCAATATTACCATAGAACTGCTTATATTATATTTGACTGCTACAAGTAATATAGATGTACTATTAAGACGAAGTTCTAATTTATATTGTTTTCCCATAATACTCTCTTTTCATAAACATTTGATATTACAATTGTACTCTAATTCCAATCAAATTTAGTTGATATTAGTACGTTATTTATATGTATTTATATTAATTGTATATAATGCTAATGAGCTGTAGTATATTATTAATAAATAGTAGTTCCAATATCTCTCATAAAAGAGTAACAAACTAAATATTTATATAAAGACAATTCCAAAATTACTAAAAAACAGCAAATTTAAAGCACTTTTAAATATGTGCTTTTGGACAAGTCACTGTAGGATATGTTACGATATGAACCAATCAGAAATATTTTGTGAAATTTTTTTTAAAAAGTTTAAAAAAATGTTATTGTGTACAATATTTCTAAAATATTCCCTTAATTCATTATATGGAGAATTCTCTTTTTACGTTTAACTTTAAGAAACCGACCTTAAACCTTAAATATATATATTTTTTTAATTTAGATTTTCTAATCTAAACTTGAGGAGAAAAAATTTTAATGGGTCTAAGAGGTGACTTTTTCACGAAGCACACTCACAGTGTAATTTCAATGAAGCTAAAATATCACTTGCTCAAAAAAGTTTTCCAAGTTACATTTTAGAATTGCTGTGAAGCGATAAAGTATTAAATTGCAAAAACGTTATAACACTTTAAAATCGATATAAAATTATATTTATAATATGTACATATATTCTGTTTCAGTTAAGCGAAAAATAGGTTTCAATAAAAGATTACATAAAAAGTATTCATGACCGGAATTCGCGGTGTCTTTAATATTTCGTAAATCGTCGAAGCACAACTAAGACGCTAATTGAAGTCGGTGAAAATGTATACCAATCTGCAGATATTTTATAGCATATAACTAAGGCTAAAACAGCAAAATAATCGTGATATTAAATTAATTACTAAGAAAAATATTAAATAATATCAAAAATAATTTTAGTAGTCTTTAGTAGATTGGGGTTTATACGTTTGAGTGGCACTCAAAAATAATTACGCTATTGAATTTAATATAACTTTTAACATTTTTTGATGTGTATTTTTGGCATTGAAAATATATAAAAAAATATATAAATATATATATGCTAAGTAAAAAAAGTAAGAAAGCTATAGTGGGCCTGGTCCGAGCATACCCTAACACATTCTGCATATGCGTGCAAGTAATTTTTTGTTAATGTCTTGTATGGCCCGATTCTCATAAACACATTTGTTTTAAATATTATCAGGATATAAACATTTATGTGATTAATGTAGGTTAAAGAGAATTTTTGGAAATGGGCCTTGTATGGCAGCAATTGTAAATTATGGACTGCTTTTTATAAAAATGCTGATGAAGCTTGTATCAATCTTATTAATGCCGAATTTTATTGAAATATTGATATAATTGTGAAATAATTGACCCATCATAACTGATTTCAATAGGCTTCGTCGTTATGCCAAAGTAAATATATGTGCCAAATTTCATACAATTATCTTTAAAATTGCGATTAGTACTTTGTTCACAAGGTTTACATGCATGGCTAGCTAGAAGAATATCATTAAATCGACTAGTGATTCTGAATCGATTGGTCTACAAAAATGATATCTTTGTGCGTATAATACCCCAATATACTAAAGACTACAAAAATTATTTTTGATATTATTATTTTTCTTAGTAACGTTTATAAATTAATATCATGATTATTTTGCTATTTAGCCTTATTTATTACCTAATCATTAGCTTTTAAAAATATTTTTTACAAATTGAGTAAAGTCATAAACATACTTTTATGCCTTACTTTTTAACAAATTTGTACTTCTTTTAGTAAATATATATATATATATATATATATATATATATATATATATATATATATATATATAATGAGTGACACTAGTTACTTTCGACAATTCAGGTGGTTGTTAAATGATCATTAAAATTAAAAAAATTATTATTTAAATTAAAAAATTCGTTAACTGTATGTAATGCCTGAGTTTGCCGTTAGCATTTTGTTAAATGATTTTCTCTAAATTCATAAACAAAGCCATATTTAAATTCGTTAACTAAAAGTAGTGCAGAAATTCGCCGTTAGTGTTTTAGTACAAGTTGGTGTATAAATATTAATTAATATTAAATAAAAATACCAATTGCACAGTGGTTAATGTGTGTGCCTTCAAACCAGATAGATAGAAGTTCAAGCACAGCTGAAGACGTGGATGGAGAAAAATGTAAAATTAAAACATCAGAAATGAAAATAAAGTAAAGTTTTTTTAACTTTTTCGTCTCAAATTCTAGAGTTTTCGTACTATTGAAAATACTGGTGACTTGCTATGATGGTAGTTCTTACGAACAGTGAAATGTGTAGGTAGCATCATATTACATTCGAAATTATTAGTGATTTGTTATGCAGATTGTACCAGTTTTTTATTTACGGCGATATATTTAGCTTCACATTAACTTGCAAACTACTAGTGAATAGTAATGCCAATGGTTTCCAATCGGTCACTTCCAATGACATACCATGTTAAATTAACCAGTTAAAAACATTACTACTGAGTTGAAGAATAAATTGTCGCTAGCGAATTCAATATTAGGGAACTAGTTAGGCGAACCGCTGGGATATTGCTTTTTATTCATTCAAAGCGCTGTCAATGTGAAAAATAAAAAGTCCGAAAAAATTTTTTGTTGAATTTTAAAAGTTTTGTGTTTTTGCCCGTATATTTTGTAGTTAGTTTGGCGTTAAATTGAAAACATCAATAATTTCTTTTTAACATTTCTTTTGAACAAATTAAATAAGCAAATTTTAACAAATGAAATAAACAAATAATTTAGAAGAGTTTATTTTCTAAACAAATTATTTGTATAAAAATAAAAGTTTTTGCTGTATCAGCGAACTTAACAACACCCTAAACAATATATTGCATATTGCATTAAAAAACGCCCAAAAACTTTACCAAGGGTCTTTCTATTTTCATCACATTTTTGACCCACATACTCTAATTTATATTTTTTTATAGAAAAATAAGCTCAAAATTGTCAGAATTCTGAGTCCCAGTTCGAGAAAAACTCCAAACTTTTTTTCTTAGCCAAATGTACCACCGTGAATTGAAGATCAACTTTAAAAAGTGTTTTAATATTTTTCCTGCATTCAGCTCATCAGTACTCAAATTTTGAGTGGTCTTTCTACACAATTATTTGAAACGGTACACCCTAACATACAATGTAAATGTACTGATCTTGTAATTTTAGCAAAACTTTATAAAATACACCACTTAAATAATGTCTTCAAGAAAACTAAACTAATTTATATAAATTGTTTATTACTATTTATTCTTACATTGTCAGTACACTTTTTATGAAAGAGAAAAAATGACAATGACAGTTATACAATTTATTAAAATAACAAAAAACAGTGACAACTATCAAATACAACAACTTTGTGCACCATATATGTACATTATAGAGAGGTGGTGCCAATTCTTTACAGGGACACACATACACAATGTCAGAGAGAAAAACAGACAGACAATACATGACAGAAACAATTCACTAAAATAACAATATAAGAAACAAAATAAATAAAAAATAAATGGAATCGAATGAAAATAAACATAAAACATTGTGTGTGTACTCATATAAAACCAAATGAAACTGCACATGTTTGAGAAATTGTTTCTAAGGATGTTGGTACTTTGGAACATTAAACCAATATTCTGTAGTGTAAAAAATTAAAGTTAAATAAAATAAAATAGGTAACACAAACAATAAAGGTGAGAAAACATTTTCCAGGACCACTATATAAATCAAATAACAGTTATTCTTTTCTTATGTTCATTACAATTTATTTACTGCATTTAACTAAAAGATGGTTAATAGGGATGTATTGATAAGAAATATTATGCCAAAAAAAAGAGATTTTATAAAAGTTATTTAAGCGTAATATTAGTAAGGGAGATTGACAGTCAAATGTGGTACCTAAATATTTTAAACTACTTCCAGTTGATTATAAAATACTCTACACCATTTGATATTTTATGCAATTCTATAAATATATATTTTTTGATTTATGCTTAGAAAAACTAACTTGCAAAAAAATACAATTTATAAGAGGTTTATACTCTTGTGATAGTGGGAGCTATGATCAATTATAGACTGATACGAACGAAATACATATCTCAGCCGTTTATTTTGAAAGTGACCTAAATCCATTTATCTTTAAATCGAGATATTTTAAGGTTTGCGTTTCTAAAGTTGAAAAATATAATGTGTTTTTTTTTCTTTTTGTTTTTGTTTCTAAAGGTGCAAAATTTATCAGCCCAATCATCACTATTAACATTTTGTTTCAAGACTACTTTCAAAATCACTGAAACAAGGTTCCCTGTTTTGAAAGAAAATTAAGTCCATGAAATAAGTTTCTCGCAAATGAAATGATGTATGTTAATACATTTGTATGTTATAAAAATAAAAATATTTTCAACTTTTATTCAATACTAGCTGACCCGAGCCGCGTTGCTGGCCCTAAGCAAACATTAGTGTTGTATTACTGAACGATTTAAATTGATATTTTAACGAAATTTACGACCTTTAAATAAAAATCTAAGGAATACCTATTATAAAGTGTTTTTTACAGAAGAATTTAAATATGATGTAGATGTGGGCTCAATCAAAAAATATACGCATGTATTTAAGGCAAATTTGAATTTATATTTATTTATTACTTCATCTTAAGGTTAGCGGATAGACAATGTCTTTTTTTTTGAACGGAATGATGAGAGCTGTAGTCGAAATTGCAGTTGTAATGGAACGCTGCTTGATTCAAATCAGAACTTGAAGCAATTCTTCTTATGCGTTGATTAAAAATTTTAAAGTTGTTGATGCTACATTTGCTCGACGATTTCTCATTGCTAACCGAGCCGTTTCATTTCTCGCCTGCCTTTCTTCCTGCGTTTGTGATGTACGAAGTCGGGCCAAACTAATACGGGGTTGTTCTCGTGCGATTTCTCGTTCATATATATTCAATTGATTGACGATATTACGATAAGTACTTGCATTACGTGTTCGACGCGAAATATTAGATCTCCGGGGTCGCGGCATTGTGAATAACACTTAATAACGAATGCCAAAAATACAACAAATGGTTTTAAATATTACAACCTCACTAAATGATGAGCTTTACTTGGAACTTACCGTTTGGAAATAGAATTCTACACCACCACCAGAAAACAAATTGCACAAAAAAGTAAGCGTTTCGATAGAAACAGAAACAGTAATTGTTATAATTTGTATTAAAAAAAATATTTTTAATGATTATTAAGGCAAAGAAATTATGACAAAAAAGAGTTTTTTTTTTTATCGCGGATTTTTCGCGAATTTTTTTTCGTATTATCCTTTTCTGGCCGATGACCGGTCCGAATTGGTGAGGATCATCAAAATCGGTCTAGTCGTTCTTGAGTTATAACAATAGTAACTAACATCACTTTCTTTTATATATATAGATTTGATAAAATTTTATATAAAAGTATTATCAATTTTCATGATAGATAGATTTACTTAGCGAATGCGTGTTTAAAAAATGGTTAATCATTTAAGGCTTTTTAAAAATCTTGCATTGCACACTGGTCAAAAATCCATTTTTTTTTTTTTCAGAAATTTTAAAATAAAAAAGGTGAATGTGTTTTGTAAATTATAAGAGACCGAGTAATCAAGAACATATATTAAAAAAAAAAAAAAATATAATGTGGAAACTTTGACAATCTGGCAAGGTATTCAAATTGGTAGTTTAAGATAATTTTTATAATTTTATTTGAATAGAGTTGGAATTATAAAAACTCTCATTACCAAAAAAAAAAAAAAAAAAAAAAAATACATATATAATAATGATGTATAGTGTAAATTACAGCTTAGGAAATATATTTTATGACCTTTGTTTTAAATTTATAAGTCATGTATTTGTTATTATTTTTGAGTTTTGTCAATATATGGATTGTTTATCAAGATAACCTATAACTTTGAAGGACGAAAATTATGTGAGGATATGATATTGCACGAATGTAAAAACGTGAAAGTATTTGCCAATGCGTCTGTCTTATGCAGATATTTAGGTAGTGGTAGCATTTTTCGGCAAGCTCAATTATCAATTTTTTTCAGTTAAATTTTGCTAAACCTAAACAGAAATTTTTTGGTTTTCACAAACAATTTGTAGGAAGTTACAATGTTCTAAACTATCGGGCAATTTCACTAATCAATAAGAATATAAAAACTTACAAAATAATTCAAATTAAAACAAAAGCAAACAATTTAATATCATACTTAAAAAAATATTAATAATTAAATTAAATATCATACTTGAAAAGTATTTCTATTGTAATAAAATTATGTAATACAGAGGTTAACCAAAAATAATTAAAATCGTTATTAATAAATACTAGTGTTAATTTTAGATAAAGCGACCTCGATATAATCTCAAAAATGCTCTACCAACGCTTTTTGAATTTATGCCAGAAAAAGTGAATTTTTGACCAGTCTGCATTTTTATATATACCTATATTTCTTTAATGACAGAAAATAAATTATTTTTCACTAACACAACTTTTACAACGTTGAAATCTCAATTATTAGGTAGAAATTATAAAATTCAAATTTTTAACAATGTGAAAATAAAAGTTATATTGCTGATTGCCAATGCAGATTGTGGGAGATGACTGCATTCTTTTCTTCCTAAATATACATTTTAACAAAGTAGTGTACCGTTACAATTATAAACAATTGATAAAAATAAATTTAATGTGTTAAATGCTGAATTTTTATTATTGAAAAACTTTTTAGTTTCTTATCGGAAAGAAACAAATTAAATTAGCACAAAATTATTACGTAAAAATATAACAATTGCAATGTCTAACTAGATTTTTTTGGAGAAAAATCTAGGCAACTTTCAGAATAAATGTCTTATTTCCTTTTGTGTCAAGCATATAATTGCTATTTGCGTAAGTTAGGAGAATTTTTTGGATGTGGCCTTCATACAAAAACCAAAGTGAAACCATTCAGTGTCAATAATGCATTTACTCTGTATTTGTTAAAATTGTACACACAATTTTAGGTTATATCGAATTATTATATATTAAGAATAACTATAATAAAGTTGTAAACGAATGGTATCAAGAAATCAATATTGTAAGTTTTTAATGTCACCACAACCGTTGTATTCCAATTTTTGCACAGTGGGGCCGATCGCAAAATTTTTGGCAATAAATCTATATTTGCTAAACTACTGGACGGATCGAATATCAAATATATTTACTTTTTTATTTTATTTGAAAAATGTCGTCTAACTTTTTTTCTAGCCCGATGAACTTGAAACATTGTTCAAAATTTTCGACCAAGAGTGCAATTCTCAATGAAATAAAAACAGCAATTGTTCGTATTCAATTTAAAGTCTTGACTTTGGTAATATTTCGCGGCTAGACGAATTGATATAATACAAAAAAAAAAAAAAAAAAATCTTCAACGTATTGCTTTGGAACGTTTGTGGAGTGTTCACTTTATATTATTTCATAAAAAAAAAAAAAAAAAAAAAAAAAAAATAAGACAAAAAATCTAAATTTCCAAGTTCAAGCGCAAATATCTTTTTATCGATGATAGGTAAGTAATATTTTTTCTTTATCCCATTAATTTCTTTACAAAGCTTTTTAAATCTTAGAAATCGGACTTGATCTGTAAAAGTTACAATTTTCTAAAACATTTTCACAGTCGAGGATCTCAAATTTGACAACTTGTATTATTTCGTATTATTATTTCATGAAAGCTTAGGTCCTCCTCTACAACTCTCCCATACATCAATTCGATCTGTTCATTAGTATACGAGATACATCACAGCATCATTCCTCAGTCAAAGACTTCGATATACAAACAATTATTTAAATTTTGTTTATTCAGTATTGCTTATTCGGGTAATATTTTTATCTCATTTGTTGCTATTGTTTATCATTTATATATATATATATATATATATATATACATTATCAATTTTATATATAATTTGGTTAACTTTTTTCATCTTTATTTTTATGTAGTTTGCTGGTGATGTTGATGACGCTGTGTAGTTTTTGCTATAGTTGTATTGTTACCAATGAGATCACAGGTGATTCTTTTGCTACTTAATAAGTTAAGTACACCGAAAAGGACGTTTTTATTATATTTAAGCAATGTATGTGTACTTAAATATACAGCATGTTTACTATATATGTGTATGTAAGTATGTATATGCCATCATGGTCACATGTAGATGCCACTATGCACCAAGTGTATAAATTTGTTTGTGTGTGTGTTAACGTTAAATGTAAATGTTTGTCAACTTGAGTTTGTGTGATGTGGGAAAATATATTTCTATATATGTATGTGCGCAAGTACGATATTTATAAGTAATTGTGTGTACATCCAGCAAACCAAAGGTTTGTTTTAATATTTCAGAATGATTTCAAATAAAACGTTTTCTCAAATGTAAACGTTTGGTGTGATAATAATTAGAGAATATACATTCTTAACATACAATTTCTCTAATTTTGATTAAGATTAGAAGTACGGTCTGAGTTAATCTTTGATATTAAAGAAAAAATACCTTAATTTTCAAGCGATTGAAATATGATGACTCTGTGTTTGCTGGGCATGTGTGTTTACTTTTAAGGTCCTTTTAGCTGTTTGTATATGAAAAAATAAATGTTGTGTAGTATGCAAACATTATATGGGTTGATCTCTGGGTAGATTGTTAAGAAAAAGTAATAATTAAATTTATTTTAACTTGTTGTTCAAATGACATATACTTGACAGGTTTTTTACTTTACTTAAACAAGAACTGTCTTCTTCATCTTTATTAAAACTATGAAATTGTTCGTAACTGTTATATTTATTTAATTCAGCACAGTGACTAAAGTGTCTAAATACACAAATTGGTTTTACATTTTTGAATCTTAATTTGTTTGGTTTGTGTTAGCAAGAATATAGAAAAACTATAATGTCGAAGAGCTGACTGAAATTCTTATATATGAGTAACTTTTCGAAATTTTTTATTGCACAATTTTAAGTCCAAAAAAATTATCATGTAACTTTTTTTTAATAACTTTTTTTAATATGTTATATTTTTTTTTGTTTTCCTTCAAAGTGGTTCACAATTAAATAGCATTTATCGTCTGTGTCCAAACGATGTATTTTTAAATTTATATTTCAATGCATGTACCTAATTTTTAGAAGCATACTTTTAGGAAAATTTGAAGCTATCCATAATTGATATACAAAATTTATATATTTGCTATCTCAAACACCCAATGTAACAAAATTTTGTTTGTTATGGTTTGGCATATTTTAGGTCATTTTGGTAAATATTGTTCGTAATTAAAAAAAAAAAATAATAATAATAACTCGTGTGTATAATAAAACTTAAAAGTATTACACCATTTCATATAAAATTGGGGGAATCACATGGTGTCATATTGTTCTAAAATTTTACAATGGTTTACAAATATTGTTGGTGCTTTTCAAACAAAAAGTGTCTTAAAACACTGTTTATTGTGCTATCGTATTTAATCAACAGAGATGCTTTTATACAAAAACAAATAAGTAAAATATTGTTTAATTTACTTGAGTCTGTCATTACAACATCTTTCTGGTTTTTTCATTTATTTTTGGCTGACTTAAATTTAAAATAGCACACTATATTGTGAGGAATTGTTCACAAGAGTCATATTTTTTGTGCTATTATTATGGGACATATGATTTTACGACACTATGTCAATCCCCTAAATATGTATAAAACATTTCAGTTCTTCTTTTGATATATTTTTCACATCAGTATTTTTTGTAAGATTTTAAAAAAATGTTGGAAGAATTAAAAAATATAAATTATAATAATTTAGATTTTAATTTATTTAAAAATTTTCAAAAAAAAAAAAAAAAAATAATGTGCGTTCCAATAAAATAAAACATAAAATGTTCTTAATAAAGGGTTATTATTATTATTATTATTATTATTATTATTATGATTATTATTATTATGATTATTATTATTATTATTATTATTATTATTATTATTATTATTATTATTATGCCGTTAGTTTTAAATATCTTTCTTGACAATTTTCGGCCAATGCTGGATGTAGGGTGCAAACTTAAATCAATTAAAAATTTCTTTATTAAGCATTTATAAAGCCTTATCTTTTGAAATTAATAAGGAAAAAATTTTTTTATTAACGGAACTTTGAGAAAAAAGTGAATGAATTGTACTATATTTTTGTAAAAAAATAGCCATTTTTCATGAAAATTTCAGAGTGCTGACTTTGAATATTTTTCACGTCTAGACGAATTGAGATAATCCAAAAATTCTTTCAGCATATTATTTTGAAATATGTAGCAAATTACAGAATATTTTTAAAAAATTTTTACCTCATATATCTCCGGACTTATTCCCGAAAAACGAAAGAAAGTCGAGCCAAAAAATCAAAAATTCAAAATTCAAGCGTAAATATGTTTTTAACTGTAAGAGATAACTTAGATGAGTGAGCTTATTTTTTCTTTATCTTGCCAATCACTTTCCAGAAATATAAAAATCTTTAAAATCGGACTTCATTTGTACAAGTTACGATTTTTTTTAACTTTTACATACTCGAGGTAGT
Source organism: Protocalliphora azurea (assembly GCA_932274085.1). Taxonomy (NCBI): domain Eukaryota; kingdom Metazoa; phylum Arthropoda; class Insecta; order Diptera; family Calliphoridae; genus Protocalliphora; species Protocalliphora azurea. The sequence goes on from OW026519.1 coordinate 42,142,622, forward strand.
CAACTTTGACACCCTGTAGCTTATCTCGTGTTATCACGGGGTGTCTACAAGATGATTTTTCTGAAAGCTTAGGTCCTCCTCTACAACTCTTCCATACATTTTAATTTGATCCGATCAGTAGTTTAGGAGATTCAGATTTATTACCAAAAAATTTGCGTGGACCAGTAGGAAAGTTGCAGTCAGGCAAGTTTTGCCTTATAAAATTTCTTTAATTCACAAAAATAATTTTGAACGGGCATTGGTGTAACAAGTTCTTATATGGAAAGATTGCTACATTCAAGTATTAAATTTAAAAGAAAATTTAATCCTTTTGTAGGTTTTTAATAAAATATTTAATATTTTCTGGAACACCCTAAGAGCTTTATAACATTTTCGGTTACTTTTTTATTGGAATGGGTCCACTTCTTTTTGAACTTTTTTTGTAGGTTTTTAATAAAGTATTTAATATTTTCTGGAACACCCTAAGAGCTTTATAACATTTTCGCTTACTTTTTTATTGGAATGGGTCCACTTCTTTTTGAACTCTAATATATTTTTTAGTCAGCTTTATGTATTCTTTAAATATTTTTTTACTATGACGCAAATATTTTAAATGGATGGATTAGAAGGAATCTTTTCTGATGGCATTCATTTGTTATATGTTATAAATTAAGTTATTTTCTTCAGTCATGACAATTTTTTTACAAGGCAAAAAGTTTATTCGACATTCTCGATTTTTTTATACACATTTCTTTTAACGTCTGTAATATGGAATTCATAACCAGGACTTTGCAAAAAGTTTTTTCAGTAGGTACCTTTTATCACCCTTTAGGCAGCATTCATATTTTTGACTCAATAATTTTCATCCACTCTGTCGTCATCACATTTTTTCTAGCGTTTCTAATAGGAACTATTTTTAATTCGTGGGTTTTCGGCAAACTTTTTTAACTTTTCTGATAAAAGATACAGAGCAATCTAAAAAAGGAGTCACATTTCCTTCTGAGATGTACCGATTTGCTATTAAAACTTATAATATTTTGTTGCAATCCTGCAGTCTACAAATCAATTTCTTTTTCGGTTATCAGTATTTTTTCGGAGATCGTGAGATCCTTGTATTTTTATGACTCAAGAAATTACATTTCCTAAATCACCTGCATACCTAGCAATTGTTCTGTATGTTCTATATGTGTTTCGAACGAATTTTGATAAATGTTTCATTTTAAGAAAAACTAATTACGTAATAATTTACAACAATATTTGAAAACATAATTACTGAGAATAATAATAAGAATAAACAGGTTAACGGCACAATTTTTTTCCAGCAGTAATTAAAGTTATAAACCTTAAAGTGTGCACGGATTTTTTCATATACAGTCCTTACTTAAATACATTTTATTTGAACTAAATTTTATCTCTACACGAATATTTATAAAAAAGTTATGTTCGTAGTGGTATTGTGTGGGAGCTATGAACCGATCCTCCCGAAATTTATTGGTATGATTTTTGCTTAGATAAAACTCACCTAGTAAGACATATTTAAGTCATTTGTAAGTGTTTGACCTATATCCGCGAAAATTTTAATATGGGGGCTCAGTGAAACAATGATTCGATTGTAACCAATATTAACATGTTATATTACAATGGTCAGAAAAAAAAAACAATATTTTATACTCTTTTAAACAAAATAACAGCCGGATGGACAGTAGTTTAGGCTAAAAGAAATATATATAAATTCAGAAGTATTTATTTTATATACTATCGGCCTAGTTATTGTAACAGATTTACAAATAGTGCTTTATACACCTTCCCTGTGTTAAGCACCATTTTAGCATTTCTACCTACACAGTGGGGTAGAAATGGTATGATAACTCTGTTGATAATAATGGTTTAAAAAGTTTCCGCTGAAATGCACTTTTACCGAATACCTCTGAGATGATTCAAAAGAGCATGTTTCTTCAATTTTAGTATCTTTTTAAGTCCATATAAATTATACTATCATATTAAGAAGATCGCTCCTTATAAGCCCCTCTCGACAGTATTACTTCATTGCGCAAACTCAATAGTGTAGTGTGTTATATCAGCAGGAGAGATGACAATAAATTTTTTACATGATTTAAATGACTAAGAAAAACCCGCTTTTTACATTTTATTTAACTAAAAAGTTTTAGTAAAATTTTTCCTTAACCGAATACTGATTGCAGCTAGGGTTGCCAGATGGCCTTGAATGAACTTAACTGTTAAGATAATTTAGAAGATGTAAGTTATAAGTAATTTGCCAAGTTTAAAACAATTTGTAGTTATATAAAAAGTTAAATGAAATCTAAAAGAAGAATAGTTTCTGATAATTATAATTAAGTGCGAAGAAATATTCATTAATATTCATTTTAATTAACTGACAGACACATGGGGATGTTTCTAAATATAAAATAATTACTTAAAATATGTAAGCAGCTAAAATAAGTTGATTTTTTAAATAGTATAAATGTGTACATTTAAATATACTAAAATTACAACTACTTACCGTACTATGTGGGTCGCCTTCTGCTTCTGGTAAATTTCTATCAATTTGAGTTATATGACGTCTTGATTCGGCAGATATTTGTTCGGTGCCATGATACCACATAATAAATGTAGGCGGCTCTAAAGCACCACGTACTACACAGCGCAAATTCACCCTGCTACCAGCCTTAACATAACGATCTGGATCACCCAAAATTTCTGTACGAGGAACTGAAATATGAAGGATAGGAAAAAATATATTTAAATATAGTTTATGCAATTCGAGGAAAAGTAAAGTAAAATATACCTAACTTTGAAAAATTATTATTATTATACAAACCTGGTATCACTAAATAGTATAATGATGTTTTAAAACATAAAATTTGCTAATTTTTTTTTAATTTGTTTTTTGACTCCATTTTCTAAGGACATATCAGGGTACAATTATGTATTAATTATAATGGAATAATATGCTTAATGGTTTGCTAAAAACTTATTCTTAAGTATTAATACGTAATTAAGATAAAAATCTTTTCTTTAACTTTTCATTTAATATTTCTAATAGTTGAGTAGTATATGGCCCTAAATGTAAAAAAAAAATCCAAAGAAAATTTTAGTAAGAAGTTCAAGTTTGTTTAATATTTAGAAAAAAAAAGAAAAAAAAAACAGAACATAACAGAACAGAGAAAAAACTTAGAGAAAAGTAAATATGTTGAAAATCACGTATCACACGTAATAATGGTAAAAACACGTTCGAAAATTGTTGGCAACAATATGTGAATATGTACTCGTATGGGAGTAGCCTTACAACATGACAGGATTTTTTTATAGATTTGCGACATTTCACTGTATGAAAATATGTATGCGTGTGTGTAATATATTTTTTTTCAAAGCCTTGAAAAGAGTGTCGATATAATTGTAAATTTCTAATTTTATAAATGAGATAGCAACAAGAATTTTATATAAAATGTTTTTTTTTTTCTTTAAAATGTGTAATTTTGTCATAAAAATAAATGTTTAGTATTTTGGATGTAAAACAGACTATAAATATATAACTACAATATATATCGTAACTGTATTTCTGAAAATAATGTTCCAAATTTTCAACTTGTAGAAATACATTAAATGAATTATGCAAATTAAATTTCCTAAAAAATAGGAACAGAAAAAATTAAAATTTAAAAACATGTTCCCTCATTATACTGCACAGTGCGGCAGAATCGAAATTTTTGGAAATAAATCTGTAACTTCTGAGCGGCCCGTAGGATTTTCATCAAATTTGGTACAGGCATAGCAGAAGAGTGTACAATGGAAGGGTGGCACAACAATCTCCCCAGGGGCGGAGCTAAGGGGGCTCAAATTTAGGTACCTCTGACATAAAAAATTTTTAATCGCTTGCAAAATTTTTGTTTCTCGTCCGATTTCAAATATTTTTATACACTGTTGTAGGCCCTGATAAGACCTATAAAAAACATGCTTACGTGTCCTATTTATCTCTTATCGTTTTCGAGTTATTTGCGTTTGAATTTTTAAGCACCATAATTTTGCATGTTGCTGGTCCAGTTTTTTTTCATATATATCCTAGGATTTCCGACCGATTTTATCAGTTTTTTCCTTTACTAGTTAAAGAACAAAATTATGTATTGAATAAAAGAAATTTGAAGTCAATATCTTTACCGAGTCCAAAAATAAACGATTTTGAATTTGAAAATTGCAAAAAGGACGACTTTTTGTGTTTTTTTAGCCGAAAAAGTATCTACACTCCTTTTTAACTAAAATAAAATTTTCTTTAGCAGTATATAATAATTTTGCACTTTTCTGAAAGGTCACTTCAGAGAGATGACTGTAAGATAAAAAAAAATCCAATAACTCAATTGGTAATGGTACACACCCTCCCGAATTCGACCCATTTTATATGAAATTTGTGAATTTAGACCATATTTTCTCAAATCCCAAACCACGATTCGCCAGGCGGAATATATCTTAAGAATCTTCAGCATGTTCTTAAAAGTTTTAAATCAAAATCTGCGGGACTTCGGAAAAATGTGGATTCTATAGCCAAAAATGTAAAAAATCCCATTTTTGGAAATTTTTATTAGTTTTTTTTGGGAATTCAGGAAAACCCTACCCGTGATTGAAATTTGGTTAACGCGCTTTTATTTATATTAATAAGATTCACATTTTCTGCAAATTTCATTAAGATATCTTTATAAAAAAATATGTTATTACAATTAAAAAATTTGTATTTTCTCCAAAAACCCCAAATTGAAACTTTTGTTTGGTTTATTTCTAAATAGCGAAAGAAATTTTAAAAATATGTATTCCAAATGAAGCTTATCCTTTAGCATATGTAATTTCCGATCTTTTGCAAAAAGGTTCAAGTCAATATCATGCCTCATTTCAGAAATATGCCCCTTTAAACTTTTATATTTCCAATTTATTGCATATATGATTATATTTGTACATTTCCCAAATTTAAGTAAATTTTTATCCTTTTCTAAACATTCATATATTTCTATTAATGAATTTAAAATAATAAAACAAAAAAAAAAAATATTCTATTTTAACTTAATCAATATTGTTATATTTTGTGTATAGATATTATTAAAAGTATACAGAAATATTCAGAATTTTCTAAGTAATTATTCACGCAAAGCTAAAGGCAAAAGTTGCAAGTTTGTAAAAATATAGTCATATATACATTAAATTGGAAATATAAAAGTTTAAAGGCACATATTTCTTAAATGAGGCGTGATATTGACCTGAATCTTTTTGCAGAAGATCGGAAATTATATATGCTAAAGGATAAGCTTAATTTGGAACACATATTTTTAAAATTTCTTTCGCTATTTAGAAATAAACCAAACAAAAGTTCAATGTGAGGTTTTTGGAGAAAATACAAATTTTTTAATTGTAATAACATATTTGTTTATAAAGATATCTTAATGAAATTTACAGCAAATGTGAATCTTATTAATATAAATAAAAGCGCGTTAACCAAATTTCAATCACGGGTAGGGTTTTCTTGAATTCCCAAAAAAAACTAATAAAAATTCTCAAAAATGGGATTTTTTACATTTTTGGCTATAGAATCCACATTTTTCCGAAGTCGCGCAGATTTTTATTTAAGACTTTTGACAACATATTTGAGATTCTTAAAATATATTCCGCCTGTCGATTCGTGCTTTGGAATTTGAGAAAATACGGTCTAAAATCTAAACTTTCATATATATTCGGGAGGGTGTGTACCATGACCAATTGAGTTATTGGGTTTGTTTTTTATCTTGCAGTCATCTCTGTGAAGTTACCCTTCAGAAAAGTGCAAAATTATTATATGTTGCTAAAGAATATTTTATTTTAGATCAAAAATAGTGTAGATACTTTTTCGGCTAAAAAAAAAAAACAAAAAGACGTCTTTTTTGCAATTTTCAAATTCAAAATCAATTATTTTTGGACTCGGTAAAGATATCGACTTCAAATTTTTTTTATTCCATAGACAATTTTATTCTTTAACTAGTTAAGAAAAAAACTAATAAAATCGGTCGGAAATACTATGATATATATGAAAAAAACTGGACCAAGATCATGCAAAATTATGGTGCTTAAAAATTCAAACGTAAATAACTCGAAAACTATAAGAAATAAATAGGACACGTAAGCATGTGTTTTATAGGTCTTATTAGAGCCTACAACAATATATATAAATATATTTGAAATCGGACGAGAAATAAAAATTTGGCAAGCGACTAAAAATTTTTTATGTCAGAGGTACCTCACTTTGAGCCACCTTAGCTCCGCCCCTGAGGGATTTGTTGAGCTCCGCTTCCAAATTTAACATTGTATGCTCCTCTGCTAAGGCTGTACCAAATTTCATTAAAATTCAACCAGCCGATCAGAAGTTAAAGATTTATTTCCAAAAAAATTTTGATTCTGCCCCACTGTGTACTGTGAAAATTTGATGAAAATCTTACTTCTAGTTTCTTCAAAATGTTAATAAAATTCGAACTATTTCGAAAAAATATTTGTAATTTTTTTGATTATTTCTATATATACACCATAACAAAATGATTTATATTATATTTTTCGGAAGATATGAACCCATTGATAGAAATGATGTAAAAATTATGAGTAAAAGATTTTCTAGGAACAGAATATGTATGGGCCATAAACAATTAGTGGCGAAAGGTTTTTTGGAACATTCTAAAATCTAATTTGATTTTAATATTTTACTAGTAATGTGCTTACAACTAAAATATTTTATCATTCATATTTTCCGATTATAATGTACAAATCTGTATGAAAATCGGAGTTCTAGTTTTCAAAATATTAGCAACATATAACAAAAATTTGTAATTTTATCGGTTACTTTTATATTTGCCTCACATAAAATGATTTATATTTTAACTCCGATGGCAACAAGTGTCAAAGAAATTTATTTTTTCGATAGATAAAAATTTGTTAATAGAAAAGGTAACAAAATTAAGGCCAAGCATTTTTCGAAGAATAATTTTTATAGATCAAAGTCAATTCGTTGCAAATTTCTAAGTTTTCAAAATTCTGTTTTGATTTCATTTTTTTATTAATATATTAAGCTATGCAAAGCACAAACGATAGACTTCATGAGAAGAAATATCGCTCCAATAATGATATATCTTCTAAACTAATTAAATGTCCGGATGTAATGAAAGGATGAAAAATCTCTAAATTAAGTCAAAGTGAAAAAAAAATTAAAAATGTACATATAATTTTAAATTATAATCGAATAATAAATTTTGGACCAATTTAAGAAAGAGGAGAGTTTGTAGAATACTTTCGATAAAGTTGCAAGGCAAGCCTTGATATAACAACCAAATAATAGTCCTTCAGAACTACTCAAAAGTGCACAAAAGGGATCCAAATATTGGACATATATGAACAACATTATAAGTTATATTTTGAAGAAATAATATAAGATTTATTTATAATTTTGTTGCAATTTTCCGTATGCGTTAATAGCAACTGTGGATGATGAAAATGATGTATACATTCTCTAAATCTAAATATGTTTTGTTTTGTTATATATACTTAATATCACTATAATATATTATTACTGTATATTTTACAACAAAATATAGGGGCAGTGAATCAAATAAGAAGCTTAATTTGAGGGAAAGTTTTTTGCGGATTACTACTATTTTTCATCAAGTTCTTTATTAAAAAATTGTTTTATATCACTTATATAATATATATAAGAATATATATATATATATATATATAAATACAACGATATGGATTGCAAACTTATTACTAACATTTAAATTTTTTAAATTTATGCTAATCTTTCCAGAGTATACCTTTCAGAGAGTGACCTGTGTAGATCACTTTAGAATTATAAATGAAATTACTTTATTTTTTTTACCTCCGAAATTATATTGTGAAAATATCATAGTGACATCATTTGGTGCGCTAGGTGGTTACATATATATATATATATATATATTGTATTCTATATGTATATATATATATATATATATATATATATATACAATTTTTATTCTGTATTTTAAATATTAATTTGTAAGAAACCATTCAATAAATAAATAAGAAAATTAATAAAATACCTAACTTCTATGTTTAAATAACCTATACATTAAATATCTATCCATAACATTTTGTAAGTTCACACTTTGGTATTTTTTTGTTATTTATTTATTTATTTATTTATTTATTTATTTTTTTGATATAGTGATTTCTGTAGAATACTTATTAGCACATTTTGTTATTTTTGGAGCATATTTAACAGTTTTATAGCATATTTTTACTTTTTGGATAACTTGTTTATAGAACTTTTTTCCAAATTTGGTTTGTGGTATAAAAAAGAAATTAGAGATCCAAAAATATGTGCCTTTTAAAATTATTATTGATGTATATCGCCTAAGTTTGTTAAAAATCGCCGAGGAACTAAGCAAGAAATCTTGAAGATTAGAAACAAATTAATTGATTTTTTTCACCTTTAACTATTGATGTTGTTTTCTATACTACCCTGGATGTGGGGTCTCACAGACCATAACATTTTGAAATACAAATTGAAAGCAATTAAAAAAATATGTATATAATCCTAAGCTATGAATGAGTAGCATAGAACCTATTTAAAAAATTATTAAATTTTATTTATAAATTTCGTAAAATTTTGCTACGGCTACCATGTAATTTTCGAAATTTATGAAAATTTTAAAGCACAAAGTGTTTGTGAAACTCCGAAATATAGAGGACTTATTAGATTTTAAACTTGTATGAAAGTTATGTGTGTTAATTTATGAATCTTTTTGATAATTTCTGAATTTAGTAATAATGTTTTGAATTAAATGTATAATCAATTTGAGGATCATTTGTATGTGGTGTAAAAAATGGGAAATTGAACATTTGGCTTTTCGACGCAGTTGATTTATAACTTTAGTTTTACATAAATTTTTAACATTTAAATATTAATACAACACTTTGTTTTAATGAAAACATTATTTTTTTTTTTTTTTTGTTTAAAAACGACAAACGTTTTTTGTTTCTTAGAAGCGTATTATATTTTTTTCAGAACATATTTTTCGTTTTCTACTGCGTATATAACGCATATAAAACAAATTTTTAGAGCAGATTTTTGGTTTCCCTGGTATATATTTGATACATATGTTAATGTTCGCTTTTAGTTTAAAAATGCGACTTTGATCTCTGTATTCTTTTATAAATCTAAAGAACTTTAAGTGAATTTTAATCATTTCAATCAGCTGAGATTAGCTGAAAAATTTCGATTTAAAAAATTTCCTAAAAATTAATAATAAATAAAATTTATAATAAATAAAATTTATCTCAAAAACAATAGTACAATTTCAAATTGTTTTAATATTCTTCAGTTTGCATTCTACTGAGTGAAAAATAAAGTCAGGAAATTTAATTGTTGTGATGCTGTCGAGCGAATTCAAGAAAACAGATTTATAAATAAAATCCTGTGATGTAAAAAATGGATATATTTCTTCATTTTAATAAAGCATATATGTATGTATGTACTTAAAATGTAACTCATAATATGTTTATTTTTAGCAGTTTTACGATTACATTTATATAAATAAAAATAACATAAGTGTCATTTAACTTTCTGAAATATACACTTTATTATATAAAAAATTAAAACACATAAGAGTCAATAAACTTTCAGCATCTCATTAAAATTATTAATTTCATAAAAATTATTTAATATTTACATCATATATTTATAGAACTAAAAAATGTGAGTAAATCAAGTCAAATCTTTTACTACCCATGGGTCTCAAAATATAACATTTCTTGCATATTAAAAAAACAATACATTATATTATTTGTTTACTTAAATAATAGTTAATTTCGACAAGTTTTATGAAAAATTTAAATCTGCGTAACTAATCCCTGCTGAAAGAATAAAAAGCAAACGAAACAACGAAACATCAACAACAGCAAATTAACACTTATTATGCTCTTGTACATGAACCCCAAAAAAAAAAAAAAAAAAAAAAAAAACAGAGTACATCTCAGTTATATCCATTTTAGCTAATTTGTATGCTAAACATACTATATGCTTAACATATCCATATGTATATTACAGTTAAATCCTTCTTAAGAGGACAATGTATACATATGCTTATTATATACATAGAAACACGTACATATAACTAAACATGCAAAATAATAAAAGCGTTTATTTCCTAACAGACGCTTACAAAAACAGGTACAAAGTTGTAACAGATGACAAGAAAAAAGACATAAAAGCTATCGTTTAGAGAATAAAAAAGAAAATCTCTACAAACAGCAACGATAATGTGTCTGTATTTGAAAAGCATCATAAAAACTAATATGTATTGGTATATAAAAATTTACATATATACACATAGAGACCTATATATTTATACACGTAAAAGGATAAGGACAACTTAGCTAGATTACAAATATATTTACTATGAATACCAACATAGGTCTCAATTCTTCTGACACTTCATTTCAGAAATTCATATTACGAAAAAATAGAAATAAAAGCTTTGGTAAAATTTGCTTGGTCTCAGTCCTTTAGGTTTGTATTTGGTTACTTATATTTAGCGTAAAAAGATTTTTATTACACTAAAAAGATTCTATGATATTTTTTATATTTCTCGATTTTTATTGTTTTAGGGTCACATGGAAATGGAAAGGAAAACAATTATTAGAGATTTTCATATGACATAAAAACGGAAATGAAATTAATTAATAAAATGTTCATTTGCAGTTAAATCTGCTTTGGCATTTTAGCAATGGAAATTTAGCAATATCGAAAAAGTTGTAGATATTTTCTAGAAAAGAATTCATTTTAAATTTAGTGAAATGTTACAAAAAATATAAAAAATAAAAATATTTGCAATCGATGATATCGAGAGCTTATATTCAAAAAGGGCTATCTGCTGATTTCTAATTTTTTCATGTCAAACCCTTTAGTTTTGTGTTTTTTATCTAAGGTATTAATTTTAAAGCCAAAAATTAATTATAACACTGTGTTTTTCATTTTTTGTTTGTAGACTATTTGCTAACATTATACATTTTAAAGAAAAGATTTTGTTTGATTTTCAAAGTAGTAGCTAAATTCAGCCCATATAGTCTACTCCTCTATACGCTTCATATGAAGTACCAACCTGCAACATGTCGCTAACGGTTCATATTCTATGAACCTCTAAAGTTGGACACCTTGAGCTTTTTTGTCAAAAATTAGCAAAATTTAATCTTGAACACCTGTAATGTACACCATCAAATTTCATTAAGTTTGCTACAACTGGAAATTACTGAGATTATTCTTTATCATAAAGTTATGACTAGTAAACATCTTGCTGACGCAATAACGCCTGAAATGAAAAAATATACTTTATCTCTGGATATCCTGAAAAATGGTTTTTTAATTTTCATTATTTTTTTACACGGTGTTTACAAATAATATGTCGTTATAGTGTAAAAATGGGATCTTAATTGGATCACAAGTTACAAAAATTTTTCTTTACTAACACATTTTCTCTTAGGCATATTGATAACTTATTCAAATTTTAATATAAGAGATCATTATTTATTGATCCCGAAAAATTAATTTGATATTATTTTAGAAGTTTCAGCAGCACATTAAGAGAATTTTAAATCACTGTATCCCACTTTATACAATCCGCCGAATTATTTGTAACGATTTTAATGAGGCAAAATCTACTGGAATTGATCATGATCAGTCCATTATTTCATCTATATTTTTACTCGTAATAGTAGTTTAACGCATATAAATATCTTAAATATGTCGTATTTATATAATTTCAGCACATATAAGTTTTGTGAAAATATCGATCGTTGTACCAAGTTTTTCAAAAATCGGTCCATAATTGATCATATCTCTCATGCAGGTTTCGTTCCCTAAAAATGGCTTAAAATTACAAAAATTCTGCACTAATATCAACATTAATACAAAATTAAATATATTGCAGTTATTTATAACTATAAACCATTATACACAATTTTGCAATAATAGGTCAATAATTGAGCATGATTCCCATATAATCCCCATTCCCGACACCAATTAAACTTGTACATATCAATATTGAGGCTCCACTTAATTTCATAATGACCGATCCATGGTCTACATGGTTCCCATATGATTCACATTCCCGAAAAATACTTAAACGTGCATAAATCTCACATAAATACCAATATCGAAGTAAAATTTTACATAAATAATTTTCATAAGGAACGTTCCACAATTGACCATAGGTCCCATATAAGGCTTTCTCCCGATAATCATTTTAGTGCCTATGCACAAGCATGTAGGTTATTGTTTGGTCGATATTGACTCTCCAAAACAAATTAAAAGCATCTCAGCAATAGCTATGTCGAATTTCTGTGAAAAACATTTAATGGTTTAAGATTTACACAATTATTAAAAAACAAACATGTTGAAACAGCTGTGCACTAATGTATGTAGAATCCTAGCAAAAAGTTTTCAATATTTACAAGCTATATGGAAGCTACATACAATTAAGTAAGAAATCTATTACTGAATTACAGAATTATTTACAAAAAAATTGTGCAGCGTCTCTAAACGTTTTAATCACAACTGAGCTGTTGATATAAAATTTAATCCCATTTTAATCAGTTTAATCCAATTTCTGTTAGTTTAAATTTTTTTCAAAAAATTTTTTGGAATTATTTTCGCATGCAATTTTTTTATATTTATTTTTAATTTGAAAAATAATTTGAATTATGAACACATTTCTGTTTTTGTTTCAGTACGCTCACTTGTTGCTTTAGAGTTGTAACCAGTGTTACCAGGAGGTGAGAAAAAGGAGGCTAAATTGGATTTTAAAAATGGTCAGGAAAGACTATGCCCTAAAAAATAAGTCCAGAAAAAAACTAATATACTTTTTATTTAGAAACTATTTCTTTCTTATTATTTTTTGATATTTTTTTAAAGATAATAAATTTATACCCAATAAGTACACAAATTTAAAAAATTCAAGCCTTGGAATATTTTGCTGGAATCTGACATGAATTCAAATACAGAAATATTTTGAACATGAAATATGATTGAAAAAACTAAAAATTTGATGCTTGGCACTAGATTTAAAGCTTGAAATATATTTGATTTCAACCTGAGTTTTTTGGTAAATAAAACATAGAACGGCTGTCAACAAAATAACCCAATTAAAAATCGTCCACAAATTTTCTATACAAATTTGGGTTATATTTCATATAAAAAATGACATAAAGTTTTGAATTCATTTATTTATTTTTTTGAATCATAATTCATTTGTGATTAATCAATCCCAAATTTTTCTGTGATTATTCGCTTTTATAGGAATTGTTTAAGTATATTTAAAAAGAGTTAATGCAGTTTATTAAAAAATAATTATAATAGTTGATTAAGTAAGTACATAAAATGAGTTAATTTATATTTGATTTGGAGAATGAGGCGCCGCAGGTGAAAATTTTAGTTAAATATAAATAATTTAGATTTTTTGTACGAATTAATACACAAAAATTCTTAAATGTATGATTCCATAAATACAAAGTTAGCAAATAGGAAAACATATTCCTCTTTTTTTAATTTTAAAATTATAGCATTTTTATGGCAATTTTAAGAATAAAAAAGACTAGAATCTTAAGCAAAATTTTGAGGCTAAAAGCAAAATAAAAAGGTTAAACTGGCACCACTGGTTTTATCGTTGAGAATTTTTAAAACGTGTCAAAAAAGAGGAAAACAAAAAACAAAGTATTTTTTCAATATCTAAAAATCTCATTAAAATTCGTTTATTTGAAAAAAAAAAAAAATACATAAAAAATATTTTATTTAAAGAAAAACTGCTAAAATCAATTTCATTAATAACAAAATAATTTACTTATAGTAATTTTTGTTATTGCAAATATAAAGATTTTTTCATAAAAATAGTTAAGATTTTGTGAATATGAAATACTATATCTTTACACTATTTTACGTGTTTTCACTCGGACTCTAGTCTTACAAATTCTCGTCTAACAAATTTAGGACAGATGTGTTATAGATTAACGTGGGTACCCGCCATGATGGTCTTAACACCGGGTAAAGTACAATGCGTCAACCAACGCCCCTGTATGCTGTTACACATACAGGTTGCAACAAATACTCGTTTTCTGGCCAAGATACTTCCCCTTGCTTAGGGGTCGGAGCTACTCTCTCCTGATCACCCTTGTAATCGTGTTACTGCAAGCAGTCAACACGTGAAACCTTAAGCCACTACGTAACTCCCATAAAGGGGCCTCAGCAAAAATCAGCCCAGAAAAGTGAAGCGAGGTCCACCTCACCGTTCCTGGTGGTTCCCGTGGCACCTAATTTTAAGTCCTATGTAAGACCTCGAACTTTCGTTCTTTTAGCTTTAGAACCCAGAAGATTCTAGGTTACTGACTTTATTTCCTGTCAATCCTCACAAAAGACAAAGCAACAATCTTAGGCTTAGAAAGACAGGAATTTTGCTCTACCACGTATTAGCTATACATCAAGGAAAAGGTTTAATCCGAGAAGACAAGTCGCCGTGGCGGAAAAATTTAGGACAGAAAGCATGGATTTACAAGTGTTGACCTTAAGTCTGTTGGACAATTTATTTTTCGTTAGTGATAATCTAGAAAAACGACACTCCGATTCACTTCTGAGAACCAAGGTAAAAATATAAATTAGGATATAAGTATTCATCAAATCTGTTTTTTTAGTTTTCCCAATCCGGTCCAAAAATATTCAGCATTTGACGTTTTAAATAGTTTCTCATAAACTTTATCATTAGTTTTGGTTTATAAATTCTTCGAGGTATCTTTTTACATCACTAGACTGTGAAACGATTTTATTGGAGTTAATATATAATGAGTTTATATATTTCAAACAACTTAGTTTCTTATCATTTATCACATAGCCTTAAAAAATAGCCATTTAGTTCTATTTTAAAAAGGCGGCCAAAATGTGGTCAGGTAGTTGAAAAGGGGAAATAGGCAGCTAAAATCGCCAAATGGTAACGTTGTTTGTAAAATATCATTGTTTACACCTCAAGTTTTCGATTAGCAAGAAGATCTATATGAGCATTTTGAAACAGATTTAAAAATATATTAAGAAAGAAAGGGCTATCTATCATAAATTCGCAGATAATGGGGTTTAAAGATTCATTTTTATGTGCGAGGTTTAGTAGACGTACCAGAGACGTCGATTTGAATTTTTAAATTTTACTAAACAGCTGTTAAAATTGTACTTTTCTGACCTCAATTGTACCAAAATAGAAAAATTTTATAAAAACTATCACTTGAAGCTCAGAAATGTAGTATAATTCCCGAAACAAACTTAATACTTTTAAGTTATTTTCATCGACATGAAGAAAATGGAATTATTTAAGCATTAATATTTTGAAAAATTAAAAAGTTATATAAATTTTGATAACAATTTATAATTAATACTAATAAATGATTTTATTTCTTCTATAATTTTATCATAAATTTATTTCTTCTATAATTTTATCATATATATCCTTGTTAATTCTTCAAGAATTAATTCAAGAATTTTAAAATACAAGACTGAGACTGAATATCGATAATAATCAGAGTGCTTCATCTTAACCAATTTAGGATTTTTTAGAAACCTTTTAGCATTTAAAATTTTTCAACTTTGCATCCTAAATATGATGATTTTCCATAGAAAACAGTTTTTATGCTCCCCTGAACAATTGGGGTATTGCAAATAGCCTTTTTTGAATATAAGAATCGATATATTATTAATTTTTGTATTCTATATAGCTTTGATCAAATGTATGTATAATTGCGCATGTAATTTCTACATTATTCGTCTGAATATTTTATTTTACCTAATAAGCGTCACCACTAACTCCTATACATTAAATACCATGTATGTTTTATTGAAACGCCTCTCTAAATCCTGGTATTTTTCTGGGATTTTATCCTTGAAGATCTTTTTCTTTTTTAGAAGGCTTGAAAATACTTTTCATAATGCTGTTTTAATTAGAGTTCGTTGGTTTCCTAATCTTGTAATTAAACGAAAATTTTGGTGAAAATTTGGTCTTTGGAGACACGATAAATATTTTATCTGTAATAAAATCATTGTTAGACAAGATATCTTAACAAAATTTTAGGTGATCGTCGACCGCATTATTATGAGCGATGAGATAAAATTTAAGATATTGATGAAACTAATCCCGCAATTACCACCATAGGTAAAATTCGGGAGGATCTGAACTTAGCCTTATTAGATGATTGGCAACGTGTTCTATTTGCTCAACATCAGCATCAATATATATAAATCATTAATTTTAAGTTTAGTATATTTAGTATATTAAAACACTCGGCGATGTTATTTAAAAACTTCAAAAATATGTCTTTTTTTTTTCTTAAATGTTTATATTTTTTTCCTCTAGTTATATATAGATTTACTACTTATATAGCAGATTTACTTTACTTAAAAAAAAAAAAAAAAAAATTAACTATTCTTTTAAATCATAGTCTTCTTATGTATATTTATTTTATGTATATTTCTCTTAATCATTATCAAATTCATTTCGTCTATTCTGTGTGAGTTTGAATGTTCAATATATTTTATCTTCAAATTATATTTTCAAAATATTTTTGGCAAGAAATAAGCATTCGTAATTTGTAACATTTAAGTGCTTATAATATATTCAAATTTAGTACTATGGCAACAACTGAAGAATGCTTAACGCATTTAAAGACATATCCGCAATCGAATTTTAAATTTATAAGAGTTCATAAAATAAATTTTGTATTTAAAATTAATTTTATTAAAACGCATGGACCTAAACTCACTTATTTCCATAAGTTCGTAATAGAATACACAAATATATATAAATATCAAATTACTTATAAATTAAATTTTTTTAATGAATCATTTCCAAGGATACCCTTTCACTAATGCATACATATGTACACTAATACATTTACATATTAATGTAGTATATCTATGTATAAACACGATTGAACATAATAGAGTGCGGTTGTTATTTACTTCATAACAATTCTCTTCTAGTTGCATTATGGGCTACTTTTTTGGTATCCAGGTATTTGTCGTTTTATATATTTTTTTTAATTCAATAAACAAAAGAAGTATTCGAATTATTTGCATTTCGAGTTCGGGGTAAAAGTGTTGTGTTGATCATGGATGTTGAGCGGTAAAATATACTGAAACTTTACTAAATTCTTTAATTTGGCTTTCATTTTTCCATTTTTTTATTGCAAAATGGATGGCAGATGCTTAAAAATGCTCAATTTTAATATTATATTAATTAAATTATATTAAAGTTATTATTACGTTTGCAAAATAAGGATAGATCCACCCATTTTATTGTGAAGTCTTCGACAGCATTCTAGGAAGATTTTTTTATTCCAGATTGGAATAATTAAGTGGAATTAAAATATTATATTTAAATAACAAATTAGAAGAAATTTAGGGGGCAGACTACGAAATAAAATCGTAATGATATCGTAATTGTCGCTAAAATAAAAGCTCATTAACGTAGATGGAGCGACAAAGGAAGAAGTAATTTTAATTATTACTATTTTAACTGTCTAGACAAGCTTCGAAAGAATTGGTTTCAAAAGTACCAATGCTAAGAAAATATTACTTATACGCACTTCTATTACAAAAAATTTAAAATTTCAGCATCTTCCATGGCTATTTTTAAAATCTTTTCACTTTTTAGAATTTTTTAATTAAATTTTGATAAATTCATCGAAATATTTTTTTTTATTTTTGGAATGATTCTAAAACTAACGATTATTTTTCCATTACGAGTTTTTTTTTATTATGTTAGCACTACGCAGAACTGACTTTTGCTTAGAATAAGTACTTTTAAAACTTATAAGTTTAAGCTTTGTCTTGACAATGAGAGCTTGTGTCTTTGAATGATGCAAATAATTCCCTTTTGGCGAGACCGCGATATCAATAACATTTTATTTAATGGTTTCTGGCACTCAGTTTTTTTCTAATTTTCATTCAAATTTGTTATTTTACATAACTAAATGGTCATTTTAGCCTTAGATAGAGATATTTTGCATTTCAAAGACAAATACCTTAATTCCACTTCACTGTCTCATTCTAAAATCAAGAAGTATTTGTGGCTTGCGGTCGCAGATTTCACAGTAATATGGGTGGAATTATCCTTTTTCAAATGTGATAATAAATTTAATATAATAGAATATTAGAAGAGTTAGTAAAATATTAAAATTCAGTTTTTTTAAGCATCTACAATATAACAATAAGTTGGAAATTTAGAAGTTAAATTAAAGAATTTAGTAAAGTGTCACTTTTTTTCGACGCACAAAATCCATGACTAAAAATAACTCAAAAACTTCTTTTGTTTATTAAATTATATAATATAAAACTACAAATACCTGGACACCAAAAATAATAGCCCATAATACACCTAGAAGACAATTATTATGAAGTAAATTGCAGGAGTAGCAAACCACACTTTTTGTCCTACAAATATCTATTGCCATTATTTGCATTAATTTGACTTTTTGCAAATTATTACTTCTTAGTTTATTCTCTATTTTCTTTTATCAAAAGTTTTATCATCAAACAGAAAAAGTCGCTATCATTTAACACCTAAGGTGCTGAAAACCATTAACGGTAAGTATGTGTCTCTGCTTTCATATGTATGTTAATGCAAGAAACGTTTCACAATAATTAAATTGCTGACACAAATGCAGACAGGTAAATAAACTTTCAAGTAAGCAGTATTGCCCAAATAACATCAACGCGTGTCAATAGAATTCCAAGTAATCAATATTGCAAAGTAACAGCAGCGTGTTATTTTGATTACCATGCAAATTAATATTTAGTTTAAGTTATTGTTTACCATGCAAATTAATATTTAGTTTAAATTAAAATAAAATTCTTAAGTTTAGTTCTAATTTGAAAATGAATCAATAAAGTGGTTTTTTTAAAGTGAATTAAAAAAGATTGTTTTTTTTTAAACAAAATAACTTCCGAAAATATAATTTGTATAACTGAATGTATTAAACATCAATATATTAACAATAACTAAAGTAACAAAACACATTAAATTTTTTTCTATCATTTTCATGTAATAAAATCATGGAATAAAAAAATTTTAGTCTATGTAGAGGCATTTACTTCTTTTTCCATTAAGATTTTATACCATGAATTTTAGTTTCTTCAAAGATAATTTGTATTTATAACGTCATTTAGTTTGTGAAATTGGGCAAAACAAACATATATAAACAATGTATATGTATGAGGTTGAAATTATGTAGTATACCTTCAAACATTTGGAATATAAATTTGTTGCCGGTCGTCCAGACGTCACTTTTTAGTGACTTCTAGATGATTGTCGGAAGATTGTGGGAAAATTACAAAAATAAAATACATTGGTAGCTATTGTGCATTAATCGTAAATACGTCACTTCTTAGTGCCTTGCAGATTATTTTCAGAAGTGTGTACGAAATTTGCAAAAACAAATTACATTAGTGTCATCCTTACATCTTCCAGTAGTATACTTTGTAGTCACTTCGGGAAGTTAATATGACGAAAATTCGAACTTAATAACAATAAAATTCATTACTATTACGCATTAATTCACATGACATGTGTTAGCAAGACTGTCAGTTTTTATATAAAAAAAACACAATACAATAGAAGAACAAACAAAAACAACGTATTAGAAGAACAAGCAAAATCATGTATTTCAGTAATAATTTAACTTAGGTAGAATTTGGCTGTAATATTAAATATAAGAAAAAAATTATTCCTGATAATTTAGTGTTTTATAATTTTAATTATATGATTATAAATATCCTTTGACAATTATAATCATCAAAGGCTGTTTTAAAAAAGTAGGCATATCTTATAAACGTTTTCTTTTGTAATAACTTTCTTTTCTCACAATTTTAATTTATTTTAGGAAAAACTCCATCAAACAGAAAAGCATTTGCATATTTAAAAAAGCCCAGAACTTTGCTTATAAAAATGTCTTGTCACATTCTTTACACGAAAAGTAATCTAAACATAAAGTAATTATATAAATTATTATTAATCTTCGTTTCTTCAAAAGAAATTTTTCATGAGGATTTTAATTCGTTTTCCCTAAATACAAAATAAGTTGTTTCTTTTGTAATATAGATATGCGTGAAATGAAAATAATTATGAAATACTAAAAAGACGTTAATTTTAATTATAAATACAGATATAGTAGAAGTACAAAATCATCTTCTAAAAAAAACTTAAACGACAAAAGAGATCTTTTCGGCACTTCCTGAAGTGTCCTCTTCGAGGCTTCTAGAAGATTCTTCCATGTAGACCAGTTCTTCTAGACGGAAGATAATTTTGGCAATGCATTTCAACTTCTGCAAGACTCTTCTCAGTAACTTCCGTAATAGAAAATATTTGCAGGCATGTATAAGTATAAGTAAGGAATGTAGTAGACGTCATGCTTGTACTATTAGTTGTATTTCCTAACATAAAAAAGGATAATGCTTTCCAACAATTGGTTTTGTTTTTATTTGAGATTTTTTTTTTTAATATTATGCCTACTTTTGATGCTGCTGTTGATTTCTTTTCACTCGATTTGTTGTTATTATATATACATATCAATATACATAAATTTGTTTGTTTTTTGGTTTATATATATTTATAAACATTTATTATTTTTATTTCATTCTTTTTTTTTTTTTTTTTGATTTTTATTTTGTATTTTGTTTAACAACACATAACATTTAGTTTAGTTCTGCCTCATTTATTCGTTTGCCAATAGAATATTTAAGAGATCTTTTTCTCCCTGTTCATGTTGTTTCGGTCGTTTGTTTGTTTGTTTCTTTAAAGCCACTACTTTAGTAATTGAAAAAGGGGGTTTATTGGAAGAGGTACTACTGTATAGTAGCAGTAGTGAGTAAAACGATTTACTTATTTCTTACTCCAGGATATTATAAAATAATTTTCATGTTAGGATAAATGAAACAAACAAAAATTATGTAATTTGTTAAACACCATCATACGAATAGGAATATTTAAAGTGTTGATTTTTTATTAAGCAGCCTATTGGAATTAAAGCTGCTATAGTAAAGGTGTTAAAATATATAAACAGTGGTATTGTGAAAATATGAACCTTTTATTATTAGATATTAAATTTGTATTTTCCTGTGTAAGCTAAAATTTTCTTCTCAGGTCATCAAATAATTTGTAAGTAATTTAGGAATATTGTGATATTGTATTCACGGCACTACGGTCACAAATAACTACAAAAAAATGACTTAAGGTGCAAGAATTTCAAAAACACAACAAAAAGTTTTAATAAACTATGTTAAGCAGAAAGAAGAGGTAATGAGCTTTCTCAGCGTATAAATTTTTTTATTATTATTTATTTTTGTTTTAAAAAGATTACAGATATTGCTTACAATTCAATTGATTAATATTTTATAGTAATCTTTTTTTAAAAATTTAAAATAAAATACAATTTAAAATTTAAAATATAAGTTGAGTTGTCCTCGGCATATGTTAAAGTTACTTCATGGCTGGAAAATTTAATTTATAGTTCGTATTCATATACACATCTCCAGGTGCAGAGGTTTTAATATTCAGATTTTCGTATATTTTTATTTTCTTTTGTTTTCATTTATTTGGTTTATTTTAATTTGATTTAATTACTACTAGATTTTTAATTTTATGACTTTTAAGCATTTTTTGTTCAGTGAATTTTTATAATACTATCCCGCAAAGCTCGTAAGTTTTTTTTTTTTGCAGGAAATTTTAATAATTTACTTCATATTAAATTCAACGAGAGTTTATTGCAAATTTATTAGGTAACTTTTAATTTCTTTAAGTTTTTTTGTAATTATTTTTATTATTTAGGATATTTATGGGTATATTGTTTAGAACAGTGGGCAATACTCATACTCATTTGTGAAACGTTGGACTTTATATCTTCCTTGTGATTTTATTCATGTGTTATGTGTGTGATCAATTGTCTGCAAGAATCGACTGTCATCATCAAATTCTTTGATAAGTGTTGTGTGGTATATTTTTTTACATTCATAATGTTTAGGTGTTTTGCCAAGCTGTTTGATTTAGGAACATTGGTGGAATCGGTAGTGGTGTTGGGATTGTTCTGGTAGTAATGGTGATATTTTTTTCCATAAGGTTCTAAGCTGGCTGTCTTGGTTTTTTTGTAGTGTTCTGTTATATCTGACATTTCCCCATGCTGGTATTCCGTGTCTGATATATGATTCGGCTAGTGAGAAGTATGTTTGGCGGAGTACATTTTAAGGAGCGCAGTTGCTTAAATGATATAGTGTATATATGACGCCTTTCCGAGTTTTTTTTTTTTTTTTTTTTGTAAGTTTTGAATACGTGCTTTCCATTTAAACGTACTATCAATTATTACTCCAAGATATTTATAGGAATTGATTTTTCTATAGTGGAACAACAAGTGTCATTAGCGTGTGTATTATTGCAGATGTTTCTGTGTAGGCACTCTGTGTTGTGAAATTTGATTCCTATATTTGAATCTGCGATGTGTGGTGGTTTAATGTGCATTATTTTGGTTTTATTTACATTGATGATAAGTTTATGTTCCATGGCTCCATGTTTATCAGCTACAATTATGGCGGTATCATCAGCATATGCGAAGGTTGTTCCTTCTTTTAAATATTTCAGCATGTCATTTGCATATATTAAGTACAATATGGGTCCAAGTTTTGCACCTCGCTGTACCCCACAATCACATGACATTTTGTTGTTTAATTTATCATTTATTTTTACGCAAAAGTTTTTGCAATATAAATTCCTTTTAAACCATTGTAGTAAATTTCCTCTTATACCATTTCTCTCTAGTATTTCTAATAATTTATTATGCGAAAGAGTATCAAATGCTTTACTAAAATCGATACATAAAGCTAGTACATGTATATATTTACTTAGGCATTCATTGATGTATGTTGAAAAATTTACCTTTTTGGAATCCAAACTGATTTTTACTGATGATTTTAAATTTTTGTAAAAAGTTTGTTAATCTTCTGACTATTATTTCCTAAAGGATTTATTTATTATTATTCCGTCAGCTCTGGCACCTTTTCTGATGTTTATATTTTTTAAAATATTATAAATTTCCTCTTCGTTGGTATAATCAACATAAATAGTGTTAGTCACTGGAATATTTGTAGTTTGTATTGTCTGTATGTTACAGCAGTGTACAATTTTTTTGCATTGAAATTTAAAGAAAAGTTGTTTGTTATATTAGTTAGGTCTTCATTTTAAAATTTTTTTATTATAAAATCATCAATATTTGAAGACATTTTGCCAATTAATTCATTTATTAATTGTCACGTTATTCGCATATCGTGTCGATTTTCAATAAATTTATTTTTATAATATCTATTTTTTTCAAAAATAATTCTTTTATTTAATTGATTTCTAAAAGTTTTATATTCGTTTTCATATCTTTTGTTTTTTCGATTATTGCGCCATTTTTTAAAAAGTTTATCCCGAAAATCACAAGATTATACACTTATCCACGCTTATACACTTATCCAGGGATTTGACGGTCTTTTTTATATTTTTTTTTCTTTTCTAATTGATTTGTTATATATTTCATTAAATTTTTCTTGAATATTATTAAACAAATTACTTGGATTGGGTGTTTGTTGTATAAACGCATTCCAATTTGTATCGCGAGTTTGTTTATTTATTTTATAATTGTAAAATTGTGGCCAGTGATTTATGTTTTTCTTGTCCTGATTGTTTTCCTCTTCATCAACACAACAAAATAACGAATAATAGTCCGATATTGTTGTTATTACTGCAGCTTACGTTTTTGATTTTGATGTTGTTTTATTATTTTTTATGAACAGATGATCAATGAACGTGCTTCATTTATCGTTTATCATGCATTGTAAGCCATTGCTCATAACCATGTTAAGGTAAGTTGCTGTTGTGATACTTTCTCTTATCAAATCAATGTTCAAGTCTCCTACTAGTATAATATTGTTACGTTTTTACCTTTTAAAAACGGTCGTTTATTTCCTTTAAATAAACTTTATACTTTGATTGCAAAAATGACAGCAGTTTAGTAGTTTAAAAATTGTAACGACTCTTTATTTTATTTAAAAATGTACAACAATACAGTTTATAAGTCACTTTGTGTTTTAATACACACACACACTTAAATTACACGCTTTATACAGCACACTTTAATAATGTACAAGATTATACAGCCAAGGCAGTTAATATGTCTTTACTTAACGACGCTTCAAACCAGACTGACTCAATGGTGTTCTCACGGCCAATTTATATACACTGTATTGCCTACTAGATGTTTCTTGAGAGCTCTATTTCTTTCTACAATGTTAACGGACAATCTAGAGTTTTTGTAGGTAATGCCATTAGCATAAACACTTAGTGCTGCCAAACTAGCTTTTGATGATAGTGCCAGCACATAAACACTTAGTGCTGCCAAGCTAGCTTTTGATGATAGTGCCAGCAGCATAAGCACTTAGTGCTGCCACACTTAAAAACAATGGTGAAAGCTTTTTATTCAATGTTGTATGTTTAGAACTATGTTAATAATTTTACAGCTATGTTAACTGCAGTTAACATAAACGGAAATGTCTGGAAGCATTGAGAAAGATTTAAACCGGCCGTTAAAACCGTTATATTTGAATTCAATTACAATTTCGTAACACTGCCCCCCGCTTAAGCCTGTTCGTCCCGAATAGGCACAGAATCACTTCTCCCATAGGTAGCTAGTTCTTCATTTTAAATCTCGGCCTCTTTTCTTTCCGTATTCTGTACACCACGCCGTTTAATTTATTACTCACCTTGTGTGGTCCATCCCAATGGGTTTGTAGTTTGGGGAACATTTCTTTCTTACGTTGTGGGTTATATAACAGTACAAGCTGGCCTTCGTTAAATCCTTCAGAATTCGCTGCTCGATCGTATCTGGCTTTTATTTTGTCGCTGGTCATTTTCATTCGTCTGGGTACGAATTCATGAAGTTCGTTTAGGTCATCTTGCTCTTGGGAAGTGTTTTCATTATTTGTTGATGAGCACCTAACGAAGGTTTTTGCTGTTACAAGATCACTTGTTATTTCTGATGGTTCTATCACCCTCAAACTGTTGTCCTTACAATCTCCCTCCATACGAGCCCATACTAAAGTTTCTGACTGTGGTAGCTTCCGGTGCTCGACGGTAACTAGCTTTCTTACTTGAGTTCTATTCTCATATCCGACGTCAAGGGGTATCTTCACATTTCGCAAAATCATAACTTTTTGTCCCATATCCAAAGTAATGCCATGGCTAATCATGAAATCAGCACCAATGATAACTTCGTCCACAATGTCGGCAACAATGAATACATGATTGACGGTAACGTTGGCAATGGTTAATTTCACATTTACTTTACCATAGACCGTGGCCGGCTCCCCAGTAGCTGTGCGCAGGCTTACCCCACATAATGGTTCAATTGTTTTCTTAACTAAATCTGGCCTGACGATAGACTGTGATGCCCCGGTGTCTACAGTAAAAACGTGCTTCTGACCGTTGATATACCCCGAAGCAGTAAGATTGCTATTTTTCTGTTGCATTACGGATATGAAGATTGTGGGACCCTCCGATGTGCTAGCTCGTTTTAATTTTAAAGGTGATTCTTGTGATGATTGATGATTCAACTGATGAATACTTCTTCGAGGCGAGGCAGATCTGGTTCGTTTTCTTGGTACTTTGCAGTTTCGCTGAATATGACCAGATTTACCGCAGTTATAACATTTTACTCTGACTTTACTTTGTTTCTCAATAAACGTCTTCAAAACCTTTTTTAATTCGTCGATTATATTTCTCTGATTGTCAGCTACAACTTCGACATTTCGCACATAACATATTTGGGGCTTTGAAATTATTTTCGCTGTTTCTTGTGCCAGTGCGAATGAGACGGTTTCAGTAAATGATGGTTTAGGTGTTGCACAAACCGCGTGTTTTATTTCAGGGTCGCGAATACCATTAACAAATGCCTCTGTCTTGAAATGGTCCAAAAACGGGCTGTTCTCCCCTGGATAAGTAAGCTGCAGCAAACGTTCGATTTCCAACGCAAAGTCTTGTAGCGTCTCATTGGGCTTCTGCACTCTACCACGCAATTCCATTCGGTATAAGTCCTTTTTATGTTCACCAGCGTACTTACGTTGTAGCGCCTCCATTATATCATCATAACTGTTTCTGTTACATGCTGGCACGCTTTCAAGAACTACTGCTGCATTTCCTTTTAGGGCCAATATCAACTCTATAGCTTTTTCTTCGTCATTCCACATGTTTTTAATGGCAATTGTATCAAACTGGAACTTGAACACATTAAATGGTGTGCTGCCATCAAAACTAGGGGCCTTTATTCTATTAGAGGATTCTGGAATAATTCGCACCTGTCCATCTTGGCATTGAAGATTATTCATCTTTATTTCTAGATCATGTAGTTTTTTATCAACATCTTTGGATTGTATATCTAGGCAGCTCTCTAAGTCGGACAGCTTTTTATCAATGACTTTGGCTTGTAAATCTAGACTGCTCTCTAAGTCGGTCAGCTTTTTATCAACGACGTTGGCTTGTATATCTAGGCAGCTCTCTAAGTCGGACACCTTTTTATCAATGCCATCCACTCTGCTGTTTATAACTTCCGAAATTTGTTGAAGTTTCTCGTCTGTCGCTCTAGAAGTTTCTTTAACTTCGGCAAGAAGTTTCTCATTATTTACTTTAGAAGTTTCTTGAAATTTTATTTCCATTATTTTATTTTCTTCTTTGACTTCAGCAAGAAGTTTCTCGTTATTTACTTTAGAAGTTTCTTGAAATTTCATTTCCATTATTTTATTTTCTTCTTTGACTTCAGCAAGAAGTTTCTCGTTATTTATTTTAGAGGTTTCTTGAACTTCAGCAAGAAGTTCTTTAGAAGTTTCTTGAAATTTCATTTCCATTATTTTATTTTCTTCTTTGACTTCTTTAAATTGCTCCATCAAAGCAGCAAACATTGTGGATAAATCCATGCTTGTTGTTGCACGGGTAGAAACTTCCATTTCTTCTTTATACTCGAATTCGTAAGTTCCGATGTCAATATTACGCCGCTTGAATTCTTCTATCAGCCTCTTTTGCAATTCTGCTTTATTACCAGCTGTAGGTAACTCCAACTTATTCAATTCTCTCTTGAGTTGCTCCACTTTCAACTCTTCAAACTTCATGACTGCTTATTATTTTGCAATCCCACTTCTGACACCAATTGTTACGTTTTTACCTTTTAAAAACGGTCGTTTATTTCCTTTAAATAAACTTTATACTTTGATTGCAAAAATGACAGCAGTTTAGTAGTTTAAAAATTGTAACGACTCTTTATTTTATTTAAAAATGTACAACAATACAGTTTATAAGTCACTTTGTGTTTTAATACACACACACACTTAAATTACACGCTTTATACAGCACACTTTAATAATGTACAAGATTATACAGCCAAGGCAGTTAATATGTCTTTACTTAACGACGCTTCAAACCAGACTGACTCAATGGTGTTCTCACGGCCAATTTATATACACTGTATTGCCTACTAGATGTTTCTTGAGAGCTCTATTTCTTTCTACAATGTTAACGGACAATCTAGAGTTTTTGTAGGTAATGCCATTAGCATAAACACTTAGTGCTGCCAAACTAGCTTTTGATGATAGTGCCAGCACATAAACACTTAGTGCTGCCAAGCTAGCTTTTGATGATAGTGCCAGCAGCATAAGCACTTAGTGCTGCCACACTTAAAAACAATGGTGAAAGCTTTTTATTCAATGTTGTATGTTTAGAACTATGTTAATAATTTTACAGCTATGTTAACTGCAGTTAACATAAACGGAAATGTCTGGAAGCATTGAGAAAGATTTAAACCGGCCGTTAAAACCGTTATATTTGAATTCAATTACAATTTCGTAACAATATCTTGTTTTTTATTTATGTTGTTTATTATTATATCGAGTTCTTTTATAAACATTGGAATGTTTGTGTGAGGGGGACGCTAAATAGATAAGAGAGTAGTTCCTTTGTTATTAATATTAATGTCTATTATTATTTCTAAAGAGCTAGCTGTTACAACAATATGATTAAATCTTCTGAAATATACACTGCGTTGGCTACGAAGGAATTTATTGTGTTTCTCATTTCTTTTAAGTCTGTCCTAAATTCTTCAATCTCAGCACACAGCCTAGAGTTGACCGACGTCGTTGACATTGATTCCTTGAATTTTTTGTTTGGTCTCTTTCTACATTTTCATCATCATCATCATCTATTCTTGCCTGCTTTTTATTGTTGTTATCATCAAAAACCAGTGCTTGATAAAGTGTATTTGGCGATCGGCTACGGGGTTTGCAAATGTGACATTTCCACGACGTTTTTTTTCTCTCTATACATGCTTAAATACGTACTCTCCGACAATGGGGAACAAGTTGAAAAATGATAATTTGAATTGCTTTTTACATTGCCTGCATAGCACTATTTGATTCATGTTTTGATTTTTTATTTTATTTTTTCACAAGCAATTTGGATTTTTGTTTGGTATAATTATTTGTTTGTTTTTTATTTTAAACGTTTTTTTTAGTATTTTTTCACACTATTATTAGTGATGATTTGGTTTATTTTTTCACTTTTTTTGTCTTTTGATTTGCACTTTTGAATAGTTTTTGAGTTTTTTTTTTAAAGAAGCTTATGTAAAACACAACCGTTTGCAATGAACAATGAAATTGAATGAACAATGAAATTTCGAATTAAAAATACGTGAATGCTTTAAATTTGCCAGCAGTATCTAACTTCAAAAAAATAAAATATAGTATAGTCTAGTTTAATTACAGTTCAGTTATTGAACAGCTTGAGTTATGTACAAGTTCAGTTTTGGTTTAGTTCTAGTTAAGTTTTAGTTCAGTTCTGCTACAGTTCTAGTTAAGTTCTTGTTCAGTTCTACTAAAGTTCTAGTTCAATTCTATTATTCAGTTGTAGTTGAGTTCCAATTCAGTTCTATTTTAATTCAGCTGCAGTTCTAGTTTAGTTCTAGATCAGTTCTAGTTAAGTTCTTGTTCAATTCTAATAGAGTACTGGTTCAGTTCTAGTATTTAGATGTAGTTCTAATTCAGTACTGGTTCAGTTCTTGTTCAGTTCTAGTTAAGATCTAGTTCAGTTTTAATTTAGTTCTAGTTCAGTTTCAATTCAGTTCTAGTTTAGTTCTAGTTCAGTTCTAGTTATACTTCTTTGTTAATCTCTGTTTTTTTTTTATTATTATTACCGTGTTTTGCACATAACACTTGAACAGAACTTTTTAATAATGTGTCCCTTACAATTTGTCTTTTAAAACCAAACATAAAAAATATGTGATATTCATATTCATAAAAAATCCAACATAATTGGATCTTAAAAATCTACATAAAAATAAAAATATATTTTTGTACCCCATCAAGGAAACAAACTTTTCTTGTTAAAAGTAAAATGTGAAAGAAAAAACAAACTCTCAATTGTGGTAAACAAGTTGTTGGTTTTATAAAAACATTTTACTTTTAGTTTTAGAAAAGTGTCCATAAAAAAAAATTTTAAAGCAGTTTTTGAATTTGATTACTTAGATATAGTAGGAAAGTAAAATAAGGCAAAAAGTAAATAAGTAACAAGCAAGTCAATCAATAACTGTTTTCTTTCTATAATTTTGCTGACTAATACATAACTACAGTTTTTTTTTTGTTTCTTAAAAACTTTTTTTCGTTTAGAATTTAAGCTGGAAATTATCACTAAAAATATAAAATTCATTATAAATATATTCTTTATTATGATATATTTAGTTAAAAAACCTTATATAAATAAAAACATAAGAGCTTATGTTATTCCTAAGAAAAATATTGTACAAGTATATATCAGAGAAAACAGAAGTACAATTTTTACATCTAAACAAAAAATTGTAAAAGCAAACTTTGACTTAAATTTTTTACCTATATATTTTATGGCCAACAATTTTCTAGTCTACTAAAATGACCCTTATTTTTTTCATCATTTTCATTTTGTTTACACTTACAAAGTTATAAAAACCCAGGAAAAATAAGTGTTAATTTTATAAAGTAGTATAAAGATAGCTATTATTTTTTTTAGAGAAAAACTCTTAATTTTTTTTGGGTTGCTTTCTGGAAAAATATGGCTTATGTATATTATTTGCTAGTTTCCCAGGAAAACAAAAACTTTGTCAGTGACTTACAAAAGCAACAAACAGAAAAAACTAAATCTAAATAACTTACCAACAACTTGTAAATGCACTCGAGCGCTAACTTTTGGTTCTGTTGACACTTGGCATTCATATGCGCCAGCATCACGAGCCTGCACATATTTTATTTGTAATGTCCAAAATTTATCGGGTTGTTTTAAAGCCAAAAATCTTTGGTCTGCAATAAAAACGGCTCTGTAATGGTAAAATAAATAATATAGGAGAGAGTTGAAAATGTTTGTGTAACATTTGTTTTT
This sequence comes from Protocalliphora azurea, assembly GCA_932274085.1. Lineage (NCBI taxonomy): Eukaryota > Metazoa > Arthropoda > Insecta > Diptera > Calliphoridae > Protocalliphora > Protocalliphora azurea. Next base: position 42,173,155 of record OW026519.1, read on the forward strand.
TTATTTGTAGGACAAAAATTAAATGTACACACAGAAAAAAGATTGATTGAAAAATGATTACAAATATTAATATTATATACTTAATGCATAAATATATCATTACCGTAATTAGAAATATATTACATTAACGAATTAATAATTATAAAGCTATCCTTGTAATAGAATAAGAGTTATTAAAACTTTTGCGTTAGTTATAGTAATCATTTTGAATTGAGTTCTTGCATTTCTACTAGATATTTTTATTTACTATTAAAAAAAAAATGATTGTAACATGAACATTTTAATATTCACTATATTTTCGGTAACTCCAATCAATATAATACGGTTATAATAATAACGAAAAATAAAAAAAGCTAATGGTACCAAACAAAGAATAATAATTAATAATTTTGATTTTGAGCAATTGAAAAAATTAATATATAAATATATAAGTAAATAATAAAAATATAAATAAAATATAAACAACCCAAAATTAAAAATAAATTGAGTTAAGAAGCAAATACATTAAACTGTTTTTGAAATGACTGAGTTAATTTATTATTAAAATAAATGTGCATTCATCTATATAATTTATGTATTTCCAGAGATATTTTTAAATTATCAGCCTTGTGCCAGGAACATACATACATTGTATCTGGAAAACTTTATGAGGTAAGTAAAATGTTATTAACGATCCCTTTAGTAACATTGATTATTTTACTTAAGACATAAATTTTCATTAACATCGTTAGGTCCCTAGTTACTAGTTGTTGAGTGCCCCAAAGCTCTTTTCCTTTGCCAAATTATTCACCATTATCCCATTGGTTTTCATATGTTTCAGTGTTTTGTGAGTATCGATTGTTTTCCATTAAGGTAAGAAATATAAATTTTGCAATATTTTTAAACTATTTATACACTACACCTACTACGAATTTGTAATATACCAAAGAAAATGGTCGTACCTCTACCCCTAAAAGTATACCAATCAACCCGAAATCACTTTGTGAGTCAATTTAAGGATGTCCGAACGTCACATATATAAATGGCAGTTTTTAACATATATTATTGAAATTTGGCAAAAAAAAAAATCTTTTGGAATTTTAGAAGAAACCAACTGAAAGAGTCTTAATTCAAATATGTTCCCTGAATAGAGTTTGACGATCAATAATATCATAAATATATCAATATTTGAATAAAAAGTCATACTTATCCTAGGTTCATAATATTTATTATGACGGTTGGTGCATTACTGAACAACGGACTTTGAGATACATAAATTCCGTAAAAATGCTGTAAATGATAATAATTGAACATTTCACCAAATTAATTACAAATTAATTTCAAGAGTAGGAAGTTTAATAACCTTTCATATGATGTTAAATTAATATTAGAATTCCATGGAATATTACGACGACAAAATAAGAGAAAATGTTTCTGGACCGATTCAATTTTCTTTATATAAACTTCGTATTAAGGTTCCTAGACCACGGAAGCATATTCCTGGATGGGTCTTACGAGAGATGTGAATAATTGCTTGGAAACAAAAGGATCATTAAACTCTCTTCCGCAGCGCTTAAGGAAACCTGGAACTCCTTTTGCCTTATTAACGATTTGCAAAACGTGGGAATTAAAGGATAGTTTACAATCAAGCAACACATCCAGATCCAGAAAGTTTTCGACTAGATCAAGTTGATATTCATTTATTGCATATCTACAGAGTACTGGACTTCTTCCGTAGAACATCATGGGTTTACACTTTCTTAAATTCAGATCCATTAGATTCACCATACATCAATCATAAAGATTGCTAAGATCTCATTGGAGTACGGAGCATTGATAGGAATAGTTAGAGCTGTGGAACAACTTCACATCATCAACATACATTAATATTCTAGAATTCTTAATGAAGGTTGGTAAATAATTTATAAATATTAATAACAATAAGGGGCCGAGATAACTATCTTGTGGAACACCAGATAAAACAGAAATGGTTTTTGATGTACATTCGCTAAATAACACACATTGGCATCTATTATTAAGATATATAGAAATCCATTTAAGGAAAACAATATAAAATCCAAGTTTATCCAATTTGAACAATAGGAGATCGTGATTTAATTTATCGAAAGCATTGCTGAAATCTGTATATATTTGTCTGTCTGAAAACTGGAATCAAATGCAGTTATAACAGAGGATATGAACTCCAAAAGGTTAGTAGTAGTGGAACATCCTTTTCTAAATCCATGCTGAAATGGCGAAAGATAAACAAATTGATGTGAAAGGATTTCGAAAGGTTTTGGAATCACATTTAATTTAGCAATACCTCTATAATTGGAAATGTTGAATCTGCTTTCGGATTTAAACATAGGTATAATGGTAGATTTCCTCCAGACTTCAGGAAAATAATCACTAAATATTGACATGTTGAATAAGTAGGTTATTGGAGATATACGAGTAAGGACACAGTTTGGAACACCGTCAGGTCCACATTTATCAAAATAATTTGGATTCTGTACAGCTGTCAGTATCATCGATTTATCTAATGTTGGACAATTTATTAGAGTTGCAGCAGGAATTTGATATGGACAATTGGAAAGTTTAAGTAATTCTTCATCAAAATAAGCGGATGAGAGGAAAGCAGTAAACATATCGCAAATATCTGCATCGTTTGAGGATTCTTTATCTCCAAGTTTCATCATGGATGGATATGCAGATACTTGACGCTTGGAATTTACAAAAAAAAAAAAATATTTTGGATTATTTTTAAAGTTTCTTTTCACTTTAAAAGGATAATTATTGTAATTGGATATTTTCTGAATTGTAAACTGATCTCGATATAGATTATATGGAGTATGGAGTCAATAGATAAAGCGGATTTTTTATATTTTCTATAATGTTTGTTTTTAAAATTTTTCAAGCCATTGAGCTGCCTTGTATTCCAAGGCGGTCCGTGTGCAATTTTTTTCTCATCATTGGTATTGATTTCTTAAAACATTCAAACAAGCCATCATAGAATTTATTCAAAATGATGCCAATATTACGAGAGCATACTTCACTCTAAGAAATATATTCAAACCAATTTTCAGAACAAAATAGGTGATTTAATTTGGAATAATTAGCTTTGCTAAAGTCAAAAACCAACTCATCATTTACATTAGATTGTAATGGTAATGACAGATTTGTTACAACGTATATGCTTATTTCAAGAGTGGGGTGATAAGCATCTTCAGGTGTTAATAATGGATTAATGCGAAGAATATTAAATTCTTCAGGTTGATCAACAAATACAATATCAAGTAATTTTCCAAGCTTGTTTACTATATTATTTATTTGGAACAGTTCTAAATCAGCAATAGCATCCAGTAATTCAATAGATGTTTCCAATCTTATTGATGGACTTAAAAGCATGAATCAGGAGTTTCACGCCATTTAATATTTGGAATATTAAAGTCCTCAAGAACAATTATGGAGTCACCAGGTTTGGCTTGATTAGCTACAAATTTTTTATCGCATTTGCATGTTTTCCATAAATTTGAACGTTTGACACAGGAGGAATATAAGAGCAAGTTATCAAAAATTTTCTAAATTTGGCTTTAACACATACGACGATAAATTCAATATTTTGATTATTGTTAAGAATTATTTCTTCCGAAGAAAAAAGAGTTGAGACAGAAATCAAAACTCCCCCATCTTCTGTTCCCACACTATCACGTCTATAAATTATAAATTTACTGCACATTATTTCGGAATTATAAATTTGTTTTTTAGATTTATTTGGGAGCCACATTTCAGTAAGTAAAATGATATTATGCTCAATATCAAAACTCTCTAAATAAAGGGATTTTTACTTTGTGTTCATACCTCTAACATTTTGATATGCAATGGATGTAGTTGAAGAGTTGTAATTATTTTTTGAACAAATATTAATATTTAATGGATTATTTAATTCAATTAGTAAATATATATTAGTTTTTTCTAAACAGTTCTAAATACAAATTTATATGTTTATTATAACTGAATTTTAGGATAGTGTACACAACCGAAAAAATCGATTGGCAATAAATTGGGATGCTTCAACAAAACTGTTTTTTTTTTTTTTTTTGTAATTAAAGTAGATAGAGATAGATAATTTTAAAAGTTAAGTTTAAAAGCAAGAAAATTAATGCATTTTGTAAGAGATTTATAATAAAATCTTCATATAATACAGCAAATTAACAAATAAATTTAATTATTAGAAAGGTGAACAATATTTTGTGATAAATAATATTTTTTTAAAAATTATATGTTTTTCTTTGATTTCAAATTTCGAAGGGTAATTAAATTTTTTGACAGTCACCTTTATTACAAATCTGTACTTGGATACTTTTTACTATTGAAAGTGAAAAAAAAATGTAGATACACATTAGCGTTACTGTTTAGATGTTTTAAAAATTGTCAAAAAGGAAAGTTGCCAAAATAAGTAAAAGGCTTCAACATCCAAAAAACTCCTTAAAAGTTGTTTGTTTGCTAAAAACAAAAACAGGAAATGTTGTGTTTTAAGAAAAACTACTATAGTTAATTTTATAAATAACATTATTGGTAATTAAGAAAAATGACGTTCAGTCGAAGCACTGCTATGAGGAAAAGTAAAAATATAAGTTAAGTATTCACTTTTTAGTTACATTCGGCATTTGATGCTTTAAAGAATTTTTCATAAACTTTATCATTAGCTTAAATTTTTAACAGTTTCCGTTCATAAATAAGTTCTCCGGGTTTTTTTACAACATTGTGAAAAAAATCTCAAAGTAATTAATTTTTTCGTTGGAATTAATATATAGTGGGTCTTGGTATTTTAAACAACTTAATTTCTTGTCATTTATCACATAGTCTTAAGAAGTCGACATTTGGTTACATTTTATTGAGCAGGTGGTTGAAAAAGCGGCAATTGGCGAATTTACTTCAGTTATCAAAAGTAAAAAAAATTATCTACCACAAGAGTTTAATCAAACAAAGTATGTAAATATTCGATACATTTTTATTCTAAAGTCAAACCCTGCAGGTACATTTTCTTTTAATTCCAATTCTTACACTCTTTTCGTGCAAAGAGTTGTAATTATGCAATTGTTTTCTATATCAAACTAAAGTTCCTATATAAAATAATTAAGTACTCAGTTTTTATCCAGAACGTAAAATTTTCTTTCAAAAGGATTTCAAAGTTTCGAAATATATACAAATTTAAACAAATATATAAAATATTTACTAAACTTATATCAATACAATATGCCAAATTAATGCTAAGATAATAAATAAATATAATAAAAGCTTTTATTTAAATATACAAAATGTTAAGAAATTATCCTTTATATAAAGAATATAATTATCTAATAAATATAATATTAAAGGGTTAAATTTACCAAAAAGAAATCTTACTAATTTCTGTTTTTACTTCAACATTTAAATAAAACATATTATATTATAATATATTATATTATATAATATATTATATATAAAAATTCTTCATCTGTTTTTTTAATTTTTGCAGTCCGGTCCAAAATGATTCCACATCTGATATTTTAAATAGTTGTTCATAAACTTTATCATTAGCTGTAGTTTTTAGCAGTTTCAGTTCATCTATAAATTTTTCGGTGGTTTTTTTACATCACTATATTTTGAAGCAATCTCAAAATAATTATTTTCTTCGTTGGAATTAATATACAATGGATCGAGATTTTTCGAACAACTTAGTTCCATGTCATTTAGCATATATTCTTAAACGTTCGCCATTTAGTTCCATTTTAAAAAAGGGGCCCAAAAAGTGAGTAGTTGGTTGAAAAATATAATTGGTGTATAAGTCGCCAAATGGTAACGCTGCTTTGTGGCTTCGCCAAACATGATGCATTAGACGTCCACATTAGGTCGATATAATCTTCGTAAATATTTTATAATATTTTTAAATATTGCGCCCCACCTGGATAACAATCATGACGCGATGTGGTGGCTTAAATGTAGGCTGTGGTCTCCTTCTTGAAGCCTCACCTGGAGGATACTGAGTAATCAAGGTCTAGACTCTAAAGGCCTTTATGACCAAAGGTTATCCATCCCCTATCCTCTTTCCCCAATTACTCTCTTTTCTCCCCTCTTATTCCACATCCTCTTTCCCCCACTAGTAAGGTTAAGGTGGTTTGTAGCAGTGCCGAGAATCTGAATGGCTAGTCAGTGGTTAAAGAAGACTAGTCGCTAACAGCTACCCTCTGGCGCCATGACACGGGCCAGTTGTAAATTTTCTTTGTCTAGTCCATGTACGCCGTCCCTGCATGGATGGTCCATCCCCTTACGTGCCTACTCGTGGGAACCAAATGGAAAATTTAAATAAAAAAAAAACAAAAAAGTGGAGATGGGCATCTCCTCGGAAGACGACCTTTTGGCCTCTAGTCAAGAGACCTTGGTCGAACAACCTGGCAGCAGGGGAGAAAGTAATAGCACCCGGATGTCACAAAACACAATGGCTCCGCGACGCTGATGACACTGGCCAACGACAAAAGCGGCTATCTAACTCCTGTGGTAGCAGAATGGGATGCTATAGAGTCTAAATTGACTGAACTCGTGATGGAACACGTACTCACCAATAAAGACTTTACAGTTCCTCGCTTTGACTCTGGTGAGATACACCGGGGCTACAGGATAATCAAATGCTTGGACGTGTCCTCTAAAGAATTCCTCAGCAAGTGCATCGCAAAGATTAGCGATGCATGGGAAGGCTTAAGTCTTAATCTTATTCCAGCGGGGGAAATTCCTATGAGACCGCGGGCAAAGGTTTGGTTACCAAAATTGAGCTGCGAAAATCAGAAAATACAGGAGTGTCTGAAGCTGCAGAACCCCTGTATCCCCATGGGTGACTGGAGAGTCATCCGTTCAGAAGATCATGGGGACAATAACAAGTGTATTATCTTCGCCGTCTCAGAAAATAACGCAGTTGAGCTAGAGAAGGCGGGGCTAAAACTGTACTTTGGGGTTAGGGACGCCAAGGTTAAGGTGTTCCGTCCCACAGGTCCAGGAGCTGGCGAAGCAGCCGAATTGGAGGTAGCCAATAATTTGCTGACAAGCATGCAGCTAAACGAACCTGCAAAAAACCCGACAACCGACGATGAAAATCGTTCAAATTAATCTGCAGCATTCAAAATGTGCTACAGACAATCTGAGGCTTCTTTTAATGGAAAAGGACCTTGATATTGCTATAGTCCAGGACCCTGGGTTTCAAACTCCCAAGTCAAAGGGTTCCCGACTTCAACATATAAAACACTATATGTAAAAGATAAAGGAAAGCCAAGATCTTGTGTTATTGCTAAAAAACACATAAATATATTTCTCTGCTCACAGTATAGCTCAGCATACCTGACAGTCGCAAGAGTCGAATTAGTGCGAAACAGGAGTTTCCTGATCGCCTCCAGCTATATGGCACATGACAATCCAGCCCCGCCAGACGAAGTGAAGGAGTTTTTGGCCTCTATAGAGGCTCAAGACAACATTATCCTTGGCTGTGATGCAAACTCAAGACATACAATATGGGGTAGCACTGAAATCAACGACAGAGGTGAGTCTCCATATGCAACTCTGGCAACGACCCCACATTCGTTTTTCCGAGCTCGATGAATCGTAATGAATGGGAAGAGGTGCTAGACATTACACTTACGAAAGACAGGTCTAATTTATCAGTTGATAGGTGGAGAGTATCCAAAGAGAAATCCTTTTCGGATCATTGCTGGATACTTTTCGACATTGGACTCGTCTGCAAAGAAACAGCGTCAACTTTCAGAAACCAAGACGAACGAACTGGACTAAGTTCAATGGGATTCTCATGCACAAACGGAAAAAAATACCTCCAATCGAAACAACGACTGAGGGTCTTGACCAAATTGAGAGCACGTTAAGCAAGGAAATTATTAAAGCGCTTAATATATCCTATCCAATGACGAAGACTAAAAAGAGTTTCCGTCCCTGGTGGAACAAGGAACTCTCGAAGCTACGCAAGGAGGTACGCAATGCTTTCAATATTGGCTACAGAACAAAATCGTGGCAGTTGTATCACGATAAGCGTAGGGAATATAAGAAACCAATAAAGATCGCAAAAAGAGATTCATGGAAAGGCTTCTGCGAATCTATCGACAATTCCAAGGAATCTGCTAGACTCAGTAAGGTTTTGGCAAATGGTCATAATAATACATCGTATATTAAAAGGATGGATGGCTCATGGTCAGAATCGTCGGCGGAATCTTTGGACATTTTACTTAATACTCATTTTCCTGGCTGTACAGACCAGGAGATGGGGCATATTAAATCCTCGCAAGGAATCGAGGATGACATAATATCCGTTGAGAAAATTTCATGGGAGGACAAGGGAGTGAAAGTCGTGGCTTACGGGGACGATTTGGTGATAATAGTATCAGGACTGTTTATGAACGTGATAAGTGATATCATGTCAACTGCTCTGACTACACTCAGTGACTGGGCCAAAGAATGTGGACTAGGAGTGAATCCGGACAAGACAGATCTGGTACTTTTCACCACAAAGACCAAGATCCGAGCTTCAGACTACCACGGTTAGAAAACTGTGAACTCACCTTGTCGAAAAATGCAAAGTAATTGGGCATTATTTTGGACTCCAAGCTTTCATGGAAGCTGAACATTCAACATAGGGTTAGTAAGGCTACGGTAGCATACTACACCTGTAGAAAGATTTTCAGTGTAAAATGCTGTTTGAATCCAAATTTGACAAAATGGCTATACACTGCAATAGTACGGCCCATTCTTGTATATGGATCTCTTGTGTGGTGGACCGCTACTAGTAAAAGATATTTGGTGGAAAAATTTTACAGGATACAAAGATCCGCTTCCATAGGCATTGCAGGTGCATTACGTACTAGTCCATGAGAAGCTCTGAACACTGTATTGCACCTAACAACTATAGACCTATCTGCAACGGACGGATGGAGATCAAGAACGTATGGGCACGCGAGGATATTAAGTTTAATACCCCCGCAATTCAATCAATTTACCGACTATATGATTCTCCAGATGGACTTCGGAAATACTATTAAAGTCCTGTTCCCCACCAGGAGTGAATGAAGAAGGGGAAATATTCTTGAACAATTTGGAACTAGAATATACACTGACGGCTCAAAGATGAACTGCGGTGTCGGCTCTGGTGTCTTCTCTAATGATCTTGGAATTAGACACTCATGTAGGCTCCCTGACGAGGCAAGCGTATTTCAAGCGGAAATACCAGCGGTCAGGGAAGCGTGTAAACTAATTCGCGATAGAAATATTCAAGGGAATATTGGTTTATTTGTCGACAGTCAAGCGGCAATACTATCGCTCAAATCACCGAAAACTACCTCTATTCTAGTCAGACAGTGCAAAGAGGAACTGCTAGGACTAAGTCGACTGTATGACATTACTATAGTCTAGGTTCCTGCGCATAGGGACTAATATGATAATGAACAGGCAGACGAATGCCTCCTTATCGGTTTCTGTCGCAATCCCGTTAGGAACAGTCAAAAGCATAATCCAAAAACACTTTCTAAAAAAGGCAAAAAATAGATGGCGAAATCTGGACAAATGTAGAGTCGCGAAAGAAACGTGACCTACCTACAACGAAAAACGCTCAATGCAACTCAACTCATTGGCTAAAAACGCAAAGACATCTCGAGACTAATAGCATTGTTTACAGGTCACTAGACGATCGGAAAACATGCAAGAAGACTTTGTCGCCCTTACAATGAACCAATTAGACCAATTAGACAACCTCTGTGAGATATCTGACACTAGACTCAGTGACATCATTAAATATCTCAATGCTACAGGCTGGATCTAATTAATGTATGTTCTCATTGTTCTTTCCTATACTTCTATCTCATTACAGACTCAATACAACTCATTCACCTGGCGAGTAGTATGGTTCCATCAAAACGGATTCTAACGAGTCTAATTGATTGCCCGTTAGGTTACGGGCTACCACGTAAACCAACCAACCAACCTAAATATTGCGCGTCTTTTGAAATTTTGAAGTCCTTTTGAAAGGAAATTTGACGTCCTGGAAAAAACTGGGTACACATTTCTAACGTGGATGGTCTCTAGTTTTATTCCTATGACGATTTTTTCATATGTGAGAATGATTTTTGCAGCCTGAAACATTTGTGAAATAAATACTAAAAGCTAACATTTTTAAAATAATATTTTCTTAAGTATTTGTATTGTAACATTTAAATAAAAAATAATATTACATTGCATGAATTCTTGGATTTCATTTCGCACCCATACTCGGCTGATATAATATTCGTAACTACTTTATAGATTTTTTTAAAAAGTCCTTTTAAGAGGAAATTTGACGTCCCGGAGAAAAATAGAATAAGTTGTTCTACTAGGTACGTTCTCTATTTTTATTTATATATCAATTTTTTCCATTTGTGAAAATTACTATCAAGGTTTTATAATTATATTTAATATAAATACTACCACAGTAGTATTTTAATTTAAGTAATTTTAATATTTAAAGATGTATATATATTTAACTGTTAACATATTTCCACAGTCTGAAAACACATATATATCTGCATATGCAATTAAACAAATAAATTTAAATTTATATGTGTGTGTGTATATAGAACATGTCAATAACTATTCGACTAGTGATATAACACACGGTATATAAAATACTTGCATAAATACTAAACGTATTTTTTTGTACTTTTTTGACAAAATTTTATTTGTAATCATGAATATCTTGACACATTTCTACATACAATAATTTATAGAGACCTATATATTTATGTATACATATGAGTGTTAGTATGAATGTATTAAAATGTCATCATATACTTCCTTTTTTGGCAATACATATTGTATATATATTTTCTTCTAGTACTTTATTTTTGTCACGGTAAATCATTTATAGGGCAAATACAACAAAGATATTGTCTTTGTGTTTATGGATGTTTTATAATTGTTACTGAATTACAAATTTCAAAATAACTGCAAAGTACTTACTATAATTATTTGAACCATTTTTGGGTTAATATAGCCATTATCAAAAAAATTTTAAATTTGAAGATATAAACATTTGTACAAACTAGAAGCTTATATAAAATTCTGATAAAAGTTAAGCGTAATATTAACACCTAGTAAGTTATTTAAATAAAATCTATGACATTTTCAATGTTTGATGGTATAAGTGTGGCATATTTTAAGGTTTCCTAGTAAAATTAAGAAAAAATCATTATATTAAAAATCGAGATTTTTAAAAATTTTGTAAAAACGCGGATTAAATCTAAGTTGTTTCTCCATATATTATACAAAAATATATTTGATTAGAGTTTTTTTTTTATAAAGTAATGGTGTTTAATATTTAGATACTTTTTTAACCCAAGTGAATTGTTTTTGGTTCATAAAATTTGTATCTTTCGATATTATTTGTTAGGCATTACAAACTCCATTTATTTTTTTGAGATGTTCCTTAGCAAAATCTGTGCAACTATCAACGAAATTTGGCTTAAATTTATTGTTCCGACCAATAATATTTATCGCCGTTTCTATACGTGTAAATAAAAGATTTAAACAAGTAGTGCAAATAGTGCAATCTATAAAATTTGTTTATTAAATTTATTTATAATGTTCCTTCAATTTTATTGTGTAAAATAAAAATACATATTATTATTTGTGAATTATATTAATTTGTACCACCATATGTGGTTCAAATGCAAGATTTGTTTTTGTTTTTTAACTAAACCCTTCAATGGTAGTTAATCTTATATTGTATAACGAAACCTTGTATATTTTTATTTATTCGCATATAAACCTAATGAGAATTACAATGAACACATAAACATTAAAAACAAAACATATATAAACAAACAAGTATGGAATTTTTCCACTATTGTGAATATATTTATTTGAAACATTTTATTTCCATGAGAAAAATAATATAAATATTGTATAAAAAGTCTACAAATATTTAATGATTATAAAGGCAATTGTCATATGAATAAAACTTTATTCCTGGTAAAAATATTTAAAAACTTATAATTTTTGCAGTCAACCAAATCAAAATTTTTATTGAGTGTAACCGTTAAATGACAATATTTAAACAAAACCATTTTTATCATGAACACAGAATAATTAAAATTCAAGAAAATTAACAACAAGGACATAATATTGTTGTAGTGATGAACCTGTAAGCATGTTTTTTCTCTAAGTGCATCAGTTTTAGTTTTATTTTATAAGAAGTAAATGGTTTATTTTATCAAACGCTTTACTGTCAGTAAAGATGACATCTGTTTGTTTCTTTAGAAAGAAACTACGATTTATAGCGTAAGATAATTGAATAAGATTGTGGTGGAACATTCTTTCTCAAATCCATATTGGTAGGGGATATTAGGCACGAAAATTGATAACACAAGTGATCCGTAATTAATTGTTTAAAAAGTTTAGGAATTATACTCAGTTTTGAAAAACTCCGATAATTTTCGATTTCAATCTTTCTGCCAGATATAAAAAAAGAAATAATATAGGATTCTTTCTAGATATTCGGTTTATATATTTTTTTAATTGAAATACTGAATAAAAGTGTCAACGGAATGCCTAAAGTTTCAGAGCAATTTATTAAGATAAAACTTGGAATTTTATCAGGAATAAAATTATAAGAGAACTTAAGTTCCTTTAGACCATTTGAAACAGTACAAAAATCAAGATATGGTAAAGAAATTTATTGACCTTTACCTGATGCTACAGATAATTAATATTATAATTATAGGCTAGAATTGAGTATTTAGTTGATAAAAAATAAGCAGACATATTACTTATAATAACATAATTGTGTCATCAGTTGATGCAGTAGAGGGATAACCAGACTTGGTGAATTTATAGAAAAATTTAGGATTTTAATTCAAGTTAAATTTGATTTTGTTTAGGTAACGTATGTAGTATAAAACGGAGTATCTCAAATAGTCAACAGAAGATCCAAATCGATTAAATTATTTGTATAATTTATTCTTTTTATTTTTAGACATAGCTAAATATTGGCTATTCCAAGGTGGCTCAGGGAGTGATTTAAATAATTTTTTGTAATTCACAAGGCCAATAAAGGAAAATATTTTGTTATAAAAAACGTCAAAAATCTGTAGCAGAGAATCGGCAAACTTTATGCGTGTGAAATAATATTCTTTGGCACTTATTTTTTGAAGATTATGTCTATCAAATGTTGGCCGTTGCTACGTCGCAGATGGTCCATCCCTTGAGTCTAATTCTCGATGACTCGTTCGAGCATTTCGACTGGAAATTGGCGAATGACACGGGTGATGTTTTCCTCCAAGGCCTCCAAGGCGGGCTTGTCCGCATAAACTTTAGATTTTACATATACATAACTTTAGAAATTATAGGAAAAACTCTAACGGTGTGATATCACACGATCTTGGTGGCCAATCGACCGTCTCAAAACGTGAAATAATGTGCTCACCGAAGTGTTCTCTCATTAAATCCATTGATTGATTCGATGTGTGGGAAGTGACGCCGTGTTGCTTAAACCAAATGTCGCCGAGATCACGTGCTTCAATTTCAGACATCAAATAGTTGGTTATCATGGCACGATAACGGTCGCCACTGACGGTTACGTTCGCACCGGCATCATTTTTAAAGAAATATGAACCGATGATTCCACCGGCCCACAAACCACACCAAACCGTTGTTTTTTCTGGATGAAGTGGCAGTTCTTTAATCTCTTCAGGTTTCTCTTCGTCCCAAATGCGGCAATTTCGTTTGTCTACATACCCAATGAGCCAGAAATGGGCCTCATCGCTGATCAAAATTTGCTTCGAAAATGTCGGATCTTTTTGAAACTTTTCACGACCCCATAGAGCGAAGCGATATCGCTTGGGAAGGTCGAGCGCCTTCAGTTATTGCACAAGCTGTATTTTGTACACTTTCAATTTAAAATCTCAACGTAAAATGCGCCAAGTCGTTCCATATGTCAGTCCGAGTTGCTGCGAACGACGTTGAATCGACTCTCCAAGGTCTTTGTGTACACTCTCAGCTTCGGCCGCTATATTTTCTTCACAGCGTGCTGGATGTGATCTATTCGGTGGAATATTATCCAGTAATGAATGCTGGGTCTCAAAATGGGTGATTGTGTTGCGAATAGTACGCTCGGTGGGCCGACTATGTTGACCATAAGTTGAGCGAAGTGCACAAAACACATTCCACACAGAACATAAATTTTCGTAATAAAGTTGAACGATTTGTAAACGTCTTTCCATTATGAAATGCTAAACAATACCAAACAAAAATAACATGACAGCATGACACGACTCACACGTGATCTGTCAAAAAAGGCTATTGAAAAAAGTCTATCTATCTCTACTTGAATCACCCATTATTATGCAAGTTTGTATTTTTGACAAGTTTAATTAATAAAGTTGTTAATAAAACTTACAAGAAAAATCCAAAAAACCCCACAAAAATTCCAATTAAACTTGCTCTATATATATATACATATATATATATATATATATATATGTATATATAAATATATATATATATATAAATATATATATATATATATATATATATATATATATAATATAGTATATATATATATAATAATCACCCATTATTATGCAAGTTTGTATTTTTGACAAGTTTAATTAATAAATTTGTAAATGAAACAGAATATAAATCCAAAAAAACCCACAAAAATTCCATTTATATATATATATATATATATATATATATATATATATATAACTAGTATTATAGTATATTAAAAAATAACCCAAGAATTTAATTAATATTTTTTGTGTGATTTTTCGCCTTTTTAAGACAAGAGACTTATAGAATTATATTCATAAATGTTTTTTATTGTTACTGGTATATAAAAAAAAATGAATTAAGTAAGTACATTAAATTAATTAAGTTATTTTTGATTTGAAGAAGAAAGCGCCGCAGGCCAAATTTTTTGGTAACTATTTGTGTGAATGCATATACAAAATATAGTAATATCAAATAAGAAATTATTTTCTTTATTGCCCAAGTTCTAAGATTTTATTCTTTTTAAGGCAAATTTAAAAATCAGAAAAGCCTAAAAAAATCCAGAAGCTAAAACGAAAATTTTGAGGCTAAAAGAAAAATCAAAAGGCTAGATTTAGTCTTAAAAAGGCTAAACATGGCAACTCTTTATGTAATCTACATAAATGCATATAAAATACAAAATTAAGGAAGATCGATACGTTTTATAATGCTGAACATTATTAGGACTATAATTCGATGTGAATATATATTTTTGATATATTTATGTAATTTCATTTAATTCGCTAATGTATTTTTTTTTTGCACATATAACCACAAAAAAAAATCTTCAAATCATGTTGATAAATAAAAATTGACAAAACTGCACACTCAAAAATGTTGAATATTGCATTAAATTCAGGCGAGTAATTATTTTTGAGTGTGACTTGATTCCAATATGAGCTATAATAACAACTACAGAATGTGCGTTTTCAACGATTTCTATTAAAAACTAAGACCCTTTGACGATTTATGAAATACTGTCAAGTCATGAATACTTTTTATGAAATTTTTTTGTTGAAACCCATATTTCGCTTAACTAAAACAGAACAAAAGTAGTTATTATAAGTATAATTTCACAAAAAATCGTAAAAATGGTAATATGCAAAATTTTATCGCGCCACAGCGATATTAAAATGTAGTTTTTGATCACGTGATACTTCAGCTTGACTAAAATTACACTGTTTGCTTTGCGAAAAAGACACCTCTTAGAGCTATTCACTTTTTTGAGGGTATATTAATGAGATGTATCACAAACGATTCATAATTACAAGGAAAATAAATATTCATTTTTTATTTTGCAAAAATCGAAATTGTGCAAAATTTCTAATCTAAAAACTGAAAAGATTGAACTTTAAAAATTTTGGTTTCACCAATTTTCCACAATATAATTCAACACTGGTCAACGCCAGGCTGATTAAGCACAAGTTGGCCTATTTATACAAGTGTTTGTAGTTCACATTAGAGAAATTGGACACATATGATAAAATCCGCGATTACAGCTATCAAAAGAATGAAAAAACTTATTTTATTTTCAAGAACTTTCTTTTAATTTTTTTAATATGAGTGCTTGCCGATACCAGATGGAACCATCCATCGAGTGTTGTTAATATAATTTAAAAAGAAAATCAGATTTAAATTTGAGATTTAAAGTCGGTTTCATAAAGGTAAGCTTAACTTTTTCTCTTATGAAACATTAAAGATATGAATCTAATATTTTTAAATTTTTTTTAGAATTTATTTTCGCAGACGAAAAACAATTTTAGGAGGATTATGCTTGCATCTTGAAGTTTTATTGACTATTATTACTACTGAATACTCATAAGACAATGTATTCCTATATAAAAATAAAATTTAAAAATGTTTATGATTGTGCGTCATGGAATGATTGAATTGTTAAAAAGTCTCAATGTTTAGTTCTAAATAATAAGACTTTTGACACAACATTTCTTTTACCAATTCATATTAATGATACTAACATAGATAGATTCAAGGATACTTTATCATGGAATGTACATATAAATAAAGCATGTGGTAAATTATTTTGAATCGTACGTAGCCTATGGCATTCACTTTATTATACACCATAACATATTCCACTCTTGCTTGCCAAATCTTATACTCCTTTATGGGTGTGAAATATTCAGTAGCTGTGATAGTGTAAAGGTAAATTATTGAGAGCTTTCCACATAATCGTAAGATATGTGTTTGGGCTAAGAAAATATGATCGCATATCTATGTATACTAAGCAAATCTATGGTATTTATTTTGAAAACTACCTAAAATTTAGAACTTTATTAATGATATATAAAATTATTTTCAGCAAAGAATATATAAAAAGATAAATTTCACAAGATCAGCGCGTAAATTCTTAATTGTGCCTATCTATGTCCTGTACTAAACTACAATTTTGTAGACATTTCTTTATAAATGCAACAAGACTTTGAAACTCCTTGCCATATTATATCAAATGCAACATCTTTTAAGAATAAACTTTTTAATTACTTTCAAACATAATTGTATTATTTATTGCTTTTAAAATTTAAATATATAGAATGTTATTGCTGTTCATATGATGTTTCTTAAATATTTGTAGTTCTTCGTTTATAATGACTAGTGTCGTATCTAAAAGATTTTGTATTTTGTAACATTAGGATTATCGACAAAATAAATAACAGGGAAAATTCTTTTAATTACTGGATATAAAAATTAAATAAATCACTTCAGATATTAAAAATGTAAAAATATCGCATAAAACCCCAACTTAGGCTTCATCATCAAAAAAAAAAAAAAAACTTAAGGTTACTAATAAGTCTCTCCCAATAAAAATTTATTGATAGAATAAAAAAGAAAATGATCGATTGAATAAATCTAAAAATCAAAATAAGGAATATTAAAAAATGTCTTCTCTCTAATTTTTCTTAAAAAATAGATATAAAAAAGAGCTCCCGTTTTTATTTAAATTTGGAAAGTGTTCACTATTGCCAGATTAGGGGATTTATCCTCAAATTGGGGATTTCTTTTGGAAAATGTGGATGAAAAATTCGGTTTTGTATTAGGATTTTATTAGGGATAATTTTAGGTTTTAGGGATTTTTGAAAATCTTTTTCTATAATTTTTCTTTTTAACTTAGAAAAAATTACAAAAACAATATATATAAATAAATAAATTGTTTTTGTTTTTCAAATATTTTTATGGAAAATTTTTTAAAGTTAGGTGAAGCGATTTACAAAGGAAAGGGATTAACCTTCGGTATTTTCATTCAAATGTTAAAACGACTTCCATATTACCTCAATTCTTTGAAAACCTATAGTACAGTGTCTTTTTCAGTATTGAATATTTAGGTAAATTTACCAACCCAAACCTGCATATCTACAAAGGAAATGAATTGAAGTAAATACAAAAATAATGTAGTTTATACTAATCTCTAAAATAAAGGTATTATTTTAGTGGGGATTTTTGGAGATAATATAAACAGTTATTTCGGGATTTTATTTGGGGTTAAAATTTTGGAAAATATTTGGGAACTGAGTTATAGAGGAGTAGTTTGCATTCTAGACTGAACACAGAATTTCTGCCAATTAGCCAATTTATTTGGAGTGCTTTTAATTTCATTTGGGTCAACTTTGCATCAATATGGTGTTTCCAAGTAAGCCGTCAGTCGAGATGTATTCCGAGGTATTTAACCTCCGATTGCTGGGGTATTATTTATAAGGATAGGTGGGCATGATTACCTACGCAAGGTAAATGTTATATGTGTGCATTTTTGTTCATTTATTTTTGTTTTCCATTTTTTTAGCCATCTCTCAATATCAAATATATGGTTCTGCAAAATTCGAGATGTCTCTTGTGAGCATTCAAGGGCGCTTAAAATAGCTGTATCACCTGCAAATATTGAAGTATGGGTTTGACTATTAGTTGGCATATCGGAGGTATATATCAGGTATAACACAGGGTCCAGTACACTACCTTGGGGCACACCTGCTTTAACAGGCTGAGTGGTACTAAAAAAGTCACCTTCTTTAAGAATAAATTTCCGACCAGTTATATAGCTTTTTAATAATTTATGTATATTTATGGATAAATTTTGTTCTATTTATATTACAAGCCGTTATGCCACACTTTGTCAAAAGCTTTCGATACGTCAATGAAGAGAGCGGAACAATATTTCTTTTCTTCAAACGTTTTGTTTATAACATTTACAAGTCTGTGTGTTTGTTGGATAGTATTATGTTTCTTCTAAATCCGAATTGATGATTGGGTATACACTGACTTATTAGCAGGTATAGCCTGTTCATTAGGAGCTTCTCAAATAGCTTAGACATATTAGATAATAGACTTATGGCTCTATACGACTCTACTTTTGTGTGATCTTTTCCTGGCTTAGGTATCATGGTAATCAGTGACACCTTCCATTCTAGTGGATAATATTCATGGCGTAATATAGCGTTAAAAATATAAAGTATTATTTTTAATGTTATCCGGGGTAGCTTCAAAGCATCTGGTTACTGATTTTATCAATTCTAGGTGTCTTTTTGGAGTTTAAATCAAAAATAGACTTGTCGATCTATCGAATTTCAAAGCAAAGGGGTTCGATTGCTCTGAAATGGGGCACAACAGGTGGCAACTCAATTATGTCATTTGATTCGTTCGGGGTGAATACATTCTTTAAATGACTAACAAAAAGATTGCCTTTTTCTGTATCGTTTCTTGCCGATCCACCATTTGTGTTACGTAAAAGTGGTCTACTTATAATAGGTCTCTTGAGTTTTTTTGTAGCTCGCCATAGTGAGTAATCTGACTGAGGCGTTGCAACCAACTTTTCCAGATATTTACACAAAGATGCATTTTTTCGATACTCCAAAATTTAGTAAGCCTTCTTTGACATTATTTTAGCTTCGATTTCAGTTGAGGGGATGTGTGGAGTTGCCACTCTCTTCGAACTCTTCTTTTTTCAGTCAAGATTTTTTAAGTTCTAATATTGTATTTTCAACAGACTGCTTCTAAGGAGTAACCCGGGGCCGCAGATGCCCACGATTGCTGTATAATATTACAGTATACTTCACCCATAAAATATGCAACATTTTTATAAGTAACACTAGGCGTATACTTTGTTTAATAGTGGAAAACTGTAGTACTCATACGTAGCGAAGTTCATAGTAGATGTTAGCAGTGTTTGCCAGTTTAGCCTTTTTAAGGCTAAATCTAGCTTTTTAATTTTGGTTTTAGCGATACAATTTTCTTTTTAATTTCTAGCTTTTTCCTAGCATTTTTGTTCTTGATTTTTAAAATAGCTTTAAAAAGACTAAAATTTCAGTATTTCAATTACGAAGAAAATAATTTATTGTTTACTATTACTAATTTTAATTTTACAGAATCATCCTTTTTTTTATTTATTAGCATAAAAATTCGACATTATTTATATTTAACAAAAATTTCGGCTGTGACATCTCATTCTCCAAGCTAAAAATGCCTTAACTAAATTTGTGGAGTAACTAAATCGATAATTAAAATTATTTTTAATGTTCTTTATCAAAAATAGAAACTTTTTATGAAAATTATTAAAAAACAGATCTTATTAATAAGGAAAAATAACCAAAAAATTTGGAAATGCTTAATCAAAAAGGAATTATAGTTGAAAAATGACGAAGAATCACTTCAAAATATTATGTAATTTTTCATATGAAATATTACCACAATTTGTATGTATGTATATTCTTCATATTATATTTGCTCTAAAAATTAGCATGTTGTTAAGAGAAATAATATGTTAAGTCTATAAGAGGTCGTTTATATTTCTTTGGACATTATCCACATATGGCCAGAAAGATTGTACATTTTAATCTAATATTTTTAAACATTTTTATTAAGCATGTTTTAAAATGTATTTTTACAAACGAACAATATCTCTCATGAAGGTGGTAATAATATCGACAATATTTCAAATAACTACTTCAATAAATAATACTTTTAATTATCAATATATAACGTATTCTTATAATTCGACATTATTTGTGTTCGACTTTAAATATGTATATTAGGGTTACAACATTTTTGGACCTCAAAATACCATAGCACCAATTTATAGCCAATATTGTCTTGATAATAAAAACACAATCTTTTAATTAATTTGACAATTCACGTACCGAACGCGATTTTTAAAGTATCTTTGTACATTTTTTTCAACACTCTTATTTAAAAAAATTTAATATAAAGCTAATATATATAATAAACTAATATATTAGGTTTAGATCAAAGTCACATATTCACATGAAAAAAAGTCAAATATTCAAACGAAAATTACTCGGGGATTATCGGTTGTTTAATAAAATAAAGAAATCTCATTGGAAACAAATTTAACACATTTTGGCATAAATTTTTTGCTAAATTGGCAGGAAATGATTTTGCATTTGAAGTTGCGTCATAAAATGTTAATAATAAGTATATAAAATAAAAAACAGAAAAAAGATATTAATTATTTTGTATATGTTTGAAATTAACATCACAATTTCACAGAAATCGCCCAGAAAATGTTTGTAAAATTTTTTGATATCAAAGAAGATACTGAAAGGTGTTGAAAACTTAAGCAGTTTGGCGGAAAATATAAAGATAATATTATTTATAAAAAATTTACATTGCGTTTAATGCGTGAACTTCTTTAATGATAGCGAAAAATTAATATCATATTCCTTTATATTATCCTATACTCTACAATACATGGTATTTTTGATTTGGTATTTTTGATTTTTACAAAAATTGCAAAAAGTTATAACCCTAATGAACATATATCATATCTCAATCAGTAATATATCAATTTGACAAACCAAAATTTTGGTCAATTCAAAACTATTTCAGTGAGTATTTATATACTTCAAGATAAAATATGCACAAACAAATGTTTAAACGAACACAAACATAATTTAAATATAAAATGAACTAAGGCATATACACATACTCTCTATATAGTTAAATGAAAATATAAGCATGTACATATGTATAAATATTAATATTCGAGTATATCAACTGAATTTCCTTAATCATGTGTAAAATATTGCCAATCAACATAATTATTGTTATGAACAAAAGACTAGGGAGATGTATACAAATATCATACAAATATTATAATACGAATACAAATCAAAATTGACTAAAGGAAATATATAAATAAAAGTTGTAATAAATAATGTAATTTATATCAAGATTTTCATTATATAGAATTAAGTACATAAATAATAATACTTGGGAATTTATATTTTGACTTATAAGTCTACACAATAATACTGTAGTAAGATAAAAGAATTTCCTCACACATATATGGGCAAAAACATAAAAATTTAAAAATCAATCTAATCGAGTTAATAATTTCGAACACGGTTGTGTTTTTGCCGAAATAGCTAATAACATTGTACTAACTCATTAACGCTACAGGTAATCAATTTCCAAAGTTTTGTCGTCTACGGTCATTATGGTTATTAGTTACAGTTCCTAAAAGTTTCAAAATTAAAAAAATACTGATTGATGCGAACCAGGTTTTTTCAATATTTTTGATTTTTCCCCCCAGAACTTGAAATTTTTTGGAGTTAGGATTGTATAAGAGAACAAATCTCAGGATACAGAGGAACAACATCACTTTATATGTTATGACACTATCGTTATTCGGTCAAATGTTTTGCGATAGTAAACTTTGAAACTAAAATTTTATCGTTTTTAGTATTTTTGTACATTTTGGTCATAGTATGTGCACACCTCTATGCAAATGCAATTGGTGTCATATATTTAAAAACTTATACTTATACTTAAAAATTTAAATACTTACATGTTTTTATTTCTAATTTATAATAACTTTTGGTACCATTTCTTATTTAGAAAATTTTACACTCGAAGTTATAAGATTAAATCTTGTTGTGTATAAAAAAAAACAATAAATTTCAAATAAATTATAAAATTTAAAAACGAGGTAATTCCACTTCGGTTGTAACGTTTCTCAGTAATGTGGCCTCCTGAATACTAGAGTTTGGTCTGTCCAAATCCTAAAAGAATAAGAGTGAATTTTTAAAAAGATACACTTTTCGCTTGGCGTTCTCCTAGGACTACTTTCAAAAAATCAGTTTCCGGCGTAAGTTGAGTCTTTTTGGCTTTAACATCTCATAGTCTAAGGCGCACATTTTAAAAGCAAAAATTTTAAAGGCTTTTTGTAAATTTAAAAAAATTTTCAGATTTGACTTCAGCATTTTTGATTGCCAAACATTATCTAAGAATTATAAAAAGAACATTGGGAGATATCATATAGTTTAATTCAATGATATGTTTTTAAATCTGTTAAAATAAATCAGTTGTAGTGAAAAACGATGTACCATTTTCTAAACAATTTTTTCTTGGGCAAAATGTGATTCAATAGTAAGGTTTTGTCAAAATTTATCTTTAAATCAAGGGCGCCTTAAAAAATTAATAAGTTTGTAAAATTTACGGAAAAAATGTATTTTCATAATCTCAAAAATAATGACGTTATAAGAGCTTCATTAAAATTGATTGATCTAAAAATGTCTGGTTATTTTTCTATAGTTTTATCCGAATTCTAAAGGAAGGTGACTGACTATTAAGTTAGTTTTCTAAGTTAAATTTAGGATGTCAAAAAATCATGATCAAATACCAGAAATGACAAAAAAATGTAGTAATCAATTAAGAAAAGTAATCGTACTTAATGATATGTTCACACATATTAGTTTATCACTTTTTATTTGAAAAAAAAAACAATGAGTTTAAACATTACTGTTCATATTTGCGGTTTAAACAAACACTTTTTAATTCAAAAAATAAATTTTTTTAACACATAAATTTTTTGAACAAATATAAATTTCATTTATAACTTTTAATTTTTTGTTTTTAAATTGTTTGACATTCTTTACAAAGTTCTTTTTCCAACAAATTTCTATGTACTAAAAATTTCTTTCCTTTATGAAAATTTTGTATGTTTTTTGTGTGTTAAATAATGAAATAATACGAATCGAAATGTTTTTTGGCCTTGAAATATATGAAAAAACAAAACAAATTTGTTTTTTTTTTTTTCAAAAAACCTCTGTATGTGAACTTAGCATAAATTATTCAAAAATATTTTAAAAAAATATTCAGTAAAAATTATGTAATGCAACTTTTAAAACATTAATGGTAACAATTTAGTTTATATTATTTAAAAAATTGTGCACTAATTACTTCCAAAAATAATTAATTTAACTCAGCTGGCAATGATGATATTTTCGGTCTTTTTTCATGTGGTGATAGCTTTTCACAATATTTATGAATGTGTGTAATTTTAATGTAAATAAGTGAAATTTTAAATTTTAAGATTTTTTAATTTTCTTTTTTAAATCGCGATATCTTTTGGGTCCCGTTACGAAAATAGTTCATGCTAACGTACTTTTAACGCTGAATTATTGCTTTTAATTCATTCAAAACGCTGTCAATGTATCAATAAAAAATAGTCCGAAACAAACTTTAGTCGAATTTTGAAATTTCTGTGTTTTTGCCCATATACAAGAGGAAATTTATGTCATAAAGGTGATTAAGTATTTGAGAATGTTGTGGTTAAATATAACCTAAATGTAGAAATTTTATCATTAGTCATTAGATATAAGATTAAATGTAATACTTGAATTATAATAATACAGGAGTTAGGGCATTATGAAGAAACAGGATGCAAGCTTTAAATTATTAACCTAATGAGGTATAGAAAGTATATATGAAAAATATAAATAACATTTTTGACTTGTTGTTTATAATCGTACTCTACACAGAAAAAAATTATTATTGTATACTTTTCAATTAAAACAGTTGTTTCATTTTGTAAAATTTTATTAAATTTACTTAAATTTTTAATTCATTCAATCATCTACTTTTTTTTTTTTATTGGAAAAAAATTTTCTTTACAGCTTTTAGTAATTGATATAATCATTTTTGTGAGATATTCAAATTTAAAAAATTTTGTAATTTAATAAATTATTTTCTAATATATTTGGTGATAGGTGACTTTTTTCTGTGTAGAAAATATTAATTGTAGACTTTATAAGTAGAGTATTTAACGATAAGTTTCCTTCGTATTACCTTTAACAGGGAAACCTTATGCTTGATTCAAATATCTCAAAACGTTTTGTATTTTGTTTTTAACAAAAAAGAAAAAAAAAATATTTTCATTGAAATTCAAAAAATATTTTGTAATACATAAAGGCAAAAATGAAAATAAATAAAATATTTTTAAAATAATTTTTCTTAAGTACAAAATAACAAAGTTCCGAGAAAAAGGTTTTCCAAAATTTTCCAATGGAAACAAAACATTTCTTTATGCAATAATTTTTTTATTTAAAGTCAAATTTTTATGAAAGTTTCTGAAATAAAACAAAAATAATAATTATATAAAAATTTAATTTCAAAAGAAAAACTTAAAAATATTTTTATTTTGTAATGATATCTGTGATCGTTATCTAAAGTTTTGATCTCAAACAAAGAAATTAAAATGTGTATAATAAAGCTGACTTTGTTTGTGATGAACTTCAGAGAAAATATATGTAATTATTGTGTCTATAGTACAATATGTTATCTTCTTATGTTTGTGGCACCTAAGCAACTCTTTAAATTTCCACTTTTTTGGATACTAATTGGATATTTTTAAATTAATTAAATAAATTTTAAATAAATTAAATTTTTCGTAGATAAAAAAATTCTTTTTTCAAAAACATTTCTTTAAGTACAAAATTATTTTGAACTTCAATAAAGATATTTTTTATGTCTTTATTATTTTGTTTTTTAACAGATTAAATTTTTTTCTTTTGAACGAAATTGTTTTTTTTTTATTTTTTAAATGAACATTTAAAATTTTATCTGTTCTGTTTGTAACTTATGTTCTTTGGTTTGAGAACAGGCTTCTTGGAGCTGAGTAACTAACATTTCAGGATTACCTTATTATGAAAATTAAATACGTTAAACCAAAGTCATTTGAACTGTATAAAAATAATTCAACACAATTTATTTTATACTTCATTTATTCTAATTATGTTAAAATTCAATAAGCCAATTCTATTTTATATTCATATGGATGACTTATTATTCCTTTTTAAATTCATAATATTTAGGCAAGCAACAAAAGCAAGTGGAAGTGTTATATTTGGCTGGGCCGAATCTTTAATACCCTTTTATATTTCATAAATATATAAACATATTGGATTATCAGCACCATCTGTATTAAAAAGGAGAATAATATGCATGATATGCACCTTAGAATTAGATGTTTTAAACTTGGATTAAATATTTTAAAATTTTCAGAACTTTTTACAGTTTTTAACTTTGGGGCAGCATTACCGTTGAGAATTTTTGAAAGTGCCCAAAAAAGAGGATTTCAGAAAAAAGAAAAAAAAGTCAAAACAGTGTATTTTTGAAAAGAAAGTTAACACTTTAATACCTAAAAGCTCTTTAAAAATTGTATATTTGATAAAAAAAAAAAACAAAAAATATATTTTAAGAAAAGAAATGATTTATTGCTAAATATTGTTAATTTAAAATTTTCTTTTTAATAATTAAACTTCTGTACTTTGCACAAATCCCCGTCTAACAAATTTAGGACTATAAGCATGGATTTACAAGTATTGGCCTTAATTTTGTTGGATAATTTATTTTTCATTAGTGGCAATTTAGAAAAAAGACATTCCGCCGGATACAATCATCATATCTATTTTATACTTTTGACAATCCGGTCCATATAATTCGGCATTTTATGCTTTAAAAAGTTGTTCGTATTCTTTATCATTAGTTATAGTTTTTAGCAGTGAATTCAGAATTTCAAAATGTCGTGTGGCCTAGGGGATTAGGATTTAAAGCTAGAAGTTTTCAAATGTTCGTATGGGTTCGAATCTCGACGAATATAAATGTAATTTTTATTTAATAAATTTCAAAAAAAAAATAATAATATTTGTTTAATTAAAAATCTATTTGAAAATTCTTTAGTCTGACATTTCAAAATTTTAATTGAAACAGTTTTAAAATTTTTGGTCAAGGACAGAACTCAAAACCTAAAGACTTTCAAAAGCTGAAAATATTAATAACTCCATTTAAACATACAAACGGACAGACATATATTCTCAAAAATTATTTATACTCATAACAATCACGAATATTTTTCAATTTGAGGCGTTGGATATATATTTGAAGGCTTTCGTATAAAATGACAAACTTGTATACAACCTTCATTTTATGTGAGGGGTATAAAAATATAAATTGTATGAAAATGAAATAAACCTATACTCACAAATCTATAAAACCCACATGCATTTCTATTCTCTTACATACAATTCAATTACAATAGAAATTTTGTTTTGTCAATATTGTTATAAATTTTAACTCGTATGTACAAAGGGCACACAATCTTTGTGTAACAAAATATTTAGTTTATTAGAAAATACTTAATTTATAAGTATGTTTTCTTTATTGTTTACAATGCTAATGACAAGCATTGATTTGTAATCTGTCATTAAATATGTCTAACTATACACACAATATGTCTATCCCATTTGTATGCCAGTTTTATTTGTTTATTCATGTGTTAAAGCTAGAAACTAGAAGTGTTTGTAAGTATTTGTTAAACAAAAGACTTTTATTAGATATATATTTATCATATAAATAGGTATAGTAAAAGTGTAGCATGTTTATCAAATGCAATTGAAATGTAATGCAATAAAAATATTTTAATTACTTGCCAGGATTTAAATGGAATTATATATTAATTAATTGGTATGTGGTTCTCTTTATACGGACACTGCATGGAAAATACAAGTGAAAATTCTGATAGTAAATTATATTAAAATTCATAATATTCGCAAGTCCACATCAAGTAGTGATTGCAAAAGACCTTTATTCAAAAGCTTATTTCTTGAATATACGATAAAAGTTTGATCCATTGTAAATATGATTTTTAACATTTCATTTGCGGATATCACTTGTGGATATGTCGAAAATGAAGAAAACATTGCCATAAATTTGTCTTTGTGCTGGAAGTACGGTCAGACATAATTGAATCATAATGAAGGTTTATAGTGACATAGGAAATCTATTTGCGATTTCCTATTATAACCGTAATATGTCAAAAAAATTTCAACGTGATTGTTCAATTCATTTCTGATTTACAACATTGTACAGTATAAGATTTTGATATATTTGCCGGCCAAAAGCCACTTTTTTATCATTGAATTTGATGATGAGAAGGCTTGTATATTTTAAAGAACTGTATATAGACAGCAAAAACGAATGAAAAAATCTGACACTTCGCATAAAATTACTGTATAACGACACACTATGTAATTTTTTTGGGGTGTAAGTGATCAAAAATAATTAAAAACATAATAATCTATGTTTGAATAATTTAATTTGCAATAACGGTCTTAATATAAAACATGATTAAATTTCTAAATCTGTTTTATTTTTATTGTATATCTTTTAGTTGAAAAGATACTTGGTTTTAAAATCGACCAAATTTAGTTAGAATGAAAAAATAATTTTTATTAGAAAAATTTTTACTTATACAAAATGCATTATTTTAAATGCATTTAATATTTTATTATTTTATTTGATTGTCATGTTGATGTGTAGTCTAGTGCAACTTCTATTTGCAATTTCCGATAAAGACGCATTTAATCTTTTATTCTTTTATTTGAATGTCATGTTGATGTCTAGTCTAGTGCAGCTTCTATTTGCAATTTCCCATAATTTTAACATATTTATTTTCTTATTTCAAAAAACCTTCAAAAAACATATGCATTCTATTGCAATTTTCCGCAATATGCAATTATAAAGAATGTAAAGTGTACCAGGATCTTATTTCAAAAAGACCCCAAAGACAAACTCGTCTCATGTCATCTCAAAGACTCAATCAATTGAATATAAATTCAGCAGAATATCCAAATTTAAATAGTAATATGAATAATCAACATAACAATCGGCATCATTCATCATAATCTTAATCTGTTAAATGCCCTAATGCGAACTATTTCTCTCGTTTTGAGAAATTATAAAACATGATGGAATATCTCATGAACATGATGTCAATGATTATGATCAAATTATGCGAAATAGGAATATGGAATGCCAATGGGCTTTCTAATCATAAGAACGAAACTGAAGTTTTTCTTAAAACGAACCACATAGATATATTTTTAATATCTGAAACCCAAATTACGATCAAGAATTATTTTAAAATATATGGATTCGACACCATAAATGCTTTTCATGCGGGTAATAGATCTCATGGGGGAGCTGCTATTCCAATAAAATCAAATATAAATTATGAAATTTTGGATCCCTTTGAAGAACCTTATTTACAAGCAGCTGGTGTTAAAGTCAAGTGCAATAATTATGACCTTAATATTTTTTTAATACATTGTCCACCTAGACATAGTATTAAATGTCAACAATACGATGATTTCTTTAGTATAATCGGCCCGAAATTCATTTTTGGTGGCGACTTTAATGCGAAATATCCATGGTGGGGTTCACGTTTAGCCAACCCAAAAGGAAAGGAACTATATAAATGTATTTTTAAGAATAATTATTCAATCCTTTCTACAGAAAAACCCACATATTGGTCAAGTGACCCTAATAAAATGTCAAAACTTTTAGATTTTGTTATTTTTAATGGTATTTCTAAATCGCCTTTAGATATTGTAGATAGTAATGAATTAAGTTCGGATCACACTCTAATTAGAGCTTATTTTAATAATCTTGTTCACCTTGTGGCAGCAAGTCAAAATCTATTTACCAATAAAACTGATATTTTTTGAATTTTTTAATTACATTGAAAACAATATTAATTTGAATACACTAATTAAAAATGGGTAAAAGTTCGAGGATGCTGCTGAATCTCTTTCTAGTCTCCTATGTCAAACGGCTTTTATATCCACACCAATAACTACCCCCTAAAATGAAAATATTCCAAGAATATCTAGAGAAATCAAAAATCTTTTAATGAATAAACGGTACTAACGAAGAATATACCATAAAAGCAGAAACCCCTTAAATAAAAATAATTTAAATAATTCGTCAAATAATTTAAAAATGGAAAGCTACAAAATACCTCAAACATCCAAAAAAAAAAAAACATATTCCTATTAAGATGCTAATGGAACCTGGTGTTAATCAGACCGGTCCAAAGCGAGTGCATTTAAAAATCACTTGGAAGAAGTTTGTCATCCATTTAATGTAAATCAACAAGTCACTACTCTGCTGTATTTATAGATATGCAGCAGGCCTTAGATAGAGTTTGGAATTCAGAACTTCTGTATAAACGAAAGAAATACTTCCGGCTCCTTTTTACATTATTTTGAAATCGTATTTGCATGAGAGAAAATTTTATGTTAAAGTAAATAATAAAAAATCAACATTTGACTTAATTCACTCTAGTATTCCACAAGGAAGTGTTTTGGGACCAGTATCATGTTCTACTTTTACATCGGATATGCTTATAGCAAATGATCTCATTATTGCAATATATGCAGATGATACTGCTATAATGGTTTCCAATGATTCTTCTCTGAAGCTCCTAATATATTACAAATTGGACTAAATCTGATACAAGAATGGCTAAAGAAATGGAACATAAAAGTAAACACAGATAAATCAATTCATATAACCTTTACAATGAGAAGAAACAATTATTCCCCTATATCTCTAAACAGAATAAATCTTCTACATTCAAATAATGTAAAATATCTTAGACTTTGTCTAGAAAGAAAGAGATAGCACATCAAAATGAAACGGAAACAACTAAACAATAAGGCAAACAATTTTTACTGGTTGTTAGGATCAAAATCTTCACTTACATTAGAAAATAAAGTTATATTATATAAAACTATAATTAAACCGGTTTGGACTTATGGTATACAGCTTTGGGAAATAGCTAGTAACTCAAATATTGAAATTTTGCAATGATACCAGTCCAAAACTTTGATATTAGTTACTAATACTAATTGGTTTATAAAAAATGAAAATATACAACTGATATTGGTATACCTACAATGAAATGAAATTATATTGATTGTGATTCATATACAAGTCAATTCATGTTAACATATTTAAATTGTAATTTTTTGGTTCATTGGCACTTAAAAACCTAAGTTATTTTGTAATTTTTGAAAAAAAAATTTGCTTAATGTTGTTTCTCTGGAAAATAGATCGCAAATAAAAAATATTAAAAAATAAGTTATGCACATAGTGCTACAATATTACGATCCATACATTTTAAAATTTAAAAGCCTTGAACGAATTTTTCCGTAATATGCATATTATATAATTTTTGTTGTAATTCTACAAGGAAAAATATGAACGTATGTAATGATTATTGTATTGTCTGCGATTGCAAATTTTGCGCAAAATAACATAAAAAAATTCATAGACAGAAATGTTAAATCATTTAAAAGTTATTGGTTATTGGTGCAAAAGCAATTTCTAACTCAATAATGTCAAAATTATAATTTTGGACAGCTAATTTTTTAAAGTTCCACACTTAGCTTTACCGTGAAAAATTCTTGAAAAGTGTCCAAGTAAGGGGATTTGAAAATAGTCTCCAAAACGAGAGATTTTAAAAAAGGGCCAACTACTTTAATACCTACCATAAAATTTTGTTTATTTGACAAAAACAAAAAAAAATATATTTTAAGAAAAACTTTTTTTTAAATAATTTTTATTATTGCGAAATTGTTAATACTAAATAATAATAATAATAGTAATAATAATAATAACAATAATAATAAAAATTTTTATTTAAATGTTACAACACAAAATATTAAGAAAAATTCCTAATTAAATAATAAATATAATATCAATGGCTTGATAGGCTTAAATTTAAAAAAAAAGATATTTTCTTAGCTCTTTTACTGCAAACTTTAAATAAAAAATATTATTTTGCATTGATTCGTTACTTTTTGGAGTTTTTATATATTTTTATATTTTATCTACAATGGGTCGATATAATCATCTTATATATTTTATAATATTCTTAAAATTTTGCATCTTTCGAAACTTTCAAGTCCTGTTGAAAGGAAGTTTGACATCCTTGTGAAAAATTGGGTTCACACATTTAATAGGTATGGTCTCCAGCTTTATCTATATAATGAATTTTAACGTGTAAGAATAATTATTGCAGGCTGATATATAAAATAAAAATAAAATCGTAAATGGTAACATTTTCAAAGGGATATTTTCTTAAGTTTTAGTACTGTAACATTTATATAAAAAACATTGTTATATTGGTTGATATAGTATTTGTAAAAATATTATAAAAAAAATTTTTGTAAAAATGTGTACCCATCTAAACTTTCAAGTCCTTTTAACAGGAAATTTGACGTCTTGTAGAAAAGCCAGGTATGTAGTTTTACTACGTATGGTCTATAGTTTCCGACAGATGTCAATTTTTTCACACTGCATACGGTGTAGTTATTAATTTCTCTGGAAAATTTTTTATTCAAAATGTTTTAATTTTTTATAAAACAAAAACAATAGGTAATTTTGTATCAAAATGGACAGAAAACCGCCATTTTTAGAAAGGCCATCGAGTCTAAAGTTTAATGATTTCAGAAAAAATTTTAATAGGAAACATGAAATCATCCTAATAAAAAAATATTTTATTTGTAGTAATATGTATTAGAAAATTTTTACTAATGTTTCAGATATCAATTGGGATATTATCAAGAAAATTTGTAGCGGACTGGATGACATAATACTGATCAACATTTTATAAAATTATATGATGGGCTTATTTTATCCACCAACAAATTTAACTTTGAGCTCTATGAGTGTTCCATTAGCATTGTTTAAATATACCAAATGAGTCTAAAGGCTATAATTTGTTATAAAGGCTATAATTTTTCAAACTGGGTTCCTTCAAAACTTCGTAAAATTTTAAAATAATTGTTTCTTTTATTTATAATAACACTAGCTTCGGTGCGCTTCGCTACCCCATTTAATGCGATAACAAAATATAATTCCTCAGTATAGTTTTCATCCGAATGCACAAAACTGGGTAATTGCAGAAGTTATGCTCAGAATTTTCATACTGTAATTCGCAAAATCTACATTTTTACATTACCACATTGCCTAGATATATTGGTGATACCTCATGACACAATGTCCGGTGAATAATCCCGTTAGTACCCTTAAATCACTTTTATTCAGTATTAGCAACTGTTGAAATTCACTTCTGTTCACCGGTTAGCATGCCTGAGCTATATTGAGATTTTACCCTCGATCCGATCCTTTCTCTGGCATAGGCCTCGGGGATACCAAAAAAAGAAGGTTCAGGCCCAATTATGCACTTTCATTATCTGCATAATCCTCACGGCCAGGTACCCACCATATAATCAATCTGTTGTATCCATCAAGTTCATTAAGAGCCGTGACACAGTGCTTAACGACCAGAGACCTAAACTCATTAGAGAATATGGCCTTTAAATTTGCTTTTATATCAGACATGATGTAAATGCTCAAACCCCTCAACCTCCATTCTCTAGCACATACACAGATGGAGTATATCTTTGCCTAGAAAATTAAAGAGTATTTACACATTGGTATTGCCCTTTGAAAACTTTGAGGCAAACACACCAGTTCCTATGTCACCATCTATCTGTTTGGAACCATTCGTGAACCAAACTTGATCTGTGTTTTTGCACGCTACCAACATTAGTTCTGCCATAGGTTCGTATCTGGTATTTGGACGACGAATGTCCTGTATAGTACCCGAGATGGCAGTATGAAATCTGTTACCATAATGAAAGGATCATTTTCAAACTAATATTTACTTTATATGGTAGCAGCTACTGCCCCTGGACCTATACGCACTATTCGAAATTTGATATGAAATTTACTTCTAAAAATTTTTAAGACTTTCACTTCAATACTCCTTTATATATGCGGAAATTAATATTTTATTTGTATGCCACAATGAAATATTATATTTTAATTTAGGGATACCCAGGATAATGCAGTGAATTTTAAGTAAATCGGTACAACCATTTGAGAGTTCTAAAAAAGTGAGCGTAAAATATGGACGTGCTATTCGATCAAGATGCAATATAGCCTACAACATTTTCCAATAGAAGCATTATCTGTTTGTCAAATTTTATGTAAATAGCTTCATTGATAACGTGCAAAATTGAAAATACAGCTTTTTAAGAGTAGGCGTAAAATATGGACATGAATCCAATCAAATTCTAACATAGCCTATTACCATATTCGACACTGTTAAAATCTGCGTGTCAAATTTCGTGAAAATCGGTTCAGTCGTTTAGACATGATTGATATACAAACGAACAAACGAACTTGCACATAATTTCTATAATATATATATATAAGGATTAAACATCAAATTCTATTACATAATTTCGAACAGTCTGCGAATGGATTAAGCACATATTGAACAATATTAATGAATATATTTTAAGTGTTGTTGGCAAATTGAGGTCACTTATTATCAAAGGATTAAAAGATGCAGACTCATGATCAGAATATAACAAAAAATTCCCACTGTACGACTGAGCGAATTTTCTATATAGCCTCAGGCTTGCTCAAACTTAATACCTGTAGGCAAGATCGGTTTTTGGCTAACTGAGATTCGGTTTGTACCTTAATTTTTAGCGAGTTACATATAAAAAAAAATCAATTTTTATTAGTTCGATTATAATTACAATTGTGTATAATTTTACATCTGCAAACCAACTACTTAATCGACATTAAAAATATTTTAAACTCCTATAAAAAAAACCATTGATTAACATTGATATGAAGCTCCACAATAAAAAAACTCAATTGAGAAAATGTTACTCAAAAACACCCGTACTATAATTGTTTTTATTTCCAAACGAAATTTTTTGCTAGAACATTCTTAGAGCTAGGTTTTTTTGACAACTTAGTTTCATATCTACGTTAATATATATAAAAAACTTTAAAACAAATATATTTTTATATGTTTTTACGAATTAACTGATTCCCTCTACCATATTTCTGAAAGATCAAACTAAAATTTTGTCTTCAACAACAAAAACCCATAAATATACTTTACTTCAACATTGTAAATTATATGATATCGTTTTACAAAATATAAAGATAATTTATTTTATGAAATTACACCAAAGAAACACATAGTACATATATGCCAAACATGCTTAGATATAATGTCTTTATTGCCTTCGTTCTGCTAGGAATTGGTTTTTAGAAGTTCGTTAGGGAACAAATAAAACTAAAAAAAAAAAGAATACGATAAATTATCTTTATTTTATAAACTGTATTTTTATTATATTTTTTATTTTCATTGCAATTTCAGTATTTTAAAATCCATTCAACCGAAATGTCATCGATAATACCAGTGTCAGTGTATATGAAATATACAAAAAAAAAAAAAGAAGAACATCTACATTTGTATAACTTAAATACACACATATTTTTATTCATATAAACTTATAGTTTACGTAAAATAATAGAAAAAACAAGTAAATTTTCTTCTTTAACATTTTGTAATATATAAGAAAAAAAAAAAATATATATATATATATAAAAGTGGCTGATATATGAGCCGGAAGTGGTCACATCATGCATTTTATTGCATCTCTATGCTACTACTTTGTTCTCTTAGCTCTTGTTATACACAGCAGGGAGGTACAACATTTTAAATTAAGGGACCAAAGGCTTTAATACTACAAAATCTACTAAAAATAATTTATAAAACTGAATACAAATATCATTGCCTTTTTAATTAAAATGTTTTATCATTTGAATGATTCCATGTCAAAATAGAAGGCAATTGTATTTGACATCTCCAATCTTAATGAAATTCACTACAGATATTTTCTACTGGAAGTGTTTCTCAATTCATAAAATTTAAGAATCGTGGCACTTTCCAGTTCAATAATATGAAAGGTTAAAAAAAAGAAAAATAGCTATAAATTTTACAAAGATGTACTTGTTTAATGTCTAGTAACTTACAAAATATAACTGCTAAATGTCTAGATTTATATTCATATTACAGACAAAGATCACACCTTCATACCGATATATGTAGAGTTTTTTTTATATCAAAAGTTCAAAGGTCAAAGTTGGACATATAAAAATCAAATCATAATATCTCAAAAAACGGTGTTTTGAACATTTTTAAAAAATTATTTAATATTCATAACATTCATAGCTCTCCTCTTTACACATGTAAAATTATAAGGTGGACACTCTTTTAACTTAGAAGGTGTGGACCAAAATATAATCTAATTACTATGAAATTCTGAACTATAGACAATAAAGTTTTAATGTTAGTATCATTTTAAAGAAAAAGATATTCCCTTTAAAGTTATATTTAGTAATTTAAATTATTTCGGTAATTCAAAGTTCAAAATTAGACCTATAAAAATTAAACTTAGACTTATAAAAATAAACCATTAAACCATTATATCTTCAAAAACAATATTTTTAAAATTCTTAAAAAAATTTCATAATATTAACATACTCGTACAATGTTCATGATGAATACTCTTTAAATTTAGAAGTTATGTAGCAAAATATAAACTAAAGTCTAATTTTGTATATAAAATTTCATTGATTTTAAATATAAGTTCAAAGAAAAACATACTTTGAAATTTATAATTTAAGTTTTAGATATAAACAATTTCTTTTTACCATATTTTGCTTCATAGCTTCTAAACTAAATAAGTGTTCACCTTGAAATTTTGAACGGTTACGGAGAAGAGTTATATCAACATTATATAATTTTTTAAAAATTTTCAGAAAACCATTTTTTGAGATATAATGGTTTGATTTTTATATGTCCAACTTTGACCTTTAAACTTTTGATATAAATAATCTTTATACATATCGTTATATAGGTAATATCTTTGTCTTTAATATCAAACTAAAACTAGAGATCTAGAGTGTACAGTTTACAAGTTATAAGCAATTAAACAAGTAAATATTTGCGAAGTTTTATTTTTGGCTTTTTTTCATTTTTAAAAATGTCATATTTTTGTGCCAGTCTTATGTTTAAGTCCAAAAGTTTATGGCCTCAGCAAAACACTTCCAGTAGCCGATGTATTTAGTGAATTTAATTCAAATCGGAGAAATCAAATCCAATAATTGCTGTTTTCTTTCCGTTGTGATATAGTGTCACTCATTCCTTTTATTTTAGGGTTTACATGAGAGATTTTTCTATCATGACAAACATCAAATTCTTATCATGATAAGAATTTATCACGTGTAGAACAAATTTATTTTTATTATTATAGCGTTATGATATAATTGTTAGAGCTCAAGCGAAAATAAATATGTTTTGCTATCATACACCATTTTAATAGCCATTATTATTATTATTATTATTATTATTATTATTATTATTATTATTATTGTCATCATTATTATTTTTTTTCTATGTTTTTAGAAGAAGCGAAGTTTTTTTTTATAGAATACTAAATTAATTAATTGTTTGGAGAAAAAATAAAAAAAGACAATGAAATAAAAAAGATTACCTTTAAATTTTGACAACCTACCTCGGCGAAAGACAATAAATAGTGATTTATTATAATAAAATTTGATCAACGTGCTGATATAAACAAAATAATTGCAGTAGCTCTGCTGACATTTTGTTACTTGCTATGATAAAGAATCTCCCATTTAGACCCTGCGTGATTTTTAATTGACATTTCTTATTATGATGTAAAATGTGCCCACTTTCTTTTTACATTTTACAATTCCAATTTTTACATATGTCATTTGCAATAGTTTTCTTCACGCATTCATCACCTATGGCGATTTATGGGCCATATTTAAAGGTTGGTTTTCAATAATTTTGCAGTTCGTAGTGAAAGGAAAAAAACATTAAGTTTTAACAACAAAATAGCAAATAGAATAGTAACCAATCAAGCCATTCAGCTGTGTAAGACGTATGAGTATTCAATTTATATGTACACTGGCAAACAAAATTATGACAACTTAACTTTAGTTTAGGATCAAATTAGGGGGAATGGTACCCTAATATAAACAAATTAGTAATTATTGCAAATCTAAAGAACTATTACAACGAAAGTCCTAAAATTTTGTGGTAATAACTTTCTCAACAACTTTCACAATTAAGATGAAAATAAGAAGGGTAGATACAGGGTGAGTGGTATCCCCTTACAAAGCAAATATAAGCTTTAAAATTTTATGGGAATAATTTCCTTATCAAGTTAAATAACATAGAAGGTTAATTTGAATAATTATCGTATATCTATGGAACTATTACCGTGAAAGTCTAAGATTTTGTGAAAATAGCCCGTAAAAGTTCATAAGGAATTTAATGTAGGGATGATATGAAAGATTGAAATGTTGTCTAAATGATTTGATATATGCGAGAGTACCGTTATATCGATATATTTTTAAGATAACGGTACTTTTGTAAAAAAGTTAAAATAAAAAATAATAAAATATCAAATTGTCTCACCATGGGTTAACGATTTGGCACATTTTATATATCAATCGAGAAGATTTTCCGAGACCTTTCCAATGATATCCATGTTACATATATAGTCATAAATTATGATATTAACAAATATTACGAGTAAAAATCCATTAATTTTTCTAAATATTAATTTTTAAAGTGCTACATTTTTGTTATTTAATGGGCTAATGGGGATCATATAAAAGCTTAAAATGTTCTCTAAATGATTTGATGTATACGAGTGTACCAATATATCGATATATTTCTGAGATAACAGTGCAGTACGTTATACAAAATAAAATAATTATTCAGTAAGATAGAGGTATTCATCCAATTTTGTAAAGTAAATTTTTCGGTATTCAAAAAAAAAAAGTATCTTTTAAAATTGGTATATTTACTTTTAAATTGCGTTCAAAGGAAAATTCCAATTCAAAAATTCAAAGAAAAATTACTGAAGATTTAATAACACTAGGTTACAGTAAAAGATTCATTCAAAATATAATGTACTGTATGTAGTAGGCCTTCTTGAGGATATTATATATTTTGAGTTAAGTTAAAAAAGACTTTTATCGAGTAGGGTCCTTTATTAATGAAAACCTTACTCTGTTATTGTGTAATTATTTTTTTTTTTTTTTTTTTGAATTCATGAACAAATCTCAAGAAGATCTATAACCCACATGTGATTGATTTTCAAGTGAAAACAAAAAGTGTAATTTTGTAGCAGAGTTTAATCTTTGAGCTACTTTAAACCTGCATTTTGATTACATTCTAAAGATGTACTTATTTCATTTGGGTTAGAAAGAAAATATTCTAGTTTTTTCTATAAAAATACATATTTCATAGAATATCTAGTCTTCACTGTACAATTCCAATGCGAACGACTCTTTCGTAATGTTTACATATGAGTGTGTATATTTGTGTGTGTTTGTTTGTAAAATAAAGTAAATGGAGCTACTTGAATACACAATACTTACAATTTATTCCGTAAAGACTATAACAAAAACTCAGTTTGAAAAAGAAGTACTTTCTTCTACCAATTTTACATTCTTAACAAAAACCCACACATAAACACATACAACTACAAACATGCATTAAGAAAAATTGTTGGCAAAAAAGATGCAATAACAACAATATAACCATACATGTACACATTTGCACAAACACATGTGTGCTTGACGATGTGTCAGTGCAACATTTAGTTTTGTGTATTTTTTATAAGAAAAAGTTTGCTGTTGATTTGTGTCCGCACTGATTGCTTCCTGGTGTAATGCAATATTTTATATCAATCTACGAAATACATATATATAGAAGTGTATTAGAGTGTATACTCAGAGGTAAATGTGTGAGTGGATGTATAAGAATGTATAAGCTGTATAAGAATAGTTCTTTTTTTTTTTTTTTTGTTTGTTTATAATGTGTGCGCAAACATGTAATCGTAAAAAAAATTAAATAGAAAAATATATGTATTTGTAAGTAAATATATTTGTTAGCATTAGTCTTTGACTACTTCCCTTATAAATATCACGCATCAGTAAATTTAAACGAGTTTAGACTTAAAAGATCTATTCAAATCCATAAAACATAAAAGTTCTTTAAGTTTCAAAGGAGTTTAGATCAGCTTCAGATGTTATTGTCTTTAATTACTGTTGGTAAGTTATACTTTAACATATTGCAAAAAACCGTTCATTTAATTACGTACACAAATCAATTGGCAGATTGTATTTGACGGAAACAATATTGATATATAAAAGTATTGATGGACTGTATTTATTTATGTACAATTCGTGATAGTAAATGTTATTTTTACCTTTTTATTTAATTATTAAAATAAAAATATTAAACAAAAATTTAACAGAATAAATGTCATTAGATTTCGCAAAAATAAACTAAAAACGGAAAAACTTTTTGTACATAATCGAACATTTTAATGTTAGAGATCTTTCGTATTTTACACAAAATACTTATAACAAATTCTATTTCTTATTCCGATTCTTGCCAGGAAACTTCCATGTTCATTGGAGTAAAAATCCGTATATATTAGTTGAAATTTGTATTTTTATGTAAAGTTAATTACATGTCTTGTAAATCGTTGCAAATTTACAAGCAAACTGAAATTGTCCAGGTCAAATTGACCCAACCTGGCCAACGCCGGGTTAAATATAGCTTTAAAATATGAATAAGATTTTTACTCTCCAGACTTCTTTCTTATTATTTCTTCTCTCTAATACACTTGATTGTTTCAAGTTTAAGTGGGTGTATAGGTTTAAATTGCCGCAGTTTGTATATGTATACCCATTGCGTGTTTCAGCTACTTTTCTCTCAAGTTTTTTCTCTTTGTTCTTGTTTCAACAGCCGTAATGTCTTGTGTCACATTTATCTTAAAAACTTTTTTAAAATTTTTTTTGTTCTTTTTCTTTTTCTATTACAAAAATGAAGTAAAAATAAAAAACAAAATAAAAGAATCTTAAGTATAAAAAATAAAAAAATAAACTTTACTTTTAGTATTTTCTTCTTTTTTGTAAAAACTTGAGTAAATGTAATAGAAATTGATTGCATAGATTATGTGTCTAAGTGTTTTTATATATTGAGACAAATAAATAAATGCACTAAAGTTTTTTTTAATGTAGATGTGTGAGTGTGTTTCATTTCGTTCATTTCCTATATATGCATGCATGCAAGTGTGTGTCTTATTCGTATAAGATGGCAGCTTGTGTGAAGAGTAACGGTATATTTATTATGTGTTTACCTACACATTCTATTTGCAATATATTTAATTTAACTAAAGTTTGTTTTAAGTAAATAATTTATTTACATTCGATATAAGAGAAGGAAAATTTAAATACTTGTTACGTTAAAGTTCAAGGTAGAAAATTTGTATTTAAGGTGTAATAAATTTAAGGAATGTTTAATTTAAATATGGGAGTGTAGAAAAATTTTTTATTTGACGAATTAAGTGTAAATGCAACAATGTGATATAATAAAAAAAATCATTAATCTGCTTCTTTAAAAAATATAAAAAATTAGTATTGTAAAATATGTAATTTTAGTAAATTACATAGCATAACACTAATCAATTTAGATACACATGATCATAGAGACCTAAGATCTAAAAAAAAAGAAATTTTAATTGCCTCTAGTTCTCGAAACAAATGCAAACATTTTAAAATCAATGAAACCGAGTTAATGTTATAATAATTTCGAACACGGGATTGCTTTTGGTAAAATGGCTAAAAACATTGTATTGGCAATACTACAAGCAATAAAATTCCAAAGTTTTATAGTCCACGGTTTTTATGGTTATTAGTTACAATTCTTCAAAGTTGAACAGGAGTTTTTTCATAGTTTTGATTTCTTTTGGCACAAGATCAAAATTTTGGTGTTATAATTGTATAAGAGAACTGCTCTCCAGACCTAGAAGAATATAACACTTTACATGTTAATTCACTACCACTATTATGCTAAAGGTTATCGGTTTCTTGCATGAATCGAGCATTAATGTGGCATGGTTGGAAGGTCCCATTAAAATATTTAATTACAAACATTTTAAAGAGTTTTTGAACATTTAGCAAAATTTTTAGATTTTACTTCAGCATTTTTGGATGCCAAAAAATGTCTTCAAATTATGTAAATCAAATTGCGAAACTTGGTGGTTGCTGTAGTTTATTCCAAAGACAATTTAATTTTTGGAATTAAGCCCTGGGAATAATAGCGCGTTTAAAGAATTTACTAAGAACTTTTTTAAAAAATATATTCCCACACACAGAAAAGAATTGATTGGAAAAGGGTTGAAGTTGTAAAGATTTAATAGAATAAATAAAACTTAAATTGTTATTAAAGAATATTTTTTAATTCAAAGCAAAAAGAATTGGAGTTCCTACAATTATGAAATTAGTTTGTTCAACAAATTTTCATTAAAGAAAAGTAATTATTATGCATTCGGTAAAAGAAACCAGAAAAAATTCATATTTTTGTTCTAAATATTGGTGGTTGTAATCAACAGTAATTTGTATGTAAAATTTTTATAATATTTTACATACAATTAAATTTTCAGTTACTGTAATCAATAACTTATCACACAAATTTGAAAAATTAGGTTATGGTAAGAAAAATCAAATTCTCAACCGACGAACATTTTGAACAATGATCGAATAATTGATAAATTATTTCTCACAAATAAATTGAGA
Organism: Protocalliphora azurea; assembly: GCA_932274085.1. Lineage (NCBI taxonomy): Eukaryota > Metazoa > Arthropoda > Insecta > Diptera > Calliphoridae > Protocalliphora > Protocalliphora azurea. Next base: position 42,215,386 of record OW026519.1, read on the forward strand.
AAATATTTTACAAGTAAAATAGAAATAAAATTTAACGAAAGAAATATCTAAATATTAAAACTAAGAACTAAAAGCAAAACATCTACAGACTATCATCAAGAACATGGCATATATTAAAGGTAAGTTAAGAAAAGTTTTAAGATGTATTATATGTTAATGATTTTTTCTTCAAATCTTAAGTTTCTAATAAAAATTTTATTAAGGTCGTGCCCTAAGTGTTGTTAGGATCCAGCACGTTAACATGTGATTTGTGTTTTAGAATTTCTTTGATTTTCATGATATTGTATTTTATTATTTTCCAGCTTCAGGGGAGAACAAAATCAAAATTAAATATGTACAAAAATTTCGATAGTTAATGTTAAGTTAAGTGAGTTAATAATACGATATCAACAAACGAATAATTCGGTAGTTCCACAGCTATTATTACATGCAAAAGACAAAACTCAATGGGTAAAAAATTTTATTGGCGCAGAAAAACTGTTTTCTCTCTGTGCATAATATAAAACTCTAAAGATAATTTTTTAAACTTGTCAAAAGAAATCAGTTTTGGCAGAATATGAGATAATTTTGTCTAAATGCATTTATCTTGGGAACATCCAAAGCCTAGCATAATAACTCTCTTTATCCTAAAATTCATGGCGACCTAAAAGCTTACTAAATTTGTAGTATTTATGGACAAAACTGCAGACTATTGAGTGATCAAAAGAGTTTTTAGATTATACTATAGAAAAATATTTTAACCCAAAAATAGTTTTAGAAATAAAAAAGCGGCGCATATAATGAGAACTTAAAAGGGTACCTGAACGTTCATCAAATAACATTCTAAAATTACCATAAGGTAAAAATTTTGAAAAAAAACACGACCAAATGCCAGAAGACATAAAAAGCTGTCATAATCAAGTAAAAAAAATAATCGAATTTAAGTTATTAAAAGATATTTGAAAAAGTGTTCAGTAAAAATTAAATGTTTGCATTTAAGTCATTGTGAATCAGCTACTAATAATAATATTGTCAGTCTTATTTATATGGTGATAGCTTTCACAATATTCATTATTGCGCGCAGTAATAATGTAAATGAGTGAAACTTAAAGTTATGAGAATTTCTTTAAATTTTCATTTTTAAATCGCTATAAATTTCGGACTCTCTCCCAAAAGTTATTCACGCCAACGGATTTTAAATGCTTAAGTATTGTTTTTTTGTTCATTCGGAGTGCTATTAATGTGCCAAGAATAGAAAGTTCGAAAACAATTTTAGTCGAATTTTAAAACCTTTGTGTGTTTGCCCATGTAGAATATTAATGAGGTTGCACCATATAATGGAACAAATCTTGGGAACGAATTGTCTGATATCGTTTAAAGAAATACCAAAAAAAAAAAAAAAATAAATAAATAAAAATAATATAATTCAAATTAGCTCCAAGCTGTACCTACATATACCATATTTTAAAACTAAAATTTCATTCTATAAGGAGACTAGAGGCGATAGAGCAAAAAGTTCTAAAATATGTATATGATCACATATATTTTTAAGCATTTATTTTTTTGTGAAAAACTAAAATTTTATTTTATAATTAAAGAAAGGGCACAAGAGCAAAGGAGGACGAAAATTTGTATGTGATAACTTATATTTCTCTGCAAAAGTCAACTTTATTAATGGAAAACTAAAATTTCCATTTATAAGAAAACTAGAGGTATTTGAACAAAAAGAACGAACATCACTTTTATTTCTCTTAAACAATTTTTATTATTAGCAAAGAAGTACGAAAGATGTAGTCGGTCAAGCCCACATAATAGCCTACACCATGGCACATCAAAATTCTGGGAATTGATCTTGTATGAGACGTGCATGTAATTATGAACCGATTTTATTAAATGTAGCGCATTTTTATATTAAATATACATATGCATTATAATGTACAGATATTAATATTTAAATTGGACTTACATTTTTATGGGTGATTCCCGGAAGAGAGACTTGTATGGGACTTATGGTAATTTATGGGCCGATTCTCATAAAATATGGCAATGAGGTTTCCAATTTTGTGAGACTTATATGTGTCAAATATTAATTTGATACTATATGATTTATGCACGTTAGAGTGATAAAATTTTTTTTCGTTAAGGTTTACAAAACTTAGAAAACTGACAATTGAAGATAATAAAATAATAATTAATGTTCAGTTAATTACTTTTGCACTAGGAGTCAACATTTTGTCGAAAAAGTGTTTTTATTCCAAATACCTCTTTCTAAATATATTAATAAAAGTACATTAAAAGCCTCCAAATAAAATTTTAAATTTTGATTTTGTTTCATAGTATGTATGTACTATATGGAGGGTTTATATTAAATTTTCTATTTCTCGTAAATTAAAAATTTTCAGGAGATCAAAAAAACTATTTAGTTTGCTTATAATTAGGAATTTTTTTGTACAATTTTTTTTTTTAAGTCACAACTAAGGCTTACATATAATTTGTTTCTAATTTTTCGCAATATTTGCTATTTTAAAGAGAGATAGAGGATTTTACACTTTTAAAATATTAAGTGTGTATAAATAAAATAATGATATAGTGGGTTTTGTATTGTAAAAAATACATCTAATTACAATTTAATGTTTGATTTAAAAAATTTTTAAACTAGTTAGTAATTTGAAAAGCAACATAATTAAAATAGGCTAGTTTATTTTGAGATCGGAGCAGGGAAATGGTATCCCCCAAACAAATAAAATAATAATTATCGCATATTTAAAGAACTATTATAACAAAAATTTTAAAATATTGTGGTAGTAAATTTCTCATCAACTTCAACAGTTGAGTTGAAAATAGCAGGGGCAGGTACATCGCTTAAATTAAGAATTATTAAAGCAAAAGTTTTAAAATTTTGTGGGATTAATTTTCTTATCAACAGTTATAGCTGAGATGAAAATAGTGTAGGTAGCTCCAAGGGAAGTGTTAGCCTACATGCAAGATAAATCTTAATTTTGCTAGTAGCCGCCATATAAAGTTAATATTTATTATAGTATAACTAAAGAACTATTCAACAGATTTATTTATTTTTATTTTTGCCAGATTCATTTTTAGCAAATCTAAGTTAGTCAGAAATGATATATTTTAAGTTTATGTTATCAAAATATAAAATAATACAGAGCAAATAAAGTTGAAAAAAATTTAATTTTACTTTGAAATTAAAACCATGGATTAGGGTCTCTATAGTGAAGAGAATGGTATAAAAAATCAAGAAAATACGAGTTAGAAAATATTGAATATAGATATATGAATATGTATAGACACTAAAATAGTGCGCAACGAAGATGATCGGCTATTTACACATACATGAAACGAACAAAATAACAATGTCTGAGCAACGAAAATCATTGAGGCGCTAGTTAGATTTCAACAAAGCAGGTAGAGCATGTTTTTTTATTTTTCCTCCTCTTTCTAATTTTTATACTTATAAACATAAATGGGTATATTTAAAAATCAAAAATTATATTTGTATTTTAAAAGAATAACACATGTTCTCAGAACTCGATAAAAATTTCCGACATTGCCAAAGTATAAATTAATTCTCATAAAAAGAAAACAACTTAAGAATATATTTACTTAAAAGTGTGCTTTCAATCTGTCTGGGGCTGCTCTAAAGTGTGCCGGGGAACTGTTTTTTTGCGACTTTCGCACACATTGTGAGCTTAAAGTTCGATTTTCGCATAATTTAAGCTCACAGAGTTTCATCATAACAAGTGTGTAATTTTACAGCATTCACTATTTCGTGATCTTTAAATCCAGATTTACTTTCCTTAATAAGCTAATGTAATCCTAGGAATTTTTATTTTTATCGTTATTGAATTTGTTGTGTCATTTCAAATTTTCACATGTTCCATTTCATTTTACTAGGACATCACAATTTTGATCTATTTGAACATAATTTTTTATATATGCTGAAGCCAAACCAATTTGCACTACATTTTCAGCAAAATTGTAAAAAATAGATTGACAATTTACCCCAATAAATTTTTACCATATTACACCAATTCTATAATTTTTACGTTAAGAAGAGATCTGAAATATTTTTTTTTTTTTTTTTTTTGAGACAAAAACTATTTTCAATTGAAATATGTGTAAAATAGAGTTTTAAATTCTATATTCACCGATTTAAAAATGTTCTTGATTTGAATCTCATCCTCAGAAACATCTAAAAAAAAAACAATTTTTTTATATATTTTCTATGCTTGCGCTCGTAAAGCAATAAATTCAGAGTTTTTATGTATGAAATATACTTTAGAAATGTTGCGCAATAATCTCAAATACTTACTAGGAGATTTTTCTTTTTTTTCAAAAAAGTTAAAAATACATGAAAAAAGTAAAATTTCCTTCATTGCCCAATGTGCCACAATACCCTACTTTCCCTTGATTTTTAGGGCATTGTGGTAAACAAATTATTAGGAGCTACTTTATGACGGAATAATGTTACTACAGAACAAATTTTCGATATTTCTTTTCTTCCTACAAATTTTTTTTCAACACTGGAATATATGTGTGTTAATAATTGTAATATGTAGCACCAACAACTGCTCTGACAGTGTGCATTTCTGTATACTCCATCAAATGTCATTATTAAAAATTTTGTTTGTATATTTTATTACTTTGCTCAAATTGTATATATCTATTTTGTGTGAATATCATTCACTGATTTTTTTTAATATAGAAAAAATTTTCATTTTGAAATATGATTGATAGTTGGTACTCTCTACACATATACATATATATATATATATATATATATATATATATATATATATATATATATATATATATATATATATATATCTATATATATATATAGATATATATATATACATATATATATAGATATATATACATATATATATAGATATATATATATACATATATTTTTTCAACCAACGTATTTAATAAATATTATTTTTTTTTTATAAATTTTATATCAAAGAAATAATTTATTGATACATAATTGGTTTGAAGGTAGGAAATTATCGTGATTTTATTTAATTTGTAATAATCTTACAAATGCATATACTAAATTGTTTCAGATTTGGTTTTCTGTTTCTGTTTCTTGGAAAATTCCAGTTCAATAAATCAGAAAACAGGAATTGGAATTTGTAATCATTGAAACGAATTCCGCAAAGCCAACGAGCTGGATACAAACCAAAATACGTTTCCTCAACAATACCAACAATAAAAAGTTGTGCAAAACTGCACAATTGAGCCAAGGGTTGAGAATCAGATTTCTAATTGAGTATTCGTTTATTTGAATCGCGAGCACGCTACAACATAAAGAAATAATTGCAAATCTGAACGAACGACAAATCGGAATATCTCTCAAAAGAAAATTATTCAATTTTAATTGAGCTATACCATTACCTGATTAGGAACTAAACATCGGCTGAACATTTACTCATAAATTAAAATCAAACAAGTAATTAGTTATATTGAAAATTAAATAATCATCTAAAAAAAAAGAATATCATTAATTTGGTAGTTTGGAAATGTAATTTCAAGTAATTTTTTTTTTTTTTTGTTTTGCAATTTAAATTTTTTTAACAAAATTTTTTTATTTAATTTAACATTTTTACTTAACATTACATATATAATAACATTAAATGAGATGAACTTTAATAGAATCAAACAACTTTAATAGAATCAAAGAACAATCGCAAATCCATGGATATCAGGCCTGCTATATCATCGGGTGTTAATTTGGAGAGTTCTAATCTTTTTTTTTTTTTTTTTTTTCTTTACAACAGAACACTTACATTTAACTACTAACATTAATTTTGAATACCTACTATCATGACATAACCAGTTTGGTCGCTTAGATACATTTTTATATCTTATTCTATAAATTTTTATGTTATTAACATAAGAATTTTCAATATTACTGTCGATAACGTTGTAATTTTTAATGATAATTTACATAATATTTTGTTTAAGAGTTTTAACATGTTAAAATTGTTATGTTATTAATATTGATAAGTTTTATCCAAAAAAAAAAAAAAATAAAACAATCTTCAATATTCCATTTTAGTTAATAACGTAAACAAATCTGAATTTTTAAAATGACGGGGTTTAATATTATTTAACATAAACGAATTAAAATTTTGAATGTTATTTTGTTTTTTTATTTATATCAGTTTTGATTTTATTTTTTTATTTATTAACCCAACAAACATATTCAAAACAATTTTAATTTCTTTAATGAATTCTCATTTAAAAATTTTGTTAAATGTTTTTATTAATAAATATTAAATATTAGATGTTTACGTTAAAAATTATTAACTAAAAGATTTGAACGAATGAGTTCCACGAAAGATTTGGAAAACAGCTAGAAGTTTGGTTTTGGATTGTACTGTAACCTTTAATTGTAAGCAATGGTAAGATGGATTTTGAGACCTAATTGGTAATATCATCTAACTCCCTTCATTCGCGAAGTTTCAATTTCATCCGTTTCTTTTCGTATTTTGTTTGGAAATAGAGCTCCCTATATCTTTAAATTAAATGTAGCGTGCATTTTATTTTTTGTCGGTCTAAAGGTAGCATATGGCTTTCCCAAAAGTAAAATTTATTTCTCTTCAGTTACACATTGGCAGATGTACATAGAAATTAACTTATTCCTTTACACTGATATAAATATACACAAATAATTTCATTTGTTTATAGATGCAGATAAAAAAGAGCAATGCACATTGAACACATATACGTATTAAAGAATGTACTGCAGGTATAGAAGTCATTAAAAATATATGGACATACATACAACATTCAGAGACCCACAAGGATGTTAATTGAATGCTTGTGGATTGAAATAAGGATTTTTAAAACAGAAAAATATTGCATATTTAAAGTACACAAATTTTTATTATAAACAAGTTTTGAAAAAAAAATTATTAATGATATTTTTTTCTGGGGAGTGTTTAATCGATTTAAGTCAGAAAATACTTTTCTTATAAGAGGAACTTTTCTTTACATATTACAATGTGTTAAATATATATATATATATATGTATATATATATATATATATATATATATATATATATATATTATATTTATATATATTTTATTTATATATATATATATATATATATATATATATATATATATATACATATATATATATATATATATATATATATATATTTATATGTATAATATATGTATATATATATATATATATATATATATATATATATATATATGTATATTACAGCATCAAAAGCTTCTTTTCTTATTTTATTTTTTATAATTTTATCACTGCTATATTTAATGGCAATCTTTACTCTCATCAGAAGCATATTATGCTCATTATTTTATTTGAAAAAAAAAAAAACAGTTTAAAAACTGTACATAAAAAGTCATCAACAATTTCTTAATTACCTGTCAACAGTAAGTATGTGACCATCTCGCACACGTATCCAGGAAACTGACTTATTTCCCAGTTGCTTCACCTGCAAAAAACAAACATATAGAAAATAAATGAATGTCCATGGAAAATAATAGTAACAAAATAACTAAAATAAAATCGCAAAATTCATATAAGAGAAAAAAAATGTTTTTTTTATAATAAACTTCCATAAAGATTGAAAACATTACTAGAATATGAAACTAGTATGTGAAAAGAACTATATGCACATATATATTTATTTATAGTGCACACCCCCTTGACCACAAACTTCGATAATAATATCCCGTTCGAACATTTCCTTGAGTTCACCCGTCGCTCTTTGATATTAATAACGATTTGTGATTATTGTCGCTGGCAATAGCTCGAAAATTATAGTCTTCCATTTTGTTTCATTTCCGTTTTGTTCCCAATCTAAAATTAATAGCTGATTTAGTTTTTAAAGTTACGTTTTATTTTAAACTTATCAAAATATAAAATATTAAAAAATATATACGTACATAATATTAAATTACATTTCAAAAATAATAACTAAAATAATTAACAACAAGATTAATAAAGAGTGGTAGTATTTGAAACATTTTGTCCAAATTTCAACTTTTTCCAGAGAAGTCATCAATGATTTTTCTTTCGATATTATTAATTTTTATATTAATCAAATCGACAACTTTTAGTTTAATTCTGAATTAGTCTCAAAAAAAAATATGTAGATAAATATGATATTTTGCAAATCTATATAGACTAGTACCGACATTACTTATAATTTTTTATAAATTTTTATTATATTATTTTTTATTAATAATTACATAGAATTTAACTAACATCATGAACTTTAATCGCACACAAAAATAATAACTAAAATTTGTTTAAATAAATCATTGTTTCGTTAAAATTTTAAATTAATTATTTAATTTTAATATTTTATTTTACTAGATTTGAATAACAATTTAACATTTTGACTATCTATATAAAAATACAAAACAAATAAATTATTTTGTTATGATTTTGAACTTCTAGAAGTAAGTAACATTGATTTTTTCCAGATTTCTAAATAATTAACAACAATCTTCCTCTAAAAGGGACCATTCTAACTTTGGTAGCAAAATTCGAATCAATTGGTTTATTGAAAGAGTGATTCCTGAAGTCGATGTTATGCTTTTCAAACTTTTCTTGTGTCATCGCTCAAATTAAACCTAATGTATTTATATACATACATACATACGTTTATGCATATTTGTATGTATGTATGTATGTATGTGAAAGAAGAATAGCAAGTTTGGCCTCTCGGATATACATCAACTAGCAAAACCGCAGTGACTTCTGCATGAAACTATTTTCTACATATAATGAATAACTCTTTTAAGTAAGACATAGAAATTCTATTTATTCTTATAACTCTTTTTTATTATGCTACGCTGATCATAAGAATCCATTCTACTTCTTAAAAATAATGTAATATTAAGTTAAGATTTTCGAAATAAATCTGTCTATTTTACTCGAATTTTGGATACACATCAATGAAATAGAAATGGCATATATGATTTTTGTTCAGCATTTAGTTTAGTAGTTACTAAGCATTTAAGTCCAACCGACATACATTTTCTGAGAAGCGATGATGCTAATAAGTCTTTTAAAGATGTCAAAATTCAGCACACATAATTTTTTGCAACATGAAGACCCGACTACAGTGGACCAGGTGCCCATATGAGAAACTCTACCAGGAACCATTTAATCGTCAATTAATTAGCCAATCAATACAAAATTTTGCAATAACAGTTTGAAATAATGGTGGATTTTTAGACTGACCCGTCATTGACTTAACTTCTCATGTAAGTCTCCCTTTGATATCACTTTTTTCCGAAGCAAAATAATACACTTTCTTTTTATAGGTTGAATCGGCGTTTTAAATAAGATGAATGGACCTAGCGTGAAAAAATTAACTGATGTATTGTTTTTATTTTTCAGTTTCAACTTACACTAATATTATCTAACACAACATCTGAATTATATTTCTTATTTATTATGCATCGAGCATTAAATTTGCGATAAAAAATATATTTTATTTATATTTATTTTAATTTATTATTACTAATATTCATTAATATTTTAATTGATTTTATAAAAAATTTTTCTTGCATTTCTCTTTAAAACCAAACATTATTTTCCTTGTTTTATTAAAAATAATTATTGGAGTTTTTGAGAATTTTCAAATATTATATTTTTTAAATAGCATAATATTTTACTAAAGAAAAACACTTTTTAATTTCAATAACATATTTACGAATGTGAGTATTTGATTTTACTAATTAATTGATAGGTCCAATTTTAGTAAAAAAAAAATATAATTGATTTTATAAATTTAATAATAGAAAATGATATTTTAGAACCAAACTTTGACTCAAGAATAACACTCGATTCTCTTTGTTTAAGTATTTTGCATGCACAAAAAGGAAACTATGTTTTTTTAATATTAAATACTCTAAAAATTTAAAGGAATAGACAATTTCTCGAAAATTGTCGAATATTACGCGAATGTTTCCTACCGAGAAATTACCGAGAAAAGTCCAATGTTAGGAACATTCATTTTTAATATAATTTTCGATAGTTTCTTGGACAATCTGTTTCGAGAATTCTTCGTTTTTAACGAACATTCGCTAATAACGAAACTCAGGTCGTGTATTGGGTATATTAAATAATGTCTTTTTTAATTTCTGCTGTATTTGTGTTAAAAAGTAAATAAATTAAAAATTACTAAGTAACATCCGTATAGTTTTTACTTTATATACATACAAATTAAAAACAAAATTGATTCATAAAACAGTATGTTGGTTTCAAATGGCTCAAAATTAACGATTAATTTAAATTTTAAAATTAAGTTTTTATAATAATGTTTGCTGTTTGGTAAAACTGTATTAAATTTTGTATAATATATTGTTAAAGTCAATCATATGTGTTTTTAGTTTATCTGTAGTGAACTGCCAAAGTTGGCATAATATTGCTATTTTCGTGTACATTGGAAAAGATCCAAATTTTGTTGAAATCAACTCTACTAAAAATTAAACTTTTATGATGGAACCGTCAAACTTAGGTATTTTGTTGTCCAAAGAGTAGGTTTTTATTTGGGATATGTCGAAACCATTCCGAATCGTATCTAAAATTTGGAAATGCGCTTACATAGAGCATTTACATAGAGAAACTTTGCTCTTTTACAATTATTAAATACTAATTTTTGCATATTTACAGTAAAAACTTCGCTTACTAATTAACATATTTTGTAAGCGAAAACAATATGAAAAATAGCTTTCTCATTTGGTGTTATAACTGATGAATTTTTCAATTAGTTGAAAATTGGAAACTATTATTTAGAAAAATAGATAAAATAAAGTATTATTATCTGTTAAAAAAAATCTTTAATTTTTTCACTCTTCGTGTAGTGCAGTGCCAAAGTCACAGATGTTTTGCAATTTTTAATCACAATATAAATTTTTAAAGTTAATATTTTTGTATTTTATTTTATAAAAAGTAGTTTTTTTTACAATGTTGTTGTTAAACATAGGTATTTTAAAAAATATTTACGTATCTTTTGTTAAAGTTATAGACATATTTTTTATATATATTTTTTTATCGGTGTAAAAGTGGATGTTTTTTTTTACTTTCATATAGAAATTCAAAAAACTTTTAGACGAACTTGTTTGAAATTAAAAATTTTTAATTTTTGCTTAATATGCATAATATGAAAATTCAAAAACATTTTGAGTATTTTTTTTTTCGATTTGGATAAAGAAAAGATATTTAAAAAATTTCAGTGTAAATATGCTCATTTTTTAAGAAGAGAATTTTATAGAATTTTCGAATAATATTTAAAACAAGTAGAAAAGTAAAAATAGAGCAAGTTTTGCCATATTGAGTCACTTTAACGCGGAAACATAATTCTGAATTTGCTTTAACGTGCCAGTATCTTATATGAGTGAAATAATGATTACATTTTAACCAATTCTATTGTGAAACATCACTAGCCCCAAATAGGATAAAGTACCAAATTTCATAAAGCTACCTTCAAGACTGAGGCCTACAGATTAGCAGAAATTATGGCTCTTGATGCACGGACAGCCGGTCGGATAGAAGTTTACGCTAAAAAAAGAATTTATTCTACTCCACTGTGCGATATCTGAATTTCCACCAGTTTTTATTTGGGTACCAAAATTGTTGTTTTGGATGCTATTTTTTTTTTAAGCACAAGAAAAAACATTTGTTAGTCTGCCGTCTTGATCGACACGTCATAATCGACTTGTATTTTTTGCGTTAAATAGTATGTTTGATTTAGGGATACAAATAAATATTATTAATTGAATAATCTATTTTTCTGAGTTGGGAATTGAACCCTCTTTGATTTCTAATACTTTTATCTTTTGCTAGACGCTCTATAAAATTCATCTACGTAAAACCACAAATGATATCTATATTTTTCATGAAAAAAGGTACTTCTGATATAGAAAATTTTTAAACGTTTGCCGATTTTTTGTTTCTTATTCGATTTCAAATATTTTTGCGTCTTCTTAACAACCTACTATACCTATGTGAAAGTTTATTTAAATCCAATCAGCCGATTAGAACTTACAAATTTATTTCCAAAAATGTTTGATTCTGTCCCACTGTGCACTGTTGCAAAACTAATAGATTTTAAATTAATTCATAAAAATTATTTATAAACGAACACATAATGGAAAAGTATATCATAAAATGTACCTACATTTACGTTTGTATAGTCCATATGTAGAAAATGCTGTTGCATGGTGTAATAGCGTAAGTGTACTTAAGTTCGGCTCGAACCAGTAGTCGGAAATTTTTAATTTAAAAATAAATAAGAATAGCTTCTAACCAATGTTAACATACGATAAATTTTGTATTGAAAATATATTCTTTTTTCTATTTATAATGATTAAGATACGCTAAGATGAATACTTTTATAGCAGTTTTCCTCATTTTGTGTATAGACCAATTTTAAAACAGCAATTAACAATAATAATTTATTTTATATTTTAATAATAAGGTAACCTGAGGGTAGATATCTATTTTAAATATGTTTGAATCTAGACAATGTAGTGAAATAGGAATGCACTTCTTTAGGAACAAAAAAGTTTCATAATTTCCTACCATCTGCATAGACTACCGACTACAGGCAAATTCGATCTCTCCATGAATCCTAAAGCCTTATTATTAAAACTGCTAGATCAAGGGGTCCCCAAATAGCATATTAAAGTTTTTTCAGTGTTTATATATATCAATGCATTTTAATTAAATTGTGTCGTTAAAATAAAAAAATGAAATGCTGCTTATTAGAAAAATAAGCCAAGACTTCTAAAAATTGTATTTATTTTCTTAGCATGAGTCTTATTCATGAGTCTTGTATATTTGGCAAAAATTTTTCACATTTATTTATTTATTTTCTCAAAACTGATTTCGGACATTCTTAATGTTAATCTTGTTATAAAATATATGCAATATTTTTTGGCCAAAATATTAAAAAATTTCATGCTTTTTCTTCTTTTGCGAATACAATATTGAAAAATTATTTTGCTGAAACTTTGATCGATCTTAAAATATCCAAGCCAGAACTTCCTAAAATATTATCTTTTAGACCGAAATCGTCAAGTTATCTATGCAGGTATTTGAACTTTATTATAAACATGTGGTAAGAGGTATAAATCCAAATAATAATTGATGTCAATATCAAAGTCTTAGGTGAACTGATTTGTTCTTTATAATAACTTTAATTATTGGTCCTGCGAGCGTGTTCTGAAGCACATAATGAAATGTTGTACCTAATTTTAAAATATTTTATTTTCATAATATATCATCGAAGTCATAACTACATTGTGTTGAAAAATTTTAGCTTTTTTTTGGTTATTATGTAAATAAAACTAAAAGTATTTTTTATTTTATTTTCTTTTTTCAAATTCTATGGCAAACCTTTCGCGTTTCTACATCATTTGTGAAAAAAAGAAATAAAATAAAAATTTTAAATATCCACATGTTATAGGGTAACAGATACATTTATAGATAATATAGACTTTCAGTTCAATATTTTCCAATAACATTAATAAAAATTCCATGCCGACAAATTCGATATTTTTTTCGTAATAAGTGTTTAGCAAAATTCTAGGTAAACTGAAGCAACATCCTTTACTGAGTTGAAATATCTATTTGTCATTCAAAAACTAAGTTCTCATTCGTAAGCTAGCATAAGAAAAAAGCGAAACAGTCGACTATCGGTACGCTTACCCTATGTAAACAAAAAATTTTTAGTTTACCCACTGCTTTTATAAAACAAACGAAAAATTCGTTTCAACAAATTGTATGGAAAACTACAAATAAACTTGAAATTTATTTTTTGTTTTCCATATAAGTTGTATGAGTGCTTTGTTTGTCTGCGTACTGTGGGTGTTATATTTCCAACTTACAGTCTGCATTATTTTAATAGAACAAACCGAATAAGTAATTGAAAATAATAATAAAAAAAATACTAATTAACATTTGAATCCGTAATAAACTTGCTGTCAAATTATGGACACTAATATTTGTGTAAAAACTTGCTAAAGAAATGAGTGATTAACTCAATATTTCGAACTATTCAGTCAAAAGGAACTATTTGTATAAAATCAGTGATATATTACAATAAATAATGAATTTCTTAAAATATTTATTGTCGAAATCAGTGCAATCATTAGAAAAAGTTTTCTTTTTTTAAGTAATAATATAAATCAACTCTTTTAAGAATTTAATGATGTCCTTCTAAACTCAGCTACTTAATTATTCGCATAAATAAAATATAAAATTTCTTAGTCGCTATAATATAATTCTTTAAATAATTGCTTTGAAATGCTTTCCCAGCGAAACAATAAAAATGCAAATTTAAATTCTAGTCGTAATCTAAATTTTTCTAAAATGTGTTTACACATGTGTAAAAAACATGACGTGTAATTAAGACATTTTTTTTTTTTAATTACAAAAGTCACACAGCACAATAATGATATTATCGTTTACCAATATGGAAGGACATCAGTTTGAAATCTAAGGTAAAAGTATTTTTAATTAACCAAAAAATATATTACGGATGAAATAAATACGAGTACATTTCATATATTTTAATAGTGCCCTAGACTGTCCCCTACCAATACTGTCAGCTGTATAAACAGTAGGTATATTACAAATATATATATATATATATATATATATATACAAGGTTATTCATTTACTTCAATTAATATTTATTTTGTAACATTAATATATCTGACAGGGTTACATGTACATTTATAATGTACCTCACACCTAAAAATACCTATACCAAAACAGTTGTCTAATACAAGTATATACATATATTTAGTGGTAGAGTACGTGAACAGAAGAGTGTTAAATATCATGCGTGTTAGAATTTAATTACAATTCGATGTAATATGTATCCTTAAAATATATGTAAGTAGATATAAGTATACAGAGCCACAAACGTATATTTAGTAAATCTATTTAGAAGTACATGTAGGAAGCGCCTGATTTTCTCTGCGTATATGTAGGTGTTTTGCCTTATATGAACTTCCATTACTTGTATAAATGATTTCTATTAACACCAACCTTATTACCACTACCACTATTGCAAACATAATCATAGTTTAAGTAATGTTTCCCCCAAAAACATATACGCTTATAATCATGTTTATTGTAGTTTAAAAATATATTGAACAAAAATGAAATTTTAGTATTCTTCAAATATATGGTTATGTGTACATGTATTGTGGGGCAGAATCGAAAATTTTTGAAAGTAAATCTGTAACTTCTAATCGGTTGGTTAGATTTACATAAAATTTACCACAGGCGTAGCAGTGTATAATTTAAAGTTTGTAAGAAGGACTCCACAGACTACTCAGGAGCTACGGGTACTGAAAGTAGGGTAACTCTGACGCAGAAATTTGTATCCGATAGCCAAATTTCTATTTCTTATCCGATTTCAAAACTTTATATATCTTATTAAAACCCTTGAAAAGTCCTATGAAAGACATGCCTACATAACCTACTTATATTTCATTTGTCTCTATTTTGAAAGTTCTTACTGCACTTCTTTCCATATATATCCCAATATTTCGGACCAGTTTCGTTAGATTTTTCAGTAGACACCTTTTCTTTTTTCTCTAAAATAAAATTTTCCTTAAGAACATATAAGTGATAGGTATATTTAAAAAGAAGAGTTTTAAAATAAAAACGGGGTTAAGTACAAATCCTTTCGAATTTGACCTAATTTGCATCGAAATTTTGAATTTAGCTTATATGTTCTAAAATCCCAAAGTATAGTTCTACAAATAAAATGCTGTTCGAAAACTCCGATATATTCTAAAGAGTCTGCCAATGTCATTTTCCAGACCTGCAAAAAAAAAATTTGGCTTTATGGGCAAATCCTAATCTTAAATTTTTTTACAATTAACCATTTCAAAAGATGAATCAACATTCATCTAAAATTTCATTAGGATGTCTTAACTAACAAAGATTTTATTACCGATATTTATTCCCAAAAAAAAAAGTAAATTTTATGCAAGTACTATTTCATTATTTCCAAAGTTTCAGTAAGTGTATTCATATGCTTAGGAAGTTGTGTAAACATCATCCAAAGATGTTAAGAATTTACAAATACTTGTTACTTAATAATAACTCTTTTAGTCAAAATAGTGTTATTCATATTTTTTTATAAAAGATATTTGGTTTATTTAAAAATTAAAACTAATTTCCTTGATATCGTGAATATGGCTTCAGTGAATAGGAAAAAAGAGAACATCTTCCAATGACAAACCTACGTTAAATTCATTGGAAATTGTCCGAATTTACACTAATTCTGAATCAAAAGTTCAGGACCATATTGACTTCTTTGGATGTTCTTTTTTTGGTTGGTTATTTCTCCAAGAACCAACTTTTTATAAACGTTTTAATTTAATTCCAAAAATCACATAAATTGTGAACTAAATTTTTTCAAATAAATTTATTTTTCTGGGTGACGTAATTTTAATTATATGTAAAAAAAATAGAGGTAATATGTACTTGCTACTTTAAAGTTTAATACGTCACGAAAATTTCCAAAACTATTGTACTATTATGGAGGTTAAAAAGTCATAACTACGAGTAAATAAATAATTTGTTCCCGTGACCAATGCTAGAAGACGTGTTTGTGCTAAAAAACGCAATAAGTGCAATGTTTTATAAAGTTATAAACTTTAAAGTGAATGAGAAACAAAAATTTGGCAAGCAGTTAAAAATTGTCTATGTCAGAAATATCCTATTTTGAAGCCAAATATCTCCGCTCCTAAGGGGTATGTGGGGCCTCACTTCCAAACTTAATATTTATGCACTCCTCTATACTCTTAATCCGACCAGCCGATAAGGAGTTAGAGATTTAATTCCAAAAAATTTCGATTCTACCCCACTGTGCAAAGTTTTCTCTTTCATTAATGTTATAGTTCATTTGAATGAAAATTTTATGTGAATTTACTTCATTTTCTAGCTACATGTATGGAATATTTATATTATATAGTATGTAGGATAGTCTGTATATTGAAAAGTGGTTTTTCATTAACTAAAATAGTTATTATTTTACTCTATTAAATAGTAAACTTGTTGATTCATTATGTATACTTGTTTAGTGTTTTGCAAATTTGTTAGTCCTTATACTTCTACTTAGTTCAGTTTATGATATAACAATTGTGGTAAGAAAAATAGTTTTAGAAAATAAACATCGACTGTTTTATGAATTTTAAACGAACTTTTAAAAAATATTAACTGCACTTTATAAGAAATTATTAGGAATACTTTTAGAGTGGTGAAAGGTTTCCATGGAAATACTTATAATTTTTTTTTTTTTATACGAAGGATATTTATTTTTACTTTGTTTATAATTAAGTAATTAAAAATAACTCAATAAAGTACAAAACAAGTACTTAGTTCTATTTTAAGCGATATTTCTTGCGTTTTGATTGGGCAGCATACGCACCATGACAAAATAAAACATTTTCATTATAAACTCACAGCTTTCTGTAACCAACTTGGGTGAAAAATTATTGGCATTTCTATACATAGCATATCTGGGAACTTCTAAAAGTAGATATATCATAACTCAGCCGACGGATTTTGGTTTTTTATACATTTCTTTGTCATATCGTCGTTTTCAGAGAACTGATTTATCATTATTTCACTACCCCATCTACAACAATTCAAACAATATACTAAGGGAACAATAAACTTATATGAGCCATTATAAATTTTTTTAGGCCTTCAAAAAAATGATGTCACGTTAAAATAAATTGAAAATTCGCGTTAACCATTTCGTGCAGGGGGCGTAAAAGTTATAGTGTTTAAGTTGAACATATAAAATTTTTTATAAACTAGTAGTTTATGTATAATTCTGGTAAAAATTACGTGTAACATTAAAGCCTACTGAGTTATTTAAATAAAATTTATGATATTTTCAACATTTCATGGTATTAGTGTGGCACATTTTTGGGGTTCATAGTAAAATAAAAAAAAAAAAAAATCTTTATAAAAATGTGTTTCGAATAGAAATTATTTCTCTATATCTATCACGAAAATATATTTTATTAGAGTTTATTAACAAGAAATACTATTTAATATTGTCATCTTTATTTAACCAAAGTACATTTTTTTGATCCATGAAATTGTTATCTTTTAAAATTTTTTGATGCGCATTAATCATTACAAACAACACCTATTTATGTCAATTACCATCAATATCCTGCTATCTATGCGATGTGCTTTAGCAAAATCTGTTTTTACAAAAGTCAAAAAATTTAACTTAAATATATGGTCACAATAAATTATATTTATTGCCATTCTTATATCTATGTATCTAAGATTTATGCAAATTGCATTTTAATATAAAAAATACAAAGCAAAAAGTGGAACATTTACGTAATTATCAAAAATCTATAGAATTTTCTTATTAAATTAATTTTTAATGCTTCTTTATTGTTCACGTAGTAATCCATGCTATTCTATACGAAACTGTGAGTGTGACTCGCGAAAACCCGTGTTTTTGAAAATTTTTCGCTTTTGTTTTCCAAACTATCTACTACGTTGACTATTTTGGGCACATCAATGAGATGTAGCGCAAAATACGTCCAGTTTCTATTTCAAATTTTGTATTCAGTCGAGAAGCGCACGAAGCCATGCCCCAAAAATAAAAAATAAAAAAATAAAAAATTTTGTCATCAAAATTCACTGTCGAAAGTCTGCAGAACAAAAAAGACTAAACCTTCTTATACACAAAGTACGATTAGTTTATATAAGATCGAATGAGATCAAAAAGTATAAATTCGCGAAGAAATAGTGTAGAAGATTGGGAAAAAGTCAAGTAATTTTTATCCAATTTTTGAACTTTGAACAACAATCATGACTATAAAATGAAATCTGTGGGTAGTAAAATTATGCACTCTATTAGATTAAAGTCTTGTAAGTTCGGATATGTAAACCATTTGTTTAAAATATCACGAAACTTATTATCGATTAAAATCAGTTTTAGCCGGGTTGCAAATTTTCGATAGTGGCCAATATATTTACTTGCACTTTCTAAAGGGATTTTAAATCGATTTACCAATAACTGAATTTTAATAATAATAATTGAAGTTGTATTGGCTTGATCGAATTTGATACACTTACCATCAATTTTAAATTGTCCATAGAATACAAATTTGCTATATAGGGTGATCTATATAGCATTTATGTATGTAGTATTTATAGCTCATTATATATCCAATAATTATTTAATATTTACTATGTGTGGAGGATAATACTCCCCCAGACGTACCCATTCCGACAAAATCTTATGACTTTCATTGTAGTAGGGCGGTCCATTTAGACCATTTTTCAAACTTTAAATAAAACATTTAAAATCGAATTAGATTTTGGAATTTTTAACACGATCTGTAAGAACATTCCCTACCATTTACTTTTTAAAGAAAATTAATTCAAATGTTGAACGCGACTACACTATATATAGTCCATTCGGAAGGTCCAATTTTTGCTATCGGAATCGCGTAAGTAACATTGACTTCCAAGTCTTGAATTGTAGCTGGCTTATAGGCGAAGATTTTTTACTTAACATACCCGTAAAGGAACACTATGTGTGATACCACATAGTGTGCCGTAAGTTGACAGATCCGGAGCACGAAATTCGCTACTCAAAATAAAGCCGTTCTTTCGTGCGCTGTATGTGCCGTTTCTCAATGAATTGGATTTTATAAGCCTTTACAATAAGATATTGGTGTAAAATTCGCTGTTTCAAACGAGAGACCAAAATTCTATGCAACCGTATTTAATCAATTGGCTACGGCCTTCACCCACACTATCCGCTGGATGTGATCTACAGGGTTGCATACCATCCAATGCACTGAGACTGAGATTTTGGGATTGTATTGGCAATAAGAACCTCGAAAGTTCGGTAATGTACACCACAGCGATGTTGCAAAGTCAGATAGAAAATTGGACCTTCTTAATGAACCACCTTCATCAAAGGCTCGGCCAACATTTTAATTAAATTGACTTTAAAAAGTAAATGTCAGAGAATGTTCTTTCAGATCATAATAAAAATTCCGACATCCAATTAAATTTTAAGTTTTATTTCTTCTTTATTCTTAAGATATGCGGTTATTATTATTTACTTTGTATGATGGCTATGAATTCCCATGGCCTAACTGTCCAGTGCTCATCTCAACTGTTGAATTTGATTATAAAATTATTTTCTCAAAATCTTAAGACTTAATTTAGAAATGATTAGATCCGCAGTGGCAACACCGATTATTACTGAAAAAAATTTTTGGATCCACTGATTTTTTGCATTTTTAGCAGACTGTATTTTTGGTTATTTTAAATTTGTATTCTAAATTTTGTTCTATCTAAAGTTATGCTTTCAAGATGTTTTAGTGAACATACATGAATCGGAGTTATAATGGAAAACTACTTTTTCCGGTTGTTTTTTCATAAAATCCCTGTTTATGAACCGGTTTTACCCATTTTTATAACAAAAATATAGGTCAAATATTATTGAC
The DNA here is from genome assembly GCA_932274085.1 of Protocalliphora azurea. Lineage (NCBI taxonomy): Eukaryota > Metazoa > Arthropoda > Insecta > Diptera > Calliphoridae > Protocalliphora > Protocalliphora azurea. The sequence continues at coordinate 42,235,916 of OW026519.1, forward strand.
AAAATTGCATTCCCCCAGGTGATCCGTTCCGAGCACTTAATCAGACTAACGGACATTAATAAATCTTATTAGAATTTCACAAGTGCACGTATAAATACTTTGTTAGGGCTTAGACGAATATTTCGATATATATCAGATAGAATGACAAATGGAAGTTGGGCATACTCCAGAGCATTTTTGTCTCCTGGAACAAATAATTATGTTTATCTTATAAATAATTATAGGAGGACTCAATGTAAAACAATTAAAAACTTGAAAATACCATGGGTATTTCCAAATAATCATAGGTATTTTTTCGTAATCAAAAAAGTTTTTTCTCAGGCGATAAAATTGTTTTCATTTTAACAAATGTTAATTCTCAGTATTGTAAATACTCAGTACAATTTTTAATCTAATCAAATGATACTTTCATCAAAACTTGACTTGTATGTAAAATTACATACTTTTTTTAAATGGTGTTATAGGTTTTTTTAACACTAAAAGTACAAATACGAACATAAATATTAAAAGGCAAAAATTTATATGGAATCAGTAATATTTATTTCTTAGTATAAAACAAAACTGTTAACGAAAGTAAAGTAAACCAAAATAATTTGCAAATTGGTTTAGTATTTTCATGAAAAATTTATATGAGCTTATTTTTATTATGGTAAAGTTCTAGTAAAATAAAATTTATAAGCAAGCTTTAATTTTGTTCCTAATTATGGGTTTTGTTAATACTAAGATTTATAGAATAATTAAGCTATTAAAGATCATTATTATTAAAAAAGCATTCAAGGTTTTTTGATTTTAGTTTTATGATATCAAATATAGATATTTCTTAGATTTGTTTTATTTTTCTAGATTATTATTACTATTATTTTTCTATTTGATTGATTACATTGTACAACAGATGTAATCAATCACGATTCTTTTAAAAATTTTTGTTTTTCATGAAACTCTTACCATATTTTGATTTTTAGTATAGTAGAAATGAAATTTAAGTTATAGTAAATGTAGTAAAATGTCTTTGTTTTTACCAACTTTTTAACATTAGAAGGCATTTCTGATGAAGCACATCTTGCTTCACTTTCCACATCTGAACGTAATTTAAATTCGGATTTTATGAACACCAGCAAAAAAAAAACGATCAAGTGCTTCTAAAAAGGAACATTTACATCATTTCAAAAGTAGAACTAAGTACATATTTTAAGCTTTTTTGGAAGTTATTAATAATTATTTCCAAAAAAGTGAAAATGAATGTATTTTTAGTAGGAAAAAATAATTTCTAAGAAAATTAAAATTTCACAAATTTAAAGCATTTTTAGTATCTTTTAATAAATCTTAGACTTTTTATTAAAAAATTTTATAAACATAGTTTTGAGAGAAGTATTTCAAAAGTAATGAACAGGAAGCGTAAAAGAAGAATGACAACCACTGTAAAAAAAGAAATTCTAATGATAGCACAATGTTAAAATCATGACTATTTCAGCTCTTTGTCAGTTTTGCTGGGAACGTAGTGTAGTGAAACTAGTTTCATTCAAAGAAATAACTTTACAAATTAATAGTAAACTATAAATATTTATTGATAAACGGATAAATAAAATATATATAATTATTACAAAGAAATGTTTTCCGATAAAAATATTAAAATGCTGGCATTTTCGGAAGAAAATGGACTTCTTTCTGCAGTTATAAAGTCGCCTGCTGTAAAAAAACACTCTTTCAGAGGTGCAATAGTTGCAGGGATATTGAAATATTTTTTTGCAAAACTGAAAAAATTTGGATAACGGGTCACATTGTCTCTTCACCAATTCAGTGGATTAATATATTTAGAGCATTCTGCTTTCTTTAGATAAGACAGCTCCTCGAAACAATTCACAAAAACTTGTTTATTTATGCTTTTAGTACCAAAAAAAAAAAAAAACAAAAAGTTTAAAGCAGTTTCTTCAGAAGATGACGGGCAAGATTATTCATTTCTTTCTTCTGTGCTTTAACGAAATTGTGTGATTTTATTTATAACTATTAAATTTGTATATATTTATAACTATTAAAGTTAATTCTCAAATTATTTCACATTGAAATAAATTAATTACGTTATGTTTCAGTAGATACTTTTCACTACCCTCATTAACACAATTGAACATGAATATATTATATATTTATAGGAATACTAAACAAGCAAATGAAGAATTATTAATTTATATTAAACAATATCTTTAAACGCCTTCAGAATTCTAATTATTCCAAGAATTCTTGAAATATCTAATCATTATCATTCAGTATTAATTGAAATTCAAATTTAATTATCATTATCTTACACTTAAAGTTAAATTTAAAAGTCGTTTAAATATAAAACTTTTGTTTTCGCACACAAAATGTAAAAAAAAGGAGGAATAAATATGAATAAGAAAAGCGTAAAAGTAAAACAATGACAACTACTAATTAAATAATTTATATGCATAAAGTTCTAGGAAAAATTCCTTTGTTTAAATAAATGAATTGACAATAAATTTTTAGTACTATAGACAAGTCACGAGAAATATTGGTATTTAAAAAATAGTAAATATTCCTCCGTATTTTCCTCGGGGTTACTCAATGAGCCAATGAATAATAACACTGACAGGCAAAAAAGAAAAAAATCCTCTCCTAAAGACTAGTAGTTCGAATCTATGGACTTTGAAGTGCTAAACACGAACCTGCTTTCAATTTTTTGTTTTCACCAGGTCAAGATTTTTTTTAGAGGCGTGTATAATATTTTGCCCACTTTGTCATCACACGAGTATATTTCACCATAACTGAAGAACAGTGTACACGATTTATATAAGTGATACATCAAAGGATGCGGACTAAAAATATCTTCAAGCCATATTATCAAATTTTTTATTTGCTCAGTTTTTTTTTTTTTTTGAAGTTGTTTAAAAAATAGTGTCCAAAAAAAAATTTTTTTATACTTAACATAAACCTAGTAGTTCTAGTAATAAAATGAGCCATGTATGTTCAAAATTGGTGCATTAGTTTTATCACAGTTAAGTGAAAATTATTATTTATACCTACAATCAACACAGAAAAACTTATTCGAAAAATGTTTAATTAATTTGTTATTTCATTTTATATTAAAATTTAATTATTTTTATGATTGACTATATTAACATTTTTAATATTTGTTTTATAAAAACTGCTAGCTATTCAAAAAATTCAAAACAAACAGAAAAATACATATTTGGAAATAATAAAATAAAAAAGAGTTTTTTTAAATTATGTATTTTGTAAGTGTAAGGTTTTTAATATTTTTTTTAATTTTATTAAGAATTTTACTTTTATTACAGATATTCCCTTCACTGATACTGGAAGAATAAAAGGTAAATTAAAACGTTTTATATTTTTGTTAGGATTAGCTAAAACTTTGTCAAATAAAGTGGTTTATTTATCTTATTTTTTTTTCAGATTCAATATGTTACGGCGTAACATCCTCCTTTCCCCTTTGTTTGGATTTTTCTTTATATTTGATAGACTCTAAAATTTATGTTACAACATCTTCTCTACCTTTTTATTGGACTATTCTGAAAGGATGATTGCTGCTGTCTGATGACGAGATTTGCGGATATCAAAGTAAAAGTAATATATAAATTTTGTACTATTATTTTGCAATAAGTATTTAACTAAAAGTTTCGAATTTTTATTTTTGTTAATTTTTTATGGTATAGATTTACCTTATTTATGAATCTTATCAATTGATGAACCATTTATTTATATGCAAAAATTCCAATCATAAATATTATTGACTTGATTATAAATTTTAATTGAAATTCAAACAAAAATCGATTATCCTCATTTAATTAATGTTAGCAATTTCGTAACTGAAATCGATTTTTATTTTTGAGTGAAGTGGAGTTAGACTGTTTAACGAATTGACGAGCTAAACAAGAATTTGTCTCTAATATTTTTTGTATCACGCACGGATTTTTTATTGGAATAACTTAATAACATACATATATATATATATATATATATATATATATATATATATATATAGATAGATTGATTGAGACAACTCATATAGATCACAATTATCTTCAGGTAATCTTAACATTAATTTTTTATCCGGTAAATATTTTGATAATTAAGGGGCAAACTTCTTCCAATTTTTCATGAATAGTTGATATTTTTTGCCACTTATTTTCGAATAACTCCGAAAATATTGAGCCGATAAAAAATAACATTAAGATGAGTAAAAGAATAATTTTCGTTTGCATCTTTTTGTGTTCCAACTGTCTAAATTTCATTTCAATTTATATGTATATATATATATATATATATATATATATATATATATACATGCATGTGTACATATTTATTTTTTTTTTTTGAAGAAGGAGGAGTTTTTTTTTTTTGCCAACAAGTGTAATTTGAATTTTTATAGAAATTTATTTTATAAAAAATATATATATATATATATATATATATATATATATATATATATATATAAAAGCGAGACCCTTTTATATTGATATACCCCTTCTGCAGTCAATTAAATGTAAAAATTTTAGAGAATGGTTTTTGGGAATTTAGCATTAATTAATAAAAAAAAGCTACGAATATTTCTTCGTTCGCTTGTCTCTTAAAAAAAGAAATTGTTCAAGATGGCGCGGTAGAAATTCAAAATAAATTTATGTATTTCATGGTTGACTGAACGGAATGTTAATATTTTGTGTAAGTTTTGTTAATATATTCAAAAGTTGGAAAAATAAGTACATGAATTTTGTATATGAAATTAGCGAAAGTCCGAAGAATTTATTAAATAACGGGTAATGAAAGAGAAAAAAAATTAACAAAAAATAATTGTAGTAAAGGGATGTAAAAATTTAACTATTTTGATTAGAAATGAACTACACAGTATTTTTTTTTTTTTTTTTAACTTGTGGAATTAAAATGAAAATTTGGTGTTAGTTTGAAATAAACTAAAATATTTAAATATAATTTTTGTAGCTTCTACTTGTAAATTTAACTCAATCCTTTTATGTATTTATTTGTCTTAGCAATTTCTGACTTTCATAAAATAAAATATTTTATCTGCTTCTTTACTATTAACTTTCTTTAAAAACAACTCATTCTTTAAATTATATTGTGTTCATTCTTCACTTTATATGTATCTGTGCTAACAAATAAAATTTTTTAATTTAAAGATTGTTTGAAAAAAAAAATTATTTAATTGACCATGACTTTAAGTAAATGCCTTTGAAAAATTAAATAGAAAGGAAAAAATCTTTGCAAGCAAAGAGTAATATAAAGAGAATATTCCATTTATTGCCCTGTTGATTGCAAAATTATTCAACAGTACTTGAAATTATAAGTATTTGCAAAAAACGAAAAAGGAAAATTTATGATTTTTAAAATATCTTGTAAGTTGAAATGTGTGGTAGGAGTTTTTTAAAAAATACATAATTTTAATTCTGGGAATTATTTTTTACTTATTAACAGTTTATTAGTTTTTTATTTGACCTTCATATTAGCATTATATTTTAACATTATTGTGTCACATAAAGTGTACGGTTAAATAAAGTACAACATATAACTTTCGTAATAAATCTTTCATTTACTTTTTTTGACCACAATCTGTGTTGCCAGTTTAGCATTTATATGGCTAAATGTTTTTATTTTGCTTTTGGTTTGAAATTTAATTTTTTATTTCAGTTTTTAGCTTTTTTAGCCTTTTATATTCTTAAAACTGCTTTAAAAAAGCCAAAATGTTAGTGTTTCAACAACGAAGAAAATCATTTCACATTTACTATTACTAGTTTTATTTTTATAGAATCATTCTTTATTCATCCTTATCCGTACAAAATATTACCTTTTTTTTATTCATCATTATCCAAATCAAAAATAACTTTGGAGTTACTATTAAGTCACTGAATCGATTATTGTAATATTTTTTTAATATATTTCGCTAACCATGAGAACTATGTATGAATATGATTAAAAAATAAAAATAAAAACAAAAATTAATTATAATTTAAAAATGACGAAACGTTGGGTAAATTTTTCATATGAAACAACATAACCAAAATATTTATGGATTTTTTTGAACGATTTTTCATTGGGTCATTTTTACAATGTCTTTAAAAAATATCAAAATATTTTCCATGCTTTATAAGATTGAAAATGATAATCAAAGTTTAGAATTTCGACTTCATTACATATAACAAAAATTTTAGTTTGATATTTTACACGATGTAATATTTTATATAAATTTAGAAATTGTTGGTAATGGTGACGTAGCACTTTTTTGTAAACTCTCTTAAAAATGTTATTTTGTCATAAAATATAACATTATCAAAATCATTTTTTTTTGTGCAAATAAATGCCTAATTCATAAATAGCTTCAATCATATTTGAAGTATTCAATTCCAATTAAGAAATCCATTTTCATGATCTACAAGAAATTTGGCAAAATTTAAACCTGCTTTTGTACAAAGTGTTAATGCAAAATGAATCCTGGAGTTAACATTATTACAATATCTTTTTATGTGAGTCACATTTTTGTGAGTCATATCTTTTAACAAATGTCACATAAAGAATTAAAAATATGCTCTCTCTTTAAAATCCATAAAATTCTAAATAAATATGGTCATGGTCGTATATTTATGATGATTGATTTAAATATGCTTACTAAATTATAATAAAATAATTCAATTTTATTATAATTTGTTAGGTTAAATAATTCAATACTGAAACTATTTTTTTTAATTAAAAAAATCCTAATATTAAAAAATATATATTTCTTTGGATATTCTTTTTTTAATGGAATTTAAAACAAGTTCCAACAAGTTCCAATTTAAAAATACGATCCATATATTTATATATCAGATTACTGCGACTTTTTGCCACTTTTGAAATATTAGAAAAAAATATGCAGTACCTCATATTAGCAATTTGTTGAGAATTATTTAAAAAATTTAAGGTATGGACTAATAATTTGTTATATAAATATTAAGATTTGTGCGATTAGAACTTGCCACGCTTACCTTAAAAATATTTTTTATTATAATAAAATTTATAAAAATATGTTCGAAATTAATAAAAAATATATATATATATTTCAGTATGGGAGTGGCAGTGATTCTACTCTCTCATCTTTAGTGGGAATGTTTAGGCCCTTGTCTACTAACAGAATATACATTTTCAGTCCAATATCTCCAAAACTTGATTTTGTCTAAAATTGTGCATGGATGGGGCATTTTCATTTACAGTTGCGAGAAGAGAGAAACAGAATAGTCAGTCATCGTAATTTCAGTTCCCTTATCTATAGGTATCCAGAATGTAAAGAATTTACATAGCCATACATTTTACATCTTTGATAATGGGTATAAAACATATTCTAAAAATAATTAAATAAAAGCTTTTTTTTTCTGAAAAACGAAATTTTATAGTAACAACTAAGAAAGTTATATTATGTTACGAATCCATTACACCCATCAACTGCAAATTTTTTGTGCCACCTTAATTTAACCTTTTTTTGCACAGAAGTTACGACGGGCTCTAGTATTTAATAAATTCATAATGAAGAAACACCAACTAAATATTGAGTCGATTAAGTAACGTCACTTTTTTTGTTTAAGTAAAAAAATTATCCATCATTAAGAAAAAATATTAATTACATGATATTAAAATAAAAAGAAAATAAGTAAGAGTTCAAGCCGTAAAAAAACTATCATAAACATCGATTAAATCATGAAAAATTATTTATAATTATTATTCCGGTTAATAAAAAGCTAACATTTAATTTCGCAATTAATAAAACATTTAAGGTTTATGTTGAATGACAAAATGATTTTAATACCGGCAAACACGCCTTATATATTCCTAATAAGAAATAAGTTTATATTTTCAAAGACTACAACAACCACAAATTATGTTTAACACTTACTGACAAACTTTTCTTTGACAAAGCCATATAAAGCAGAAATTTTCAAATGTAAAGTGTAAGCTTGTGAATAATTTAATGTTTGCCATAAAAATTATGAAAAATATATAATGTTTATTAAAGAAATGTGAAAATTTTATAGTCATCATTAATAAAAAAGCAGTAGCAGCAGTTCTTAAATGATACTTTTACAGAGCGTTTTATTCCCTTAGTCTGTATGTTGGGTGTAAATAATATTTAACACATTTTTTCAAGTGTCCAACATAATGGTCATAAACAATTTTTATTTAGTTCTCCTACTCCTCTACAAAATAACGACAATATGAATCTATGACATAAAGAATAAATTTTGTAATAAATTATTGAAAAAAAGGGAGGCATACAAAAAGGAATACATTTAATAAGACCACATACATACATAGTCATTTGTTTTTTTTTTTTTTTTTTTTGTGTATAACGTAGCATTTAGGCTATTGGTAATAAAAAAAACTAGTTAATATTCTTCATTATATGTAATTAAGTTTAATAGTAACAGAAGCAACATTAAAATTCTGTTTTTGAAAATGTTTTTTTTTTTTCAAAAATTAAAAAAAGTATCCAGTAGTTTTTTTATAACTAATACTACCGAATTCATACAAAATATGTGCTATTTTTTAGAAAAATTTTCCAGTGGTAAAACAATTTTAGTTTTTAACTTTAAGAGATTAGTAAAGTAAAATGTAGTCGGTACAAGAAAAAAAAAAATCGAGAAAAAGCTTTGTACAAAGTATTTGAAAATACACACTTAAAGTATAATAAAGTAAAGATTTCAATAAATTCAATTATGTGGGTTATGTACAGTGTTTCCAGGAGATGAAAAAAAAGAGGCTAAATTGTACTTTATAAAAGGTCAAAAAAGGCTTATTGCCACAAAAAGTAAGGCCAGAGAAAAATATTTATTTTTATCATTTAACTTATTTTTTTCTTTTAATTAATTTTTGATATTTTATTAAAAATGAATACAGAGAACCGCTGTTAGCAAAATTACTCCATGAAAAATCGCCCACAAAATTTCCACAAAAATATAGATTATATTTTATACGAAAAATATTTTTGAATTATTTATAATTATTCTTTGATTTAAAATTTTCAAATTTTTGGACGACTTTCACTTTTTTAAGGATTTTATTATTATTTTAGTTTCTATGATTAATGGTGTATTAAAAAATGCTTATAATAAATAACTAATTAAGTAAATTAAGTAAAGTTTTTATATTTACTTTCGGGAAGGAAGCACAACAGGCGAAAAATTTTGTAAAACATAATAACAATCTCATTTTTTTTTTTTTTGCAAATTAATACACAAAAATTCTTAAATTGAGGGTTCTGTAAAAATAAAATAAGTAAGAGCAAATAAGAAATGTTCTTTTTTTTAAATGCTGGAAATTTTGCCATTTTAAGGCAATTTTAAGAATCAAAAAAGCTTGAAGCTAAACTGAAAATTTTGAGAATAAAAGCAAAATAAAAAGATTTGTTCTTAAAAAGGCAAACTGGCAACACTGGTAATGTATAGATACTGCGAAATCATATCTGCCTATTAGTAGTTTCTGTATCTGAGACACAAAAAGATTGCTATAAAAGGACTAATAAACACCAAAGAAAAGTGTTTGGAGAGGTCTATAAAAACTTCTGTTCAACAGCACAATGGTTCTGTGGTATTCTAGACAAATTTAGCAACTACTCACTATTCAAAAAAACGCAATCGAATGATACAATGCATCTATATGTTTGTTTGTACCTTATAGACAGCTGGAATAGTTTTTTAAATATTCACAGCATTACGAGGGTGCCGAAAATATACCCTCATACAAAGAAAATATTAATTATCGCATATCTTAAGAACTATTATAACAAAAGTCTTAAAGTTATGTGGAAATAATTATCTTATCAAGTTCAACAATTGATATGTAAATAGGGCGGGCAGAGAATGGTAGCCCCAATTGAAAGAAAAAAAACTAATTAACGTATAAGTTAAATACTGTTACAGTAAAGGTCTTAAAGTACCTTTCTTATCAACTAACAAACTTAAAATGGGATGTATAGAACTAGGGGAAATGGTACCTCCTATACGACTAAAATATTAAATACAGTATATCTTAAGAACTATTACAGTGAAGGTCTTAACATTTTATAAGAATAAATTTTTCATCAACATCTATAATATAAGATGAAAATGGAACGGGTGGGAGCAGGGGGAATGATACCCACCACGCAAAGCAAATGCTCTTAATGTATATCTAAACAACTATTATGGTGAGAGCCCTCAAATTTTGTACGAACTATTTTCTTATTATGTTGCATTGACGAAACAAATATAAGACGGATAAGGATAGGAGGAAGAGTAGCCCCCACATAAACAAATATTAATTTTCGCATATATAAAGAAGTAATAATTCATATACAATTTTGAATAGGGCGACAAAGTACAAAGAAATTATTAGTTATTACATCAAAAAGGATAGTAAAGCGTACCGGGATAAGCTTGTATAATATATATTTTATTTCTAAAGAAGTAAATCATTAAAATTGCCCGGTGATTCATCATACTGAGAGGTACTAGGGTCTGATTAAAAGATAATTAAAGAAGACCAAAATAGATAACAAAGGTTGCCAAGATTTTCAGAATAAGTGGCGAAGAAGATATTTTAATATATAAAATTACTATACGAAAACTAATGAGTGATGATAGGAAAATGACCCGAAAATTTTATGAATGCAAAGCAGAATAACAATTTTTTTATCATCTTTAATATAAACATATTACAGTTTAGTTAAATAAAGTTTTAGTTAAGATTTAAATGTAGATTCTCATTTTATGAAAAAAGCAAGTTGGTTTTTTTCTATTGAAATAGAAAACATATATAATTTAACATAGGCTGAAAAAAACAGTTCAAAATATTGAATACCATTTAGACTTTAAAATAACCTCATTATGCATTTTTTTGCTGGTCCATTACATTTGACAATATATTAGAAAATATTTGATATTCTGGAGAAAGTTACACAATTTTTTCACAATATAAAAACAAATAATTCATATCTTAGTTTTTATTTTGTTCCTTGTGGAATTTTTAATAAACATAATTAATAAAAACACCTACATATCAAAACCTGATTTTTTTACAATTTTTTTCCAAATCAGTTTTTTGTTACATAAAATTTTAAAAATATTTTAAAAATTCCTTGAATTCGTAGAAGTTCTATTTTATGCAAACTAATGGTACGATAAAAACTGAAACACATCTTGAATCCTGAAAGCCTTAACTAGCATTTAATTACATTTGTTATTTAATTCTAAAATAATTTTATTGATTTGTTTCCACTAGACAGTTCATTGCACGACACTCAGTGATTCGTTCATATGTTAACACAGCACGAAAAATAAAAAAATAAAAAATAAATAAATTACGAAATTGCTTATATTAATTAAATTTTTATTTGATTTTGCTCCAATAACCAGAATGATAATATCAGTTAACTAATATACATGATCTTGGCTAAAATTTCAATTAATTTTTTTAATCAAATTAATTAGAATTATGACAGTATGACAGTATTCTAAAAAATAATTAAATCCTTCCTTCAATAAAAACGCACGGACTAAAATACAGTTATTTATTGAATTATTAAAAATATTTAGATAACAAAATATAAGGCAAATTAAACTAGAAATATATTGAAACTCAGAATTAGATTGAGGGAAAGGAAACTTGGTACATATACCGATAATCACGTATAAATCAGATGTAACTTCAAGTATCTCATGAAGCTCACACGTGTTTATACGTGACTTTTAAAAGAATTTATAAGACGCTAAGACATAACCATATGTCAAGTTTCATTTCCTTCTACTAAATTTTGGTGTTATACACGTACTTAGTTAGATTTTACAATAATGTGTAAATGTATAATGTATAAATCTATGTAATATAATTCACTATAATGATTATAAAATGTGTACATTTTAAAGTATGTAACGTTTGTAGTTATATTTAATTTCCGAAAACTTAACAAGAAATTGTTAATCTCTGCGGGACGTTAAAATAAAGATCATATCAAGACGAATCCAAACTGTCAAACTACACATAAGCACAATTTTTGCTTATCTGCTGAAGTGAAAAGTTTCATGTGTTTTTCAATCACCTGGATACTTTTTTGGCACCTTTTTTAAATGGAACTAAATGTGATATATTAATTCCAAGAAACTAAAACTCTTAAAAACTAAAGATAGTGATAAAGTTAAGAACTATTTAAAACATCAAATGCAGAATCTTTTTGGACTGGACTGGGAAAATTAAAAAACAGATTTTATGGATCCTTTTATCCTAATTTATTTTTTTACTTTAGTTCACAGCAGTGCCTCACTAATGGAAATTTGTAAAACTGGCGTCGGAGTGAAGACCTCGTACAATAGTATAGAAGTTTAATATTTAATATTCATAAAATGTTAATTATTTTTATAAAAAAATCTTTATTTTTTAATAGTAAAAATTATTATAAGTAAATTATTTTATTATTAGTTAATCAAGTTAATTAGTTTTTCTTAAAATATAATATTTTTTGTTTTTCATTTTATCAAATAAATACATTTTAATAAGTTTTTTTAGATATTGAAGAAGTTTGCCACTTTTTTCCAAAAATCCCCTACTTTGGCGACTTTATGTTTTGAAATCCACTTTTTTGGACACTTTTTAAAAATTCTCAACGGTAACGTTCTCTGACACCTGTTTCATTTCGTTATGGATCATATTATCCTATATGAGTTCCATTGCGACTTAGGGTACGCAGACATATAACATATGTCTGAACAAAAAGTCAAAAACAATCAATATGAACTTACTTTTTATACATATATAAATAATTTTTAAGAACAACTTTGACACAATCTGGTATTACTATTATTTTAACGACAGATTGAACCTAAATAGTTGAAAATGGTTGGAAGTTGACTTAAAGTTATTTTATTTTACATTTTTTAGTAACACATTTTTTTTTTCTTTATATTTTTTAAGAGCTATCGATTTATGCCAAAAAATTTGAAACTGATTATAAACTTAATTGCTCTAATCTATTATTAATTAATTAAATATCAATATAGAGTTAATTAAAAAACAAAAATATTTGATATACAAACTTAAGAACGATAATATAGATGGCTTATGTGTCGATTTAATGATATCTTTCCATTTACCCGATATCCGTCCATCTATTTGTAATCAAACTACAGATTGCAATTTTAAAAATAAATTAACGAATTTGGGCATATAACTTTCTATTGGGTCAATTAGAAACCTTATTTAAATTTGTTATGGTAGGCCCATTATATCATCTAGACGCTATAAAAATGTATTCCCCGAATATAGGTTTAGTCCTCATAAATGCTTTAAATATGAAAATGTTTATAAATCTTTGTACCAAATTTTATGACGACCAGTCCATAATTGATCATAGCTTCCATATAAACGCCACTTCCAAAAATAGTCCATAATTAACTATATCTCAAATATAACGCCCACTTCCGGGAATCGCCAATATATAAATATTAGATCAATACAATATTTTCACAAGTATGTTTTATAGAAATACACATTACACTTATTTGGTTCGTTATTGGCCAAGACCCTCTTTGGAATCACTTTGATATACATAAACATTCGTAGTTTATTTTGTCTAGTTTGTAGCATGGTCAGCTTTGTGACCTATGGCATAATATTACAAATGTAATATGTATTAAAATTGCCGCTATTATATTAATAATAATAAAATAATAAATTCAATAATAAATGATAAATGACTTTAACATTCATAAGCATTTAAATCTAACGTCTTCAATCACAAGTCAAAGGTGATCATTAATAATAATATTTTTCATTTTTATTCACTCTCTGGCTTCTCTGGCTGCTCTGTCTCTGTGAAATATTATTTTATTTCATCACGTGATATTAAAAAGTTTTCGCACTACTATTAAGCACCTCTGCAACAATACTTTCCGGTGAGTTGAGTGGGAAAATGAGAAATGAAATTTATGAATTTCAAACAATTAAATAAAAATTAATGGTTTGTTATTAAAAAATAATTATGACAAATGCAAACAGACAAACAAACCAGTCAACCGACAATATAAACAACAGCACGAAAAAAATATGTGAAGAGTCACCATTCAGTGTTGTATCCTTGACAAAATGGTAAATATAATAAAATAAAAAAAAAACTGAAAAGAAAATAACAACAATAATAACGAAAATAAACAATAAACGTTAAATATTAAATACATATGTAGGTATATTTTATTTGTGTATGTAGATGTAAGAGTAAATATTAAGCCAAACAAAAAACAATAATGAATATTTATTTATGAAACTGAGAAAAATTGTGTTAAACACGCACATTATTGATAAGAAGTGTGGTTTTACAGGAAAAAAGGAGTTTTTGTAAACTACATAATGTCGATTTTTTTTTTTTTTTTTTTTTTCATTATGTTCGTTTTAACCCTTGTTATGCTAGAGGCATAACTGCATGAATTTCATCTATACAGTAAACTCATTCTTAAAATGTATTTTATTTCGAAACTTTAAAAATATATTGGTAAAATAAAAAAATAAATTTACTAAATTACTTAACTTGAGCCTGATTAAAATTAGTTCATATAAGGCTTTTATAAAAATTTTAAAACCATTTACCTCCTGCTAAGGTTTAAATTCTGAAAACCCCAGCTACTTAAATAACAAAAAGTGAAAACTAAAGTAACACTTACCCGACATGGCAGATATGCGTGTGTACCAATTTGTGTTGTAACGTTTGTTGTGGCATAGCCATCTAAATAGGGTTCCACAAATGCTGAAGTTGATGCTGATGAGACAAATGTTTCTAATGACGGCGCCTCTGCCTGTACCAGCGCCGACGTTATCGCTGAGGGCGACGAAGCATATAATGTAGCCGAGGAAGATGTTAAAGATGGAGACACTGAATTAATATTACTTATACTACTACTAGTACCACTACTACTGCTGCTACTGAAATCGTTACTACCACTGCCGCCACTATTATCATTACTGTTTGTATATTGTGGTGATGATGCTAAATCAAAATTTCTGATGACATCGGCATGACTGGTTGCTGTTGTAGGTTATAAATATTAACGCAGCACACGCAAATATACCAGATAATTGTGGAAGTATACAAAGAAATAAGGAGAATGAAAACAAATTAAATTTTTTTTATATTGTTTTATTGTAATTATATTTTTTAGAGAAAAATTAAAATTTATTTTAATAGTACAAAAATATTCTAGGAACATAAACAATTATTAAAGAAAGGAATATTTATGGAATAATAACATATTTTTATGGTTTTATATAAATTATAAGAGCGAATTTAAGAGATGAAAAAAGCTGAATAAGCTATTGATCTTTTGAAATAGCAATCATGCCTAAATTTTAAGATGAGAAGAAAAGTTATAGAGGAAAACATTGAAATTATTCTTTAGACAAGGGCTAAAGAAAAAAAAAAAAAAAAGGCTAACGATGGTATTAATATAATACTTTGTATTAAACAAGATAAGAATATTTATTTGTATAAAGCTATATATGATTTATCAGCTTCAGATTTCTGACGTTTTGAATTTTGAGATTTCTTGACTATAATATAATTTTGCAAATATAGATCTAGTTTCGCAAGACCTGTCGCGTCAATTATTTTGAGGTTTCTACAGATTCACAGAATTTAATGTAAATGCAGAAAAACTTCCGATTCCAACACATACTTCTGCTGTGAGAAGAATCACTTTATAATATACAATTCAATAGTAAAACTTCATTCAATTACAACACCAAAGATGACTAGTTAGATCAAAACTATACAACTAAGGTTCTATTGAAAACTGTTGATGCATTTTATTAGACTTAACAAAATAGATAATAAATCCAAAATTTTAAATCATTCATCAGCAATATCAGTAAAACTCAGCCATTTGAATCTAAAAAAAATACGAAAAAATAAGTTAAACTTTCGTAGATTTTTACATCTTTTAGATTCAATCTATTAACCAGCTGATAGAAATCATAGGAAATTCATATGTTTTATAACAAATAACCGTTTTACTATATGGTGAAAAGTTATGCTCTGATCAAAAATGAAACCTAAAATGAGACTTCCCAGTCAAAATGGCGTTAAAGAAGTTTAAAGTGCAAAAATTTTACGCACTTTTTAAAATTTTCACCAAATTTTTAAATTTTTTCCACACTTTTACAAGACCAGATGTTACTTTAGATCATTGAAAAGTATATGCAAAAAAAATCTTCTTAATGGTTAAAATTGCTAATGTGAAAAAAAGAACTAAGATATTTGTACCGTCTATAACGAAATTCTTCTCTAAAAACATGCTTCCCTTGCTGAAAACTACCGATAAGTCGAAATTGCGTTAATGATGTCAAATGAGAGCATTTTATTTGCTACATAATAAAATTAAGGTGGCGTCAAATTAAGGACTTGTAATTGTAAGGACAAAAAAAAATATTCTTAACGCCAAAAATCAGTCCAATATATTTTGTATTTTAAAATAATAAAATCTATTTTCCGTGCAAAACTTATCACTAAATTTTGCGAAAATTTACTTTTGAAAAAACTAAAATTGCGCTATATTTTTACTATATTTATCAAACCAGTACAGGTAATTATTTATTTTTTTTTAGCAAAATATCCCAAAATATACCTATCAATTTTTGATATTTACGAAATTGTGCAAGAAATAAAATTAAAAATGTTTTTCTTCAGTGTACTTTGATAAATACTAAAAATTGAGTGATAGTTTTTTTTTTTGACATGTGCTAATAGCATTTTAAATGTTTTATGAAATCACAGTGTTTTAGTTTCGATAAAGTGAACCTCTATTTTGAAGATGTTTTTGGAACATTCAACTTTAAACCTCCACAACTTTTGCGCGTATTAATAACAACATTTAATTAAACAGACCTGGCATGCATAAATATTCATTAGTAAGACCACAAATAGAAATGTCAGAAGAAAAAAATTTTGAACAGTTTTACTCAAAATGTTTGAAATTCCTAATAAACAGTTTTTAGATTATGATATAGTTGGTGACAAATTTTGTCGGTTAATTTCTAATTTCCTACATATTAATCAGTTTTCCTTAATAATGTTATCATTTAGTCGCCAATTGCTTCGTTTTCAACCTCTTGGCCACTTTTTTGTCCCTATTTTAAAATGGAACTAAATGGTCATCACTTTTGGAGACTATGTGCTAAATGAGGAAAAACTAAGTTGTGTGAAATTTCTCGAACTATTATATAATAATTACAACGAAGAAATTAATTATTTTTAAATTGTTTCACAATATGTTTGAAATAAAATAAAAAAAATAATTATTCGGATAAATAATGTTTTCCGGCATAGAATAAATAACATTTGTCGAAAACTCATACACTCGAATTGAACAATTTGAGGAATTTTTTTTTTTTTTTTTTTTTTTTGAAAATAATAATTTTAAAACTGAACAACAAAAGATTATATTTTTTTTAGAAAAAATTTTATAAATAAGGACTGCGCACAAAAAATTAGCGCACAATTCAAGGCTTATAATATTTATTGCATTCAAAACGAAATAGTATTATTAATTTGCTTACATTTTTTGTTACTCTTAACAACCATGTGATAGTTTTGTTGTAATAAGAAAATTTTTTATTTCTTTAAATGGGGATTAAAAAAAAATAAACAAAACGCGTAATTTAAATTTATGACATCAACCGATTTTCGGCATAAAACAATTGCTAGAAGTGTAGATCTGTCGAGAAATACTGATATTTCGAGAATAAAAAATATCAAAAAAAAAAAAAAAAATATATGACCGCAAAAAATATAGCATGAATTTAAAAAGAAAATCCCTTCATCTCGAAGGAGGGCTGGTCATTCATTAAGATGCTCTGTATATTTTAACAGAAGTATTCAAGAAAGCTAATATAAAAAACTCTCAAATTAGAAAACTTTTAAATGAACGAGAGATGCAATGAGAGAACGAAAATTATTGAGATATATAAAAATCATGTAACAAAGAAATGTACGCCTTTGAAAAAGATTTCTTATTATCACCACAATTTAATTTTCATGGCCTAATCTCGATTTTCAAAAAAGTAACTGAGTGGATAAAAAATTAATTTTTCATTTAAATTTTAAACTTTAATATAAGAGCCATTAAAAATAAAATTTCGAAGATAAAGCTTGATTGTACGCACTAATTGTTTTCGCCCGCAGTTCTTACATTGTTCTGCATTATTATTAATTCAACTAATTAAAATTGTCAGTGCCTTTATGACTAAAGATATTGGTCTATGAAATTTTATTCGAACAAAAATTAAACTCGATTACATTCGCAAAGGCCTATTGTAACTTCTGTAAAAGCCAGTAAATATTTACTAAAAATTAAACGCAGAGGTAACCTTCGATTTACGCAACTCATTGGGACTGAAGAAAGTATGCTTAAATACAAAATCATAAAACAAGATTCAGAATAGATACACAATTAAATTTTTAATTTCTGTTCTTGGTGGAATTTTCTCAGTATACCATTTTTTTTAACAACGTTAAATACCTATTTTGTTGAAAGATAGCAAGCGACTGAGTGAAATTTTGTTGCTCAGACGTTGTTTGTTACGAACTTCGGGTCATGTATCTTCGTATTCTGAACAATATGTACGGCTAGCTCTGCTTTAAATACTTGATGAAGATGGTACTCGCCATCCTTTATTAATTGATTTAAATTAAAATAAAGTTGAAAAAATTTAGTGGCATTCAAATCATCTGAAGATTTCACTTTAAATATTGAATTTGGAGAGAATGGAATTGCTATTCAATAAATTTTTTTTTCAGGATTCGTCTTCAGGACCAACCGTATTTCCTTATTTTTATATTGTTTATATATTTTTCTTGTATTTAAATTATGAATACATACTTGTACGTTTTGAGCTACTAAATTAGCTCATATTTTTTGGATGGTTCTTACAGTAGATTCGTTATAATTGCTTAATCTTTTTTTCTAAACGTTGGAGCTATTTTTAAACACTTTCTTAAAATAATATTTTTTCATAAATTTAAATTCATTGTATCAAATTTGCCTTAAATGAAAACGCGTATTTCAAAAAATGTTAACTATAAAGAAATTACTTAAATCGAGGGTTACCTGTATGTATGTATGTATGTTTGTATGTACGAATTTACAATTTCGTTTTTTTTTTACTTAAATCCCACCCGAAAAGTTCAATCTACTCAACATAAGATCACTAAAAAGTTGCGTTTCGAAGTTGTTCATTTTTTGATATTTTAGAGCTGACATTCGCATTAGAGTATTGTACAGATTTGTGTTCCTTTCGTCAAAACTACCTATTAACTAGAAGTACTTATTTAAACCACTTTACTTATACATGTTTTTAAATAACATTATCAACTCTAAGACTCGTATAGTAATAATTAATCTTTAAATAAAGTCAGAATTCATCCCTCAGCAGACAATATGTCCAGCTGTCTAAAACAAACACTCAAATAAAATTAAATTAAATGTGGAATATATTCAATTTTATCAAACGGAAAAACTTGATTAATTTATTTTAAATCTGTAGCAGTGAAACATTTTAACGCTTCATTGACAAAATCAATTAACAAAATATAAATAACAATTTAAAAATAGTTTTCATTAATTTAAATAAATAAAATATGCAAATGTAAAAACACATTACTACACAAAATTCATATGTACGTAAATATGTATATGATTGCTCCAAAAAAGCCTACTTTCGAATTTCGACAGTAACAGCGATGATCGGATGTCGCTAACACGTGCCGCATCGACCTTGATTTTTATACAGCGCATTTATATGGAAAAATGTTAACTTTTTCATAGTATTTAAAAAAAAATTCCCTATTGTCAACTTTTTTTTTAAATATAGTATAAATAAACTGTAATTTAGGCATAATTATATATTAAACAGGATAAAAAAAAGTTAAAATCGTTTAGAAAATATTAACGTTATTAAAAACTCGCTAGACCATTAATATATTTTCGAACACTTATGTAAGCAACGTACAGACAAATTTTTAATTTTTTTTTAGAATTGTTGAAATAAATGCTAAAGATTATTGAAAATTATAACATAAAAAGATAATATAGATTTTGGAGAATGCATTCCAAGATTTTTTAACACATTTCTTCAATGCTAACCTCTAAAGCAGGAAAATCACTATAATATTTTGCACATTATATTTTTACATAAAAAAGACCAATTCTAAACTTCATATTTCTTTAAGTAAGGTTCGAAAGTCCGCTTTTTTGGAGCAGCTTAATATACATATATAAATCAAATAAAATTGCTGTGGCAACACTATTTATAACTCATTATTAAAACCACAAAATTACATAGAATCTAACATAACTAAATTTACATGAATATTTAGTTGGTAATGATTTGCGTAATGATTTCTTTTTTTGCTGTGTATATTTTAAAATTGTCTGTTAATTGCTATTTCAACAAAACAACACTCCCACACACATACAAGCGTAAATTTTTGAATTGAAAAAAAGAGGAAAATATACTAATTGAAGTTTTCACGGTTGCTGATAACTATGATGATGGTGTGGTTTTTTATGTAGACGTAAATATGAAAAACCATCATTAGCAATAAAATTGGTGGTTTTAAACATCATTTACAGACCTCTTCATGTTTTAATGAAGCCTATTCATTTTGTTTGTGTTTTAGAGAACGAAAAAAACAGAAAACAAAACATAAAAAAATATCAAGTACAAGTTAAATTAATGAATGAACCCTTATTACGCTCATAAAAAT
This sequence comes from Protocalliphora azurea, assembly GCA_932274085.1. Lineage (NCBI taxonomy): Eukaryota > Metazoa > Arthropoda > Insecta > Diptera > Calliphoridae > Protocalliphora > Protocalliphora azurea. The sequence continues at coordinate 42,256,707 of OW026519.1, forward strand.
ATTTTGTTTTTAGTTGGCTTTTAAAAAGGAGAATGCAATATTCATGTAAACAGAATGAAAACCAAACTTCAATAACATATACAGTTTTCACACTTTATTATGTCAGTGTTTTATTATTTTTTCGATTTTTTGATTTAGGTGCTGTTTAATTTAAAATCTTTAAGGAGTGAAATTCAAGTGAGTGACTGACATATTGAACATTGCAAATGAAATAATAAAACAGAAGAACACATACTTAATGGTATTTGTGGCAGAAAGAATTTTACTTAAAAAAAAAAATGTTGTTTCAAAAGCATTAAAGTTATGGCTATAGTGTGTAGTCTCATTTTTATCACTAAAAGTTTAGGGGGTGAATTCTTAAAAATTAAGTTGACAGGAAAAGAAATACAAGTTCAAATAACTCCACGAAATGTTTTATACTCTCCTTCTTCTCTAAAATCCTTTAAAGGTATAAAATGCTTTAGTTTCTTACAACTTAAATAAACGACTAAAAACTATATGGGCCATTAACAAAAATTTTATATATATTATTTAAGTTATTATATATATATATATATATATATATATATTTAAGGTGACTCATGCGAAAGTTTATGTATAATTATGGTAAAAATTACGTATAACATCAAAACCTACTGATTGATTGAAATAAAATTTATTATATTTTCAACGTTTGATGATATTAGTATAGTATCTTTTAGGGTTCCCAGTAAAATTTAAAAAATTTTCTTTATACTAAAATTCGCGGTTTATAAAAATTTTGCGCAAAATGGGATTCGAATTTATTTCTCCATTACAAACATCAAGTATTTCTTTCAATATAGTGTTGTCCTGTTTTCAACTGATATCTGACTTAAATTTATGGTCACTATCAATTATATTTATCACAGTTCTTATATTTATATATCCAAGATTTTTTTACAAATTGCAAATTGCTATATAAAAGTACAAAAACAAAAGGTGCAATCTTTCCATAATTTTCAAAAATTTCATAAAATTTTTTTGTTAAATTTATTTCTTTTTTGTTCGTACGATTTTATTGTGCACAGTACCAAAAAACTAAGTTCACGCAGTAATCCATGCTATTCTATATAAAACTATGTATGTATGAAATATTTGTCGCTATTTACTAAGTTCACTATTTCGGGCACATTAATGAGATATAGCCTAATATATGCCTGACTACAACAAATATTAATCCATATTTTAAAATTTGTATTCCTTTGAGGGGTGCAGAGGCCCATCTCAAAAAATCAAAAACATTTAAAAAATTTAAAAAAAATTTTGTTATCGAAATTTCACAACCCTGTATGTAACTGTTAAAATTCTGCAGGACAACAAACAAAGTGTAGAATTTTTCCAAAAAGTCCTTTTAGTTTATGTAAGATTGAAGGAGATCAAGAAGTATAAACACGCGCAGAAAAGGTGTAGAAGTAGGAAGTTAAGCAAGTTTTAACCATTTTTTAAGTTTTTGTAATTTGAGCAACAATCATAATTATAATATAAAACCTGTGGACTTAAATTTTCCATTTTATTATTTTCATGTCTTATGAGTTGAAATCTGTAAGCTGTTTGTTTCAAATGTAACACAATACTTATTAGGAATTAAAGTCAGTTTCAGGCATGCTAAATATTTTTGATAATGTCTCATATAAATTTTTTGAGCTTTTGTTTAAGTTTTGTAAAAATTCTTTCTTTTACATTCCATGGAGACTTACGTTCAATAAAATGACACCTTGACCATAAAATGTAAATAACTTTGAATAAAAAAATAAATCTTTTGTATGTGTTAAATTAAACAACAATATGTAATGTAATTTTATGTAAATAATCATATATATGTATGTAAAATTTTATTTCTGTTGTTTTTATTTAGTATTTAAGATTTACTCAATGCTTTAAGGCATTATATAAGTTTAGATGTAGTTCTACAAAAAGGTTATACAAAAAATGTTGTCAATTATAATTGTAATTGTAGAACAAGATTCTCAGATAACTAAGGGCGGTCGAGAAAGTCATTTTAAGACGTTTTGTACAGAATATAATGTATGTAACTTCATGTAATTTTCTAAAAATTTTCTTTTTTCTACCACTTTATATTTAAATAATTCATATTCTTTTATCATCTAAACTTTTACATTCCATTCAACAATTAAGATCTTAAATTTAGTTTATAATCATTTTGAAGTTCAGTATTTTTAATAGGACAATTTTTTTTTTTTTTTTTTAATATTACGTGCCCTTAAAAAGGTTTATATGTTTCACAGTATTCCATCAGGTGCTTTAAATTATTCAAAGTATTTATTAGATTACCCTCAATCATTCAAATGTTCCGTGTACATATATATGTGTACTTATGTATATTTAGTTACAAATCTAATGACAAGGAACAAGTTTCTTTGAACTTGTCAATGTTTTTAGGCCCTCTATATGTAAAGTACAGGTAAACAAGTAAGCAGAAAAGTCATACAACAGCCCAAAAGCAACGACAGCAATAAAATGTTCTCTTTTACCACAATTTTTATCTTGTGTTGCCTAATGCTAAGGTTATAGCTGTGTGATATACATATAGCCTTTAAGCAAAAACTACATTTACACATGTCCGTGAGCATGTGTAAGTTGAACATTTTTTCTAGAGAAAAACATAAAGTGAGTGAAAGAGGTCATGCTAAACATTTGTTATGCATTTTGTCGAACTGATATTTTGTCAAGATATTTAAACATATGTACATGTCTTCGGTGCGCTGGAAAAGTTATAGACGAGCGTCTAAGCTTTCAGAAAATTGATCCTGTAGTCACCCTGTAATAACAGAAGATAAGCTACAGGGTGTCAATTTCGACCACCTGGAGTATGTAAGAGTTCAAAGAATAGTAACTTCTACAAACCAAGTACGATTTCAAAGATTTTTATATTTCTGGGAAGTGAACGGCGAAAAAGAAAAATAAAGAGAAAGCAATTTCAGGTTTACAGTTAAAAAGATATTTACCCTTAAATTTTTAGTTTTTGATTTTTTCCTTAACTTTACTTAGTTTTTCGGGAAGTAGTGCTGAGATATCTTGACGAAAATTTTCTTAAAAATAGTTTGTAATTTCTAATGCATTCCTAAATATTATGCCGAAAAAATATTTGGATTACTTCAATTCATTTGGCCGTGAAAGCTAGAACTCTGAAACTAGTATGAAAAAAGGCAATTTTCTTACAAAAAGATATAATATAATTCCTTCACATTTTTCTCAAAGTTTTGTTAATATGTATTTTTTTCCTTACAAATCTCAAAAGACAAGGCTTCATAAATGAAAATTTATGGAGTAGATTTGCACCATACATCCAGCATTGGTCCAAAATGGTAAATTTTAGAAAGAAAATGTTTTATTTTATTTATTAATTTTATCGATTAATAAAAAATATAACGAGATTTTTTTTAATTTTTTTAATCTGTTTCATTAAAACACATATTTAGATCGATTTAGAACTAAACTTCTTCCTGCCTGGCCAAAAACGAATGAAGCAGTGCAGATTTTATGAAAAAATTCAACTTTTCAAAAGACTTTTTTTTTTTTTAATTGCACAAAAAAGCATATTAGCATTACATTATAAAATAAACATCGTTATTTCATGTTTCAAAAAACAAAAAAAAAAAAAAAAATATATTCAAATAGTTTCAACAGTCAAGTTTTGGAAATTTTTCAAATATATAAAATTCTTGAAAGCAGACTTGATTTGTAGATGTTACGATTTTTTTAAACTTTTGCATACGCTAGGTGGTCAACTTTGACATCCTGCAGCTTATATCGCATTACTAAAGAGTGACTACAACTTGTCTATATATTTCAATGCGATCCGACCAGTAGTTTAGGAGATACATATTTATTATCAAAAATTTTGCGTTTGGCCCCACTGTGCATCCAGCAAAAGAAATTTAAAAATCTACACATAGGCTTTTTTTATATAGAAAATTTTTCATTTCATTTCATTTTAGAAAAGTCTTATGTAAAAACCAATGTTTATTTTTTTTAGGAAATTCTACTCATAGAACTTTCTGCAACTTTGAAATACGCTGAGGTAATGGAAAACACTTTGGTAGGTAAATATATGAATATTAACAATACAACATGCGATAATAAATAAAAAGATATTAAAAAAATTACCCATAGTACTCTTCGTCAGCGCACCGACGTTATACAAATTTATTAATATGAGAGCAGATATATCCTTTTGAGCATATATGGGCATTTCTTTAAACTCCTTTACTTTTGGGGTTCAAAACATTTTTTTAATTTTTAAATGGCACATTAACGCCAATATTAGGTGGTTTTAGTTAAACACAAATCTGTTCGCGTGAATGACCTTTGGCGAACGTCGTTAGAGTTATGGAGGTTTAAGATAAAAAAATATAAAAAATGCCAAAATTCTACTTTTTAAAGGCATCTAAAGTTACCACAAGTATATAATTCACGAAATTGTTTATGAAATATAAATTTAAATGGATATAATATTATTGATATTGATTATAATGATGTTTTAACACTATATTAAACAAATTCTAATCAAAAAGTATGCTATATTTTCTCATTTTTTTTTTTATTTTATAAAATTTGTTCTCTTTAATACTCGACAATTAATTTTTTTTAATTATATTAATGGACCGGAAATTACCGTTTATGTTATGTTCAGAATTTTAAAAATAATGTAAAAATTACACTTTAAGTCCGATATCAATAACACTGTGCGACAAATGGTAGGGTTCAGTGATCGGGAAGGTTTCAAACTACCGGGGAAAGTTATATCGGTAAAAAAGAAGTTATACGTGTCCTGGCGTTTCGCTGGGTCACGCCTAGGAATCGAGATATATCGATTTGAAGTTAGTAACTATCATATAGGGGAAATTGTGACCTTTGGTGTTTTTTTTTTTTTTTTTTTTTTGACATAACTCGAGAACCACCAGTCCGATTTTGCTGAAACAAATTTAAAAAAATTAGGAATTACAATTCCTTTACAACGTTTCGCTACATAAGCAACAGTTTCGCAGTTGTAAATAAATGTATGAAAAAAAACTATTTTTTGCCTAAAAAAATTGAATTTTTTTATTTTTAATTCATAAAAAATCCAAAACGGTAAAAAAAAGTGTCAAGTCCTATTACTTTCACGTAAAGTCACATAACCTTTAAACAAAATGAGACATAGGTCATGAAAATCGATGGACGCGTTTCGCTTTTATTCACAATTAAGTGAAAGTATGAATTTCAAAAATATAATCACGACCAAAAATCCGATTTTTTAAATTTTTTTAATCTCATTTAATTCGTTTATGTATTTTTCACATCTAACCACAAATAAATCTTCAAATGATGTTAATAAATAAAAAGTTGCAAATATTTATTAAAGAACTATAAAATAAATTTTTCAATGACAAAAATACAAATCCAAAAATGTTAAATGTTAGCATTAAATTCTAACACGTAATTATTTTTGAGCGCCACTTGATTTCGATATAAACTATAATAACAACTTCAGATTGGTATACATTTTCACTTCAATTTCAATTAGTGCCCTGAGTGTGCCTCGGCGATTTATGAAATAATAAAAACACCGCGATCTCAGGTCATGAATACCTTTTATGTAATTTTTTCGCTTAACTAAACAGAACAGAAAATTTAAAAAAAAATGCTAATATAAAGTACGTAACATTTTAGATTGATCCTTATAACGTTTTTTCAATTTAATATTTTATCGCGGCACAACGTTTTTGCAAATCTTTTTTGACCACGCAATTGAAATTACGCTGCGAGTGTGGCTAGCAAAAAAGGTACCTCTAAGAGCCATTAATTTTTCTTTTCCCCAAGTTTTGGTACCCCCTATAGCACTATGCATAATATCAATATGATCTATTTTTTTTTTTTTTAATCGAAAAACTGCAAAAAAATTAAAATCTTGAAAATTTTGGTTTCACCACTTGTTCACAAAATAATTCAACACTAGTCAACGACACATTGATTGAGCATAAGTTGGTCTATTTCTAAAAGTGTTTGAAGTTTGTGTTAGAGGAATTGGACACATATGATAAAATCCGCGATTACAGAAATCAAAAGAAAGGAAAAACTTGTTATTTTCAAACAATTTTTTAATTTTTTTGTTTAATTTTGAGTGCTTGCCGTTACCACATGCAACCACTTCTGATCTTAAATTTTTGCTGTATTATTCCACAGGGTGATGTTAACGAAATTGCATCAAAAGTTAATTTAAAAAATCTAAATTAAGAAATCTAAATTTAAGATTGGTTTCTTAAAGGTGAACGTAAAAAGAGAATTTCCCATATATATGCATACTATGTAACATCTACAACTACATGTTGTTAAAAATATGCCACAGTGACAACAATGTTTGCCTGAATACATACATATGTAACTATATTTATGTATGTGTATATTCGTACATATCACAGTATCTGTCAGGAATGTGTAAAAAGCCAATAGCTTAATTTGGTTGTATAACAAATTTTGTGATTCAAATTTTCTTTTGTCATTGAACATATTAAAAGTTATAGGAATGTTTTGATATTTAACTAACCCTTTTTTTAGGTACGATTATTATAGTTTCCTTTTGAATTTAACCTAAAGGTGTAAAACTAAGGTACGAAAAATCTGAAAAAGGTAAATAAATAACACACTTCTATAGTGAAACATCACTTGAGGACATCATAAATCAGTTTTTAAAAATTAGCAATACAACCTAAAAATTTCCAGTTATTTGCTAAAAACTATTTTTAAGTAGTTTCCAAATGTAGTTCAAATTTTATTATTTATTTGTTAATTTTTACTTTTTAAATTTCCTTTAAAATTAAAGAAAATAGGCTTTTCAACCGTTATATTTTGGACAAATATTAAAATTTAAATAACATCTCAAAAAAATTAATTTTTTCCACAATTCTTCGAGTTTAGTTGATATTTATTAAATTTTTTTCTATAACAGCCTATACAACGTTATAATAGTTTTAAAAGGAATTTTTTTGTAAACTTAATAAAATTTTGTATTTTAAGATTAGACAAAAACTGTAGACCTTATTCGGTTTTATCTATAATGACTTGATAAATCTTTCAACACATTTTCCTCGAAAAGTAAAACCCAAGTAAAAAATGTAAAAAATTTATTATCTTAAAGCAGCAATATTTCTTTCTGATTTTTCTTCATTTTTTTTCTTAAACTTGCACTTACATTCACACACAAAATTTTAATTGCCTTAACTTATGTTTGTTTTGAAGTATGAAAATGAAAAACGGGCAAGTTTTTTCCCTTTCGTATTTTCCCTCGTTCTATCACGAAGAGAAGTCAGAAAAATTACCTTGTGTGAACTCAGACAAAATATATGAAGAATTTTTTAATAAAGTTTAAAAAATGCTAAATAACTTTTTGAGTTTGATTTTATATTTCTAAACAAAACAGCATTTCAAATTATGTAAGAAAAAAAAAAACAGAAAAATTACATCATAATCAAAATTTCGAAAAAGATATGGGAAATATAACTTAAAAAGTTGAATAAATCATTACTCAATTGAAGTGCATATAAAAGATTGTAATATAGTTAAAAAGCTATGTTATTCTGTTTTTCAAATCAATTTTAAAATCTTAAATTTATTTTAAACTTATGAAGCTATGAGACTTATAATCAGTAACTATCCTAAAAACGGTTTTTTCGCAACATCTCGAAATATTTGGGGAGTTTCGAAATTTTTGAAAATTGTTTTATGATATGCTCAAGAAGGTCTTCAGCCCACATTAGATCATTTTCCGAGTAAAAATAAAAAGTGCCATGTTGTAGCTGCGTGTAATAAGAAAACAACGCGGTGATATTTTTGCTCTTCTTCTGTCTTCTTCACAAATTTCGAAATATTTTAAAATCGCTTAAAAACTCAAAAAATTATTAAATATTTTCTACACTTTATCAATTCAAACCTAAGAAAGTTTTAAATAAATTTCTTTAATAAATAGTATATTTCTCAAATTGTATTTAAAGCTACAAAATATGTGTTATGAAATAAAGGATAAAATTTAAAAACTTTTCCACAAAATTATAACGTTAGGTATTTATAAAAATTTTCAAGTGATTATAAAGAATAAAGTTAATTTTTTATATATTTAATTTTTTTTTGCATATTTTCCATTGTTATTAAGAAAATATTCAAATTTTTTTCACAGTTACAAAGTTATTATTAATTTTTTTTAGAAATTTTGTTTAGAAATTAAACATGTTAGTTCAAAAAACAAAATAAATATTATATATATTGAAGAATATTATTCGGATTGTCCCACAATTAAATAGTCAAAAATTAATGAAAGAAAATAATGGATATATGCTTGAAGTAATAAATACATATTTTCTTTCAGTTAATGTAAAAATGAATTAAAAATAAATGTTTAATTCACAAGTTTTTGCTATTTGGGTATATTTTAAGATAAAGTATTCTATTTAGTGTTTCCTTTGCTGCATAATTTTTGGGGTAAAATGAGAAATCTATAAAAAGTTTTAGTAAGTTTACAGTTTTTCTTTAATTTTTATAAGCAAAATCTTATGAAAGTTATAAAAATGTCCTTTAATATTACTTCAACTTTGTTTAGATTTATTAAATTATGGAATATTTTTTTTTTTTTTTTTGTAAATATTTGAACAAAACATAACAAAATGTATACGTTTGAAAAGCCCGATTATTTTAATGTCTAAAAGAGTATATAGAGGAATGTACCCAAAAACAGTCGTTTGAGTATAACTCAAAATATATTTTTAAAACTTATTTATGATGTCCTTAAGTAGATCTATTACGTAAGCTATTTTATTTTTCTAGTGATTTTTCACTTCAACAGCGTATGTTTATTAGAATTGTCTTAGAATTTTGACCGATTTCTGTTAATTTTTTTTTTATTATAAAAGATTAACAGCTACACATTTAATGACCAAAGTTTTTGCATATCACCGTGTGACAGTGATTTTTATATATCAAAAAGTCGATATATACATGAGACAAATTTAGTACATTTGATAAAAAAAAGAAATGAAGTTAGCAAATTTTAAAGAGTATTATTTTCGCATCTTAAACTTTGTGGAATATAACTTATACCATTTTACATGAAGTAATTTGCGAAGATTTTATTTTTGGTTATAAACTTCAGAAACAATAGAACCGCATTTAAAATTGTTGCACATCCAATTATTTTGCGTGAAAATAATTTTTAACGGAATGCGTCTTCATTGCTCCCTTTACCTCCACGCTTAAATCAACATAAAACCAAACACTAATAACTTGTGTAATGAATTTTTAAAGTTTTATTTGCAGAAATCTGTGGATGTATCCATGGTACAACTAAATATTGTCTCTGCGACGAACGTATGGACGGACATCATTATACCACCAAAATGGTTTAAAGTAATATGGCAAACATAGATCGGACATAGATCCTTTATCAGACGGTCTTTTAGATTGCTGCGTTTTTTAAGCAAATTTACAAGGCCTTAGGATTACTCGAGGAGAACGTTGAAACTATTTACGTGGATAGTGCGGCAGCAATACTGACAGTGACAAGTCATTTTGTTAGGTCCAGATTAGTGTTTGAGTGCAGAAGGGAATTGAGGTGGCTAATGGATGTCTACAGGATAGCCAATTAGCTAGCTCGCAAAGGCTCAGAGCTGGATAGGTCTTTTGTGGAGGTATAGGTTAGAATTCCAATTGGGTCATATTTCATGGCCATAGGGGAATGAAATTTAGGACGAACGAATTTTGCTTGGAGGAATAGAACGGATTGCAGGGTATCTAGAGCGTTATGGCCTAATCTTCAACTAGCAGATTCGAAACATCATCTGAATCGTGGGTATCTAAGGATGATTGTGGGTATGATTACTGGTCGCTTCGCAATAGGGAATATGACTAGTAAATGGGACATTAACACGTGATACTTTTATAGGACGTGCGATGATGTGGAGGAGCTATAGACAGTCTGCCATTGTGTGGGGCTTTAGCATAGTAGCGTAGTGGTTTGGAAGCCACATGATACACGAACTAGAGGAAGTTACGGGCAAAAGGTCTTAGGTTCCACATTTTTCTCTTTCTTTTTCTTTTTATTTTTCTTTTATTATTCTATTGTCTTATCTTAATAAGGTCTTTATAGAGGGATCAAAATGGACAGATTGGTCTCTGGATGGTAGCGTGAAGACGCTTTTTTCCTAACCTAACCTTATATAGCAAATATATTGGTAATTCACTATTATAACCGCAATAGGTTTATATATTTTTATTATGATTAATAAATAGATTTCAGATTTATAACCCAGGAATGCTAATATACGTAAATTCTAAAAGTTCTTTCGTCAAGTATTTTTAAACATATATTATAGGGCATTCAGACCGACGCGAAATTACGTACTTTCGTTATTTCGGCCGAAATCAAGTTGATTTTTTTGAAATTACGATGCCCATTTCCGTGCAACTCTGTACATGGTTGGAAAAAATACTTTTTTTCAACTATGTACTGCAGGTTTCAATCGTGAGAAGAAAAAAAAACAATTGACAGCTGATCGTAAATTTAAACACAAATCTTAAAATTAATTATTAAAGTGATTTTACAAAATGAAACCTATCCTTTTTACATTTTTGATTGTTGCAAATTAGTAATTTCCAATTTAGTAAGTAATTGTTTCTTTATTTACCCCTATAACAATTTAAAATGTAAACAATAAGTATCAACTGTTCACGAAATTACATCAAATGTCATCTAGACAGTATGATTTCATTCGTAATTTCGGCATGAAATTTCGTAATTTAAGAAGAAAATAATAAATTTTTAGACTTTTATATAGTCTGAGTTCAAACACAAAAAAAGCTATTACGTAAAATTTACGTATCCTTAGTACTAAGAGTATACATTTTATACGTAAATTTTATATATTGTTAGTATTAATAGTATAAATTTCAACATAAGTTTGGAAATGTGATTTGATATGGCAAAGTAAAATTTGAAATATTTGGCGGACAATCTTAACTTGGTGGAAGTAGTATTCAAATTTAACTTTTCAATGAAATTATTGTAATAATTGAAATAAAATTATGAGCAACTGATATTACCGTTATACTAAGAACTTTCTTCAGAAAGGAAAGAAAAATGTTAAAAATTTAGCAACTCTGCAAAAATTTTATGGTTAGAACATGCTGTCATGTTTGATAAACATATCAAGTCACTGACCTTTCATAAATAACATCTTGATATATTTTCAGGTTTTTTTTAATTTTTCATTTGTATTTATTAAATAAATTGTATTTATTTCACTTTAATTCTTTTTAAAGACAAATAAATAATAAAAAAATACATTTTATTGGCAAAACAACAATAAAGGAAGTGTTTTAGAGGAAAAGAAATTTATACGTAAAATGTACGTATCGTTAGTACTAACGTATAAAAACTATTGTTAGTATTCTAGAGTTAATATAAAGAACTTGCTATCTACATATTTTTTGTACAAAATATTTTATTTTTTTAACTAAAATGGAATTTTTTAAAAAAAGAACCCATTTACATCTAACTGTATTACTCTCTACAACGATTTTATTAATACAATGAAAATTTGAACGAAATAGGAATAGATAATAGAAAATTATTATACATCATTATGAAGTTACATCGTGGCCATAATATGTCCTTCCGACTGTCTTTCCGAAAGATTAATCTTTGACTGCAAATAGTGCTTTATTATCATAACTTAAATCAATTAAAGTATTTACACTAATTCTTTAAGTCAAATACTCCAATATTCCTACCCTAATTCCTATTAATTTAATGTTTAATGTTATTAATTTTTAATATAATTTAAATTAATGTAATCAAATAACAATAAAATTCAAATTCAAAGGTAGTTGTCAAACAACTTGTAGATAGATTTAGCTCATACTAACTAATATTATTAAAAATATTATCTAGATTATTGATGGAAAATTATGTTCATTTTTTATTAAAGAACAAAAAGTTACAAATTTATGAACAGAAATGAGAACAAATTCCCATTGTAAGTTGTAAGTCTATACATCAACTTTTACATAGGTGATTGAGATGTTATGTCGTTGTGCTGGTGTTTGCAACGCGCAGAATAAGTATTCTAATCGACTCAAAATCATTTACCAAGTCAATTAAACGATGTCTTTCCATCCGCCCGTCGATGTAAAATTCTATCGAAGTAGAGTTTTGACGCTTATAAACACCTTAAATATATCATGGTTTTTGTGGAGTTCGAAACAAATCAATTTTATATAGGGATAAATCAGTGAAAAATTTTAAAAAGATCGGTTCCTAATTAACCATACAACCCTGCTTCCGAAAAATACATGCATAAATCCTTTATAAATGTTAGTATCAATATAATATTTAACAAAAACAAGTTTAGTAGATGTATGAATCACGCTTCCAAATTTAGCAAGAACTGGTAAGGTTCCATATAAAAACTTTTCTGAAAATCACTAGTGGCACAATATGTTGACTTAAAAAGTAATAATTTATTACAAAATATAAAAATCTCAAATTGCATTATGCAATAAATTACGGGTCATAAAATATTGCCTCAATGTTTTCAACATGAAATGAATGTATAACATCAGATAAATAAAACTTCGATTATTTTTAAGTACTTTAAATATATAATATTTTTAAATACTTTAAAATATTCTGTAGTTTTCTAAGTGTTTGTGTTTCACCATTCTTCGCATCTTATGCCGTTGATGTCGTCACAGAAGCTTATTATTTGTATATTGCTTTAAAATGCTACAATAGTTTCTCATTTTTAGTACTGACTCTTATTCTGTAGTCATGATGACAGTAAAACAACTTTTTGTTTCACTAAACTTAAACCAAGAATAAAATCACTCGATTTTGTTTGAGAAGCAGAGAACCAAATAAACATATCTCATATACAATTTTTTAAATTTTCCGAACTCCTAAAATTATATTAAGATTTTTCTCATTTGCTCAAATTTGTAAAGTTGTGTTTTAGATAGATTTACCATATCACCTATTTGCAACTCTGCTATAATTGTTAGTATTTTCCAAAGAAAAGTCAGAATACCTTGACAAATGAATACAGAAAATTCAATTAGTACAAAAAGAACTTTCTCTTAACTCAAAAATAGGTACAGTTTGTAACGGGAAACTGTAATATAAATATTAGACTGCACCAAAATTTACCAACCTTTAAGCAGTGCTGCATCGGACAAAAAGTTTGTATGGTGCGTATATATGGGGGAAATATGGCTTTTTGACAATTTAGCTATTAAATACTTTTCTTTGTAACAAAATATTAGAAAGTCATAATTTATACATAATTATCTATCAACTTTTAAAAATTTTGTTATAAAATTAAAAGAATATTAGATTAGTACCTTGTACTACTAAGACTTACCTACAATTAGAATTTTGGGGATTTCGGCAAAAAGGCATTTTCTGCATTTTTTTAGCTATTAACGTAATTTTTTTTAACTGATTTTAAACAAAATTATTATACATTAAGATAAACCATATCTCAGAAAATATATTCTGATGTTTTTACGAAAATTGGACTAGGATTTCCTTGTAAAATAAGAAGACCAAAATCTGAAATATTTAAAATTTTTAAGGAAAACATCACAAAAATTATTTTTTTGACTGGATTTTGATGCAATGATTTCTGTGAAGAATTTTGATGGTGTAGCATGACCTTTCTTATCGGATTAAGATAATTAGCATTTTATTTGTTCATAACATTAATTAATAAAATTTACTTTACAAATATTTAAGAATAGGTGCGTTTGAAAGTTTTCATTTGTGGATTAAATTTATCTTTTTACCGAAGGCCTTTCAGTTATATTTCCATAAACTTTATCGAAATACAGATAAAAATAAATAGGTTTTCGTTACGTTTTCCTTAAAACTATCAAATATTCCAAATTTTGATCCTAAAATTTCGTGATATATTTGTCGGGATACTTTTTTTATATATTTCTGTAATAATTAGGTTTAACCTGAATATCAGTTCTAAAAAGAATTGACTTTGTAAATAAAAAACCACAAAATGCTTTTTTTCTCAAATCTGCAAAATTCAAATCACATGTACGGCTTAGTGATACAAGATATTGACCAATTTCTTGTCTAAATTTATTTTCAGTAGTGCTATTTTTCTGAAATTTGTTTAATAAAATTTTTAAAGGATTGAAATTGGAGTTTGGAAACAGTCTTAGAAAACTAAAATTTGTTAGTCAATCCTGAATTTGAATTATCCTGGAGATACAAAACGTATTTTTCAGTAACTATGGTTCCAATTTAAATAAAAATAACATATCATTTAACCATTTCTCAAAAAATTAAAAATTTTATTGTACAATCCTTACACAAGTGATCTAATAGCACATCTACACTTGGCTTGAAATCGAGTTCAAATAAGATTTCAATTTCAAAAAAAATCTATACATTTTACATGCGCAGTTTTGAAGCTTTGGTAGATTTTGTTTGACATTTGAATGTATAATAATACAAATTTAATACAATCACTAAAATATTTTATATGTGTTCAACGTTTAGCGGCTCTTTATATTTTTTTAATTTTTAATTTATTTATCTACAATTTCGAATTAAAATTTAGTTTTTAATTGTTATATTTTTGCTTCAAAAATATTTGTATAAACACAAATGTCATTGTTATTTAGAATATTGTTGCATGTTACTAACACACTTAAAGAAAATCAATGTTCGATAATGACATTTTTCAAAATTTAATTAAATTTTATTAGATTTTGGTAAAATCTCATTACAGACTAGATTTTGATTTGTTTGGAAAATCGAATTAAAATCTAATAAAATAAAGTAGATTTTGATGGAAAACTCATTCAAACTAGATTTTGTGCATATGTAAATGTGCTATAAAACACAATAATGGGCTGGGGAATACGTAGTAACTTAAAAAAATTTTAAATCAATTCTTTCTCTTTATGTTTTGTTTGATAGATAATTATTTTTTAACATTTTGTTACAAAGCATAATAATTTATAGCTAAAGTTTTCAAAAACGTTAAAAAGCCATACAAGCGCTCCATACAAATTTCATGTCCGATGCGGCATGGGTTAACGATATAATATTTCACACAATATATTATATTTTTACAAATTTTTGTGCAGTCTGATATAGAAAATTTTCGGCAAAAATACTCGAAAGCAAATGTATCTAGATATATTGTTGCTGTCAAGTCAATTAAAATGATGTTTGACTTGAACATTGTCAGACGGTGGCGAAAAGTACCATGAATTACTTCACTCTATATGTATGAAAGTGTGTTATTAGGAGGCAACAAACTTTTTTTCCAAGCGAATGAAAGTGTTGATGTTTTTAATGAAAGATAGTTTGTTTTAAAAATTTTTAATTGAACAGACATTTTCGCTATACAAAAGCTTTTTAGCAGATTTTTTTTTTAGAGGAAGTTATATGTAAAGATCAATTAACCATAGGAAAATAATAAAAGAAAATTAAAATATTTACTTTAGCTAGTTAATAAAATGCAAAAAATATACAATAGAATCATAAAAACATTTTTTGTTGTCTATTGAAGTAATAGTAGAAAATATATTGTTTTATTTCTAGAAATTTGTTAAATATAATATAATATAATATAATATAATATAATATAATATAATATAATATATAATATAATATAATATAATATAATATAATATAATATATAATATAATATATAATATAATATATAATATATAATATAATATAATATAATATAATATAATATAATATAATATAATATAATATAATATAATATAATATATTATAATATAACATAATATAATATAATATAATATATTATAATATAATATAACATAATATAATATAATATAATATAATATAATATAATATAATATAATATAATATAATATAATATAATATAATATAATAACAAACAAATATTATTAAAAGTTATAATATTTCATTCCCTATTATATTTCAACATCCGCACAATTTGAAGAAAAACCTTTAAACATATAATCAATAATATCGTGCTTTCATGAACCCGCTTAAAATGACTTGCAGATCACGCGAAGAATAAAAAAATAAAGAAAATGAAATCTATTTTCTAATTAAATTAAATGTTACTCATACGTAACCTTTTACCATGTTGTATATATATATATATATATATATATATATATATATACATATATATATATATATATATATATATATATATATATATATACTAACTTATATAAAAAAGATTTATTTTGTCTAGAGAATTAATGTTATATTTGTTTTTGAAATAACATTAATTTTTCTATTTCTTATTTTATTTTCACCATAGCATATGAATGTCTTTCTTTGTCCGTTTGTGTGTTTTAGTGCAATACACAAAACATTAAACCGAATGAAGCAGAAACTAAAATCAAATTTCAACCTTTAGAGAACATAAATGCCCATATAGGCCATAAATACTGTAGTTTAGATTTTAAAGCCAAAAGTCAGCCACACATTCGTACAGGCATAAATTGGTAAAAGCAAAACACATAGACAAAGAGACGAGGACCAATAAAAGATATGAGCATCAACTAAAAACACATTCACATACAAAAGAAAATGGATACATACACAGTACTATGGTAATTGTGTTAGGATTTTTGTTAATATTGAGAGAGTGTAAAATGTTTTTCTTTTTTTTTACGAGCCACTATTTATTTTACACTGGTACTTAAATATTTTTCTGTATATATGTACCTAAATTTGGTAATAAATTTCATAAAAGTTGTTAATGTTAATATTGAGTTTTAACGAAATCAAGTGAAATATTAATATATATATATATATATATATATATATATATATTTATATATATATATGTATATATATATTTAATTATATATATATATTTCATCCAATTCGATCTTATATAAACCATTCGGACTTTGTGTATAAATTCTAAACCTTTTTTCCTATTGCGTAGACTTTCAATATTTAAATAAATAGTAGTCGAATTTTGATGACAACTTTTTTATTTTTTTTTTTCCTTTTTTAGGTTTTTGGGCGAGGTCTGCGCTCCCCTCAACAGAATACAAATTATGAAGCAGATATTGATACTTATATTACGCTGATATGCCCCAAATAGTCAAATTGGTAGATAATCCCAAATTTTGGAAAAAAAGAGCAAAAATTTTTGAAAAAAGTAGTTTTTCTCGAGGCACATTCACAGTTTCTAATAGAGTCGCATTAAATAAAAATTAATAAATAACTTTTTTGGACTCTTTGAAAATTATTTTTATATAGAATGCTACAAGTTGTACTAATCTGGTATATATAGATATAAGAACGGTGATAAATATAATCGATAGGACTATAAATTTAAGCCGAACGTCATTGATAGTTGAAAACGGGACACTTTTGTCAAAACAGATTTTGCTAAGGCACATCGAATAGACAGCTCGAAATTGATCGTCATTGTCACAACTAGGTGGTGCTTGTAATGCTTAACGGAAATGTAGAGGCGCATCAAAATATTTGGAAAGATAACCAAAATCATTATTGCCAAGAGATAAAAACAAGATGCTGAATTGAACTTTAAAAAAGTCAAAAAAAGGCTAAATATTTTAAACAATAAATCCAGATTTTTTTTTTTTTTTGTTTTAAAACTTATTCTTTCTTTCTTTTTTATTTTTTAATATTGTAATAAATTTGCCAATAGAACATAGAAAGGCTGCCAGCAAAATGGCCCGATGAAAAGTCGTTTAAAAAATTCACATACAGATTTGGGTTACGTTTTAATTGAAAAACTACTTACCTTGATGTTATTTGTCGTCATTTTAGAACTATAATTCCTTTTTGAAAATTTGTATGTGATTTTTCGCTTTTATGTGAATTTTCTTTTAAATTATGTTCATACTCATGAATAGTTCTAATGAAGTATATTAAAAAATAATTTTAATAATCGGTTTAGTATATCCATAAAATTGGTGAAGTTATTATTGATTTGGAAGATAAAGCGCCACAGGCGAAAATTTTTGTGAAATATAAATAATTTTGGTTTTTTGTGAGAATAACACCAAACACAAAACACACAAAAATACTTTAATGGATGATTCTTTAAATATAAAAAAAGTAATAGAAAATAATAAAATATTTTCTTCATTGTTGAAATACTATAATTTTTGCCTTAGATTCGAATCCTATTTTTCGAAATTTTTTAAAAATCGTAAATTTTATTATAAAGAAGTTTTTTTTAATTTTAATAGGAAGCTCTAAAATATGCGACACTATTACCCTCAAATATCAAAGATATCATAAATTTTTAATTTAATAACTTAGCAGATTTTGGCATTATACATAAACTTTTAGTTTGTAAAAATTTTATTGTGCCATCAAAAAATTTCTAAAATCAAAAATTTTTCACAAATAGGGAAATTCTTTAAGAAGCCGACCTTAAATCCCAAAAATTGTTATAACTTTGTGAAGTAAAACAACATGTTGTAGCGGCAAGCACTCAAATTTAAAAAATGAAAAAAAAAATGTGAGAATATAGTTTTTTTCTGTGATTATGTGTCCAATTCCTATAACGTAAACTTCATACACTTGTATAAATAGTCCAACTTTTGTTCAATCACTCTGTTATTGACTAGTGCTGAATTATATTGTGGACAAATGGTGAAACCAGAATTTTAATTATTTGCAGTATTTTGATTACAAAATTTGCGCCATTTCGAGTATTGCAAAATAAAGAATGAAGGTTTATTGCTCTTCTATTTGTGAATCGTTTAACATACATCTCGTAAAAATGCCCTAGAGAGCAAAGCTATGCATTTTAATGAACCTAGTATATTGCATGATCAAAAACTGAACTGAGATCGCAATATTTTTAATATTTTATAAATTATCGAGGCGCACCCAAGGCGCTAATTGGAGACTGTTAAAATCTTTACCATATGCAGGTGGTAGAAATCAAGTGGCACTAAAAAATAATTATGCATTTGAATTTAATGCGAGTTTTAATATTTTTGGGTGTGTATGTGTGTGTGTTTTTCTTCATTGAAAAATTTATTATATAATTAATATAAGCAACTTTTTATTTACTAACATCATATAAAGATTTTTTGTGTTTAAGTATAAAAACTACATATATATTCTAAAAGTAGGTTAAATCAGAATTATGGTCCCGATTATGTTCACTGTTATAGAATATATCGATCCTTTAATTTGTATTTTATATACCTCTGTGTATTATACATATGTGAATTTACTTTTGATATTGGACTTAAAATGGAATTTTCTTTAATTTTACTTTTTGTTGATTTTCAAATATTAAAAACATATATCATGCAATTTTTTAGAATTAAAAAACGAGAAAATATATTCACACTTGGTTGATTAAATTTTTTTTTATTGAAATAATAAAAAATCACTTCAATCGAGGTTGTCTTTGATGTCATCAGTAAATATACAATTTTCGCAATTTTTTACAAATTCTTAACTTAAACCTTCATAACATTGGCGCGGTTCTATAAAAGTCGTTAATATTAGTACTAAATAAAATTGTTAAATTTTTCTGAACCTGAAAAGTAAACCCAAAATGCTCATTATTTCATCTCATTATTAAACATAAGCCAATTCCTGTTTCTTTTAAACTTCCATATTTTCCTTAATATTTTAAGTCAAAATCAAAGGTCCTTTTTTATTATATATACATAATATCTTCTATTATTTCAGGAAATGTACTTAAGTTAAACATCTTTGATTTCAAATAATTTTCCTGTTTTTTATAATTTATTTTTACTCTCTTTTAATATTATACAATAGTTTTAAACAATAAAATTGAATTAAATTTATTTAAAAACATCTTTTGACGATTTGTTGTTTAAAAAAATTAGTGCTTTTCTTCGTTATAATAAATGCATGGAATTAAGTTGTTTTAATATTAAATTCAAAGAAAAAAGTCAACTTTCAAAAATATAAAATAAATACGTTAATGTTTGAGTTAGAATACAGAGCAAGAATTTATAAACAGGATGTAACAAAATTTATTTTTTTGTAAGTGGATGATGCAAATGTAAGTGAGAAGGACTTTTTAGTAAGAAAATCATTATTTGCTGTTATAGAATTTAAAAACCCATTAGTTCAGTTTAATTTATCCTCATGTTAACACAATTAAATATTCAAAGTTCTTGAAATTTTGTGATGTAATCATGAAAATCCATATTGGGTCTGATCGTGCCCATGTGGTTCGAATATGACTTTTTTGTCTAACGGAAGATTCCATAAAAATGTTCTTACATATGTTATTTAAGTTTAGAAGTTTTAAAAGTTGTAAAGAATAGAATTATTTTTAATTATAAAATTCACAATTAATTACAAAAATAAAAATAAATAAATAAATAAAAACAATATTTTTCTCCATCTAGAAGAAATTCTAGAAGATTTTATAAAATCAACAAAATTAATGCCAAATATTTTTTTGTTATATATACCCCACACAAACATGGATGATTTAGGTCATGGGTTCGTGCTCACGTCTGTAACATACAAGAAGTTTTTGAGCCCCCACCATTCGACATAATTTCTTTCACTTTCTTAGTTGATATAACGATATCCATCTGTAAAATAATTCAATAAAATTTGATACGCAGGTCTTTCGATATCCAAGAACGAAGCCCATTGAAATTAGTTACGATCAGTTATTTTGTCATTGAAACTTCTTAGATTTTTATAAAAATTTTCGAATCCTTTTCCTTGATGGACTGAAATTATTCGAAAAAAAAAGAAATAATATTATTTTAAAATTTTAAAAATTTTAACTAAACTACAAGTCGCAATTTTGAAGATGATTTTATGAAAATTTGTGCATATATAAATTTGATCAGAAAAAAATTATTATTACCCGCAAACTATTATTGATAATTGGCTGCATTATATTGGTATGACAATAGTCTTTAAGAAATCGCATTATACGTCACTCTAACGCTTATACCTGTTGTGCTATTATATGTTTTCTCAGGTATTATATTTTAGTCAAATTTGAATTTTAGTGGAATAGAACTTTTGAGGGTCAAAGGGGGTTAAACAAATTTTACTACCAGAAGAAAGGCGAAAGTGTTCATTTAATCTCATATATGCATTTGTACCTGTCTGGACCCGTCTTTATACTTTTTCCATTTGAATGAAACTACTGCCAATTTTTTTTATATTTTTATTTTACTTATTATTATGACTCATATATAAATACACCATGTCCTATAAGTTGTGATGGCTATCTTAAGTATATTATATAATAATTATTTTATTACAAAATTTTAATTTTTATTTTTAGTCCTCTTTAGTTTTTTATCACTTTTTTATTGTACTTATTTATGCTACTTAGGAACATAGTATAACGTAATTTAAGAAAAGTGTAAAAGCCAGTGGTATTTGAATATAAACTCATTTGCTATAATACGTCTAAGAAATTTGGATTATCACCGTTACATATAAGAATACGACTCATGGAACACACACTAAAAATCAGTTATGAATTGGATTTTAAATCTACAGGATCAATAAGAAACAACGACACGAATAAAGAGTTAAGAAGTTTAAAGAAGAAATATGTTCAGAACGAATTCATCATATATGGGTTGACTAAAGATCAATCAAAACAAGGGAACATAGCAAAAAGGTTCTTTTCAGATCCCGAAAGAGCATATGAAATAACAGGTGTTGCTATAAATTTGGAAATTTAAAACAATTATCGTTATATTTGTGCGCAACGAACAAATTATACAACCAAATATCCATGGGAAATATGTCTGCAAGAGTTCACAAAATCATTTATCATGGAGAAGATTTTATTAAGCATAATTTAGTACCATAGCATAATTTAGTACCACTTGGAGATCTATCAGAGGAAGCGCAGGAAAAAATTAATAAGGATTAGAGATTTTATAGAGAGCGCAATACCAGAAAAATATTACGAAATTCTACATATGAATATTTGTTTAATATATTAATGGCAAAGTCATATCACCTCACTTCTAGCATTCGAAGCCAATGGAAAGTAGAATATCGGAACTTTGATGAAGAATAAAAAGGGCTGTAAGGAGACAGAAATAATATAGATCTAAATATGGAATATTTGGGGGCTATTTTCTAACCGAATGAATAATAATTATGATTTTCTTTTATTGTTATTTAAGTAAAAAATAAAATAAACATTAAAAAACTTTTGAGTTATTATATAAAATAAAAATGTTTGTCCTTAATGTTATTTAAATAAAAAACAAAATAAACATTTAAAAAATCGTAATTTTTGTATAAAAATAACCGATTGTGGTGGAACCGGTTCTTTAAGAAATAGTTCTAGTAGAACTTGTTCTAGAATTGATAAACTAGAAACTTCTTTACAAAATTATCTTCAGTATTATTAAAATGTTTTTTTAACTGCTTATAAATTTTTTATAAGTAAAGCTGATTCAAAATACAAACAGTCCGCATTTTTATACTAATTACTATAAAAAAAAAATTAAAAGTTCAACCCAGCCTTAAATTTCTCAACAACTGCTGAACCGATTTTAATGAAATTAAAACTGGGGAAAACTCAAGAAAATATCTCCCCATCAAAACAATCTAAAATACCTATCGATTCAAAAGTTGTATTAAAAATCGATTCTGATCCACTGTGTGCCATTGAGAATTTTTAAAAGTGTCCAAAAAAGGGGATTTCCAAAAAAAAAATGATTTTTTTAAAGAGGATCCAACCGCTTTAATACATAAAAAACTTCCCAAACTTTGTTTTTTGATAAAAACACAAAATAAAATATGGTATTTCAAGAAAAACTATTAACCAATAAGCATTTTTTCTGTAATTCACTTTGAAAATCAAAAGTATTTCAAGCCTTGTACACAGTGTTAAGCCCTGAATTAAACTTGTATTACATTTTAATTCAATAGCTTTCACCAGTAAAAACATAATCTAAATTCATGTCAAATTTTTTTTATATGAAAGTTTAATTTCATGTTTGAAATATTTTTATTCGTATCGGATTCCAACAAAATTCTCCAAGGCTTGATCGAGTTTCAATTTTATTAATAATAAAATAATTTATTTATAATAATTTTTTCTTGTTGCAAAAATAAATATTTATGCATAAAAATAATTAACATAAGATTCTCGCTTTATTAATTAAATTTCTGTCCTTTTTTACAAGGTCTTCACTGCGACTCCTCGTCTAAAAAATTTTCTTTTGAATAATTTATTTGTCATTGGTGATAATTTAGAAAACAGACATTCCGCAGAGACACCAAAGTAAAAATATATGAATTATTACATAAGTATTTATCAGATCTATTTTTTAGTTTTCTCTATCCGGTACAAAAACCTTTAGTATTTTATTTTTTAAATAGTTGTTCATAAACTTTCTCATTAGTTTTTATTTTTAACAGTTCTAATTCATTTATAATTTCTTCGAGGTCTTGTTTTTATATCAGTACATTGTGAAAGAATCTCAAAGTAATTGATTTTTTCGTTGGAATTAATATATAACGGATCGAGATATTTCAAACAACTTAGCTTTTCGTCATTTACCGCATTATCTTGAAAACTTGCGACTTAGTTAAATTAAAAAAAAAAAAAAAAACGACCAAAAAAGATGGCCATGTGGTTTTAAAAGGGGCAATTGGCGACTAAAATTGCCAAACGGTAATACAAAATGGAAAATATTTATTATTTTTTTTATTATCGAAATATATTTTTAACAAGCAATTTTCTGTCTTATTTATATATACTTATAAATACGTCAAATACTGACACTTGTAAATATAAATAAAATATTTTTAGTTTTAAATAGCTTTTAAGATTTTATTTTTTTTGAGATTTATAAAATAAAATTTTAATGTTTTTCAAACATTCAAATATAAAAGATCTTTCAACCTATTACAATACGCAAGAAATAGAAAACATTTCATACTATAAAATTTAGTTATATGTGTGCTTCCCTTAGTTATACTGTGATACTTTTTACCACTTTCAACAAAATTTGTATGAAATTTGCTTAGTAAGAATAAAAGCAACCTTTCCTTAAAAAAGTGCGCGTGGCGTCCAGTCAGTACTTCTTTCAAGGATATACATATATGCGGTGCTTAATTACAATCCATTCAATAGATATGACATAATATCAGGTTAAGGCATTCAGCCTAAAATTTGTTATTGCATTGTGTAATTGGCACACTTCAAAGTTGCAACACAAGATTTCTTCTATAGTGTAACGAGTTGATATAATTTACTGCCAAATTGGATTTCGACACTAGCGTCAATACAAAATTTATGAAAGTATGATTTCCCAAAAACGATTTTCAATGGGGAGCCTTATGTGGATGCTAATTTTAGCCGATATTTACAAAATTAGATATCATTAATAATACAAAATGGTTAAAACGTATTTCAGGAAAACATTTTTATCATGATTTCTACGAAATTCACTTGAGTGAAGATGACTCAAAACTAAATTATAGTTTGATCAAAAAGTTTACATTAATAGCGCTGAGACAGATTGACGGACACTACTAAGTCAGTTTAGTAAATTATTTGGTGATAAATAACTTCGGTTTTGCGCAATATAAGCATAAAGCTGCACATCTTATAATGATGCAAGTTATAATTAAAAAAAAATCTTGGTATATTATTATATCTACCATCAAAAAAAAAAGTGGAAGGTATATTGAGTTTATTATTTTATTTGTAGCATGTCGAAATAATCATCCGGGACCCTATAAAGGATCCTCGTAAAAATCTAAGATGAGCTAACGATGTCCATCCATCTGTCCGTCTGCCTGTTGATAGCAGGAAAGGGTTCGGGGTAAGCATATTAGGGTTACAAAATTTGGAGGAAAATATTTATCGTATACACGGTTTGTTTGGTTTTTTTTATAAACTGATTTTGCCATTTTCAATACCAAATATCAAAAAAAAAAAAAAAACAAGGTCTCCGTTGTAACTCAAGTTTACACTTTTCGGCCGATGTCTTTTACAAAAAACATGTACATCAATAAATTTTATACAAATAGTACAAGGACCAGTGTAAATTCGGAAACCAAAAATGGGCATGGTTCGCCCACTTTACCAACAACATCCCATGTAAGGTAAAACATCAAAAAAATTTTGTACGAATAGTTCAAGGACCAATGTAAACTCGGAAAAAGATGGCATGCCGCTTTCCGCCCACCTCCCATATAAGGTGAAATTTTAAAAAATTGCAGATGGTGAAATTATATAGATTCAGCCAAGCCGAATATAACGTTCTTACTTGTTACTTTTTATTTTGGTTTTTCAATTGTATGAAACATTTTACATTTTCACATTTTTAAGATGCTGAAAACTTCTTCTCAATGATTTTAATATTTTGTTATAAAAACTTAAGGTTTAGTTACTGCCGTAGAACGTAATTTTTTGCCCCAATGTGCAGTATGTATATTGCCGCTATATTTAACTAATTGTTGATTTTCGAACAGAATATTTGATAGAAATTTTTATTTTTTTTTTTTTTGAACGCTGGCAAACATTTAATTTTAATATTAGTTCAGACTTATAGTTATTTCAAACTTTTTTTTCAGAAAAACTAATAACACGAAAATGTTTCGAATACTTAAATTTTTGTTCGTTTTATAAAAAATCATTTTCCATTAGTTTTTATATAATAAATATTTTCTGTTTTAATTAGATAATAAAATATACATTTTAAAATAACAAAAGTAACCAGTTGGACGTACTGTTTATTAATTTAGAATATATATATATATATATATATATATATATATATATATATATATATATATATATATATATATATATATATATATATATATTTATTTATATATATATATATATATATATATATATATATATATATATATATTATATTAGAATGTATTTTATTTTTAACAAAAAAAAAAAATGTGATTGCTTAAATTAGTTTTCATCGGCAAATGTTTTGACCAATAGTCAAGGCGTTTGTATTTGTCCGACCTCCTTATATTTGAATGCTTGTCAGATGAGATTTTTAAAATTTCTTATAAAAAAACAAAATTACATGTCTCTTAACTGGTAAATTTTTTTTAATATTAATCAACAAAAACTTTATATAAAGCCTCAAAAGTCTATTTCTTCTTATTATTCTATTTTTATCTATATTAAAAAAGTGATAAACCTTAGTAGTTAAAAGAAATTTATTTATTAATATTTTTTTTTAAGATAAATTATGAATATTTATGTTAAGCAATTTTGACATACAATATTTCTTTAATGCATGAAATACTTGAACTTTAGTAAATATTTATTTTCATAAATTAAAGACATATATATATATATATATATATATATATATATATATATATATATATATATATATATATATATATATATATATTTATATAAATTTAAAGAAAACCTACAAAAATTATTAAAACATAAACATAAATTATCTAATTTTACAACTTGTTAAGTCATGTGGAAAGCAGTTATTTACATGAATTTATAGCAGTAAGAGTAAAGACTACATACACTCATACATAAATAAGTAGCTATGAATTTATTAGGTCAGAGTAATTTAGATTTTGTTTAAAAAATTATTTTTGTTTTTTAAGATACTTTACTTTTGGCATAAACTAAAAATAGAAAAGAAGAATAGAAATGTTATGTTTACAATTTAAATTCAGATTTCTTAAATTTAAACTTATTTGTAAATCTTTGAAGACAAATTTTCACCAAGTTCTTACTCATTTTATAGTTATTAAATTATTTAAAGTATTTGTATATTCGTCTTTACCTATTGCCATAAATATTTTTTGCCTATTTTTTTTATAAAAATATGTCTGGAAATATTTACATTGTTTTCTTTCTTCTTAGATATGTAAATGTAAATATATGGTAGATTTAAAAGTATTACTTTAGTGCAGAATGTTAGGCAGACAGACAGTGTTGTTATAAAAATAAGAATATATATGTTATTTTGTGTTATTAGATAAATAAAAAATAAAAGAAATATAAATATTTCAAGTATTTCTACACAAATATGTAAATAATGTTATTTTAAGTAAATACATATGTTATAAAAATAAAAATAAATATTTAGGATTTAATTCGCAAATAAAACTACATTCAGTATCTTGCGGTTAAAAATAAATATAATAACAAATGTTTTTTGATGTAGCAGGAGAAATTGTATAATAATTTTATAAAATATTTCTTGCATTGATTTTTTTAAATATTTTTTAAATACATTATTCTATTTTTTTTTTTTTTTTGGAATTTCTATGAATTAGTTTTGATAAAAAAAAAAACGAAACCACAAAATTATTCGAACAAATTGATCAATTGTTTATTTTGATACTAATTTAATGAAGATAAAATAATTTATGTGATGTAATTTTTTATTGAGCATTTAAAATGAGACTGTAGTAAAGAGTGTTACTATCTTAGCCTGTTAGGTTTCCTTCTTAGTTCAAACTAAGATAAATTACCAAATGGATCTATGAACTTGTTCAAATTTATAGATTCCAAGATACTAGCTCTGCTATGATCTCCAATAACCCACTTATTCAACCAATGAATATTTAGTGGACATTTTCCTGAACTTTGGAGAAAATATTATATTATTCCTTTGTTTAAATTGGGAAGCAAATTCACCATTTGCAGTTACAGAGGTATTGCTAAATTAAGTGTTATTCCAAAACTTTTCGAAAAGTTAATTACTGAAATTCTTTCGTTTCAAATTGTTTGTCATCTTTCACCATTCCAGCATGGATTTACAAAAAATGTTAACTACTAATGTTCACAAACTCAGTTATAACTGTACAATATATGTAAATTTCAGTAGAGCTCTCGATAGAATAAATTACGATATCTTATTGCTCAAACTGTATAAACTATGATTTCCTCCTCTTTTCCTTAAATGGTTTTCTTCGTATCATATCAATGGATACCAATGCGTATTATTTAGAGAATATACCCCGAAAACCATTCCTCTTTTATCCGATGTTCTGCAAGTTAATCATCTCGGTCCTTTGTAAATCCTAATATTTATAAATGATTTACCAAATTGTATTAAGAATTCTAGAATATTTATGTGTGCTACTGATGTAAAGCTATTCCATAGCTTTAACAATTCCTATCAATGTTTCTTACTCCAATCAGATATGAAGAATCTTCATGATTAGTGTATGATGAATCTAATGCATCTGAATTTAAGTTCATGTCCGGAAACAATTTCTCTTATTTTGTCTTCGTAATCTTCCATGGAATCCTAATATTAATTTGTCATCATATGAAAGTCGATTACAGCATATTGATTTTCATACTCTTGAAAGAAGGAGAAAGTATATGAATATTTAATTTGCTATTAATTAAACAATTCAACTAATTCCGAGTTCCTGTTCCGTAAGTTCGTAATCCCAAATCATCCAAATAGAAATTATATTCGTTTAAAAATAAAAATATTTTCAAACCAATTATGCCAACTTTGATTTCCCAGTAAATGCAAGTCATATTAAGAGGAAAATTTTTTAACTTAGTTAAATAATAAGAATATTATTTAATGATGATGAAAAATATTTTATTGTAAATAGCTTTAAGAATAATATGTAAACTAGACTGTAAAAAATAGTAATTTCATTGGCTATTAGATAAATAAATTATATCAATAGTAGAACTATTTTTATGATTCTGATCATAATGCATTTTTGCACCAAAAATCGAGAAAAAAATTTTCCGTAATATTGTTCACTATGAATTAAATCAATCTATTACTTATATATCATTGAATGCATTATTAGCTAATATTTCATTGAATTTAATATTTCATGTTTTTTATACTACAAAAGTTAAAATTTTTTTAAAATTTCTGAAATTTTTAGAAATACGGTTTGGCAAATTATAGTCGTTGCTTTAAAATATCTGGGAAGACTAATTAATTTAAACAATGCTAACAGAACACTCATCGCACAGTGGGGTCAATCGCAAAATTTTGGGTAATAAATCTGTGTCTTCTTAGATCGAATTGAAATGTATGGAAAAGTTGTATAGCTTTTAGAAGACTATCTTGTAGTCAACCTGTAATAATGCGATATAAGGTACAGGGTGTCAAAGTCTTTCTTAAAGTTTTATTAGTAACTCCACTCCTAAATATTTTATGAAGAAAGACAACTTTTCAAATTCTTATGTGTTGTATAAAATATATATCAGTCTTTCATTCCACGAAAAATTATTCAAATACCCAAAACTAAATAAAGTCGTGGCAAACACTCAAAAACGCAAAACTCAAAATTTCAAAATATCTTTTTAACTTTAAATGATAGCTTAGGTCAATAAACATGTTTTTTTCTTTATCTCGGCAAGCAATTTACAGAAATATAAAAATCTTTGAATGTGGACTTGATTTATAGCAGTTAAGATTTTTTTAAACTTTTACATACTCGAGGTAGTAAACTTTGACTCCTGTAGTTAACCGTGTATTATTACAGGACGACTACAATATAATTTTTCTAAAAATTGCACAACATCCATTTCAATTTGACCCGACCAGTAGACCAGTACACAGTGGGGCAGAATCGAAATTTTTTGGAAATAAATCTGTAACTTCTGATCAGCCTGTTAGATTTTCATGAAATATGGTATAGGAGTAGCAGAGAAATATACAATGTTATGTTTGGAAGGGGGGCACAACAATCCCCCCAGGGGCGAAGCTAAGGGGGATGAAAGTTACGTACCTCTGACACAAAAAATTTTTAATCGCTTGCAAAATTTTTGTTTCTAGTCCGATTTCAAATATTTTTACATATTGTTGTAGGCCCTGATAAGGCCTATATAGTTTTCGAGTTATTTGCGTTTGAATTTTTAAGCACCATAATTTTGCATGTTCTTGGTCCAGTTTTTTTCATATATATCCTAGCATTTCCGACCGATTTTATTTTTTTTCCTTAACTAATTAAAGAACAAAATTATCCATTGAATAAAAAAAATTTGAAGTCGATATCTTTACCAAGTCCAAAAATAAACGATTTTGAATTTGAAAATTGCAAAAATGACGACTTTTTGTTTTTTTTTTTTTTTAGCCGAAAAATTATCTGCACTCTTTTTTTTATCTAAAATAATATTTTCTTTAGCAACATATAATAATTTTGCACTTTTCTGAAAGGTGACTTCACACATATGACTTGGTCATAAATGTATGTATTCTATTAAAATTTATTTTTCATCTATAATATATGAATGTAATCTATGCAGGAATTTGAACAACAGTTTTGTTATTTCTGAAGCTTATAATAGAAAAACATATGTATACTATTCTTCCTTTCCCACTATATAAAGTATTTTTTCAAATAATTTAACGATGTTTAAATAACGACCTTGGAAATAATATATTTTTATGTTAGAAAAAAAAAAATGATTTCAAATGGACTGGATTTAGTCTATATTTTAAGATAGTTACACTGGTTAAAGTTTAACAATATTTATATTCCATATTCCAAAATATCTAAGATTAACAAGCTTTTATAAACTTCAAAATTTTCCGTTCCACAAAAATACATTAATACTTCTTAAACAATTTTATATGAATATTTTTGATATATTTATAAAGCCAATACT
Organism: Protocalliphora azurea; assembly: GCA_932274085.1. Taxonomy (NCBI): domain Eukaryota; kingdom Metazoa; phylum Arthropoda; class Insecta; order Diptera; family Calliphoridae; genus Protocalliphora; species Protocalliphora azurea. The sequence continues at coordinate 42,287,354 of OW026519.1, forward strand.
ACCACTGTCTATAAAATTTTGTTTTTAAATTAATCCTAATTGTTTTTATTACCAGTGTATTATTTTATTTTTAAATTTAAGTTTATCTTGTATTCATTTTAGCAATTTTGTTTGTAAATTAATTTATTTAATATAGTTAATGACAAAATATTTCAATGGCTTTATTAATTTCGTAAATTATTAACAACAATTTAGCTTTTGACCACACTTCATTTGCATAAAACTAATTAAAATAAAAACATATATGCAATTGGAAATAAAATACATATTTAAACAATTCAAGCGATTGAAATTAAAATCATTATTATAAGACGATTATAAGGTACCCTTCATGAAAGCAAAAATATGTTTATGTGATAATAAAAACTTTTTAAGAAATATGCTTGTGTGGGCACTTTTAAAATATAATTTAGAATTTTGTTTATTAACTCCATAAAAAAGTATTTGAGCTTTCTGCTGAAATAATGAAAAAAAAAAAATAAATAAATATTGCTTATCCCCAAAAGAAAACGGAATTTGATTGCGAAACCTAAATATTTATCGAAATACTACTTAATTATCAAATTTAAATTTAAGTTAAATATTTTAATATATATAAATTTCGATTGCACTCCTACATGTATTTAATAAATGCTCAGAACACGTGCCTTTTTTTAATAAAATACAATTAAATTAAAACATTGAAGTTATCAACAGTATAATGTTTTTTATGTAGGCATATAAAAAAATAATAACTAAAACAACTGGAAATATATATTATCGAAAGTTTTAAATTTTACAGTTTTTCAACAAATTTGCACTTAATAAGGTTTCATTAAAATGAACATTGTGTGGTTAATTCTAATAACATTCTACCTTTTATACCAAACTACTGTGGTTAAAGCGAATACTAAAAATTATAAATTTTTGTAAAATTAAAAGGAAGGCAAATTTTTAAGTGTTTAAATTGAAAAACTGCAATTATATTAAGGCATTTAAAACAAATATTTATTCACTATTTAAATATGTCCGCCGGACAAATATTAAAGTATTGTATTTAATAAAAAATAACTAAAAAATAACTAAAAAATAGGTCTATTTAAAACCTTAAAAATTAACTAAATGCTATTTTAATGAAAACATTTTTTCGAAATAAATTTTTATTGTAATTTACTTTAAGTTATAAAAGTGTGGCTTATACATAAATTACACACATTCTTTTTGTAAAAAACCTTCATAATTTCTTTAAAAAATTTTATCATTGTATTTTTAATTCCTTTTTAATTATCTTAATTATTTCTATGAATATTTGTCAGTCTTAAAATAAAGTTGTAAAAGTACATAGGACGAGTATGCAATAAAAACTTTAGGTAAAAAAAGTGTTATGAAAATAATATTTAAATAAAACGTTAAACAACATAATTGTAAAAGTTTCGTTATGTTTCTTGTTTGATATAAAAAATATAATAATTATGTACACACGTATATACATTACAAAAAACAAAAGTTAATGTTAATCATACGCCACATATGTATTTATAAACTTTATTATTATAATTAAGATAATTAAAAAAGAATACATATATATATATATATATATATACATATATATATATATATATATATATATATATATATATATATATATATATATATATATATATATATATATATTATTAGTAGTCATTAAAATTTGGATTTCTTCATAAATAAGATAGCATTAAAAAGTCTATATAGTGGACGCTAAAAAGTAAACAGCTCTTTTACAAAATGGCTATACGAATTTTGTCTAGATTTGGGAATTATAAAGTAAATTTTTCTTTTATATCATTTTTTATTGCATCCTTAGCTTTTATATGCATATAACTTTCACATGACACAATATTTTGCAACACACTGTAGTACATACGAATATGTAACATATGCATTAGGGCTATAACCAAATTTTTGGCATAGTACCACAATGTGGTCAAGAATGTTTTAGTAATGAAAACACCTGTCTCCCGTCGTTTTGCGAAAAAAAACCTCACGCAGGGAAGCAAATTTCTGAAACCTTGCAAGAAATTTTTTTTTTGGAAAAATTTTTTATTATACTTGCATGTCATAACCGAATCTGCATCAGATTTATCGTCCTTATCACTACCTAGGGCTTACTAAGGCTCTATGTTTTCTTTAGTTATAGTGATTCTTCTTCTAAAATTAGTATTATCATAATACTTAAGGCTGTCTTCATAAAATTTTATCAGATCTATCACTTTCATATATATTAACCCTGCAAAAATTTTCTATTGAGGAAGTCACTAAGAATGTTCTTCTAGAAGTTGAAATTTATTACCAAAGTATCACTTCTTGAAGTATCCGAAAAGATTCTTCTGAACGACGTTCAGATGATGCTAACAGAAGTGTCATTTTAGTATCATCTTGAAAATGAACTATTTCTGTACTTTTAATTAAAATTAACATTAAAAAAAGACTACAAGCAAACTTTGGACTTTTTTAAATATGTTTTTCCTAAAATAAATTTAAGTTGTGAGAAAATTATGTTCTTACTAAATAAAATGTTAATAAAATTTGTTAATTAAAAAATACTTAATTATCAGGAAGATTGTTCTCCTTATATTTAGTATTACAGCCAAACTGTACCTTGGTTAAATTACTACTGACATATGTGATTTTACCTGCTTTTTTATTGTGTTTAGTAATTTATTTTGTTTTTGTTAAACTCTAATTCCCGTCATATTCTCTTCCAGAAGTGACTTCAAAGTGGAGTTTTGGAAGATGAAAGGACGATGGAAATCTAAAAATCAATAAGATGCATGGACGATTAATACGCAATAGCAATATATTTTGTTTTCATAATTTTCGAGCAATCTTCCGACAATCCTCTACAAGTCACTATTTAGTGATGTCTGGAAGATTAGCAACAAATTTATCTTTCAAATGTCTGATGGGTACTTGCTACCTAACAAAACCTGTGAGTGGCTTTGTAATGTTTTAATCGCTTTTTTCGCACCGTAATTTTTTTCGCAACATGAATACTTTTATATGTATTTCTAAAGGTTTATATGTATTGTTTGTGTATACCCCGCAAACATTTTCTATTCCGCAAGTCACTAAGGAGAGTATTCCAGAAATTCATCGCCAAACTATTGCCCAAGTATCATGAAAATCGCCTTCCATCGGTAAAAAATGTTCCTTATGCAAGAGTCTTCTAGAGGTCTCGAAGAGGATACTTCCAGAAGTGTCGAAAAAGGTTCTTCTGGACGTCGCCTGGATGATGCTCAGAGAATTGTTGTATTAGTCTCTTCTAAAAAATGATTTTGTACTTCCACTATTCCTGTATTTATAACTAAAATTAATGTTTTTTTATATTATTTTATAACTGCTGTTATTTCACAAATATCTATATTACAAAAGAAACAACTTATGTAAAAATTATTTTGTATTTAGGGAATACCAATTAAAATCCTCATGAGAAATTTCTGGTGAATTCCGGTATCTTTAAAATAAGAAAGGAAGATTAGTAATAATTTTTATAATTACATTATATTTAGATTACCTTTCGTGCAAAGAATGCGACAAAACAATTTTATAAACAAAGTTCTGGGCTTTTTTAAATATGCAAATAATTTTCTGTTTAATAGAGTTTTGAAAAAAGTAAGTAATTACAAAAGAAAATGTTGATAAGATATACCTACTTTTTTAAAATATCCTTTGATTATAAATCACTAAATTATCAGTAATTTTTTTTCTTATATTTAATATTACAGCCTAACTGTAGCTAAATTAAATAATTATAAAAACTGACAATCTTCCTAACAAACGTCAAGAAGATTAATGCGCAATAGTAATTTGTTTCGTTTTCGTTAAATTCGAATTGTCGTCATATTAAATTCAAGAAGACACTTCTAGAAGGTTAAATGACGATATTAATGCATTTTGTTTTTTTTTTAAATTTCGTATATACTTCTGATAGTAATCTAGAAGTCACTAAGAAGTGACGTATGGTTGATTAATGCGCAATAGAAATTTATTTTTTTTAAAGTTTCATCATCTAGAAGTCACTAAAAAGTGGTGTCTGAAAGATTGGCAATGAATTTATCTTCGAAATGTTTGAAGGGTATTTTCGTTATGTATATTAAATTTTCACTACCTGTAATTTATTATGCTGTAGTGTATATGTTTGTTTGTTTATTTGTTTTTGTTTCTGTATGGTTTTTTTCACGGTTGCTGTTAATTTTTAACAAACTAAATGTTTCATAAAAATAGTCAGTCACACTTTTCTTGTTCGCATGTTGCCTTTTTACTTGTTTTTTGCTTTAAATTCGTTTTTTATGATTTTTATAAAGTTTTTACATAAAATATCTTAGTTTAATTCAAACTGTTACACTTTTTCTCATTTACTTTGAAGAAATTGTTGTTATTTTATTTATTTTTTATTTTTTTGTTTTTCTTACTTCAATTTCTTTTTTAAGAGTTTATTATAAATGATTTAAAGCTTAAGAGAATTTCATTGAGTTTTGCGAATATAATCAGCTTTAACCGATTAATAGCTAATAAGGTTGAATGAAGTAGTCACAACCGATAACATTTTCAGTTGAGACTGGTTCTGTGAAAGGTCACTCGAAAATTCATATAGCGTATGTAAAATATATACTTAAGATTTTGAGTTACATTCAAAATAGTTTTCGGATATTTTCCTGTTATGGTATGGATGATATTTTATTCTACCCACTATCAAAAAATATGAAGATATAACGAGTTTGTCATATCTTTTGTGACATATCGATATAATCATCTAAGATCCATAAAGAATATAAGTATATTATGGGTCCACGAGAAATTCTAAGACGACTGTCTCCTGAAAGCAATGGGTGAGCGACAGATAGTTGGACAAAATTTGGTTCAAATATTCACCTACGACAATGTTCTTTTTTTTTGGGATTGAAAATGGGCAAAAACAGTTCATAAATGAAAAAGTTATGGACCAAAACTAATTTTTCATATTCATATTTTTACAATTATGCACTGGGCCGCAAGTTCGATTTTTTGGCAGAAAGTTCAATTCAGGTAGAGGGACAAATTGTATGCATTTTAAATCCTAGTACTAAGCAGTACCAAAGGATCTTTTTATAGTAATAATACGGGTGAACTTCCTGAGGTCTTTTCTATCTAAATTTTTTATATCGTTTGCTAACCTGTCGCTTGAAAGCTATAGCCCTTCAACTAAGAAAGACCCTCAAATCTCATTCATTTATACTATAAAAAATTATGCAAACATTTTTGGATAAAAATTAAGGAAAATATAAAATTAATTACTATTTTAATTTTTGATGATTTCAGAATAACAAAAGAAAAACGAAAACGATGCATCGAAAACGGCGACTATAATTTTTTATATTTATATATTAAAATGCCAAATGCTATTCTTTACATATAATGTTAAAAACAAAAAATGGCGAATACAATATGGAAAATTAAAGAACAAATTTATGTTCAGGGAGTACGAATTTGTCAAATGTGATTATTTAAAATGTCGCCCAAAACAAACAAAATTTCTGGCTGTCATATTGGATCTACTATTTTGCATTTATAAATTTATATTACCAAGTATTCTAATTGTGGCCAAAATTAGGGAACGGGGCCTAATTTAGTCCGTCATATTTCTTCCGCCTTTCCGAATTCGGAAAATCAAAAACCATATTCATATACAAGGACCACAAATTTGATAAATGTGGTTACTTAAAATTTTCTCAAAATATAAAAAAAATAAATAAATAAAAAAAATTGAACAAAGATTATTGCTGCCGGTGTAAACTTGGTAGACGTGATCTGCCCTCTTCGCCGCCCACCTTGCTTATAAGACGACACTTTTATTAAATCCTATTTTTGATTAAATTGATAAATATGATCATTTGACTAAAATGTATAATTTATTCCACCAAGAAACGTAACTTGATTTAAGTTTTTTTTTTTTTTTTTTTTTTTTAATTAGAAAAAAACTGCAAAGCTCATTCGTTTTAAATTTTTTTTCCTTTTTGGTCAATTTTTCTAAACAAGTTTTAATTTTTTTAGTAAGTATACAAAATATGAAATAATTTATCACTTATTTCTAATATAAAAGATTTTTATAAAGTTTAAATGCAACGTTCTTTTGCTTTTTAAATTAGTTAAAAAAATCTTAAATATAAATTTGAAAAAAATGTGATTTAATAAACAATATTAATTTTATAAAAAAATAACATATTTCACTATATGTGTAATTTTTGTTATTCATTAGAAAGCGATCTATATTTTTTCTAATATCAGATTAAAAAAATAAATTTTTAATGCTAATGTATTCTTTGAGTGCATTTTTAAAATAGTTCTCCTACTTTGTTTTTTATATTTCATAAATAAATTTAAAAATTGTTGTATTGACTATATTTCGGTGACCAGAAACTAATTATAGTTTCTGACAAATTTTCATATACAAAATTCATTTATTTAAAAATTCAGATTTTATAACTTACTTAAAATTTTCTTTAACAAATTTGTTTGTTTGTTGCTTATTTATAAAAAAATATGAGGAAATGAATTACTAAATAAAATTATATGCGAATGTCGTATTTTAATATAATACCTGAATTTATGCTTCTACTGCAATTTGTAACAAAAATCTTATTATATATATATATATATATATATATATATATATATATATATATATATATATATATATATATAATGTTGAACGATTTGTAAACGTTGTTCAAGCGTAAGTCTTTCCATTATGAAATAGCAAACAATACTAAACAAAAATAACATGACAGCATGACATGATTCACACGTGATCAAAAAAAAAAAAGGCTATTGAAAAAAGTATCTCTACTTGAATCACCCATATAAAGTCCAAATAAATAAAAATTTTAATTGAAAATTTTAAAATTTTATTATGACGTTTACAGAGTATATTTTGCTTTTGTGTATTGAAAAAAATTAGAAAAATTTTCAAAATTAAGCTCGAAGTACCTCTTACATAAACTTCTAGTTGTATTCTATGGTATATAGTTATCTTCTCAAAGCTTTTTTGGTACAATGAAATAGAATCGGAGTTATTTTTTTCCATAAACAAAAATTGTGAATAAATTGCATAGCGTAAGCGTGCTTTTAATTTGAAAATAGAAGGACTTAATATCAACAAAATAGACTTTTTTCATCCATCTTCTCTGGAATTCATGATATATTTTTCAGATTACTTATAAATGGTACTTTGAGTTAATTAAGATGCACAATACAACGCACTGTTTGAATACAAGCTGATTATAAATACTATTTGAATATTATTGAAAATATTGCAAAATCATAAATATTCGCTAAATTTAGTATATCTGATATAAAAATTATTTGTGGAATATAATTGCGTAGATTTTATTTTTTGTCATAAATTTCAAAAAACAAGAGAAGCGTGGTTAAAATTCTTGTACAGATTACTTCCAAAAAATTTGGTTGAAAAATAATTTTTAGTGGAACGCGTATTTGTTGCTCCCCTCTACGCACCTAATTCAATGTAAAACGAATGATTAATATCTTGTGTATTTAATAAAATTTTAAAATTGTTTGCGGATGTAAATAAAGATTGTCTCTAAGCCGGATATGTGGGTGAACGTAATTGTACCATAAAAAATGTCTAAAATAATGTGGAAAATTTATATATTATAACCCAAAGAGCTTTGTAAATTTTCATCATGATTGCTTAATTGATTTCTGATTTATTAACAAAAATGATTTGTTATCTACATATTTTTTTATAAAATATTTGAATCAGGTACTTATATTTAACGTACTACTTATCAAAACGTTTTTACTAATATCTCAGAATCCAATTAATTTATTATAATAAAAGTTTTGTATGAAACTAAAAGAAATAATACAAGAAAGTACTTCTTATATACAGAAAAAATAAAATTTCGTATTCAAAAGCAAAATTTAAAAATTTTAGTGAAAAATGTAACATATTTTTTACGAAAATCGGACCTACCACCAAATTTGTAAAACCAAATATTCAAATTCGTAAATGTTTTGTTGGAAAGGTATTTATTTACAAATTTAAATATTTCAAAAGACTTACAAATTTCAATAGTTTTTTTTTTTTAAATAAAACAATTAAAATAATATCTTGTTTTAAATAGATTTTCTAACAATATTTATTTTAGAATTAATAAAATTATTAATAAATTTTAATATTTATTAAAAGTTGCATTATATACATGTATATTTTTATTTATACAATTCTTCTTGCAACATTAAAGTGTGCAGAATATTGTAAAAATGTGATGTCAACGTCACGTAGATAACATGTAAGTTAAAATTAATTCCAGAACTTATGGAAAAAGTGTGTAAAATAGGATTCATAATAGATATTCATATTATGAAATGTGAATTGATTTTGGTAGACTCTAATATTGGTACAAAAAGTAATAAAATGTAAATGAAGTATAATGTTAAAATACATGTTTACAAAGGATAAAGCTTAACATACTTCTACATCATTAACTCAAAAATCTTTAGAGTAATGAATCTTGAAATAAATGAGCGGTATGTACATATGAATTAAAGACAGTGATATAATATGAATCCTTGGGTACTTCTTGCAAACTCCATCAATGACCACATAGACCAAAATGAAAGAAACTCCATCGTTATAAAAATTATAGAAACATCCAATTAAATGCCTCTACGACTCACATTTTTAAACTTAATTAAATACTGCTCCTTTAATTATAGATCCTAGATCCAGTGTACTTAAAAGAAGTAATTACAAAGCTACCTACGCAGACGGACAGAGTTAAATTGACTCTCAAGGTGATTATTAAAGTTTTTGGCCAAAAGAATTTTAAAATTGATACTGAACCGTTAATTCTCAAATATTTCTGGTTAAGTTTTGAAATTTTTTTAAAGTTTGCTATGCACTTCCTTAGCACCCTTGAATTTGCTAATATGTTTGCAGCCCGCGGGAAAGAATTCTAAAGCAGCCTTTGACACAAAATGCGGTATAAATCACATTGAATTTCTAATTACCAAGAAGATAAAATAACAAAATTACAATAGGAAAATCTAAGATTAAGGCAGCTTACCTCTTTTCAGCAATTTTATTTTTTAACTTTATTTAATAATTTTGAAATTATGTACTGATTTTTTTTTCTTATTTGTTTTTTATATTGATTTGAAATCACTTGCAATCAATAAAGCAAAATTTGAAAATTAAATATGTTTTTTTTATAAAATTTTATTTAAAGACAAATAACGATTTATTTAAAAATAGTTTTTCCGTAATTTTCTGTGTACCAAAGACTATTTTAAAATTATAAGATGGCCATAAAATGTTCGTCCGGCTGTCTTTACATTTAAATAAACTAAAGTATTTACATTCTATTGTTTAAGCCAAGGGCTTAAATATCCTACCCTAATTCTGATAAATGCCATAAATTCTTATATAATTTAAATTAATGTAATCAAATAACAATAATATATAACAATAAATAGTATCTGATCAAACAACAATAAATGTAAAACTCAAAGAGAGCTTACCAAATAACTTGCAAATGATTTTTGCTAATATTAACTATTATGAGAAGTATTCTTAAGATTATGGTGCATGTTTTTCTTCATTTATTGTTAAAAATTAACAGTCGTATTAAAAAAATAAATTTATGTTTAAACCACAAACTAGCTAATTTAGCCCTTAAAGTAATAACTATTAAGAAAATCGTATTCAAATAACTATTTATAGTCTACTTTAAATAACAAATTGTTTTTTGTTTATGTAAGCAACCCTTCTCAGTTTCTCCCCCTATTTCTCAGTGTTGCGAATAGTTAGAATAAATTATTCGTAACTGTTTTATATCATTATTAGTTTTGATGTTCTAGTACGTTTATGATGATAAATAGGTTTTTTATTTTGGAAAAAATCATTACTTTGCTCATGTAAATATAGTTATGTATAAATGAAATACTTTTATTAATTTTTTGTTGGTTGTAATTATAAGAATCCGAATAACGAATGTTCTGTGATAAAATCAACATCATTATTTCATATTTAGTTTTGTTTACATTATTTTTGTTGACATTTTGTTAAAAATTAAAATAAGTATTTAATTTATATATAAAGCACAAACTAGCTAACTCACAATTTTTCCTTGAAGACTCTATTAAGAAAATTGTATTAAAAAAAATTGTCTGCAGTCTACATTAACTAATAAACTGTTTTTAGTTTATGTAGGCAAACTTTTCTGTTTCTCTTTCATTTATATTATCAGTATTGTAAGTACGAGTAGTTAGAATAAATTATTCGTTTTATTATTATTATTATTCTAGTACGTTTTTGATGATAAATAAGCTTTTTATTAAAAAAATTACATAATTTAGCTTATGTAAATATAATTGTGTATAAAAGAAATAAACAAATTTTTTAGTTGTAATTTTAAGTATCCGAATAACGAATATTCTGTGATAAAATCAACATAACTGTTTCAAATTTGGTTTTGTTTACATTATTTTTGTTTAAATTTTGTTAAAATTTAAGTATTTTAATAATTTTTTTCTGCTAAAAAAATTTTTAACCCGGAGTTGATACATTAGGTTAATGACACCATAATCTAAGACTTGTACGTATTAATGTACTATTTGGAATTGCGTGGAAACAACAAACAACGAAAAATTCGAATATATGTGATTTTGACGAACATTTGGTTGAATGCATTGAACATTTATGTTTATGATTTTATTACAAAATTACTTAAAGAGAACATACATATGTGCAGAAAATATTATCCTATCCCAAAATTCAATTTATAATTTTATAAATAGCTATATTAACGCATTTCTTTTATTTCGGAATGAATCTTAACATCCGGAAATTAAATAATGTGACGTTTCTGTTAAAAATTTACGCATGAGTACAAAAAAATTGCTTTTCTTAAAATATGTACATAACGGAAATACTCTTAAAGTAGCTTTGAAGTAGGGTCGAACATAATTTAAAATATTTAAAGTTAACAATGGTTTACCAAAGGTACATTAAGCAAATCATCGTTTTTGAATACAACTTTAAAGAATTTTGTTTAACAATGGTTAGTAAATGTCTATTAAGCTTTTTTGAATACGGCTGTATTAAAATGCGTAATTTTGATCCCGGAGTTGATACATAAGATTAATCTATAACTTATACATATTAATATACTATTTCAATTTACGTGGAAACAACAAACAACGTATTGTGGCTAACATTAGGTTGACATACAGACAGCCTAAATGTTGGTATTTTAATCCGAAAGCACCCAAAATAAATTTTTTTTTTGTTTATTTTTATTATTTTTTTTACAAAATAGTTTAAATTGAACGTATGTACAAAAAATATTATCCTGTCCCAGAATTCATTTTATACATTTTTAAATAGCTATGTATATTGGCTCATTTTTGGCTTCGGAACGAATCTTAACATACGCAAATTAAAAAATTTTACCAGAAAAGTGGATAGAAAAAGTGGCTTATTACTAACATTAGGGCAAATAACTTGAAAGGCTGACTGAAATCCGCAATAAATTAGGACAACAACAAATATCATTATATAATAATTTTCTTTTGGAATTCAAAATTTAAAAAATTCACAAAATTATGTTTAAATTCTTTACAGGGTCTTTAATAAATAGCATTAAAAATCCTATAATCGTTTGCTAATGATAACAAATTTGTTTTGAATTTTATAATGATATCTTTTTTCGTTGAACATAATGAAAGATGAGTAAAATCTTGAAGCAATTATTTTTGTTAAATTAAATAACTAGTTAAAACAAAACATAAAAAGAAAAGGAAAACAGCAAACAACGTAAAATTCTAAAGAAATAATTTACAATTTTCTTACTTGAAAACTGTTTTATTCTATCAACTAATTTTTTTCTTACACATTGTTGTGTCATTAACAGCAAGTTTTTTAATGGTTTTAAAGGAAAGCTAAAAAAAATTTTCATTTGAACAGCAACTAACACCACAAAGAGCAAAAAAATATATGTATAATAAATAAAGAACCTAACAGAAAATAAGATATTTCAAGTGTTTAAGCTTATTTTTCTTTATCCTTTAAAAAAAAATAATAAATGTGTACAGTTTTACAATTAAAAAAAATTAATAAATAAATAAAAAACTTTATGCACAGAATGTATATAAAAGAGGAAGGGAGAATCTTTTACAAAACTCTATACACTGTTATTGTCATTATTACTATACAACTTCCTGTTTCTTAATATTACACAAAACGACGATATATATTTCTTCATACCTTTTTTTGATTGGTTTTGTATGTTTTAAACTCAATCCTTTATACTCAACAGCTTATATGGTTTTTCCTTTTCCTTTTTTATTTTTTGTTTTTTTGAATATATAGTGTTATTTTTGCTTTTAGTTTATTTTCAAAAGACATACTGTTGCATACTTTGTCAAGCAACAAAATATACAAGTATTCTTGAAATTTTTTTTTTACTACATTTTTTATTCACAATAAATACCACTACTTGTGCTTAAAAATACTGTGACTGACTCATTTTTTTTTTACACTACAATGAGGTTTATAAGAGAGCTTTTCTTCTTCAATATAAATATTATTTCAGTTGTAATTACTGTTAAGTGTTATTTTTACACATTTCAAATAAAACCTAAAGTTTTTTTGTTTACTGTATAAGTTCAGTAAACTTTTAAAGTTTTAAGAAAGTCATTGTGAAATTTATTTTTTATAATTATTCTTAGGTCTTTACATTTGCTATGATATGCATTTGTTACAATATTTGTTAGATAATACATATAATATATGCATTTATGTGTACAGTATGTCCCCCAAATTGTTAGAAAACACTTTTCTAACCACATTGACTGTCGGAAATTTTAATTTATTATCAGTGCAAGTGTCTGAGTATATTTTAGTGTTATTATTATTTTTTTTTTATCAATTTTTTATCTCAAATTTATGTTTTGTTATTGAGGGATTCAATTTTCGTATGTATTTTGTATTCTTTTAGTACTTTGTTATCAGCAACAACCACAGCATCAGCAACAACAACAGCAGAAACAATTTTGATTAATGAAAAATTTTAGAATTTTTAACCATTGTGGAGAGACAAATATAAAATCGAAACGAACAAAGAATTGAACAATGATTGATTTCATATTATTGTATTCGAAGCATGGTTTTGTATTTGTATTATTTTTGTACAACATGAAATGAAGTGAAGTATTTAGTAAATATTTTTAAAATAAAATTCTATTGTTAGAATATAATATATATTTTGTTCGCGAAATACTAGAAGCAAATAATTTTAAATTTAGTTTAGCAAATGTATTTCTAAATGTTCTTTGATTTTTTTTTTTTGTGTTATAGAAATTATGACTATAAATGAATTATTGTGATGCTTTTGAAGAATTAAAAATTGAAGAATTAGAAATGAATTTTTATATGAAAACCTTGATCAAGTAAGCATCCAGAAAAGAACGACGCTTAAAACAAACGCTGTACACAACTAAGCTTGAAATAAAGCAACATGTAAACTTTAGCAACCAATTTAGTTTCCAAAGGCACTATCCAGCAAACTATTCAGCTAAATTAACTCCATTTCTTCAGGTAGAGTTATGGGCTTAACAATTTTAAGTAGCATAATTCGTTACCTCTAATTTCAATGTAAAACGCATCTGATAAGCAAGAACTGTTTTGAGCTATTCCAGAAGGCAATAAAATCACCATATATTTGTAAAAATTGTGTTTAGTGGGAAATGTATTTATGCGGTTGAGAAAGGCGGAAAAAAGTTTTTTTTTTAATTTTTTGAAGCCTATTTTGCTTTGTGTTGCATTTAGTAATAAACAAAATAAAAAATCTGCCAACATTTAACAAAAATATATAAAAACAAGTAGAGCACTATAATCGGCTGTGCCGAATCTTTATACCATTCTCCGCTTTATCCCTTAAGTATGCCCTAATATTTCTACAATCATACTTTAAGAAATAATCTAAATTTTTTCAAAATAAAGCTATATCCAATATATATGAATGTTTGTATGTACCCTGTTGGAAATGTCACTAGTGCATCAGTACTGATTCACTATTGAGACAATGCTTTACTATAGACATTTAACATTTGCGTGTCATTGGAAATCTACTACTGACACTGGTACTAGTGACTTATTATACCCCCGACAATGCTTCACTATAGACATTTAGCATTTGCATGTCATTGGAAATCTACTACTGACACTGGTACTATTGAGTAGGTAGTTCTTTTGGGATCATACGTAGAAATTGTCTACATATTTATTTTATCAATTCTAGTCTACACTTTCTGAAATAGACGTTGTTAATAAAACTTTTGTTAGCATTTGATATTTTGTCAAAAAATTAAGGAATTCATATCATAACGTATTTAAAAAAAATATTAATTTTCTTTGCTCGAAGAATTGCATTCAAATTCAAATTTAATGATTTCACTTATTTTAGATTTGCTTCGACCCATTTGCTATGTATGTATATATATATATATAATATATATATATATATATAGCGTTTGGATATGGAAACAAAAAATAATTTAAAAAAATATTAAAAATTTTGAGAACTCAAATATAAAACTTTTTACCTAATAAAGCTTAAAAACGTTGAAATTGCTGCGGCGAACTCGTCAGCTCTTAATTTTTAATAAGCAAATGAAATACAAAATACATGAAAAATTGGATTTTGTACGTACTTTTTAAATTTATAATTAATTTATATTTAAGTAATTATTATAGCACAATTGAAAAAATATTGGAGAAATAATAATAACGCTTTGGCGTCGAATTAGAACTCTTATTTGTTGAGTATACATTTTTTCTCATCAAAGCAAATAAAAAATGTAGACACTTTGTTGACAATGTCGCCAAGAAATCACCAAAACAATCGACAAAACTGGTGACTGGAGACACTTGCCCCCAGGTTTCCTTCAGGATATATATAAACTACACAATCACAGTCGGAGAGTCGATTTTAAATTAGCTATGTTCTTTGTTGGAGAACTTTTTTATTTTGGCTTCGAATACAATAATATAAAATCAATCATATTTATATAAAAAAATTTAATATATATATATATATATATATATATATATATATATATACATATATATATATATAAATATATATATATATATATATATATATATATATATATATATATATGTGTGTATATGTGTATGGTTTAGCCTCTTTAGCAACTCCTGGCAACATGGCTCAGGAATATAAACATTATTTTTAGAAAAAAAAAAAAAAATACCTGAGGTGAATAAAATTTGCAAATAACTTGGCAATTTGTACAAGTAGTTCCTTGATAATTAGCTCTATGGTGACTTGCACAACATTGAATATCTGAAATTTCTACATTGGCTGTCTTTGACCTAAAGATTCTTCATAGAATTTCAATTTTAAATTTTTTGAAATTTGAATAATTTAGTTAAAAACTAGTTTCAACTCGTAGCGCAATATGATTATCAAGCATTCATGTCTTTGGATTTTGTTTTTTTTTTTTTTTTTTTTTTTGTTTAATTTTTGGTCAAGAAATAATTTGTTATCGTTAATATTTATACATACTGCACTCTAGATTATAAGGGTACCATTTATTTCAAATTAAATGCAAGTATATGAATACGTTAGAATGACATCTGACTGTATGAAAATATATATTGTTCGATTACAAAAATTTGAATTATTGACAATTAAACAAAATCTTTAATATAAAAGTCACCAATATTAATAGTTTTTACAAATCAACTTCAAAAGCAATATACTATATACTGTAGTATAAGTTCAATCACCTTTCTAGCATGACTTTTAATAATACCTTTCCAAATAAAGAAAAATCTCTATATTTATATGATTCTTTAAACTCACTGAGTCAATCACCATTGATTGCTTTTAGCAAACAAAAGAGGCTATAAAAACGTCCACAATTGCATATGTGCTAGACTTTACAATGTCAATATAATTGTTTCTTTTATAAAAAAAGTAAATAAATAAAAGAAAACAACTCCTTTTAAGTGCTACAACAAAAGCGTCAGCAGTGCCCCTACCACCAACGTCATCTCACTAAAAACAACATTTATGGCAATTTAAGTGTTTTTCTTTTGGATGGATTATTTCTTGCCTGTGCCAGTTGAGCAAATACAACCTCACATCCATACACATATTTCCCTGCCAACATTTTCTATCGAAATTTAAATTCGAAATTAGAACAGTCAAATATGATATAATTTTCTTACCGAAGAAGAGTCATCGTTCGGGAGGAAATGTGCCGCAGTTCTAACACTTTTTGATGTCACTATTTAGTGCATTCTTTGGGTGTCGAAATACTATTATTTAGAAGTGTAAAAGAGAACGTTAATAAAGTATCGAAATAAAATTGTTTTTGTATTATAAGTAAATATGTTTTTAATGCAGTTGGAATATTTATAGTAAATATTTTTAATTTTTATTGAGCTAAATGTTTACCTTATATTTATGCACACTGTAATAACTCACTATAATTTTAAACTATATTAATAACTCACTATAACTAAGTTAAATATTAAACATTTGAAAACAAAAGTCACTAATTAAAAATTAAAACATTTTATATTAACTCATTTTTTATACAACACTATGTAATACAATATTGATCACTTTATAAGTTATACATTTACTGATCGAAATTATGCAGTGCTTGTTCCTTTTTCGAGTTTCTGAAATCAAAATTCGATACTAATGAGTTTTGTGTATATTCTATTTTTGAACATCTAAAAGTTTCAAAAAAGACACTTTTTAGTAGATGAATGAAAAAACTCTCTTCCAAATGCTGGCAGGGTTTAGCCATAAAGGTGTTTAAGTATACATTAACACGTACAGCAAACTGTACTAGTGCACATGTGAAAGTATGAAAATAACATCATAGCTTGACATACAATAAAAGATATATAATGTGGTATTTAAAAAGTAAATAAATATAAAGCATAAAAATAAAAGTCTTAAACCACATGAACAAATAAAAAATGCCGCATCAAATAAAATGTATTTGTAAGAAAAACAGAAATGTAATGAAATGACACAATAATCAAGTACATTCTTCAGCAATAAATCTCTTACATATTACAAATGTTATGTGAATATCTACAAAAAAGGAAGAAATAATTCCGATGACTACGATTCATCATTACTTGCAGGGATTTAAGCTTAATTTATTAACAATTATAGACATGGGTAGCAAATATTTATTTGTAGCTGCACAATAAAAAAATGTATTTATCCTGGATTTGTAGTAATAAGAACTATTAAAATTTGCTATGTTAACAAAAAAACATTTTCGATAATACGTATGTATATAAAGCGGGTTATTATCAAAAGATTTCAAAGCATTTTTGTTTAACTAAAATAAACTTTTTTAGCATCTGATTAAGAAAATTGTTGATTTTTAGTTTTGTTAATACTGCTTCATAAAAAGAAATCGTCTATTCTAATTAAAGTTTTAAAACTTTTCACAAATTTAAGGTTATATTGGTTTTATTGATTATAAAACCATATTTAACTAACATTACCTATGGTCAGGTTGGTTTATGGGATCACCCAGTTTAATTAGAATAATTTTTGGTGTTTGTTTATAACAAATATTATGCCAAGAATTACAAGGAATGACAAACATTTTGTGTCCAGCAGGTAGAAGTAGGGATTTTCAACCCAGATACTTTAGTGTATTTCCTCAAGTATTGGAAAATTTTGTTTTGTTCTTAATATATATAAAAAATAGTAGATATTGTGTACTTTAATATTCAGCAAAAAGTCGTACCGCCGATTTTAGAAATTAAAATTTCTGTGAAAAAAAGTTCTAGTTGCTCCCAACAAAAGGCACCTTAAGTGAAGACTTTTTATATCCACCATCAAAAAAGATTTTTCTTTTATAATTATCGAGTTATTTGTATCTGAAAATTCAACTAATGCAATTTGGCAATAAAATAATAAAATCGATTAGTTTTATTACTATTTTTTTTTTAATTAGTTTAAAAATAAAATTACACAATTATACAAAAAATAATTCTTGGTGTTTATTTTTTTACTTTTCCTAAGAACATATAATGATTTTGTTATTTTATAAGTATTTTCACGTTGATAATTTCACGATTAAAAACAAGCCCAATTACCAAATAGGGCTAAGTGCAGATCCTTCCTAATTTGACATATTTTCTGTGGAAATTTTGGGTTTATCCCATATGTTCTAAAATCCCAAAGCATGGATCTACAAACAGAAGCTTTCTAAAGAGCTTGCCAATGTTTTTTTCTAGACTTGCAACAAATATGAAGTTTATAGGTAAAATAAAAAAACCAATTTTGGTATTTTCAACGATTTTTTTTTACAAAAATTTTTAATACTATAAAAAATCTTTAATACTATAATACTTTAAGATTTTGAATTATAAGCTCAACAACAGCCGAAAATTTCATTGTAATATCTTAACTAGTAAAGATTTTATTACAGACACAATATTTATACTTCCTCCAAAAACTAATTTATTACAAAAATTTTACTTTAATTTCAAAAATAAGAAAACTATGGACTCCAATTTTTCAAATATATTCTACTGTTTATCTTACGTAATTCTTAATTATATACAGTAAGATCAAAATCAATATCTTCTACAGAACCAGAGCTACGCTACTTTAAGTTTCAATATTTCGCACATATCCATACATTTATATAATTAAAAATAAAACACAGACTGATGAACGGACATCAAAATTCTCCAAACAAAATCGTGCAATTGCTTATGAAGCTCATCACTTCATTTACATTGATGAATATAAGAACGAAATGTAAACATTAAAATATTGATATCACCTTTCCTGAATTAAACGTTATTTTCTACCGCTTTTACCCCAATGTGCTTGGTTTCCATTAGAAAAATTCTATGTTTATGATTGCTTATGAAGCTCATCACTTAAATTTATGTCTTTTATAGGTAATTTATTTAACAAAAATATTGTTTTAGTTTTGTTAGAATTTAATAAAATACTTTTGAGTTAAAAAATGATGGGTTACTTAGAAATAATATATTTATTTTCAAAAAAAAAAAAAATTAATTTCATTATTACACCCAATGTGATGCAGATTGTAGAATTCTGATGGCAACCCACTATATGAATGAAAGAGATAATTACTATGTAGACAGCAGCCTTCGGCCATATGCAATGCTCTTTAATTCTGAAACACCTGGTCAAAGGACATTAAAATATTTCCTTAAATTTTTTCTAAGTTAGGTTTCTATAAAAGTAACCGCTCGACAGGCATAGATTTTATTTATGTTTCATTAAAATCCAAATGGATAAGGTACTAATAAATAGTTTATACCATTTGAGATGAAGGTTTTGTGTAGATTTAGTTATGCGTCATAAGCTTAAAAGTAATATGACCCGGGTTTACATTTTTGCTCGTATTACATTCAAGATATTTTGGGTGAAAAATTAAACTTTTTATGGAATGCAACTTTTGTGCTCCCTTTACACAAAAGCTTGATTCAATATGTAAACAAATTAAGAAAATTATCTGCGGGTGTAATCAGGGCGTAAGAAAAATTTACATAAATATATCTTTGTTCTTTATAATGACATAATAAAAAGCTAATCACTAACATAAACGTCATACTATAATAAATTGTTGTCTTGATTATTCTAACGTTAGCTGAGTTATTAATAAAATTGCACTGCTATATAACACTTTTTTATACAAAATATTTAAATTTTTTAGAAAAAAAATGGATTAAAAATATTTTATTTAAACTAGTTGCAATATACACGAATATAGCCAGAACTCATTCAATTTTGTCGTTACGACCAATGCTTTTTCTTCGAAATTGTCACCCAGAACTAGTTCTGTGGAAGTTTTACCTAGCGAATTGGTTACTAAAATCAATGATTTTTGTTTGATTTAATTTTTCATAAAATAAATTTTGCTTAATTTTGTTACCATTTTTGCAATTTGTCTTGGGATATTACTTATCAGAACGTTTTTTACAAATATCTGAGAAATCTTAATGGAGCCAAAGTTACGCATTACGAAATAATATATTATTTATTTAGAGGTCATTATAAAATTCTGACTAGATTTAAAAAAACAGAGATTGCAAGAACAATTTTAGATTTAGGGTCAACTTTAAAATTATTCAACAAACAAAAGTCTATTTTCCAGACTTTGAGAACTTTTGTTTGAAATAGTTAAAGACTCGTTTTCTCAATGGTGTTCTGAACTCCAGTCTTACAAATCGCCTAATATGTTTAGGACTGAAGGCATGGATTCACAAGTGTTGACCTTAATTCTGTTGGACAATTTATTTTTTATTAGTGCTAATTTAGAAGAAAGACGTTCCGCCGAGGTAAAAATATAAAAGTAAAGTAAAGTATTCATCAAATCTATTTTTTTCATTTTCCCAATGCGGTCCAAAAGGTCTCATTTGATATTTTAAATATTTGTTTAAAAACTTTACCTCTAGGAAGATGCAATTTGATGTCATATATTTAAAAACGAGGTAATTCTGCTTCGTTTGTGACATATCCCACAAATGTGCCCTCGTAAGTAACAAAGTTTGAGTTCTACAAATCTTAAGAAAATTAGCGTGAATTTAAAACATAGTATAGTTCTTCGTCAGGTATACTTTCATATAGGATAAGCGGTTTCCAGTGCGAATTGATTTTTTTGGCATTAAAATTTTTGCAAATATAAGACTTTTTGAAAGTTTATCAAAATTTCCAGATTTTACTTCAGCATTTTTCGAGATACTTTTATCTAAACGCATTTTGCTTGGATACATCCAAGCCCCGGTGTAAAAATCACGAAAATATAACTCAATAGTAAGCTTTTCTCAAGATTTATCCTAAAATCCAGGGAGCCTTAAAAAATTAATAAATTTGTAGAATTTATGGACAATAATGCACTTTCGTAATCTCAAAAACAATGACGCTATAAAATCTTCTTTAAAATAAATTATTTTATGATCTAAAATATTCCTCTTTACTTTTGTATAGTTATATCTGAAAATTGTTTTAAAAATAAAAAAATCGGCGTATATCATGTAAAATTTCAAAAGAATGCTGAATGTTCGTCAAATACAACCCTTAAAATATCTTAAAGTAAAAATTCTAACAGGAGGGGTTTGATTGCCAAGTTAGCTCTTTAAATAGAATCTAGGATGTCAAAAAAGCACGACCAAATTCCAGAAGAGATAAAAAAATTTCATAATAAAGTAAAATATCGATAAAAGAGATATATATTTGATATAATGTTTGGTAAAATATAAGGATTTGCATGATTTGAATCCCTGTAAGTTCTAAACCATTAATTTTGAAAGAACGACCAAAACTTTTCCTTAGATCTTCAGAATTTTTTAATATTCAACAATAGTATACAATATAGAGCAATTTTAATATCCCCATTTTTATTTTTTTGAATTTTTAAAAATTCGCGAATTTATTCACGACACTATTTTTTTTAAAAATATATACAATATAAAAGTTATTTAAAAATAATTTACCATTTTAAATAGCATTCATATTGCAAGTAAAATTTGACAAATTTCTACCCTTTCAATTTTTGTTTATCTCTGATATTATAAAAATTATAATGTCTACTAAAAATTGCAATATAAACAGTTCAGAGACAAAATAGTCTACTATTAAAAAGATAAAAAATATTCCTTCAGATTTTTTAATAGAAAAATTATTATAATTTTTTTTTATTTTTTATTTTTATTTTTTTATTTTTTGTGAGTTTAATTTAAAATTAATTTTAGTAATAGCATTTTATAATTTGTTATATTTAGTGTAATATCTTATTGTTCCAGAATAATTGCTGATGCACTATGCAAAAAATATATATCTCTTCGATATTAATTAAAAATATTTAAATTAAAAAGAGTAGAAATTTCTTAAAATGCGTCTGAAAATTACATTCTATTTGTGAGTACATCTTTAGCAAAAACGTCATTTTTTAATTATACGATATCATATACAATATCTATTGTAATAAATGTTATACTGATTTTTAAATCAATAAAATCATACATATAATTAAAGAGTTATGAACACATAAATTACCTACTATTGTATGAGAATAACCAAAAATAAAAAAAAAATAAAAATACTATGAAGAAACTATGATTTTGTAAGAAAAAACTAGTAGTAATTTTTCTGCAAAACATTAAAAATAGTAGATCACTTTGTCCCAGAATAATTACTATTGCATTTTGTAGTAAATATATTGCTTTTAAAACATGTTAAAAAAAATATTAAAATCGTAGGTGTAGAAATTTTATCAAAAATGCTTTTTAGAACTGCAATTGCATTGCGAGTGCATTTTTAAATAAGCAATTTAAGTTTGCCTTGAATCATTAAAATCCATCTACATATGAAAGAGATATTAACATTTAAATTTACGTATTTTGTCGAATTTTTTAACTTTTATAAAAATTTAAGTAGTGAATAAATTTGCGATTTCTTTGAAATTTTAAAAAATAATAATGAGAAAGACTAAATGGCTCCATATGAGTACCAAATATAAAAAAAAAAAATATGTAAAAAATATAAATTTTTACAATTCTCTCGTGGAATGAACTATATGTTTTTTATGTCTTTTTATCTGATATCTTTTTTATTACTTTAGTTTTTAGAATTAAAGAAAAGAATTTTAGAATTAATTTAGTACTTATCAAGTTATCTAGAATTGCTATGGAATAAAATATCAAACGTAAAACAGGCAAATTATCAAGGTCTTGACAAATTCGACATGTTTTCTATTTAATATTATCTCCATAGCCATACAATATCTGAGTCAAAAAAAACTTTGTTTTTGAAGCATTTATATATTAAAGTTATCTTTATACATTTTCACTTTTTATATTTTGAAAAAAACATTCGCACATTAAAATTTACTATAAGCTTAAAATATTACAGGCTATTTATTAAAACTCTTCAAATGAAGTTTTCATGCTAAAAGGCTTTTAATAGTTTTTTCATGTGCGAAGATTATTCCCTTAGCTTAAAAAAGCATTTAATAAACCTAATTATAATTTTTTTTAAGCTTCAATCCAATGGAAATTATAATCTAAAGTATCCTTAAATAGCATAAAGAAAGTTCAAGGTAGTTTTATAATGTTTTTTTATTTTTATATTTTTAATTTTGTATCAAAGCATTTCTACTCTTTTATATGAATTTGTTCTGATTTTCTTTATTCAATTTTCCATTAAATTTCATTTAGGTATATTTCTTTTTAGTGTTGATTCATTTATTTTCTTTTAACTTTTTTTTCTGTCTTTTATATAAGATGGTATAAACATATATTTTTCTCTTTTTTAAACTAATTTTCGAGATTTTTGTCCTTTAACATTGTAACCTCGCTAAAGTTTAGTTATACTCATGTATAATGTTATATAAATATGTATATGTATGTGTATATTTTATTCTCCGTTTGGTCATATAAATTTTTTTCTTTTTCTGGTTTTACATTGCTCTCTGGTGTCTGCTTATTCAGTACAGTTTGTTTGGCCAGATATTCAAGTTGACCTAAATTATATAAGCAAAAGACATTTTCTGTTACATTGTGGCATGTTTGCTTAAATTCTGTGCAAACTTTAAGTGTTTTTTTCCCTATACTTTTTATTTATGACTTCTTTAAATAATTTATGTTGTTGGTTTCTGAACAAGGAAAGCAGGAAGCAAAACTGAACTTTTATAATTTTTGTTTATTCTTCTAAGAGGAAATAGAAAAACAACACGTTGTTGTGATTTTCAAGAAAATAGGATAGTATCTGCATGTGGTCTGGGAAAACTTACATATATAATTTTTAAATTCCAATTAGTGTAAGTTATTTAAGTGAACATAAGTTTGTTTAATTTGCTAATGTATTTTTTTGATAAAAATTTATCAACATTTTTGGTACATCTTAAGGACAATTTTAATTAAATTATTTGTGTATACCACCGTACAACAG
Source organism: Protocalliphora azurea (assembly GCA_932274085.1). Lineage (NCBI taxonomy): Eukaryota > Metazoa > Arthropoda > Insecta > Diptera > Calliphoridae > Protocalliphora > Protocalliphora azurea. The sequence goes on from OW026519.1 coordinate 42,311,386, forward strand.
CATTTTTAACACACGAAATAAATCATATACATACATACATGAATACATATATACATACATACATACATATATACATATAAAAGTAGAGACATTTTATGATAGGCCCAGTTTTTCATTTTGTGTTCGAATAACCTTTAAAAAGTACTTTGAAGTTTAAAAATTAATATTTTTTTTTTTTTTTTATGAATTATTTTAAAATCTTTTAGTTGCTCAACAATACCGTTATGTGTATCAAATGTGAGAATATGATTTAGAGATTCTAGCACCATTTTTATCTTAACCTTTCGGATCTTAATAGCGTCTAAAATGTCCTTCAAATATTTCATTCTTAAAATACCTTCAGGTTTTCTAACAAATTATTCTGAAATTATATTAGTTTTAAAAGCATCATAATGAAATTTTTTAACCCCTCAGTTTCCCAGCTTTTTAGCTTCAACATGTCAAATTTTATAAAATGTTAAAAATGATCTGTAAGTGTTTATGTAAATTTTAATTTTAAATGTTATTTAATAATAATTGGCACAGTCGTCTTTTTTAGACTTAAGGACGATACTTATAGATAGTGGATAAAATCGGTCCATTATTTGACATAACTCTCTTACAAATGTTATCTTGAATATGCAAATATTTTCATGAAATTCGAAATTTTTATCGGCATTAGATATATTATCCAATTTCAAGAGCTTGGTTGCAAAATTGACCATAGTTTCCATATGAAGCCTCTTCTCGAAAATTATTTAAACGTGTATAAATACCATAAAAATATTAGCATCAAAATAAAATTTGGCATGATTATTTTGTATTTGAATGTAAACTATGCTATTAAATTTCGCAAGATCGGACTTTAATTGACCAAATCTCCTATACAACACCACTTCCAGAGTGTCATTTTAATACGCGTAAATTGAATATAAATATTCAATATTAAATTTATATGATTGAACATAGTTTCTATACAAGATCCTCTCCATAAAATCACTCTAAGCGCCCAAATTTCACATATATGCCAGATTTTAAATTAATAATAAGTTTTAAAAAGTTGAATAAGTTTTATCTAAGTATTTATACAGCGGTATGAAGTTCAAAATATGTTCATAGTTTCTATATAAGGACCTCACTCAAAAATCAGTATAACGTATGTAAATAATAGTGTACACTAAGCCAAAGAATACAACTAAAAGCCAAAGAATACAACTAAGAGTTTATATGAGAGGCACTTCGAACTAAATATTCCAAAAATTACTCAAAACACAAAAACAAAATATATGCGACGACATGTATTTTGCTGTTGTAAGAATTAATTTTTTGAAAATTGAATCAGGTTTTTTTCTCACATAAATATCTACTCATTATATTAATCTCTGGACTAAATCTTTTTCCATGTTTATTGTTCAAAAAACAGCATTAAATATTATATAAAAGTCATAGCGTACTGTCTTTTCGCATATCAAAAATACATGTAAGGAATTTAAAATTAAATAAATAGAAACGATCATTTTAAATTTAAGTTTTCAAATATATTTTAAAGTCTTTTAAATTACACTTAATGTAAGAATTATTTAAAATTTAAATACAATCGTTTTGCATGCTCGAATTCTCAATAAATTGAAAACTAAATTTGTACTTTTGTTCTTAGGAATAATTTTCGAATCATTGTATATATTAAAGTAGTAAAGTTAAAACCATAAAAATTTTGGTACTTGAAACTTGACACTAGTATCTTTAGCATATATTATTTTGGAAATTATTTGATGGAAATTTAAATTAAATATTTGGATTATTTAACAAAAGGTAATCAAATATAATGCCAAAATTCTCTTCTTTCATTTGATACCCATATTACCCTATAACAGCGAGAAGGAAGTAGCATAATAAAAAAGAAAAAATTAACACTAAATGAAAAACTGAAAATTCAGTTTTAATATATTACTTCTATATTTGCACATGTATATGGAATTAATCATGTGTGAGAAAATATTTCTGTTGTACGGTGTAATAAATTTTAAAAATTTTAACTAAAATGAATTTAGATAAAGATAATGAATATTTTAGGAAATAAATACACGGTGCTACAAAATAAAAAAAAAAAATTGAATATGCTTGGAATGCAACGTAGTGTAGATTTAAGATATTTGTGAGCATATTATTATTCCATTTTTAGAATTTTTTAAATTTTGGTTCTTTAAAAATTTTTATTTTGAATTCCTGTTAACCCTTCTTAAAAGTATAGAAACCCCTCTCTTCATAGCAGAACTGTGAAAGATATGAAGCTCACAAACTCAATTTTTTTAATTTTTATTCATGTTTTTTGAAAATTATGTCCATTTTTGATCCAAACGTTATTAAAAAAAACCATATTTTCTAACCATATTATATTAGGAATAAAATGAGCAGTCGTTTGATAATATTCGATGAGAATTGTAGAACATATAGTTTTTTTTTTGGAATTTGTCAAACTCACAAAAAACTAATTTTACGTGAGTTTTGTTGTTGCCTTAATGAAAAGGATAAGGTCACTTTCTGATGCAGTTTAAAAAACCTTTATTAGATAAGAGGTATTCTAAGTAAAAATGCTTAATATAACGAAGTCCGAAAAATTAGTTTCTGGGATATAACTCACGATTTTTAGGGTGTATAGAAAATTCTAAAAATGGTATAATAATTTACTCAACCATATTTACAAAATATACTATGTTACATTTCAAATGCTTTTTCTCTGTCACACTATCAGTAACTATGCCAAATAAATATATTTTTTTTAAGCTTCCGCCTTTGAAAGAGGTTAAGCAGATTTCATCATAAGCAACTCTGGATGTTATAAACATATTTTACTTTAGATTTTCCAAAACCAACCTAGTAAATAAGTGCAACAGAAGGTTCCTAATAAAATTGAATGAATTTTTAGAAAGCTAGGAAACTTGTTCCGGACATACTGTGGTATCGTAAAAAACCAAAAAGATTGCCTTCAGTTTGAAAGGAAACATTTAATAGCTGCTCATCTAAAATAGTTTTTAAATTGATTGTTTTGATTTCATGCGGGAGGAGTGAAAAATGTTACAAGTGTTCGTTTATACATAGTTTTATACCTTACATCACCATAGATAGATTGCGCTTGTGCTGATGTTTATAATGCACAGAAAAAATTGTTGCCTTAAAAGTATACCCTAAAGTATACCGTTCGACTTATAATCACTTTCTGAGTCGATTAAACGATGTCCGTCCGTCTGGATGCCTGATTGTCTAGCTGGCTATCTGTGTGTCTGTAAACCTTGTGAATAAAGTACAATAGAGATTGCAATTTTAAAGATAATTTGATGGAACTTTGCACGAATTATTTTAGTATAAAGACGAAGGTTATTGAAGTTGATTATCATCATTATATTATTTTACATAAGCCCCATAAAAATGTTCTCCCCTAAAAAAAAAAGTTTAGCGCTTATAAATTTATTAAATATAGCAATATTTTAATGAAAATTGGCCCAGTAATTTCATTTTAAATTTAAAAGATGTTGCCCATTGTTACAGATTTAGATAAAATTTTATGCATGTGTAGAGAAGGATACACGAGCATTTAAAATGAAGTTTATATATTTTTATTCTGAAAATTCTATAGCTTTGAATGTGTTTAATATGAGCTTTTTTAATGGCCATAACTTGTTTTGTATTAGAGATATCAAAATAATTTTGATTTGCTTGTATTTTAAGATAACGTCTAAAAATTAAAAAATATCTTCATTAAGTCTAAGTTCATTTAAATCGGACAACTAACCCCGAAGATATATGGATTTCAATTTTATGTATTTTAAAAAACAAAAATTAAAAAATAACAACTTTGAACCGCGATAAAAACTAAACTGGAATGAATTTTGAAATTTTGGAGAAATCTAGCTTTTATATTGACAAAACAAGTGTATATACCATATTTTAACGAAATAAGAAATGAAAAGGTTCAGTATGTGTTCGAAAATATTAGCTTTCTCCTTATATGTGATGAAAGTCTTTGAAACATACTTTATGTGTTTTGTACTTCAAAATTTTGTTTTAAAAAAAGGAAAAGTGTTGATGGATATATACTTACAAAATAACTATTACATCCAAGATTTTAGGTTTTGCAGCTAAAATCTCACTTAACTAAAGGGATATAAGGCTAAATTTTGAATTTGTTTAAGACCAGATATAAATTTAGATCAGCAAAAAATATCTGTAAAAAATCATCTTAATGGTTAAAATTGATAATGTGAAAAAAAATTAAGAAACATCATTTGTTATTTATTATGGCTACAGAGGCATTACTCTTCAAACACATTTCGTTTAGTGTAAACTAATGCGAATTATAAATTACGTTAACATTGATGTCAAATGAAAGCCTTTTGTTTGCTTAATACAAAAATTTAGGATGAATCAAATCATCTCTTTAAGAACTTATAATTGTATATTTCGTATATTGTATATTTCGCATTATAGCTTGAGTTTTAAATTAATAAAAACGATTTTCGATGTAATACTTATCACCAAAGAAGATACATGTTTAAAATTTTGCGAAATAAAATTCATAGCCTTTAGTTCCTTCAAGGCAAGGCCCTATTTTACGCCCTAAATGTTGCAATTTCCAAAAAATGTATATCTTTCAGTTCCTTTCACATGTTACAGTGACTGCATGCCAAATTTTAAGAAAACCAGTTGATTAGTTAAGAAGATATAGTTAGAGGGATCTTTTACCTCTCTTGCCCTATTTCCCATCCTAAATAATAAAAGTTATAGGTTATAGTTCCTTCCAGATGTTACACTATTTTCTTGCCAAATTTCAAAAAAATCGGTTGATTAGTTAAGAAGATATAGGAAGTGGGTTCTTTTGCCTTATTTTTCACTCTAAATAATAAAAATTATAGGATATAATTCCTTCCAGATGTTAGGTTTTATTAGTTAAGAGGATATAGAGAGGGGAGCTCTTACTCCTTGTGGCCTATTTTACGCCCACTAGCGATATGAAATATACTTTACAACATATTCTCATACCTAACAAATACACATACAAAATGTTATTAAAATCGGTCAAGCCGATTTTTCTTTTCGTCCTGTGCAAACTAAACTAATTTCGTTTCTGCCTTTATTGTTTTAAATTTTGGTTAGAAATTGTTTTGTTTTAAACCAATCGTTCTACGTAATAAAAATATTTCCCAGTTTACAATTGAGTTTTCAAAATTCTTGCAAATAATCTACTTCCATTTATGAAAAGCTTAATGAAGCTTATCAGTTTTGTTAAGCGAAAATTCCACAAAAATTCTATAATGTATCTACTAAAGCCCCACACATTTCCGCCATAGAGCGTCATATTTGTAAAAATTACAAAAAAATAAAAAATTAAAAATTAGTTTACCTCTCTGTTTAATAATGTAGGATATACAGAGGATATACAGAGTTAGACGATACATTTAGTGAAACCACAATAATAGATTTAACATAATTTACCATCATCACCACTGTTACAACCACCAGCAGCAACAACAGCAGCAAGAAGCATCTGACGATGTCAACCGCAGTATTGGCGGTAACACATGGATACAAGTTTGACATGATTCTTTCATATGTTACAAACATTTTGCATACAATTTGCCACAACAAAGCATCCTAATGCCGCCATTATAGTCACTACTACCACCACCTTTATTCTTCTTTCCCAGCCTAACTCACAATCTATTCTCTGCCATGGTTCACTTACTCCACTTATTAAAGTACAAGAACAGGCAAGCATACAGTTTTATCAGTTCAAATAATGATTTTGAAATTGGTAGGAATTTACTAGTGCTTGTCTCTGATAAATGCAAATTATTTCAATGGTTTAAAATGTTATGTTACTTTACGTTTTTCAATGTTTTTCAATGTTTTTTTTTTTTTTTTTTTTGTAGTTTATTGTTCTGTATTGCAATTACCAATTTGGTTTTATAACACATCCATAGAAACTTACTTCACTCAACAGATACACTCACATACACTACAAATGTACATCGTTGGAGAATGTCTTTAGCCATTGTAAATTTACATGCATTTAGCATTTAGATTTTTGTTTCTATTTTCAAGTACATACTTTCTATGGCAGATATATGTATATTTGTTATAGAGGATTACTAAAATTCATGCTAAAATCTAATTGGAAAATGTTCATCTTTGGCCAATTTGTTAACAATTTCGCATAATTGTTCGCACACTGTTGTGGTAAGCGCAAGTAAAGATAGATAATTTTAAAGTTCCAAAGAAAACGATTCATCTCTTACAAGATATCATTTCACAGCTGAAATGATACAATATTGTTGTAATTACGATGATGCTTAATTTTGATTAATTGCAACCTTATTTATTTAATAATGAGATATTTTTAAAGGATATTTAATTTCTTTCTAGGAATTTATAAGCAATTCCAAATTCAATTGATGTTATATTTCAAGTTAAAATTTAATTTTTAATTGATAATTACTTTTTTGAGGATGTATTACTTTAGCTAGAATTTCTTGAAACTTTATTTAAAGGAAATGGTTTGAAAATTGTGAACGCATTTGTACACTTATATAGAAAGACATCTTTTATATATTTTTATTATTTTTATTTTTTTTTAATTTTTGTCTCGTTGAAAAAAATAATAATAAAATATAAAATATGGTATGAAGATTTGATTATTTCCTATGCTCACACATTAGGCCACGAACCAAGTTTTTTTTTAGCCATAAATAGAATACTGCAAATCCGTAATATAAAAATATGATTTTGGGAGTATGGCGACCATTCGATTTAAATTATTATCTTATGCAACTTTTATATCCTTCATCCAAGATGTAAAGAGTATATATAAATTTGTCATTCAATTTTTAATTTCAACAATATTCACCTAGGACCCCAAAAAAGACATATATTCTGGATCTTTATTGATAAGGAAATCGATATATATCTGTTAAATCAGTTTTCAGAAAGCCATAGATATCGAATGTTTTATACATCAATTTACAAGACATCCTCAAAACATTTTTCTTTTCGATTTTTCTAAACTTTTATAAAAACTAGCGCTTTTGCAAAAAAAATTGAAAATTTTTTTGGATTTTTTTTTCGGAAAAAATGAACAAAATCAATTCATTAGTATCCGAGATATCGGTAAAAATGTATTGTTGGGTTTTTGAAGCTCGTATGCAAGTTACGGGCTTCATTCTTATATAGATCCGACATAAACAGTTTTTCTAAAATTGTGGTTTTTTTAATCAACTAAATCGGTCTATAGACAATCGAATTATTTGCATTTTTTTATTTATTTAATGGTTCCTTTGCATATAGTTGTTGTTTTTATGGGTACTGAAAAATAACAATAACCATAAGTTGCATCATATTCGGCTTTGCAACTTTTTGAAGCTTCTATATAAATTAAACCCTTCGTTCTTTCACAGAAATCAACTTAATCGGTTCATTAGAATCCGAGATATCAAAACGGGTCTATGGACTTTTAAGCCCCTATATAAGCAACGGACTTCGTTCTTCTGTAGATCTGTCACAAATATTTTTTATTGAATATCGAATTTTTAAAATTATGTATTCTGTCCATAATTTTTCAAAATGCTCTTTTTTTTAATTAATGTTATCTGTATTTTTTTAAATAATTTTGTCATTTGATATTACTGTTGTTTCGTCAACTTTAAAACGTATTAAGTTTTCATATAAGATTCGGCACAGCCAAATACAGAACTCTAACTTGTTTGTATATGTTTGTATAAGCAGTTAGTTTGTTGGTATATACATACAAAAATACATAAATATATGTATATTTGTTATATATATAATCTATATAAAATATATTTAATATAGATTTGTAGCCGCCAATCTATAATATTATAACTGAATTTAAAAATTCAAAATGGCTAAATAAATTATTAATTTTACGAGCTGAACACGAATCTACTATCAGTGTTTTCTATCAGATTTTGAAATTTTATAGGCATGTCTAATATTTCACTATAAATCAAGAATCGCTGGTATGATTTGGATAAATTTAAACCGAAAAGATGCAGGCAAAAATTATTTTATCTAATTGGGAAAAAACTAGGTTGGTTGCCAACGTGTAGCTTATGAAAATAATGTGTATAGTACAGTATTTGTTTGATTTTTTTGAAATTTGTTTTGCAAAAATTTCAGTTCATAGAAATTTGAAATTTTTAGTAAAAGTATTTTCCAATTTTTTTCCTTCTGGTTTCTGGTTTCCTTTTAGTTTTATTAAAGAATATTTATGCATACAAAATCTGATCGTGTTAATAATTTTTGTCAGTGAGGGCAAAAGTTTTGGAGGTTTAAAGTTTAAATTTTCTAAAAATCTTAAAAATAGATGTTTCGCTTTATCAAAACCAAAACAACACGATTTATACAACTTCTAAGCACACTTCAAAACTACTACAGCATCTTCAATATTTATCGAAGAATACTGAAAAGAAGAAATTTTTAATTTTAGCTTTTGCACGATTTCATAAATAGGAAAAACTTTTTTATTGGTTAAAAATCCCTAAAAATATTAAGTAATAATGGACACATTTTGGGATATTTTTCTGAAAAAAATAAAATTAATATCAGTGCTAGTTCGAAAAATATAGTCGTTTGAACCTTACTACTCATAACAATATTCTTTACAAAAGAATGAGATAATGATCTCAAAAAATGATACTCGTAAACGAGATCATTTCAAAAGTAAAATTTCACTGTCATACTGTGTTATTTTTAAAATTATTACTGAAAACAAAATTTATAAAAAATTCTATATTTAAAATTATTTATTAAAAATATTTTCGCAAAAGTTTCAAGAAGACAAAACAAAACCCTTTAATCAGTTATAATTATATCCCACACCACCATTGGAGTTTGGGGGTTTGTGATAATGTTTGTAACGCACATAATAAATTTCAGATCTCCAACTTGAAATATAAAGTTCGATTCAAAATCGTTACCCCTTGAATATGAGTCTTGGCTTTTCTTAACTATGATGCAATTTTTAATAAGGGTATTTATTTGGAAGAAAACGAAAATGGTCGAATATCCGACGAATGTAATTACCTCCGATTTTAATACAGTTCTGTAAAACCCCTACATACTACGCCAACGTAAAATTTAATGTTCTTCAATTCGTTATAGTGTAGCTTCTATCGTGGTTCAAAGTTCACTTCTTTCATATTTTTTTTTAATTCATTAATTTTAAATCCATATATCTCTGCATAATGAAATCAATATGCGTCTTTGTATCAAGGATATATAAAATATTGTATCTTCCATCTTTATAATTTTTCTTTCAAATGTTCCTTGAAGTGATTGAAAAAAGATATAAAGAATATATGGTGAGACCATGGGGGAGTAAAAATTAGCATTTGGTAAAAAAAATATTTTATTTCAGTAATAATTTGATATTTTTAAATATACACCGATTTCACTATCCTTTTTTTTCTTCAAAAATATCATTTTTAGAAAAATAATTATAAACTATATTTATTAAATATAAGTTTGATTCAAAGTTTGTTTGAATCAGACAAATAACTCCGAAAATATATGGACTTAAATTTCATATATTTGAAAAAAAATTATAAAAAAAGTGAATTTTAGACCGCGATAAAACTAAACTACAACGAATTTAAAAATTTAGTAAAAAAGCAAATTTTATGCAAATCGGTTGTGAATCAATATTCCTACAATTTCGTGGTTCACCAGACAGTTGATCTGATTTAAAATTTTAATTAAATATATGTAATATGGGTATCAAAATTCTTCTTGCGGCAAGAACTACCTGTTAGAAATAAAATATTTACAAAAATTTAGCTTTTAAAGGAAATATTCTTTTTGTAGTCCCCTTTACTACAAACACGCGTTAAACTTGTGAATTCAATAAGTGATATATTTGCCACGAACTTTCTGTACTTCTTTCCTAGAAAATGTTATCGTATATGGCCAAACGTATTTTTACTACCAGTAAAAAAAAATTATTTTTTACAAAAAATAAAAAACCAGATCATTTAATAAACTGTTCATCAAAATTATGTTTTTTTTTTTATCGAGAACGTACAAATACTTTTTCTCCCCAAATTCGTCATAGGCCATTACCATTATCAATTACGTAATTTAAAATTAAATATATATATATATATATATATATATATATATATATATATAATTTCATTACATTATTATCACTGTGTAACATTGATGTATATTTATGTATACTGGTATGTAACTGACATATAATGTCATTTATTATTTGCCTTTGAACTTTCTGACATTTAGGATGAAAACATTAAAGGAACTTTTATCTAAATAAATAAAAATAAAAAAATAGCAGGAACAAAGAAACTAAAAGAATATTAAGAATAAAAAATATTAAAAATAGACAAACATTAGAAGCAGACATAACTAATGTTGTCGCCTTATTTTATTTTATTATTTTTTTTCACTTACTCTTCACTATCTTTCTCTTTTTGTACGTAATATGGAATATGGACAGTTAGCATATTATGTGTTCTTTTTCTCTAAACTTACGGAAAAGGTATTTTTTTTTTTATTTTATAAGGGTATATGGTGTGTAAATACTTGGAATACTACTTATACATATACTAAGTAATATTATAAATTGCTTAACCATATTTGACAGCGATAATATACGTTGTTATTGTTGTTGACAAACAACAATAAAATACATTGTTGATAAATGATATCGATGTACATGTAGTATGAGTAACTTGATAAGATTCTCTTTATTATTGTTTTTGCTACTAAATGATGGTGTCAATATGTTTTATATTATAAAGATTGTCTTCATTGTTGTTGTTTGTTTTGTAATATTGAGCTATTTTTTTATAATTTCTCTACGGTAGAGACCCTACCCTCCCATGTTGTTTTTTCTCGTACTTCTTTTCTTTTTATTTTATTTTCTCTACCATTAAATGTTATAATATTTTTATTCCCATATTTTAATATTGATGTTTCTCTATTTGTTTCCATTTTTTCATCAACAGTTTAGAATAGGTGACAGGTGAATATAAGTAACTATCATCACTCAAATGATAACTTCATTTGTAATATAGCCAAAAAACAGCAACTGAAGCATGGACGTGTATAAACCATAAAGAAAACTTTGCAATAGACAATAACAACTTCATAAAATCATAAAACTTAATCGCTTTCTTAACTTTCTTCAATATTAGGTAAGATTTATTAAACATTTTTCATCACGCAAAGTGTCGCTAAAAAGTTCAGATCAGAACATGCAAAATTTTGCGACTGAAAATAGCTTAAAATTGTATAAGGACTTATATCCATATAACTTTTTGGAACAATAGTGGTAACGAATGTTTATAAATGGTTTATATTAATCACGATTTCATTAAAATTCGGCTGAAGTGAGCTGTATATATAGGCATTTCTTCAAACTCGTTTAATTTTGGGGTTAAAAAAATTTTTTAAATTTTTTAATGGCACATCAACTCTATTTAGTACTAATATTAGTTGGCTTTAACGAAACAAAAATCTGGTTGCTTTAATGACTTTTAGCGAAAGGCGTCAGAGTTATGGAACTTTAAGACAAAAAATTATAAAAAATTGTTAAAATTCTTTTTTCAACAGTATTTAAAAAAGAACTATACGTACGAATTAAAAAAGATACGATATAGTTGATAACGCCGAAGATCATAATGATTTTTTAACATTTCATTAAATTAAGCTCTTCTTATCAACAAAGTAGCATAGACTTTCTCGCCTATTGATTATTGTGAAATCTTTTGATATATTTTTAATATTTAACAATCAACAAATTTTTTAAATGTATATTAATGGAAAAAAAATTGCCGTTTATATTAGGTATTAAAAATCAAAAAATTTTAAAAATTGTAAAAATTCCATTTTAAGTCCGATATCAAAAATAAATGCATATATATAATCTACATAAAAATATACAAAATACAAATTAGAGGAGGATTGATACGCTTTATAATAGTGAACATACTCGGAACCACAATTTTGATTTAAACTAACTATAGAACATCGTGTACAATAAAAAGTGTACACAGATTTTTAACAATTTTTTCATGAATACCTTTTATGCAATTTTTTTTAAACCAATTTTCGTTTAATTAAAACAGAACAGATATACTTAATATAAAAATAATTTCTCATAAAATGAAAAAAATGCTAATATAAAAACGCATAATTTTAGATGGATTTCAAATAATTATAACATTTCTACAAATTAATATTTGATCACCCCACAACAATTTTAAAATGTAATTTGCAAACCTTTTTGACCACACGATACTTCAGCTTCTTTAAATTACGCTGTTTGTGTGCCTTGCGAAAATGGCACTTCTTAGAGCCAATCCCGTTTTTTATCCCTAAGTTTGGGCACCCCATATAGGGCTGCTATTGAGGTCACATTAACGAGATGTTTCTCAAACAATTTATACTTACAAGATTTTAAACCCTCATTCTTTATTTTCCAATACTCGAAACAACGTAAATTTTCTAATCGAAAAACTTCAAAAACTTAAAATTTTAAAATTTTGGTTTCACCAATTGTCTATAATATGATTTAACACTGGTCAATGGCAGATTGATTGAATACAGGTGGCCTATTTCTATAAGTTTACCCCAAAAAAAAATTAACTGAAAAAGGGCTGAAAAAGATAAGATTTTAACATTGCGTTGTTATTGAAAGGAAGTACTTACTACTAAAAAGAGTTACAGAAGTTATTTTTTAACCCATGGTTGTCATTGGTAGCATGTTCTTCTTTTATGCTGTTACTCATTTTTTTAAGTACTTCTCTTAAAACTATATTTATAAAATTTATTACTTAAAATATGGTTTTAGCTTTGACAATGGATAATAAAAGTACTTTTCAATTTGTGATTTTTCTTTATTTTCTTATAAATTATTCACCTTTTTCCTGCTAAAAACATATTTATTTTCACTTTTTTGGAAAAAATGTGTACCAATTTCCAAAAAACAACGAAATATGCACTTAGTTCAACTTTTGTAATGCTGAAAATCTAGTCAGTTTCTAAAGACTAACCTCTTACTCACTACACTATCTCTCACTTACTTTAATAAGTGAAAAAATCTTTTTGGTATTAAAATATCTTTTTAGAAATTTTGAAGAATCAGACTGAAGTTGAACCAACAATATTGCTGAAATACTTTATTATTAAGTACATATTTATATAGTACAGTAGACTAGAGTAGGCAAACAAAAATGACGTAACTACTCAAGTAAGTAGTTACGAAAAATTAATATTATACTTATTATTTAATTACATACTTAGTGTAAAGGATTTTTTTAACATGTTGTTGATTCTTAGGTTTAATTTGACAAACATTTTGAGCTAATATATTTTATATATGTTTTTAAAGTTGTGTATTTTTCGGAACATTGAAGCTCTTTTGGGAGAAAATTTGACATCCTGGAGAAAAAACTAGTGCGTTGATTTATTATGCATTGGCTAAAGCTTTATATATATAGATTTTTTAATGCATGAAAAAATTTTTGAGAAGTTATTATATAGAACTATTAAAGCAAAAGTCTTAAGATTTTGTTGAATAATTTTCTTGTCACGATACTTAACTTAAATGAAAATAAGGCGAGCAACATTAGGGGAAGTGTTAGCGCCCATACAAGGAATTTCTTAACTATCGAATATCTAAGCTACTGTTACAATGAAAGTCTTAAGATTTTGTGAGCATAATATTCTTATCAAGTTCCAAAATTGAAATTAAAATAGGTAGGGCAGGTTTAGAGGGCTACCAACGGCCATTCAATGTGAATATTTATTATTTAAAGAACCGTTATTATCTGAAGAACCACTTAGCCGATTGTAAATGGCATCAAAATCGTAGTGAACATAATGCTTCAAAAACGTAACTTAATGAAAATCTAAGATAGAACGTTTGGAATATAGGTCTACGATATGTAGTATATTATGCAGTATTGCTGAGCTTAAAAATGATGCGATTGTACCACACTTTTTGAAAATCAATGGATTCTATCTTGACATAACTTACAAGGGATAAAATAATTTGTTTATTTTTTTAGAAAATAATTCTTCAATTAAATTTCGAGATATATTCTCGTTAAGTGATTTTGGGTAAGAGGGCTTATATGGAACATATGGTCAATTATGACCGATTTAAAATTTGGCACTCTGAATTATATTTGCATAGAATTTATTTATGTAAATAGAGATAGAAATTTATTTAAAGTATTTATTAGCAAGGAGTTTTAACTGTTTCATAAAAGTCACACGTGCAAAAATTCATTGAATTATCTTGAAAATTGTATTTTGTGCACAAGTTGTACACGCACAAACAGCTAGTCATCCCGCCGGACATAGTTAAATCGACTCAAAAAGTGACTTTGAATCGATTGGTATACTTTAAAGTGGGTGCTCGATAATTTTATTGTGCATTACAAACATCAGCACAAACACATAGTACACGACCTATTGTAGTGTAAGCTACAAAAAGGATTTGTCACATAAAACAAAATTAATAAAAACCAAAATTTTTCCCAAAAAGAAAAAATTTATAAAAAATTGCATTTAAATAAAAACATACATTTTCACACACAAAAAATTAATTTTCAACTAAAAGAGACAAATATTAACAAAAAATTTCAGAACTAAAATAAAATAAAACCCTCAAAATCCGAATTTTCAGAAAATTCTTCTATAAATTCTTAAAAAAATATTTAAGACCCGAATAGGAAAATAAATAATAAAAAAGAAACAGCTTTTCACCTAATTCCCAATTTTTCGTACAAAAGAAAAACTGATATAAATATACTCTAACGTATAAGTAATATTTATTGAATAAAACACTCATACTCACAGTAACCGTGTCTACCATAGGGAGAAACGTTAACGTTGATAATTTTTAAAGTGTCCACAAAGGGGTATTTAAAAAAATAAATAAATAAATAAATAAAATAAAAATCGCCAAAAAGGATCCAACTGCTTCAATACCTAAAAAACTCTAAAATATGTTTATTTGATAAAAACAAAATAATTTATAATAATTTTTATTATTGGAAAATAAAGATTTATTCATAACAATAGTTAATATAAAATACTATTTTATTAATTAAACTTCTATACTTTTGAACGAGTCTTCACTGGTACTCCAATCTTACGGATCCCCGTCTAACAAATTTAGGATTGAAAACATGAAATTAAAAGTGGTGACCTTAAGTCTGTTGGACAATTTATTTGCTGGGAGCCGAAGAAAAAATATAAATTGGAATAATTTTTTTTTAACTTTTTCATTCCAGTCCAAAAAGATTAGGCACTTGAATTTTAAATAGATATACATAAACCTTATATTAGATTTAGTTTTTAACAGATTCAATTTATTTATAAATTCTTCGGGGTCTTTTTTTACATGACTGTATTGTGAAAGAATCTCGAAATAATTATTTTTTTCATTGGAATTAGCGTACAAGGGGTCGAGATATCAAACTTACTTAGTTTCTCGTTAATTAGCACATAGTCTTAAAAAGTCGCCATTAAGTTCATTTTAAATAAGAGACCAAAAAGGTGACCATGTGGTAGAAAATGGACAATTGGCGACTAAATTCGTCAAATAGTAATGCTGATTGTGTGAAAAAAAACCTCACCATCTCCGATTTCAATGAAATTCGGCATACAATCACTACATCACAACATCAGCATAAACATTTTTAATAAATTGCTTCTTGAATTTAAATTTGTATGTTATGTTTTGACAAACTAAATAAAAATATTTTATTCAACTAAAAACGTTTTTCGATGGATTTTAGCAGAAAACGTAAATTAGATTTTGGTGTCTACCCATCGTCCAAAATTTCTACAACTGACTCTTCACTGGAGCATTCCGATTGTGGTTTCATGGCGGACAATGATGCTAAGTGTTTACGAAATTTGTAAAAATAGTTTGAATGTACAAATTTGGTACCATTTCCACGCAAACATTTCCTATTGGTGGCATATGCCCCGTTGGTGTCGGTCGCACGATCGTCTCATGAAAAGCACGCTATTATCGAGCTGGAAAATACATGGCTGGCATGTGGTGGCACTCGTATGTTGCATCGAGCTGACGTTATACGCAAAGATGTCAATGCCGCTATTTCGGCCATAAACCCGAAACGTTACACTCAGTTTGTCAACTGGTACCAAACAGGCTTCAGAGCCGGTATTAGCTACGAAAAACCAACCTTTATACATCGCGAGTAGTATGCGTGTTATTGAATACTACAGCCATAGCAGTGGCGTTCAGTAATTTGCCTTATAAATTTGACTTGATGTATAAGATACGAGCTTTTGTTCATTGGCATGAACAAAGGATGGTGAATTTACAGAGTTCGTGAAGGTCTTGCAGTTCTAGAATGATATTTCTAAGAAGTCGGATCTGATAATGCTGCACAGGCTAGCGCAAATAGTTATTACACATATTAAGTGAGTAATGCATTTCACCAAAAAAAAAAAATCAAACTAAAAAAAATTAAAAAGAAAAATATATAATATATTCAGCCGGTAGTGATTGCATCGATAAATTGGAATTTGACCACTTGCTACATAGGGCTTAGCTTCAGTCTCTTTTCAAGGTAAATTCGAAGACGAATAAATAACTCTGTAATTTTCTATTTCCCCATTTATTGTTATTCTATTTTGAAAGTAAACAATATAGTCAAACAGCAAGCATTCCACAAAGTTTTCGCCATCATACTGTTAGGAAATAAATAACATATATACAAAAATATATAAAAAATATTGTTTAAAAATATGATTACTGAATTAAAAATAAATTTTGTTTGATTATCTGTTTAAAATCAAAAAAAAAAAAAATATATATTAAAAAAAGTAATTGAAATTTCTGAGAATTCTTAAATATTGTATTTCTTAAATAGTATAATAATAAAACAATAAAACTTTTACGTATTTGAGTATTTGAATTTACAATTTTAGTGATAGGTCCGATTCCAGTAATAAAAAATATTTGAGTTTAAGAAATAAGTTATTGAATATGAAATTTAATTTTTTTCTGTGTAGTTTTTATAGCATTTAAAAAAATTTTTTTCAGAAATGTTTTCAAACATATAAGAGATTTATATCGGGACAATGGGGGATGCTGAAAAAGCTAACATTTGGTAAAAAACAGGCATTTATTTCAGTAATAGCTTTATATTTTTTAATGCATTTTTGCTTTGTCTATAAAAACATGTTAGTAGATATTTCTGAAACCAATATCGTATCCAGAAAAGTTTAGATTTCCATTGTAATGAACAAATTCCACATTCTTTAAAAATGCTAAAACAACTAAAAAACAGGATGATATACTGAACGAAAATTGTACTTAGGAAAAGCAGTTGCATTAAAGTTTGAGGTTTTCTCCTGATTTTTTCTGGTCTCTTGAATTGCGAACTGATTTCAAAATTTGCTGGAATCACGAGAATTCCCGCCAAAAATATATAACTAAAAATTTTAAAAGATTTATAAGATAATTCAGTTGAATGAAGGATAACAAATATGAAAGGAAATCAACTAATCACAAAGCGATAAACTAATTCAGTTCTCTTAAAATTTGACATTTTTAAAATCAAATGAACACAACTCATACCAAAGTACATTACTTTCTTTTTACTATTACCCTGTGGGTTAAACTTCCCTCGATAAGTTTGTTGTTAAGGGAGCTCTAAAGATTTTTTTTAGATTTTTGAAGCCCTCTTCTTTTCAGGTTTCTATAAATAATAGTTTTCCTCATACAAAAATATAATTAAGTTTCTTCTGTTTTTATAATAAACTACTAATCTATAGCTGAGGAAAAGCACTGCTCAAAAATTTATTTACATGTTTAGTTCTTGGACAATTGGTCTTATAAGTGAACTTTTTTTAATTCGTCTTATAAAAAATTCAATTCATTCTTTTCACTTTTGCTTTAAAAATTTATGTTTTCGTTAGAAGGTTCCTGACATTTTAGGGAAATTTGTCTTACAATTTTTAAATATGTGCAAATTAACAAATATAACAAAAACACTTTTCAAATGTTGAATTCTATTTTTTTTCTAGTCCTTTTGCAACATATTATTTTTGACCATATTACAATATCAAATTTTTTGTTTATAAAATATCCCATAAATAGAAATATTTTATTTTCCATCTATAATACATAAGAAATGCCGGAAATATATAAGAAATCCCTGGAATTTCCTCATAATTTCCCGAAAAACTCTAATTGAACTGAATTTTCTCAAAATTTGAATAATTTCCAAATATTAAAGACAATAACAATACAATTGAAATAGAGTTTGAATTGTCTTCATCTATTAAATGGTCTCCGACATTTTGTTGTATAAAGTTACATTCTTATATGATTTGTTATGGTTTTCAAAATAAAAGAAACTTGCGAAATTTTACGACTTCGCAAAAATTTGAACAGAATTCCATAAACATATTCCTTGGAACTGATCAGATATTCTTTTATTGTCACTTACTATTGTCAAAATATTTCCATTCGTCAGCTCTGCGAGTTTAAAGGATTATATTTAAAGGTATATGTGCTATTCCTCAAGATATATTTATTATGTACAATTTTTCAAATTAATAAAATAGATTGTCTTTTTTTGTTAAAAAACATTAGAATTTTTCAAATTGTTACTAAAATAAATGTTTTTTTTTAAATGTCAATTTTCTCAGCATCGCTTCATGGTATCAATCTAAAAATACGATTTTGAAATTCGTATATTAAAAACAAATCTGAAAAAAAGTGAACTCTGAAGCGCGAAAAAACTACAACTAATTATCAAATTTTGAAGATAATGTAGTGACTGTGTATCCCAAATTTTATAAAAGTCGGAGGTGGTGAGGTTTTCCGGTTTTCTGTTCGAACATTTTTGTTTTCTTCCTATAATAGATTATTATATTTAATAAAAATTTTATAAAATAGATATTTCATATAAAAAATCTTCAAAATTAAATTTTCTAACTTAAATGCTATTACAACTCAGTTTTTAAATTACACTGAGCGACAGCATTTTTTCACTTGAACGAGACCATATACATATGAAAATCTGGACTCATTTTTTCATTTTCTGATCATTTCATTGAGTCTATAATGTGCTTAGATTTTTTTTCTATAGTTCCATTATTTTAATATAAATAATTAAAGGTTTAAAAATTAAAAACAAAAGAAATCCTAAATAAATTTTTATTAATTCAGAGATATACATATGGCTAAAAGTAGTTTTCGTACTTAAAAAATTCGTATATATAAGAATCTTAAGATCTTATATAATAAATCTGTGAGTTCAGTTTTTCATTTTCTGATATTATTCAATCTAGGAAAGGATTTGCAATTTCAAAAGAATTAACAATCTGATAAATGAATTTAACCCTTAACTGATGTCGATATTTCTAAAGATATTGTTGGTATCGGGGGTCCAAAATATAGTAATAGTAATTTGAAAAAATGCTAAGTAATATTTTTCTCCACACAAATTTTGGTGGGTTTAAAGAAAGTAACTTTTTTATTAGTCTTTTTTCTATATCTTACATAAATTTTTAACTCATTTATTACATTTTAAGAATTTTTTTACGCTACTTCAGACATCTAAGAAATATAAAAAAATAAAAACGAAGTGAAAAGAAATCCTTTTTGTGAAATTTTAGGTTACAATAAAATTAAGTTTATTTTATTAGTGCAATAATAAATAAAAATGACAAACTAAATATTATTTTAAAATTTTAGAACAAAAACAACAAGAATAATGAATAGCTAGGAACATAAATTTACAGAATTGTTTTCCTCTTCACCTCAGCTATTTGTACTGCAGAATTCATTACAATAAACAGTAAGACCTTCTTCCAAACAGCTAAGAATCTCCGCTTTTTCTTTGTAACTTGTTATATCATCATCACATAATGCACTTATATTTTTATCACTACTCTATTTATTTAATAAATTTTTCAGTAGTTGACGTATTGCATCCTTATCTCAATTTCGTAACATTTTTGTTCCAATGTATTGAAAAAAGACAAATTGCATTTTTTAATACAAATTTAAAAAAAAATACATAATTGGTATCAGGGGTCCATCTGATTAGTTTAATAACTTAGTAGGTGCAATTTAATTTTAGAAATGCGTATTTCACTTGAAATTTAAAAGACCGACGACCATAGCACTCCGATGCCGAATGTTTCCGGCATTTTCACATACACAATCCGAAGGTTAACCATGCTAAACAATTGTGAGCGAATAAAGGAAAAAAATATCATTTAATTTTTTTCTAGCTTTCAACAAGGCAGGTTCATGTTGCAAAAAATACATAACAAATTGCGTAAAAAAATATTATTTTTTTGCATGCTAGATATAAGAAACAAAAAGTGAAAGCAAACCAAATTAATGCTTTGAATAGAGATAGGATCAGAATATAAAAAAACTAAGTATGGACTTTTACTATATAGAACCTAAACTTTCTAATATATTTATATATTAGTAAGTGCAAAAATTAATCTGGAGTAATTTTATAAAACTAATTTATTACAAGCATTGTTGCCAAAAGATTAGAAAAAAGAGGCTAAATTGAACTTTAAAATAGGTAAAAAAAAGCCAAATGCTATAAAAATAAGGAAAGAGATTTTTTTTTAATTTGGAAAATCATTTTTTCCCGTTCTCATTAGTTTTTGAAATTTTTCTAAAAAAATTGTATTAAATTTATAAATAATACCCAGCAAAACTACTAAGACAAATTTCTAAAAAATTTCCACACAAATTGGGATTATATTTCATATAAAAGTTACTCAATGTCTTGAAGTGATTTTTCTTCATTTTTGAACTAAAATTCCATTTTGATTCAGATTTTCAAATTTTTTGATGATTTTTCTTATTAAACTCCTTTAAATTATTTTCATAAAAAATATTAAAAAATAATTTTAATGACTAAATCGCTAATTAAAATTATTTAAAGCATTTTTATTATGAGAATGATTATGTAAATAATCTCGATTTTTTTCGAATAAATACACAAAAATGTTTAAATGGTTCTGCAAAAATGAATATAGTAATAGTAAATAAGAAATTATTTTCTTACTAACATTACTAACATTTAGCCATTTTAAGGTAATTTTAAAAATCAAAAAAGGCTAGAAGAAAAGCTAGAAGCTAAAATGATATTTTTATATACTAATACTCAATAATTCTTAATGATATTTAACCAAAAGAGCTGCAGAGCTACATTTAGGTATATTAGGCAGTAAATTTCAGTCGTCAACATATGTTTTTTGCTACATAAATTTATTTGGATTTATCAAGGACAAGAAAGGATAAAAATTTAAACGATTTTGTCAAAATCTTTGTCTTAGGGAATGAAAGTAAAAACTTATTTAAGCTGCTGCAGATTGTTAAAATATTCAAATTTGTATCACGATGCTATTAATTTTTTATATAAAACTATCCCAAAAAATTAAAATTTTTGTAAATTATTGTCCTCAAACTATAAATTCATATAAATTCAACGCAATCAATTTCTCTTTCATATAATTAAGTATTTTTATTAAACAATATTTGAAAATTATAAACAAAATTTTATTAGATAACTAAAGCTATATACCTAAATGAGTTGCTGATTTATTTATTTTAACTCTCTTTACTATATTCCAATTTATATATTTTTGTTTTATGATTCCAAAAGGAATACTATTTTTTGTATGTATTTTAAATCTAATTTTAGTTTTCTATGAAATTTAATTTATAAATTTCTACATACATACAAAAACATTTCCTGCTAGTTAAACTAAAGTTTAACACAACTCATAATAGATATTTGCCAATTTTAATCATAATTTTTGATATTTGGCCTTGTGTAAGTTTGCCTTATATTTTATATTTTAAACCTTAAATTGAATTTATACATATGTATTCCCTACATTATTCATAAAATTCCTTAGAGTAACGTAAATAAACAACAAATGGGGAAAAAACAAAAAAACAAAGAAGAATTAAAAAGTTTTTTTTTTGTAGTTTTATTACTATTTTTTTTTTTTTTTCTCTATTTTGAGTACTTTTCAGCAAACATATGCATACTTTTATTTTAATATTTGAAATACATACATATGTACATACACATGTACTTCAGTTTCTAAGTTTATACATGTATATGTATAAATACAAATCTATAATACATTCTGTATACTTTATAAAAAGATTCTCATTTTATTGCTAATGCTACCAATATTAACACAAACTATTGTTTTTTATGAATATCCAAATCTCAAAGAAATATATTTATAAGGATGTTAGGAAACAAATTATTACTTTCGAAAAGCCTAAATATAACATAAGCTTTAAGTTTTTAATACAGTTATTTTTCTTTTCTTTTTTATAATTAAAACTAGCTAAACCGTCAAACGTTGTTTTGCCATATAATTTATTTCTAGTGAATATTTTGGCTTTTAATTAAAAAATAACGAATGTATTTTAAGTGTGTGGGGATGGGTGGCCGTGCTTTTACACTTTTTGCTTTATTTTATGCCCTAAATGTTAAAATTTATAGACTTTAATTCCTTTAAGACTTGAAACTATCAACGGATAATTAATTAGGAAGACATATTTTGCACTATTTTACTACCTAAATGTTGGCATTCTCAAAAAAAAAAAATAAATAAATGTTTATCCTTAAGTTCCTTTCACATGTTACAGTGTCTGCATGCCAAATTTTAAGAAACCGGTTGATTAGTTGAGAAGATATAGGGAGAGTGAGCTTTTACCCCACTTGCCTTATTTCCCGTCCTAAATAATAAAAATTATAGGCTATAGTTCCTTCCAAATGTTGCAATATTTGCCTGCCAAATTTCAAAAAACTTTAGCCCTATTTTACGCCCTAAATAATAAAAGTTATAGGCTATAGTTCATTCCAGATATTACACTGTTTGCTTGTGAAATTTCAAGAAAATCGGTTTATTAGTTAAGTAGCTATAGGGAGGGTGAGATTTTACCCTTGTGGAGTATTTTACGACCTCTATTGATATGAAATATACTTAGCGACCTATTCTCAATGTGACACGAGAATTTTATATATATATATAGATTTTTTGTGTTGATGTTTTCATGTATGAACTGGCGCTTTATTAATATTTATTATACATATTGAAATTATAGAAAATTTTCTATGAAATTTACATCATAATTATTTATTTATTTTATTTCGAATTCTCAAGAAAAGATTTTTATATAGTTACACTAAACTAAATGCTTTCTCAGTATCCTTACTTTGCATATTTTTTGTATATTAAACTGTAACAAGAAAAAATGTCGTATTTGATAATGCAAGAATATACAAGATTAAACTAGCGTTACAAATTGAAAGAAAGTGAATTTAAGTTAATACATATATAATTTTAAAAATCAAGGAATACTTATTTCTAGCATACGAGCTGATCAGAAATATTTGGAAATTCATATTTTCTGTAGTCGAAAATGTGACGTTATAGAATGAAACTTATGTTTTTCTGGTATTTGGAATGAATCTTTCTACAAAGTTCGAAACATATTTTCCATGAGACTATTAGAATTAATCTGCGTAATCAAATATTCAAAAGTTATAAATGACTAGAATATTATAAAAATGTCCCACCGATCATTACGCTGAAAAAAAGTAAAAAATGATTTCAATCATCAAAATAATTCATTCAATTTAAAAGAAAAAGTTAAATTTGAATCTTTTACCAATATGATTATATCAATTACTCATAATTGAAAAAATAAAAATAATTAAAGCTTTTTTGAATTTTAATTAAAAAAAATATTCGAAAATTCTGTCAATTTTGGACAATCTATTTAATAAAGTGAACTAACAAAAAAAAAAAAGAAATAATAATAAATAAATAATAAAATAATATCAATATTTTTATTAAATCGATGACTGAATTAAATAAACTGTTAACTGAAAAAAAAAATTATGTTATTTTCATACTATTTTATTTTATTTTTTAGTTTTTTTTTCTCTTATTTTTGTAATGCCAAAGAAAACGATATAATACGTTTTTATAATTTTCAACATACAGTAGTTGTCACGATTTTAGCCCACCTAACATGAAATTTTGCTGACCTTAATTTTCAATAATTTTATTAATTCTATATATTGTCCATAAAAAAACAGAAACTGCCCTTTTTCAAATATATTAAAAAAATCAAAGTTACCATTTTTAATATAAATTAAATTTAATGTTTTTAATTAAATTACGATAATTTTTGTGAGAACATTTTATGTAAAAATGGGTAAAACGCTTTAAATTTTGAATATTCGACAACCCGTAAAAATCGCAAAAAATTCAATGAAAGGTATTAAAAAATTCGGCTAAAACTCCAACAATCACTTAATTGTGGTCAATAGCCCTTCAAAGTATCATAAATAATACAAAATAGCATAATCACAAAATTTGCAAAGAAACTCCTTCCCAAGATACGACTGCTAATTAAAAAACTTAGTAATATACTTAAGTATATACCATAACTAAAAACAATTGTCAAATATTATACTATGCAAATTTAAAAGCTTTACAAGCAGCGTGGTTTCCAAAGAGAATGTAAGTTCTTGATACAACTTATCGAAGCTGGATAAAAATACTTCAAATTGAATCTAAAACCTAGTTTGGAAGAAATTCATAAAATATTAGTCAATATGTTGTATAGGCGAACGACTTAAATAAAGTTCTTTTCAATTTTACTATATTAAGCCAATAATTTATACTATTCTTTTACCTAGAATACTAATAAAACTTTTAAATATTTTTCATATACCAAACAAGTGTAATTTTTTCATAAAATATTATCTCAATAATATCTATTTTATATGTTATCAAATAGTACTATGCACTAAAAAATTATTTTTATACCCTACATCACAGGTGTAAAGAGTATATATAAGTTTGTCATTCCGCTGGTAATTTCTACAATATTAGTCTAAGCCCCAAAAAGTATATATTTTCTGTATACTTATGGATAGGGAAATAGATATAACGATGTCCGCCTGTACGTCTGACTTTTAAAAATCAGTTTTCAGAAAGCCCCAGCTATAGTATATATTTTTTATACACTAGTAAAATTCAACAAAATCGATTCATTAATGGCCGAAATATCACCAAAAAGCGAAAGGGCCTCTAAAAACGTATCTGTTTTGACTCTTCTAAAACCCTATATACATTAGCGACTTCGTTTTTGCACAGAAAATTTGGAATCTTTTTTTTTAATATTTCTGCGGAAGAAATGAACAAAATTAAATGTTGAAAAATTTAAAGCTAAAGTTGAAATTTTATTTTTGAATAAGATTTAGTATGAAAATGCGGATTTTTTTTATAAAAAAGTTATAAGAAGATAAAAAAAGAAACATTTTAATAATATCCAGGATAATTTTGTGAACAGGTTTCCAGTTTATCGGTTCCACCAGAATCGGTTATTTTTGAACAAAAAAAAAATTTTTTAATGTTTATTTTGCTTTCTATTTAAACAATATTAAGACAAAAATTTTATTTTTCATAATAATAGTTAAAAGTTTTTTTATGTTTATTTAATTTTTTACTTAAATAGCAATAAAAGAAAATTATAATTATTATTCACTCGGTTTAAAAATATCCTGCAAATTTCCCAAATTTCTATATTATTTTTGTCCTCTAGCAGCCTTTTACTTCTTCATCTAAGTTCCGATGTTATTCTTTATTATATTACATTGTCAGTAATATATTAAATATAGATCTTCATTTGTAGAATTTCGTGATATCTTTCTGGTATTGTATTGTCTATAAAATCTGTAATATATATTTCTTTTTTCCTGGGCTTCCTCTGATAGATCTCCAATCAGCAGATATATTTCTCCATGGATATTTGGTTCATCGATAATTGTTTTAAATCTTGAAATATGATTTATAGCAACACTTATTACTGAAAAGAAGTGGTTTGACATATAATGAAGCTGGATGAAGCTTTTATGTCAGTCAAATCCTGGCCTACTTTTTCAAATATCTTTTGTTTGCATCTTACTGGTTGAAGTCTCTGAGTCTTTCGAACTCCTATCAATTGCAATTTATTAAATTTAAATCTGAAATTTTGTAAGTTGCAATATCAGAGACAATTCATACATCAGTTTGGATAAAAGAAACTACAGCATAAAGGCTAATGAAAACATGAAGAGAATTTCGTAATACTTTTAACTTTGTAATTGAAAAATAATAGTGCGCAGGAGTGCAGGCGTTCAATATATATTTTTAGGAAGTAAACAAAAGCCTTGTTATAGAGACTGAGCTGACGAATTCCATATAATAATAATAATACTGAAAAAATTTATTATGTTGTTGTAAAAGAGTGCGAATAAATCGAATGTAAACAAATATACCTTCCAGACCAAAGTGTGACAAAATTAAAACATAGTATATAAATTTAAATAAAACATAAAGTAAAAATTAATAAGAATAAGAAAAACTGCATTTAAATAACTTTTTTAAAGAATACTTAACAAAAATACATAATATTATCCTATATATATTTTTTCTAATTTCCAAAATAGCTTCAGGTATTGTTTTGTTTATATTTTTATTTAATTGGACTTCTATTATATTTTGTATATACTTTTATTTCCTATTTCCTTTAAATGTTTAATATAAAAAGATCTATCAAAAACCAAATTACAAAATATTTGAGATATGCAGAAGAATATATCGAAACAAAAAAAGGATTGTTTTTATATAAAATAATATGCAAATGAAGGTAAAACAAATACTAAACTAAAAGTAGATAAAAAAAATAAAAATAATAATTTTTTTAAAGGAGTTAGATATAAAAGCAATTTAATGGAACATATAAGGACAATAATATAGTTTGTTACTTGAATTTACGATCTTGTATTGTAATAATGCTAGTTTTTTATTCCTTACTATATTGGCAAATTTTGTTTGTATAAAACAGGAAGCTGTAGCATGCAGCAACATATTCAAGAGACAAGGATACCAAAAAAAGAAGGAAAGCAAGAAATAAATTTACGTTTCTATATGAATTTTGTTTTCCTGCTGAAGTTATAATAAAACTTCGTTTTTTTTTTTTTTTTTTTTTTTTTTGTTGCTGTTGTTGCATTCATATGAGTTATATTATAAATATATTTAAAGATGTACAGTGGGTAATTTTAATATTGAAAAAGAGTTTTTGAAATCATGAAAAATTATTAAATAAACAACACAGACAAAAGTCACCAATGATCAACATATATCTCCTTCAAATAAAAATTATTTAAATTGACATCTAGCACCAAAAGTAGTTATATCAATTATGCTTGTAAAAAATGAAAAAGAGAAAAAATTGTCCAATTAAACAATTTATTAAATCAATTAAGTAGATGGTTGAATGAATTAAAAATTGAAACAAGAAAAAAAACTTACTTGAATTTTATTTTTACTGTTTATTTTATTTTATTTTTGCTTGAACATATTAATTACACTTTGATGTAAAATGAAACGACTGTATTAATTTAAAAATATAAGACAATATTTTTTTCTGTGAATGTAAAAATTTAGAACTACTCTATGTCACAATTTACACTACTACTATAAAAATTATAAATATTTACTACAGTGTCATGAGTTCCATTAAAGATCGATGAAAATATTTAGTCTTGTTACCTTGGTTCCACCGATTTCCTCCAAATAAAACATACTCCTACGCTACGTATTAAGATGAACACTTCCATTTTGTATTTTTCTAAATTTCTAAAAAAAAGTCCGAGATTTTATTTATGATTTTTGTTTATGAAAATGTTTTAAAAATATGCGAAGTATCTACATCATTTCCAGTCGTATTTCAGAAATTTCTAATTATAATTCAGAAACTTCTATTTATATTTCAAAATTTTGTGTTTCAAAATTTTCCAAAATTTCCACTTTTATTTCAAAAACTTCTAATTCTATTTAAGAATTTTTCTATAGAAAATATAAGTATAATTTTCTGAAATATAATCGGAAATGTAGGAAGTACAGTTGGAAAATGTTGAAATACAAATAGAACTTTCTAAATTACAATTAGAATTTCCTGAACTACAAATAGAAATTTCTGAAGTATAATTAGAAATTTCAGAAATATAATTAGAGACTTCTAAAGTATAATTAGAAATTTTTGAAATATAATTAGAAATTTCTGAAATGTAATAAAAAATTTCTAAAAAAATAAATAGAATTTTTAAAAATATAAATAGAAATTTCAAAAATTCAACTGGAAATGGTGTTAAGTTGCAAAGCGTTCTCCGACTTTAATTTTTAATTTTCTATTTTTTGGTCAAGCAAATCAATTAAATTTTTTTTGCGACGATGATGTTCACAATTTTTAGAAAAACATACCAAAAAAAATTTTTTTTTATAAAAAATATATATTTTTTTCCAATATATACTAGAGTTTAGTAAGTTTTGCGCAAAGAATGTACAACTTAAAAAAAACGGTCCTCCAATAGAGTTCCCTAACCCATAAGGTATACGTACAAACATTTTAGGGGAGTTGTGAAACCATTAAATGTATTTAAAGACTTGTAGACTTGTATTTAAAAATCAATCATACAAATTTGCCTCTTTTTATGTTTTTATAAAATATCTTAAAATTTATTACAACTTTCATTGCATTGACCAAATCATATTGAGACTGAAAGTAAGCAAAATTGTAATTATATCCGACTTTTGAATTATCTGGGTAATGCTGTACAACTTTTTGATTGACAATTGAAAAAAAGTTAAATTTTTAAAATAATTTGTTCACAATTCCAAATCCATAAAATTTGACAATCTTACTCGAATGAAAGCTTTATTTTTCATTTGATTTTCAAATATAAGCCTTTAAGTATTACTAAAAAAATTAATTTTGCAATTAATCTTTGTATTTATTTTTGGATTGCAGAATGATTTGATATAATAGAAAACTAGACACGTAAATATCCGATTTTACTGATTTTTAGATATATTATTCATTCATTTTAAGTTAAATCATTAAAAAATAAAATTTTAATTATAAATGTGTTCGCAATTTTTTAAATAATTTTTTTGTAGAAAATATATAACATTTTTTCAGAAAAGGTATTATTTTGAAATATGACAATATGGCATTTATTCATAAATATATATTTTTATTTGGGTACATTTTTTATAATTTTTGCATAAATAAAACCAAACATTTATTAAAGAAAATTTTAATATCAATTAATTTTTTTATAGTAAAATTTCCAGCGACAAGCTCATTTTCATACAAATTTTACAGATAACTACTCTGCTCAATGTCGCTGCGGAATATGACTTATTTTAATTTCAGAGCGGCATTTCTTATTCTCTTGATTTTGTTTCACATACTCATAAGGGTTACCCATTTTATTTTTATTTTTTTTGGTTCTTTGTAAACAAAAAAGTGTAAAGAGTTGCATACATTTAAAAATTAAAAAAGCTTTTAGAAAACGTTAATTAAAAAAAAAAATATTAATGTTGTATTACTGCACATTTAAAAGCTATTTACTTTAATAATAATCTTAAACATTATTATTTGTTTAAATAAACAATTATAAAAAACATATCGTAATTAATATAAGTAAAAAAAGTTATATTCTTTTATTTTGCTTTTTTATAGTTTCAAACGTATTTTTTTTTTGTTTTGTAAAACGTAAAAAGGTTTTAGGGTAAACTAAAAAACTATTTAAACATTTTAACAAATATTTGAATTTGCGTTTGCTATATTTATTAACTTTAATTTGGCGCATAATTTACTGCATTTCTTAAAAGTTGACATCACTGAATTAGTACGTAAAATTATTTGGAAGAGAAAAATCCGTATTGCAGCGCTATTATTATTCTCCTATACTTACTCCTATACTTACTAGTTACATAAAAAAAAACTAAATTGAATTATTTGGTCAATACACCAATTTTTAAGTTTATTTAAGAAAAATAAAACTCAAAGGAAGAGAACATTTTAAATACGTTTAGAACATTGACAATCATTTAATGCTAGGTTCTTAAAATTTCAGTTTTATATTGTGGACAGAGATTTTTCTATAGATAGACAAATATAGCTAAATTAAATCTGAATATCATAATAATACTTTTAAATAAAATTAATGTACAAAGTGTTATAAACCGAATCACAAACTTTTGTCATCTATTCAAACCAACATGAATTGAATCAAGAGCGTTAAATCTTTTACCCTCGCTGCATGCATTGTGATGAAAAATAGTAAAACAATTTTCAATTACTTTTTTCGCAATACATATTCCCAGAAAATTGATTGACTTTCTAGAAAAAAGTATTAAAGTACTTTAAGCCATAAAGTGTACTCAATTAATAAAACGTATTTTCGCATACATTTTCACCAGTATTGTTGCCTACTGTACACCATACATATGTGTAAATTTACATACTTACATATACTAAT
Source organism: Protocalliphora azurea (assembly GCA_932274085.1). Classification (NCBI taxonomy): domain Eukaryota; kingdom Metazoa; phylum Arthropoda; class Insecta; order Diptera; family Calliphoridae; genus Protocalliphora; species Protocalliphora azurea. Next base: position 42,341,844 of record OW026519.1, read on the forward strand.
ATATGACCATGTCATCTATGTAAGTATATATATATATATATATATATATATATATATATATATATATATATATATATATATATATATATATTAGACTGCACCAAAATTTACCGAATTTTGAACTTGACAGTAACTTCCCCTAGAATCGTTTATTGGATTGTAGAACGATATTGTGCCGCATCGTACCTGAAGTTTGTATTGTGTTTTTATATGGGAAAATGCGGCTTTTTACAGTTTTTAGAAAAATTTAGCTATTAAGTATTTTACATTGTAACAAGGTATTAATAAATCATAATTTGAATATAACCATCTACCAAACAAGATATAAAAAGAGAAAATCGGTTAAAAAATGTTTAATTTATTTTGAATTTCCCTGACCATTGATGTGCTTTAGACCACTTGTGTGTACAAAAAAATTTTTATTTTTTTGAAAAATGTTTAAATGAAATGTTATTTTTATTTAAATTTAAACAATAATTGCTGAAAAATGTTTTTTTTTTTTGTTTCTGCAAGTTAATTCAAACCGCTTACTATGCTTGCTTAAAAAATACTGATTGTTTTCAACACTGTTTCGAAACTCCAATTTCAAACTTTTAAAACTTGGTAAACATATTTCAAAAAAATTCCAATAAGATTATGAAGGTTTATAATAGGTAACAGTACAGTAGATAAACTGAAAAAGAATTAGGTCAATAACTTGTACGACAAAGCCGTACTTGCAATTTGAATTTTTTAGATTTTGGCAAAGTGGCATTTTTTGCTTTGTCCTTTTAGTAATTTTTTTTAGAAGTGATACTCAGAGTAAATAGAGTTAGCACATATCTCAAAAAATATATTGTGAAGTTTTTAGGAAAGGTGCACAAGGATAATCTTTAAAACATGAAGGACAATGATCAAAATTTTGAATATTTGAAAGTTTTAAGGAAAATATAAATATATTTATTTTTATTTCGATTTCGACAAAATTTTATAGAGATATAACTGAAAGAATTTCGTTGATATCAGCAGTGAAAAAGACAAACTTAACCCTCAACTGAGCTTAAGGTCAGTGTTCAAATAAACGCAACTATCCTTATATATTTTTAAAGTAAATTTTATTAATTAAAATCATGCACACAAAAAATAATAATAACCTCATTCTGATAAGCAGTATTGCCAGGAGATGAGAAAAAATAGGCTAAATTGAACGTTAAAAAAGGTGAAAAAATAAGACCAGAAAAATTATTATTATTATTTTTTTTAATTTAGAAACTTATTTTTTCTCTTTGTCATTAGTTTTTGAAATTTTTCTAGAGAAATTGTAATAAATTTATAAATAACACCAGGCAAAATGATTTAATGAAAAATTGCCCAAAAAATTCCTATGCAAATTAGTGTTATATTTCATATGAATAATTCCCCAATGTTTTGAAGTAATTTTTGTAATTTTAAAAATATAATTCATTTTTAATTAAGAACGTTTGGGTAATTTTTCTTACTAATTAGAACTTTTTTAAATTATTTTCATAAATAGTTTCTGTTGATGAATTAGTTAATTAATTATCGATTTAGTAACTCCACAATATTAGCTATGGAACTTTTGTTTGGAGAATGAAGTGTGGCAGGCGAAATTTTTTATTAAATATAAATAATCTCGACTTTTTGTGGAAATAAAAACACAAAAATGCCATATTGGATGGTTCTGTAAATATAAAATTAGTAATAGTAAATAAGAAATTATTTTCTTCGCTGTTGAAATAATATCCTTTTGGCTTTTTTAAGGTAATTTTAAAAATCCAAAAAGCTAGAAGCTGAAACGAAAATTTTGAGGCTAAAAGCAAAATAAAAAGTCTAAATTTAGCCTTAAAAAGTATAAACTAGCAACACTCCTGACAAGAAAAGTCATATTTAGCAATCAGAATTTCTCGCAGAAATTAATGCATTCAAATCCAGATAAAAATATGATTTTTGGGGATGTCAACCTTAAAAATTTTAAATATTTCAAATTTTGAAATTTTTAATCCTTTTCCAATTTTCTTTAAAAAAATCAGAATGTATTTTTTGAGATACGGTTTATCTTATTGTGTAATAAATTTGTTTAGTCTGAATATCAGTTAAAAAAATTCAAATCGCAGATAAGGCTTAGTCATACGAGGAATTGACATAATTCTATCTTTAGTTTTATTAACTGTAGTGTTGTCTATAAACTTGCATAGTTTTATTCGAATTGTTTTTGAAATTTGTTTAACAAAATTTGTAAAAATTTGAAATTGGAGTTTTTAACCAAGCATGGAAGGGCGTTTAAATTATCCTGGAGAAATAAAAAAACATATTATGGTTCGAATGTAATTTAAAATAGCATTTCATTTAAACATTTAAAAAAAAAGGATTGTGTTTTACATTCCTTACACAAGTAGTCTAAAACTAGGGTTTAGGGTCTGGCAAAATGACAAATTAAATATTTTCATATTTTTGAAATTCTATAGCAAACATTTGGCTATTTTTAACAATTTATATCAATGAAAGCTTTACGTCACTTTAAACATGGTACTTGCAAGACTTTAAAGCATATAACCAAGCTAGAACGTTATTTGTGAGGAACGTTAATGTTGCATGAATTATGCTTTGACTATTGAATTAGTTTTTCTTTTCTCTCAGATATCTATGTATTTGTTTATCTGTGGTTTACTAATTTACTTACAAATTATTTCACATGAAATTTTAAATCAACTTTATTTTTATGACATTAAAATTTTTTAGTTTTAGTTTTATTCATATATGTTCTTTTTTCATATATGTTCTTTTTGAAATATTTATTTCAAAAATATTTCAATTTAAAATATTTGTTAAAAATAAAATTTTTTATACTCACCTTATATTTTCAGAAATAAAATAGTACTTTTTATAATACAATTTTCAGTTACTTGAAATTAATTTGGAACAAAATTATTAAATATATTTCCATTTTTTTATAAGTCAGATTAGAAAATATTTCAAAAAAAGTATTCGAATATACATTTATAAAATTTAAAGCCTTCAACTATCGTGAAAACAATTATCCTTTGTTTTATTTCCTATTTTAAAAAATTAAATAAAAACTAATTAGGAATATTTATAATTTATTTTTTTTTTATTCATAAAATAATTTTGAATATTTTTATTCAACATATATTTGTTTGGAAAAAGAAAAACAAGTAATATTCTTTTTAATACTGCAATTATTTAATAAGTTTAAATAAGTTTATTTTGACGACTATTGGTCATATTATTTACTCGACTCTAGTCATTAGATTCTCCTGTAAAGATTTTTTTTAAACAGTCGGAGAAACCACAAAACCACAAGGAACATTTCAAAAAACTTCTGAAACAATCGCTACGTAATTCTTTTTAACTTAAATAATTGAAAAAATTGTAAGTTTTTTTTTCTTCAAACATCTTGTAGCTGAATAATTTTATTTCTTAGTTATTTTTTTTTTTTTTATACAAAAATATCAAAATATTTATTTGAAATTTTTCTATTTGAGTATATTGTTTTCAAATAAAAATCCCACGAAATTGTTCAACTTTTTTGTATTAAAAAAACAAAATGCATATGACTATTAAAATAAATCAAAAAAAGAAAAAAAAATGGTTATCTTTTGTAAAAAAAATATACGTTTCATTTTGGAAGAGAAAAAAAAAACATTTTCTTTTTTATTTTTTTGTTTGTTGTTCAATCAGATACAAAATTATATAAAAATGCATTTAATTTAGGAAGCTCTTAATGTTTTTATTTAAAAATATTAAATTAATTAACAAATATTTTATATTAGAAACAAAAATGGAAATAAAATTTAAAGTATTTTCATTTTTTATTTATAACTATCATAGATTTGTTAAAATAAATATTGAATAAATTGAACTTCGAAAATACTCCCTATTATAAGAAAATTACTTGGTTCATTCTAACATAACATTTTGTTTTCAAACAGCATCTCCTATCCAAGCAATGGATCTGTAAATGTTATAACTTCAAAATACTTATAAGAAAACTAATCTCATGTTGTTTCGTACATATATGAGATTATTTCTGAACACTATGATTGATCTAAAAAACATTGTTGCGAACCAATTTTTAATATGAATTACGAAAGATTCTAATTTTATTAGAATATTTAATTTTTTAATCTGAGAAATAGCGTTATGCTTTTATGTTATTATATTTTTCCTTAATTCAGTACGATTTATAATGTTTCGTTTTGTTTTATTTAATAAAAAATAATTTTCTTTATAAGAAATCATAGGATATTTTCTTGATTTTTTTGTTCCCATTTCTCGAGAAAAGAAATATTGCGGGAAACCCTTAATTCTGTCTAAAACACATTAATCATAATACCTTAAACATTTTTAACCGATGTTTTCCTTTAATGCTTTGTTTGCTTGCGCGGATCCAAGGGGAAGGGAAAAAGGAAAAAAATTGTTGAATATAAGCTAGTAAGTCCCTTAATTCGAAAGATATCGGTAAAATAAAAAGATAAGCGTTTAAAATCCTTAAGGATTACTACAATAAAAATAAACTAAAGTTAAAATTTCTTGTCAGGATCTGATAAAACTCTGGTAACTGGGCACAATATATAGTTTATAAACATAGTTTTTTCGCAAATCTTTATGTGAAATGAATTTTTTTTCAAGTACATTTGAAAATTGTGATATACTATTCCGATTTAAATACAAATTTGCACATGCTCACTAATGTATTGCTTATGAATGTTATTTCACTTTTACACTTATCGAGTTATTCGTATCTGAAAACTCTAATTTTGAATTTTAACAAAACTTGGATCCAATTCGATTTCCTCCAAATTATGCAGAAAAAACTAAAAATATTCCCAAGAAAATTTCAAGCATTGCTTTAAAACTTGAAAAGTAATTTTCCGAATTATTTAGCTATTGATCATCTCTTTCTTATTCTATTTTTAGTTCCAGATTAGTTCTGAAGTAATAAAAAAGATTAATATTTACTTATATAAGTTTGTATGGCTTTCATTCAAATTATAAGTTGTGATTGGTGATTTGATGAATGTTTAAATGTTTTTAACTTAAAACATTGAAAAAATTTTACTTTATTTAAAAAAATTTCTGTGAGCTTTACAACTTTCTGACTGAAAATCAGAACTTTTTAAAAAATTTCAAAACAATTTTTTTTATAATTTTCAATTGATTTTTAGTACAGGTTCCCTTTATCTGACTAGTTTGAATTTCTAAATTAGTAATTTTATATATTAAATATATAATTTTTTCTAAATTAATTTAATTTGAAATTATTAATTTCATAGCTAAACAATTGCTTTAAAAAGCTGTTCTTTAAAAGTTTTATATTGTCTAGATCAACATAAAGTTTTAGTAATTAAAACCGCGAATTTCTTATAATTAAAAAATTAAAAAAAATTAAACATCACATCCGTGCCTGCTAGTTTTATAGATAATTATGTGTAAATTAAGAATTTTTTAACACTTTGTTACAAAGCAAAGTATTTAATAGCTAAATTTTTTTCAAAAACTGTCAAACAACTATATTTTCCCCATACAAATGCGCCATACAAACTTCAGGTCCGATTAGGCACTGGTCAATGATATCAGATTTCACTAATATTTCACATAATATCTTTCTACAACCCAATGAACGAAATTTCAAAAGTGGCTAAATTTTGGTGCGGTCTAATGTATATATTATCTCTAACTAAAACTTAACTTTCTTCTGTTTTGTACATGAAATTTTTGGCGTAGTCTGTTGAGTGGTATGTAAATTTATATATGAAAGAATGCTTCCAAATGACTTTGTTTTGTTGCAGCAGACCAAAAAAAGCACAAAATAAAAACGAATCTCATGAATGTATTTTTTTCCTCTTTTTTTCATAGTTTGCTATTTCCTTCTAGCCAAGTTTTGTATTATATGGCATGCATGGGAATTGAAGTGTCACATGCAGCAAATGCTCATAATAATTTAGTTATGAGAGATCAGAGGTTATAACAGACTACAACCACCATGTAATGGTTGGACGTTCTACAACAGAATTTTGTCAGTAGCAATAACAAATGTCTGTGTATGTATCTATGTAAGTCCTTAAACGACAATACAAACTATATAGAAATTTGTTTAAAGGAATTTATGACAATTTTATATGACAAAAGGGACTACTTAAATGGACATTGATGTAATAACAACAAAAAGGAAAATAAACATTCCCTAAAAATCATATAAATAAATTAGTATCTCTTTGGATTCGTTTTTTATGTTTTTTGCTTCCATTTATGAGACGCGTTTAGATTGTTATCTATTTCAATAAGACGATTTATTTAAACATTTGTAAATTATAAAATAGAAATAAATAAATTTTTTGCCTACCTATATAATATTTATAAGAATCTTATCTCTCCATTTTTAATAAAATTGAATAATCTTAAAAAGATGTTATTATTTTTTATTGTAAACAATTTTACCTACCTAATATTCTAAGTTGCTATTTCTTCAGCAAAATAGCTTTTAAAATAATTCTAAAGCTGCTTATTTAAAGTAAAATATATTTTCGTTCCGAGTTCATACAAAAATAAAATTTCAATAGAAAATAAAATATTTAATTTTAATATTTATTTTAATAGTGAATTTAGTAGAAGTAAACACAATAAATATGTGTAATTTAAATGAAAATAAGTATTGTAAGAAAAAATACCTACACAGAAAAAATTACTAAATAAAATTGTTTAGTTAATTTATTGCTTCACTTTATTTAAAAATTAAAAAAATGTCAATTAATACAATTAATTTTAAGAATTAAAATATTTTAGGAAAAAATATTATATGTGAAAATTATATTTTAAATGCGCAACATATCTGGCAAGAGCATTATATCAGTATTATAATTCAATAGGACAATATACAAAATAAAGAGTTGGTGTTAATTATTGTAGATGTTGCAATAATAAAGCAAAATTAACGTCCCAATGTTTGGGGCTGCTTTAATTGGTACTGCTGAAAAGAAACATTTTTAATGAAAATTCTATGCTGTAAAAATTTTTATGTTTTTGACGAAAGTGGAAATAAGTTATCTATTATATTTAAATCCTCTTGTACTTTTGTAACATTCTATGAAGTAAAACATAGATAGAAAAATTTATACATATAAAATTAATTAAAAAATTAGTCGTATCAATGCCAGATCGAATTTTTGAAGTTATCCAAAACAAAGGTTCATCAACGTATTATTAATAATGCAAAATTGGTATATATATATATATATATAGGGAAAACCAGGACAATATAAAAGTAAACATTATTTAAGTTCTACTTTTATTATACTTCTCAATAGCTGTTACAATCTAATTTACCATTCGGTTTGTAATGTTATTGCATTGCACTAATATATCCTAAAAGTTTTAATAAAATTCAATACATAAATAGCTGAGTTTTTGGAGAAATTTAATCAAATCCATTTTATCGTTGAAACAAAAAAAAATCAGATTTTTTCTAAAAAAAAAAAATCCGTAAAACGCATTTATCTAAAAAGTACCGCTTTTTTCATATTAAAATAATTTTTAACCAAAAATCGCTATTTGGAAAAAATTCGAACTTTTACTAAAATGTACGCAGAGAAATTCACCAATCACCAAATATATTAGTAAATAATTATAAACTTTCTTAAATTTGCACCTCCCACCAAAATGATTATATCAATTACTAAAAGCTGTAAAAAAAGAAAAACAGAAAAAATTTTTCTAATTAAAAAATTGATCAAATCAATCAAGTGAATGATTGAATGAATTAAAAATTTAAGTGAGAAATAAAATTGTATTTAAATTTTATTTTATACTTAATTGAAAATAGTTATTAAATTTAGATGCAAAATGATATAACTGTATTAATTGTCTTTCAGTTATCATAAAATCGATATCTATACCGATTTCGGTTTTTACTTTCTCGAAATTACGATTTTAATTCAGTTTCTCACTTTGAATTTTGCTTATGTCCGATTTGTACGAACATTTCAATAATAAAAGAGATTTTTTAATTATACATTTTAATCAAGTTGAATTTTTTCGTTAAAAATGCTATTTTAAGTTTTCGTTTTTTCTAATATATTTGGAAAGTATGGAATCTGTATAAACTTCTAATATGCAAAATCTTGTTTTTTTCTCAAACTTATTCACATTTTTTCATATACTAATTTTATTTTTCTGGTATTATTATTTAAGTATGCTTAGATTTACATATTTTATTTAAAAAATTTATTGAAAATTTATCAAAAATAGTAAAAATAATAAATAAGTGCAAATAAAAACGGTAAATACATAAATCCTAAAAGAGGCATTTTATACTACAATAAAAATTACCATAATATAATGTTTATTTTTCGGTTTAATTTAACTCTAATTATATTGTATTCTAGAATAAAATATAAAATTACTGAACTAAGTTAATATGTAAATATTTTTATGTTAATAACTTCTAATTATTACTAATTTTAATTAATGTGTAAATTATAAAAATATAAATTAATTTTAATATCTAACAGAGATTTTTTTATTATTTCGTAAAATATGTAATACATTCAATAATAATTTCAAATTAAAGTATTTTATTTTAACAAATTTAAAACATAAAATATATAATTTGTGATCATATTATAATAAAATGGGATTATAATATAATACAATGAAATTATAATATGAGAAAATGAGATTATAATAATATCATAAAATTAAAACAATATAATTTAAGGGAATTATAATATGATAAAATGTATTAATAATATGATAAATTAGGAACAAAATATGAAAAAATGCAGCACAATATGATGAAATGTGATTACAGTAAGATAAAATCGATTCATAATACGATAAAAATACAAATTTATATTATAAAATTTGACATAATATAATAAAATAGGTTCGTAATATTATAAAGCCAAATCATAAAATTATAAAACCGGACAAATATATGATAATAATTATTAGTTACAACCATTATAATTTTTAACTCTAATCACATATACCAATTTTAATATGTTGCTCTTAGATTATTTTTGCGTGTTTTGATTAATTTTTATTTTATTTTTTTTTTTACTTCTTTATCTTTGATATAGTTTTAATGTCGAAAATATTAATACAAACATTTTTGTGTTTTAAAAACTACTACACGTAGAGAAAAATATAGTTATAGTGACCATTATCTAAGAGCAACATATTATGATTGGAACGTAACAGCTAAAAATAAATATGATTATAAATAACTGTTATTATTACAATTTATCACATCGTGTCCGATTTTGTGGTTCGTTTTTTCATATCTTTATAACATCTACTACATTATTATCAAATTCTATCATATTATTACTCCATTTGTCATATTATTATCCCATTTTAGCTTATTATCCAATATTATCATATTATGATTTCATTTTATCATATTATTATTTTATATAGTAATTTATAATTCAAAATTATTATTTTTATAAATTTGTTCATTAATTAAGTTTATTTTTTGTACCGTCATATTTTGTGCAAGATAATAGAAAATATTTTTTAAATAAACCCCTTAATATTAGTTAATAAATATGTTAGATTGAATCACACCAAATATAAGAAAAATAAATTTTCTACTAATATTTATTCATGTAGAAATTAAGCGATGGTTCTTGTGGACAAAATCAATACAAGCAATATGTATGCGAAAATACTTCGGAAACAGATATGTTCATGGTGTCATTTCTACCATTACGATTGATGAATATTTTGGAGGACTCGGAGTCTTCCACCAGTAGGATGCAAACAAAGGATGGATTGGCTATAGATCCACCAAAATAAGGATCAGGCAATTCGAATGATAGAAACATACTCGTAGCAAGAATGTTCTTTTCACATCCCGCAAGAGTATCTGAAATAGCAAGTGTTTATATAAATTTTAATTCAATATTTAAAACAATTATCAATATACAGTATATTGAACAAAATGATGCAAAAAATTTGGCGACTATGCGAAGGAAATTACACGAATATATACAACCAGTTATCTGTGGAGAAATATGTCTGCAACAGTTTACAAAATCCTTTATCATTTATTTAGAAGATGTCTATCAGAGAAGCCCAGGTAAAAAGGAATAAGATTTTATAGGGAGAAAAATACCAGAAGAATATCACGAATATATTACGAAGTAGACAATGAAAAGTAGAACATCGGGACTTAGATGAAGAAGAAAAAGGGCTGCTAGAGGACAGAAATAATGTAGACCTAAATAGGGAATATTTGCAGGCTATTTTCCAATCGAGTGAATAATAACTACAATTCTCTTTTATTGTCATTTAAGTAAAAAAACAAAATAAACATTAAAAAACTTTTAATTATTATAAAAAATAAAATTTTTTGTCCTTGATGTTATTTAAACAAAAAAAAAAAAAAAAACAAAATAAACATTAAAAACAAACGATTCTAGTGAAATCGGTTCTTTAAGAACCGGTTCTAGTGGAACCTGTTCTAGAATTGATAAACTGGGAACCTGATCACAAAATTATCATGAGTATTATTAAAATGTTTTTTTTTTTATCTGCTTATAACCTTTTTTATAAGTAAATCTGACTCAAAAAATAGAAAATCCGCATTTTCATATTAAATGCTACAAAAAATTTAAAAAGTTCAACTTTAGCTTTAAATTTCTCAACAACTTCTGCACCGATTTTAATGAAATTAAAACCGGGGACAATTCAAAGAAATATCTCTCCATCAGGGAAAAACTTTATGAAATATCTCTATCAGTTCAAAAGTTACAGAGTTTTCGCCGATGAAAAACGATTCTGAGCGAGTGAAGAAATTAATTATTTTGAGATTGTTAAATTAAATACCAAAACTTTTTGTAAAACTTTTTTTGGGAAAACCAAAAAACATGGTACAGTTGAACTTTTTTTGGTACATTTTTATATCTATTACTACCACGATTCATTTGGCTCAATTTGATATGATCTTATTTACATACTTGTTTTTATTTAATGTATTTTCAAAATATACAAAGTACTTAAAATCCGCCTTTATTAGTTATCGCATCATTATCGTTATTTCTTAAGTGCAAAAAAAAGCGTTTTTGTTGTTTGAACTTAGAGAATTTGCGGCACATTCTGCAATGATACCTTATATAATTATTTTCACAATTGCCGTCATTTATACTACATGTATTCGTTTCATTATAATGTATTCGTTTCATTATGACCTAAATTATGGTTATGAGAGGTCACTGGTGAAGGAACATATAAAACTTAGTTGAATTATACGAAATTTGGAGTGTTAACATGGTGGAGAGACAGTAAGACTCAGTTGAAATACATAAAATTTGGAGTGATGACCTGGTGGATAACTATTAGTATGAACTTTGCAAGAAGTATTACTTAGAATTGATAACTGGTGCAGATCATAAAATTCAGCAGCTGAATTCGGAAATTCTGTCTTTCTATACGAAGGTGTAGATCGGTGGCAGTTATTGAAGGAGGCTTCTTTTTTGTGAAACCCCTGCAATATAGCATAATAGCGAGCCATTTAATTAAGAGTTAAAAAAAACTAAAGCAATAAAATCTGTTAATTTGGAAACGTAATGGGATAATGTAAGATTCATGTATTTCTATCAGGATAAACCTTTCTATCTTTCCAGAACAAGAATGCTATAATAAATGTAATGTATCGTCACAAACCTTTCGAAAAAAAGTTTATACCTAAATATGTATATTCATATTTTTCATCAAAATATTTCCGGGGAATATAATTTTGAAAAAAAACTTATTTTTCCAAATAAGAGTTAATAAATATTTAATATAGAGCATTAGACACAAAAGCTAACTTTTCTGGTAAAAGTACCGTTGATGCAAATTGGACCAATTAAGTTATATTATAAAAAAAGAAGGAAATGTAATTAATTTGTCTACTTCTATACGAATTTCTTGCTACAGTTTTAAAATTTGCAGGTAATATTTTTACAAAAAATATTTAATAAAAATATATTTTTAATCTATTAAATTTCTATATAAATTTGTGTGTAATAAAAAAAATATATATTGACAAATTTCTATATAAATGTGTGTAATAAAAAAAATATATTGTCAGAATTGGTACCATTATGGTCGAAAAAGTACATTTTTTTTGTGAATGGTGCAATATAAAATAAGCTATTTTCCATTCCCGATCTAGCTGCTAAATTTAAATAAAATTAACAACTAAGATCCTATTAAAGTATATAAGTATAAATTACAAAACTTTAAACAAACAAAAAATTTTACTACAATTTCGTAAGTATATTTACTTTTCGAACGAAAATGTAAATACATTAAAAATCGGGCCAAATTTGATTTATTTTATGATTGGAGTATAATTCAATTAATTTATTTTTTAATTTACGTAAACAATATCCTATTTATTTTTAATTTTCTATTATTTGTGACACTTCCATAATAAATTTTAAACTCAAATATCGCGAATACGAGATCTGCTTTCGAAAAACGGCTGCAACCATTTAATGCAGCGTACTCAAGTTAGGTTTATCAGTAAGGTATGCACCCAGCTTGTTAAAATTCGCTGGGCACCTTAAATACTACCAACTAACTAAAAACTAACACAGACTTTCTGCTTTTGTATTCATTTTTGTCATATAGTATCGGTGTTGAATTAAAATTTATATGTGTAATAATTTATAATATATTTTCTATTGATATAATCCCTTTTTATAATTTATGTAGATATATACATTTTATTTGTTTCATGTCCTTCATAAAAATTATAAATATACATACAAGCAATATGGGCGTGAAAGTTTTAATGTAGTAAATATTTTTATTAGTTTTCAAATGATTGTTTTATTTTTTTTTTACATTTTTTATATAAATTCAAATACTCATAGTCCTTTATGATTTTATTTTCTGTAGTTGTTAATAGAAAAAAATATTTATGTTTAAGAATATGTATTTTTGTAATAATATTTGTTAAAATAATTTTATTTAATACCATTTTTGTCCTCTAGCATTGTATCAATTTTATATCCGTTTTATATATTTCAATGCGCATTAGAATGCGCATTGAAATGGTCTTTCGAATTTCGACCATAACACTCCCTAGGATTGCTCTTTTTTATGTATTGATTGGATGTCGCTGACAAATGCCGCATTGGCCCCAAAGTTTGTAGGTTGCATTTATATGGGAAAATTTTGCTTTTTTCTCAGTTTCTCGAAAAAGGTTTACAATTTAGTGTAAAGAATCCTGATCTAGATATAATTATTTTTCAGACAAGATTTAAAAAAAGTTAAAATCGGTTAGAAAATATTAAAATTATAGCAATTTCCCAGACAATTAATATGTTTTCGAACACTAGTGTAAGCAAGAATGTACAGACAAATTTTTTATTTCTTTTTTTTTTAGAAATGTTAAAAATTATATTTTAAGTTCAATATGAATCATAATTATTGAAAAAATTTTGAATCTTGCAGGATAATGGTCATGATTTGTTAAAAAAACATTAATTTTTATTGCGGGTGTTTCAAATCAATAATTTAAATATTTTGAAAAAAGTTAGGAAAAGCCTATGCTGTTTTATAGACAACACCACAGAAAGTAAATGCAAAAAAGGATTAGGTTGACATCTCTTACAAATTCACCGTACCTTAGGTTTGAATTTTTCGGATTTCGGTAAAAAGGCATTTTTTGGTGACTTTTTAAAAATTAAAATATAACAAGATAATATAGATTATAGCAAATATATACTTTGAGTTATATTTGGAGTAAAATCTTCAAATATTCAAAAATTTAACCTTTAACCTTTTTGTTTTAAGGGTTATTTTGCTTATCTTGTTATGTTTTAGTTTTTAATAATCTATATACCCGTCTATAAAAATTGACTCCACAATACAAAAATCACCAGAAAATGCTTTTTTGGCAAAATACGTCAAATTCAAACCAAAGGTACGGCAATTTTATGAGAGACATCGACCTAATTCTTTTTTATTTTTACTTTTTTGCTGTCTATAAAATACTATACGATCTTTTTAACTTTTTTAAAAATTCTTTAACAAAATTTTTAAAAAATTTAAATTGGTGATTTGAAATACCCACAAATACAAACTTCAGGAATGATGCTGCACGTATTAGCGACATTCAAACACTCTAGGAGGAGTTACGTTCGAAATTAGAAAGTGCGCTTTTTTTGAGCAGTCTAATGCGCATATTTTAATGGAATTTTTGTTAGTAAAACAACTATGAATAAATTCATAAACCCAATATGCAAACAAATAAATGTATAGATAAAAATACTGAAAGCAGTAAAAGAAAGATATTTTATAAATATAGGATTATTTAGGTTAGGTTAAAAACAGGAGTCAAAAAAATGTTCTAAATCTATTTCATAGGTTTGTTGTGCGTACTCATGCATTTAAAAATAAATATTTGTAACATTTAAGGTTATAATTCTTTAATGAAATTAAAGAAGTAACAAAAGTTCGTGAAATTTTGTTCAAAACCCATTGAGTGTTTGTAATGCCATAATTCATTAATTAAAGCTAGAAACTTAAACTCGTCTGACGTTTGCAGAACAAGAAACAACTATTAACATTAAAATTCATACAGTGTTTTACCGATTTCTTAAAATCAAAGCATAGCTAATGCTTCATAGGACAATTATTGTGCGAAAATGTTCCTAAATGTTTATTGGGCATAACGACGAATATTGTTGTTGGTGTTATTGTTATTACAGAAACTGTAACCAAATAACAATGATATAAAACAGCTTTATGTATAAAACTCAGGCACCATGCATGGAATAGAGAAACAAATAAATGCCATTTCCATTTCCGTTTACTATTTGCTTGTTATTCTGGTCCAGCGCTTTGTTGTAACAAATTCGTTATATATATATATTTTTTTTTTTTTTCTTTATTTTATTATATTATTTTTTGTTCCTTTTATATTTCACTGCTATACTTTATTTGCTCAAAAATCAGTGAAAAAATAGGAGTGTTAAAAAATAAATATGATTTTATATATATATATATATATATATATATATTTATTTTAGATTCGTTCGTTTTGTTTGTATATGAAAATATAAAATAGAGTTCGGACCATATAAAAGAACATACTTTATTGTGATGGGGAAAAATGAAAAATATGTATAAATTTTTGTTTATTTATAAACTTTAACTATTCATATTTTGTATGGTATATACAACCAACTATATTTATAAAACGAGTACTTTTGCCATTTAATAGTTTATTTGCTGGTATTTCGCCATTTCTACTTCATCAATTTTATGAGACAAATAAATGACTGGTGGCAGTCTTGTGTATGGTTTTCGTTTGTAAATTCCATAGAGACATTTCGTTTTGTAGTTTTTCTCAAAATTTAAGAGGAAAGCTCGAGGAACTGTTAGTTTAACTGAAAGTTTGGCAAATATTGTGATTGCATATAGTGATTAATATATGCAAGAGAAGACACACTTTAAATATTTTTAAAGTAGTATAAAGGAAACTTAGATACAGTTAAAAAAAATTATTTCCTCTAAAAATTATTCACAAATGTATTTTAGGAGATTATATTTGGGAAATTTGATTAAAATTAACATGAAATTATTTCAATTGTTCTATAGAAATTTTTAACGAAAACCGACTAAAATATTTCCATTTTATATTTAGTATTTCTGATATTATATTATGATGATAAATTAAATTAAAAAATTAAATGTAGATAAAAAGTTAAAAAGTTTTGTGAATGCTCTTTTTATAGACCCGATTGTTCCTGACTCTAAGGGGCATTTAGAGCTTAGAGCTTAAACTCGAACACCTCTTTGCTATACGTAAGAGAAATTTTATTTAAATGGGTGCAGTGAATTAGAAAATAAAAAAATATTTCTAAAATATTTTGATTTTTCCCCTACTGTGCAGAATACATATTTTTAAAATTCGCCTTCGGATTAAAATTACTGCTACATTCAATTCAATTAGTTTATTTACAATAACTTTATTTACAGTTAATTCTTAAGTTTCATATAATGAGTAAGATTATCACTCGTATTAGCAATCTATTTAAATATAAAATGTATTTTTAAACAAGTTTTTCATTCAAATTTTGTCTCTAAAATTAATTTAAAATTTAAAATTTTAAATTTATAATTTGTGTGTGAATATGACTGTATGTATTTTTAAAATTATTTATTAATTATTACGCAAATAAAGAAAAAAAAATGATATTTTCCTGATAAATCTTAAAATATTTATATTTAGTTTTGAATATATTAAAAAAAATATATATATTTACTTTTTTTGCAGAAATTTCAGAGCGCTAAAACCTTTTTGATGTACTAAAACAGTAATATGTATAAAGGATTGAAAAATTATTTTGCAGTAACTTCAGTACATTTTAAATTATTTAAATAAAAATTTTCCAAAAAATTCATTTAAGCGATTATTTTTTTTTTTTTTTTTGTAATACTTTTCCATATATGCATTGTTTGAGTAGTATTCCTATATTAAACTCGGAAAAAGTTTCTACTGAAAAGTGTACATAGGGGCATTCAGAACGTAGCGTTTGAATTTGCTTACGTCGACTTGTCAAAGATTTTTTTAAAATGTGTTTTTCGTCAAATATGCTATTCAAAATTTTTAATTTTTTCATATGGAAAATTGGATTAATATTCATATTAAGAATATTGAATATTTCTTTGAAACTTTATATTATGTTATTTATGCGTTTTATGTTGATTTCCTGAAGTCGGATTTATATGAAACTTATGGTCAACATTACCGTTGAGAATTTTTAAAAAGTGTCCAAAAAAATAAAGTTGCCAAAAAAGGGTTTCTTGATAAAAAAAGGTTCTAACTACTTAAACATCTAAAAGCTCCTTATTATTTGTTTATTTGATAAAAAAAGATTGTACTTTAAGCAAAACTACTAAATTAAATTTTATTAATGAGAAAATATTTTTTTTTTATTCACAATAAATTCTCTTTTTATTAACTAAACTTCTGTACTTTTGAGCGAGGTGTTCACTCGGACTACAGTCTTACAAATCCCAGTCTAATAAATTTAGGACTGAAAGCACAGATTCAAAAGTGTTGATATTAAGACTGTTGGACAATTTATTTTTCATTAATGACAACTTAGGAAAAAGACGTTCGGCCGAGGCACTGATATGAGCCAAAGTAAAAATAAAAATTTAGATATAACTATTCATCAAATTTATTTTTTAATTTTCACAATCCAGTCCAAAAAGATTCCGCATTTGATGATTTAAATAGTTGTTCATAAACTTTATCATTATCTTTAATTTTTAACAGTTTCAATTCATTTTTAAATTCTTCGGGGTCTTTTTTACGTCATTATATTGTGAAAAAATCCAAAAATAATTAATTTCTTCAAACAACTTAATTTCTCTTCACTTATCACATAGTCTTGAAAAGTTGCCATTTAGATCATTTTTAAAAAAGGGGCCAAAAAGTGGCCAGGTGGTCGCCAAACGGTAACGTTGTTTATGGTTAATTATTGGCCGATTGCGATAAAATTTGGCACTAGGATTTTTACTTCTATAAAACTTATTAGTGTCAAATATTAACTTAAAACTAATATTTGTATGGAATTTATGAACATCAAAGTCTTTTTCGACATTTTGGTTTGGTCATGTTCAATTATAGATGGATCTTCATGAAATTTGGCACATAGATGTTTACCTTTATAAGACCTATATATGTTAAATTTCATTTAAATATTGAAATATTTAAAGTATTTATGACTTTCAAATCCTTCTTTAAGGGAGCTATTTGTGTGGAGGCTAGGTGAAAAAATGTGTGGATCATAACCAATTTCAATAGACCGGGCTATAGAAGATATATGTTCTTACAGATGCACGGACATCGCTAAATTGACTAATATGATTCTAAGCCGACTGGTATACAATAAGGCGGGTAGTAGACTAATATTTTTGGGTGTTACAAACATCATCACAAACGCGTAATACCCCAACCAACTATGGTGTTTAAGGGTATAAAAAACATATTCCAAATTTTCCATATAAAAATAATATTTCTTTTTTTATTTTTGAAAAAATTATTTAAATTTTTGAACAAAAGTTAACAAAGCATAGAAAGTATGCTACTTTAAATATTCATATCTCTCAAATATATTGACGGATTTATGTAATTAAAACAGTATACAGAACGCTATTTTCTTCATTTTATGTCATTGAGTCATTATTTCCATAATATCCTTTTCGTTCAAAAATATTTTCAAAACACAAATGCATTATTGCGCCTATTAAATAAAATTAAAATAACATAATATACTAAATACTAAACAACAAGATATTGGTTTGACTTAATCAATTATGCAGTTAACGGTAATTTTTTCATCGTTATTAGATTAATAAAAAAATCTAGTTTTTTATAAATGGTGTATCCAGTATTGGGTGTTGAAGCCATTCGAATCATCAGAAAGGTTTGTGTCGCAAAAATGCATCCATGGTAATTTCGGCATTATTTTTTCACCTACTTTCTAAGAAGTTTTTTTATGCTATGGACGTATTCTAAAGGTAAATAGTTTTAAATTTAAGCTATAAAAATTTTCAAAACATTATTGAGAAAATTTGTTCGGGTCCAAGTACGATTTCTGAAAATTTGGGAACCAAAACTTCTGAATTTGTCTTCAAAATTATAAAAAATAACTTTGTGTCAAGTTTTGTAAAGTTGTCTCAACTGAATCGGGTAATAGTCGGAAATGGTTAAGGATATTTAAACTCGTAACAAAATCAAATCAAATAAATAAAAACAAATACAAAAGCATATTATATACCAAAGTGACCATGCGTGAGTTAGGAAATATAAACAGTTAGAATTTCCGGATAATTTCTCTGGACTACGGGACAGAAAAATTTGCGGAATTTCCGAGAATTCCCGTGAAAACCTCAAGTTGTGGCGCAAAAAGTGTGTATTATCTTCTGGTAACTAATTATAGTCCAATAATTCTGCCACAAAATGGAGACTGTAATTACCGATTCCAATTCCTTATGGTCTTCGACCCGGATAACAGCGTTTACGGCAATAAATTGAAGCCGAAATGGTTCTGAAATTATTTACGTAATTATATTTTATTATTTATTTATTTATTTTTAATTTAATGGAGAAATTTGAATTTTTAGTTTTTTGGAAGATTTTAGCTTTTAAATTTATATTTAAATCAACTTAAAATCGTTTAAATAATTTATCGAGCTCTTGAATTAAGGAAGTCGAAATTTTATCTTTCCTCCTTTTTCCTACTTTTAGATCAGATTTCTTAAACAATAATGGATTCGATTTTTCATATCTAAAAATTAGCTTTATCTGGAACATATAAAACAAAATAGAGAACACCAATTAAGCAATTTTTCATCAGTTTGAAAGCTATACTTTTAGACTCAGCTACTAGCGAAAATCGTAGCACAACTGTAATGGGAATAGATCACTTATTCTAAGAAAGGAAGACATTGTTTAAAATTGTATATTGTATATGAAAAATGAACGCATATAAGTGCATACAAACCTAATTTTTCAAAAGGCATTTTTTTTGCTGCATAATATTGCTTTAGTTTGAAGATATTGGACTGAAATTTTCGATATACATTCTAAAAAAATTGCGTTTGACTTTTTGATATATTTTAATTACATATTTTAAAAAAGAAGTTCTTTAAATGTACTATTTGCGTAACAAATTTTTGGTTATTAACTTAAAATTTTGAATTAATTCTTAACACTTTTAAAGAGAGATATTCTTTTATATACAAATCGTATTTTTAAACTGGAAGGAACTTTTATTTTATTCCATTAAAAACAGAACATTTCCATTAAAAACAGAACGTGGTCCTAAACCTATCCAAACTATTAACTGTACATGAGATAAACTACAAAACGTTTACTTATAAGACCATGAATTTTAAAGGGTCCAATTGTCCAAGAACTGAATATGATGTAAATTAATTTTTGAACTCAGGTTTTCCTTAGCTATAGATTGTGTAGCATAAAAATAGAAGGAATTTATTTATATTTTTGTATGAAAATCAACCAATATTCATAGAAATGTGTTATAAACCTGGAAAGAATAGGACTTCAGAAATCTGCAAAATTCTTTGGGGTTCTCTTAAAAACAAGCGCACTTCCGTAAAATTATCGAGGAAATTTTTACCCATAGAGCATTATGAAAACCGAAATTATTATTCGACTTTCGGATGAGTTGTTATATTATAAAAAGTATTAATTTAATTTTAAAAAATGTTAATATTTCGAATAAAACTGAATTAGTTTATTGCCTTATGATTCATTAGTTTATTTTAACATTTTGTATCCTTCATTTAACTGAATTATCTTATAGATATTTTAAAGTTTTTAATTATTTATTCTAGGCAGGAATTCCCAGGATTCCGGAAAATCTAGAAATCAATCCCGAATTCCCGGGAGCGAAAAAGAAGAACTATAGTCGCAACAATCTTGAACAACATTACTGGTGTATTTTCCATTTGGGTCTTTGAAACCTAAACGGACTGAAATCAATAGTATTAATATTAATATTATATTATTATTAAAACTTTTAACATTAGATAAAATATAAAACCCTCAATTAAATATGATTATTCCTTTAAACCTTGCTTTTTTTCATAAAAAACCACTTGACCCATAAATATTTCATTAATTTTTAAAAGCACTTAAATTTTATAAAAATAAATAGTGGTTAAAATAATATTTTTTTTATTCAACAATTCTCTAGATACTAATTGAGAACATTGGTAAATTGTTTTAGTACATTTAACACTAACGCAAGCGTTAACATACACATACATAGTATGTTTACCTCTTTTTGAGGTGGAGATTATAGATGTAGTTGTGTGTGATTTTTAGTAAGTTTTATACATTTTTGTCATAAAACATTTAAACAATTACAAATTTTTGTTGTTAGTGATATATAATAAATTTTGCTATTGTTTTTATTTGTTTAAAAATTTTAACATTTTATTTACACTGTCATTGACAATGTTGTCTTTTTTTTATTTATTTATTTTTTGTTTTGTTTATTATTTTTTATTTTTTGCCGTTGTTATATGCCGAGATCCCTAATATGCGTGTTAACACTACTTGGTTTTAATAGTATTTTATTGTACAAGTACATACTACATACGTTTTATGTATAAGTACTATAACTGTACATAGCACTCGTATATGCATATTTTAATATTTATATGTGATAAATTGTTTAAATGTTCTGGATTTTGAAAGTGAAAAATAAAACAGTTTTAATGTACATATCAAGAATCTATATTCAATATCTTCTATCTCATATTTTCGTGAATTTTTTTATGCCATTCTGTTCACTATAGTGACCCTCATCTATGGTATAAATCTCAAAGTAAATTTCCATTTTTCCCACGACGTTGTTTAATTCATCTATCTTACACAATAAATATTTTTGATTACAAAAGTCTCTCTCTCTTTGAGTAATTATTTTATATATTGACAATATAAATATAATATATATCATTTATGTCTGAACAAAAATATGACGAAAAAAAAAATGATAATAATAATAAATCGGTGAAATAGTTCTTTGTTATACTGTAATAATATGATAAATATTCACCTTATATGACGGCTGCTACCCCTTGTAAACATAACCTATCCGCTTCCACCAAAATTGTGTAAATTGTCAAGAAAGTTATTCCTGCAAAATTTTGAGATTTTCTCTGTAATAGTTCCTTAGATATGCGAAAATTAAGATTTGCCTTGTATGTAGGCCAACACTTTTCCCTTAAAGCTTGCCACCCTATTTTCATTAGTCATAAATCTTGATAAGGAAATTTTTCCCCACAATTTTATAACTTTTTCTCTAATAGTTCCTCATTTAGGCAATAAAAAATTTTACTTTGTATGAAAGCTACTCACATTATTATCTTGATTATTGAAGTTGATGAGAAATGTTAAGACTTTTGTTGTAATAGTTCTTTAAATATGCGATAGTTATTATTTTATTTGTATGGCGGTACCATTTCCCCTGCTTTTATTCCAAAACAAAGTAGCCTATTATGATGCTTTTCAAATTGGTAAACATTTTGCAAATTTTTAAAATCAAACATTAAATGGTAATTAAAATTATTTTTTATAATGCATAGAGGATTTGGATTTGTCGTTATTTTATTTCTACACATTGAATATTTTAAAGGTGCAAAACCCTCTATCTCACTTTAAACTCGTAAATATTATGAAGTATTAAAAACAAGTTATATGTAGGCTTTAGTCGTGACTTTTAAAAGAAAAAAAAACATTTTAAAAGAAAATTTTTCTAATACTAAGCGAAACAAAGGTTGTGATTTGCGAGATAGAGGGTAAAGAATATAAAAAATAAAATATTAAAGAAAAAAAAGCTCTTAAGTGAAGGTTTACAATTGAAATTGATTTTTATAAACGATACTAAACCAAAAGGGATTTAAGGAAGTATAAAAAATAGTACCCTACAGTATTATATGTATTCTATATTTTGTTTAGCGTCATTAAAATGGGCACAAATATCCTCTTCACCTATGGACATGAAGATTACATTAATTAATAATATCTGTATGTAACCTTATTGTGGTGACATTATCTTTAAAATTATTATTTTTTACTGAGGAAAAATTTTGTTTTAAAATGGACATCAGTTTTAGCCACACTGACGCTGTATGTTTACAAATAAATAAACTCATTCAAATAAAAAATAAATAAAGCACGCACTGAGACAGAAAGGGTTTTCTTCATCTTAAAAATTATAAGAAAAATCACATTTGAAAGACAGAAATAAAAATTAAAAATTTACTAAGCTTTATGCATTTATTTATTTATTTTTATTATATTATGTGTAATTATATAACGTTTGTGATAATGTGATAACATATTTAACGCCCAAATGTAAGAAGAAGATAGGAAATTGGCAGTAAATATTTTACAAAAAAAAGGAACATTACACTTAATCAATATACAGGTCACAATTTTCAAGATATCTTGACGAAATTTTCTGAGCAGGGCTCTAGTAAAATTGAGTATAGTACATAACCAGTGTTGTCAGTTTAGCGTTTTTAAAGCCAAATCTAACCTTTTCATTTTACTTTTAGCCACAAAATTTTTGTTTTAGCTTATACATTTTTTCCTAGCCTTTCTTACTCTTAAAATTGCCTTAAAAATATACGGTGCTTCATTCTGCAAATCAAATATAACTTATCTCATTATATAGACTTATTTAACCAGTTATTATAGTCCTTATCTTAATAAGCTTAATAAGCTTATCCTTAATAAGCTTCATTAACCAGAGAAACTATTGAATAATTCTATTTTAAATTTAAAGAATTTTGACTCTTGATTATCGACTTAGATAAAATTTGGTGTATGTGCAGAGGGGGATACAGAGGCATGTAAAATAAATTTTTCCCATTTTTATTTTTGAGAACTGTGGCAAGTTTATAGCTTTGAAGGTGATTAACATATTTATTTAAATGGCCATAACTTTTGTTATATAAAAGATATCAAAATAAAATTTTGAAAATATTTTAATTAAAAAATTTTTTGTAAGAATTTCTTTAATGTTGTGTATTTAAAAAAAGTCCATCGTTAATTTTTTTATATTTGTTTGGTGGGAAGCCTTATCGGCATACTTATTAAGGAGAAAATTTCAGAGAGGTCAAAATTTTTAAATTTAAAATGAAATTACCCTATATATAAAAATAATTAAAAGAAAATCTTACAAAAGTAAAAAATCACCCAAAAATTTCGAAATTATTAATTAAAAATGAATTATAATTCAGAAATTACAAATCACTTCAAAACATTGGTTCATTTTTCGTGTGAAATATAACCCAAATCTGTATGGGAATTTTGTGGTTGATTTTTTTCTGTAATTTTGTTACCACTGGTTCTGTATTTTATTTTTAACTTTATTACAATATGTTTAAAAAATATATATATCAAAAACTAATGATAAAGAAATAAATAAAAAATAAAAAAAATTAGCTTTTTTCTGGTCTTAGTTTTTAGGGCATTTAGCCCTTTTTTAGGCATTTTTAAACATTGTACATATCTCCATGGTATATATATTATATATGGAGTACCGTTAAGAATTTTTAATAAGTGTCCAAAAAAGGGGACTTTAAAAAAATGAAATCCCCAAAAAAGGGGATTTATTGAAAAAAGGGGCCAACGGCTTCAGTACCTAAAAAGCTCCTTAAAATTTATTTATTGATAAGAATAAAAACAAATATGTTTGTATTTACAAAAAAAGCTATTAAATTCAATTTTATTAATAACAAAACAATTTAATTACAAAATTCTCGTTTTATTAATTAAACTTCTGTATTTTTGTACGAGGTCTTTACTCGAACTGTAGACTTCCAAATCCCCGTCTAACAAATTTAGGTCTGAAAGCATGGATTCACAAGTGTTAACCTTAAGTTTTTTGGGCAATTTATTTTTTAATGTTTTTAATTTAGAAAAAAGACGTTCCGAAAAAGCATTACTATCATCCAAAGTAAAACTATAAATTATAATATAAGAATTAATAAATCTACTTTTTAATTTTCCCAATCCGGCCTACAAAGATTCGGCATTTTGTGTTTTAAATAGTTGTTCATAAACTTTACCATCAGCTTTAGTTTTTAACAGCTTCAGTTCATTTATAAATTCTTCGGGGTCTTTTTTTACATCACTATATTGCGAAACAATCTCAAAATAATTAATTTCTTCATTGGAATTAAGAGATATTTCAAAAAACTTAGTTTATCGTCATTTAGCACATAGTTTTAAGAAGCCACCATTTAGATCCATTTTAAACAAGAGGCCAAAAAAGTGGTCACGTGGTTGAAAAAGGGGCAATTGGTGACTAAAGTCGCGCAACCGTAACGCTAACTTTATATAACCTGCATATACTTCGGAGCTTCAAATTTATTCAATATTTTAGTTTAATAAAAGTTTTTAACTGAGCACTTGTCATTATCTAATTAATTTCTGGCAATGAGAAAATATGACCCTGTATTTAAAGATATGGATAATTTACCATATATGTATATATTTTCTGTATTTTATGTTGATGCAGTTAAAAAAATAATATTGTGTTTGAAAAAACTTTCAATTTGGAGCCTCATACATAAATTTCTACAAACAGCAAACTAAAAAACAAAATAATATTAATAGTTCGTGTCTAAGATCAGCATATTGTAAATCGATCTTTTAAAATTGAACTTCCTAACGAAATCTGCTTGAGACAACCTTCTGTGCAGCGTTGTCATTCGAAGGAACTTCTTAATGTTGAAATGAAGTCTCGGGCATTTTTGTAAAAAATAAGAAATTTTATGCATTGAAAATTAAAAAAAAAAAATTCCTAGAACTTCAAACTTTACTGGTTTATATCATAATTACATACATTCATATATCTTATGAAGATCTATCACTACCCAGAAAAAACTTTTTAGTTTTCGGTAATGGCAACTACTTATTAAAGTAGTTTCTTGTTAATGAGTTGCGTAAATAAGTATAATAGTATAATAGCACAGAAATATTTGCAATAACGTGGATAAGTTGGCTAGAGCGCTGGAATAGCATCCAGAAGGTTGTTGGTTCAACCCCATTCTGATGTTGTTAGTTTTTTATAACAAAATATCTAAAAAGATATTTTATACTAAAAACAGTTTTTGTCACTTAGAAAATTAAGCGCGAGATGGTGTACTGAGTAAGACGTTAGTCATTAAAAACGAATGGTTAATTTGTGTTCAAGTTAAAATTTTTTTTATTTTTTATTGTTATTTTCATTTAGGTTCATATTTTTGAGTACCCCAGAGTCAAAAAATAGCTACATGAATATTTGAAATAATAAAAAATATATCAGGTGGATTTTTTTAATACATTTTGCTAATTTCCATGCTCTTTATTTAGCATACCGTAAAAAAAATAGATTTATAATTGTTTAAAAGTTACATGTTTTTAAACAATACAAACCATAAATTTTTACCAAATATTTTTTTCCAAATAACTGTTAATAAATTAAAAACAATTTTTTATCTTTTCTGGCATTTGGTCGTGGTGTTTTTGATATCCTAAATTTGATTTAGAGAGCTAACTTGCCAACCAAAAACATTCTGTAATAATTCTTACGCTAAGATATTTTTAGGGTGTCGTTTGAGGAACGTTCAGCATTGTTTTTAATTTCTACAAACGTTTTTTATTTTTAAACCCCTTTTCGGATTAATCAATAGAAAAGTGACCAGAAACTTTTAAGATCACTCAATAATCTGTTTTAAAGAAAATTTTGTAACATTATTTTCGAGATTATGAAAATAAATTTTTGTCCACATGCAGAGAAAAAATATGGTTACAGCATTATCACTACAAAAATTATACGTACTCATTGTTAATTTTCTTGAATTTTAATAGCTCTGTGTTCATGATAACAATGTTTTTTTTTTTTATTTTGTCATTTAATGTTTACACTCAATAAAAATTTTAATATGTTTGACTGCAAATAATATACGTTTTTAAATATTTTTTACCAGAAACAAAATTTTATTAATATGAAATATTACTTCAACAACCATTAAATAACTGTATTATTTTTCCTTTTCGTAAACCATATTATGTTTTTAAACCATATTTTAAACCATATTATTATTCCCATAACAATCAAATTCTTCAAATAAGAATAGTACTTATTCTTTTCACAAACTTAGTACAAAAATTCAATACTTGTCTGCTGTTTTTAATGTTTATTTTCCAACTCCATTGTAATTTTCATTTACTTTATATATGAATAAAGCTAAACGGACCAGGGTTGCTTATACTGGGTGTGATTCAAGCAATATAAGATATTGATTAACTACCGTTAAAGGGTTTAGTTAAAAAACATATTCTGCATTTGAACCATATATGGAGGTACAAATGAATATAATTAATGAACAAATAATACGTATTTTCTTTTTTTGTTGTTGATGAACACTATTTTCTATTATTTTCAACAAAAGGTTTATGAAAATAATTTCTTATTAGTATGTTTTATTTTGATACATGACACGATGGAATAATAATGCGACCAAATTAAATAATAGTGATAATAATAATAATAATAATAATAATAATAATAATAATAATAGTAATAATAGTAATATTATTATTATTATTATTATTAATAATAATAATAATAATAAAAATAATAATAGTAACAATAACATAAAACAACATCAAATAATAATTTGGTAGAATGGGATAACGATGTAATAAGATTGTTCAATTATATGAATCATAACATGAAGAAACAAACCATAAAATCATAAAAAATATAATTAAATGGAATCATAATAATTATTACGTGCATAAATTATACAAACTTCGTAATTTCTGAGAGCTTCCTCGATTTTAAAAAATTTACAAGACCGATCTATTGAGTCTTTTTTTATAGTTTTTACGGCGGGTATGGGATATACCCAAGCAAAATGAGTTTAGGTAAAATTATTTCGTTTTCCACCAAAACTGATTTATTTTGACATATTAAAAAATGCTAAAAAAAACTACAGCAAGTCCCCCAATGTGTTTTTAAAATTCGAAGATATTTTTTTGACAATAAAAAATACT
The DNA here is from genome assembly GCA_932274085.1 of Protocalliphora azurea. Taxonomy (NCBI): domain Eukaryota; kingdom Metazoa; phylum Arthropoda; class Insecta; order Diptera; family Calliphoridae; genus Protocalliphora; species Protocalliphora azurea. The sequence goes on from OW026519.1 coordinate 42,369,469, forward strand.
GAAGTAAAGCCTGAAAATTTTGCTAAATTTTCAAGTAGTCTTTAACATTTTTGCAATTAAATATTTTGATGGACCCCACAGTGTGGCATTTTGATGACTTAAGCGTCCAAAAGCAAATTTGATGAAAAAACGACTAGTTGTTGTAAGAACTGTAAAGAACTGTATGTAGACTAAAAAAAGGATAAGAGTTTTTGCATATAATAACTACATAACGACGCTTAAAAATAAAACATTTCTTAGGCTTTTAAGAACTCAATGCGATTGTTAAAAATTGTTTAATTTTGAAAAGCAATAACATTTTGTTGAAAATTTCCCTAATTATTTTTTATTTATTAGGACTTTTATTTAGAAACCTTATTATATTTAGGACCTCAATACGATCGAAAAATAACATTTTATTGAAAGCGAATTTTTCCTTAATTCTTTTTTATTTATGAGGCCTTTTATATAGACACCTTATTTTATTTAGGACCTGATTTTATAAAATGAAACGAAAATTAGTTTCCAAAAATTGTATTGAAAACAACAAATAAATTTGAATTTATTTGTTGTTTGCAATATAAAACTTCGAAAAGAATTTTCTTTTCGTTTTACAAAATGAGACCCTTAAATATATAACAAAAACATTAAGGTTGTTTTCAGAAAATTTATTATTTTTAGACCTGTTTACAAAAAGCTAAATGTAAATCAATTGTGCTCTTAAAAGTACAATTTTTGTTATTTGTGAGTATTTTTAACTTAACTATACACTATATTGGATATATACGAGTAGAGTAAAAGTTTTGGAAAACTCAGGTGCTTATTCCTGCATCTTCACCTTTGTTATTACAGGACCAAAAAAATACTAAGTTTTAACCTTCATATTGGTAATATGAGAATTTGGGTCAAACATGAAACGAAATTGCTAATTTATAAAATAGTTTTCTGATACCTTCAATTTACTATCATAGAGTTTGATTTTTATACCGGGAGAATCGCTTTATAAGGGCTATAGACTAAAGCATATATATACTTGTTGACTACTGTGTATGAAATATATTTTAGAGAAGTTTTCGATCCAGTAATGTACAATTTAGAATTTTTGATAGATAATTTGGTAAAATCTTACACTGTGAGCTCCTCCAGCCAAACGATGTTAAGAACAAAAAAACTCTATGTCCGGAGAGCAGTTTTTTTGAGCACCTCTAACACCAAAAATTTGAAGTTGTTGGAAAAAAATCAAAAACTTTAAAAAACCATATCAATCACATTTTTCTAATTTTTTAACTCTGGAGAATTGTTACTAATAATAATAAACACAGCGGACCACTTTCCAATTTGATTACTTATAATGTTACTAATACAATGGTATCAGCCATTTTGCCAAAAACATTAACTTGGTTATATTGACTTTAAAATTGTTGTGTTTTTATCCATACATTATTTTCTGATTCAAAAAAAAAAAAAAAAAAAAAACAAAAAGTTTGTTAGAAACTTGGAAGTTTCAGGAATATAACAACAGAGTTTTGACATAATTTAACCCATTTTATAAAATCCGGTGATTTATTTGTGATGATTTAATTACAAATTAGAAGTATATTTCATGCAAAAAATTACGAAAATTAAAATATATTTTTTTCAGAATATACTAGGATAAATAATATTTTTTTACTTTACAAATCCTTTTTAATTTTGTTATAATCTTAACATGTACACAAAACCTTGCTCACTTTTCTAAAAATGGCCCGAAGTATCCAAATTTAGAGATTCGTAGAATATGAAACGCGAAATATATGGAACTTATTATATACGCTATAAATTTTAGCAAAATCAAAGATGTAAAAATTTCAAAGCTGTATTTTTGGGCCGAAAATTTTTGGAATTATCCCATAATTATGTATAATGTTTCTTACCTTTACAGAAGTATAAATTAAATTTTATTATCAGTGTTTTAATCTAAAAGTGTGAATTCTTCAAAACATTTAACTACTGTTTAATAAGAAGATTCAATTCAATTTTATATTCAATTTTATAGAATTATCTTTAAATTACATCTAAAAAAAAAAAATACTAATAAATGGTATTTCTCTTTTCTTACTTTATTTTATTTATTTTTATACCCACCATCAAAAAGATGGGTTTGTCATTCCATATGCAACATATCGAAAAAATTATTTAGTATCCCATAAAGTATATATATTCTACTCCTGGTAAGATTCTGAGTCGATTTAGATATGTCCGTCCGTCTGTCCATCTGTCTGTTGAAAGAAGGATAGGGCTTGGCGCGTACCACCTAGAGGGACGAAATTTGGCTTAAATATTTATGGTATTGAAGATGGGCAAAATAGGTTAATAAACCAAAAGGTTATGAGCCAAATACTAGAAGCACAGGGTGTAAATTGTAACTTCAGTTAATACTTTTCTGCTGATATCTCTTAAGCAAAAGCATGTACGACAAAATAAATTTTATACAGATAGTTCGAGGATACCACCGCCCACCCCTTATATCAGGTGAAATTAAATAAAAGCCGAATATAACATTCGCACTTATTTTGCTCAGGTGGTAAAAACAGATTTATTTAATATTTTAATCTTCAACTCAGCAATAGTCTACAATAAAATGAGTTCTATTTACATTCTATTATTAACATTACTTTTTCGAATTATAAGAAATAGAAAATATATTTAGTTGCAAAAAAACATTGTTATAAATAAAACATATTTAAACAATAGCTCTTTGTGGCCCTCTAAAATATAGACATTAACACAAATATCTATTTAAATTTAAAAAATGTTTGTACTTACCCATACTCATATAGAATACAGCTGCCACAATATAATGACATAAATGCATTTGTTGCAAATGCATTTTAATATTTTTTAAATTCACTCTTTTATGATGACTTTTATAAATTTGAAACATTTTATTTTAGTTTTTATATTTTATATTTCACTTTCGTTCTATAACTATCTGGTGAGTGTCGTTAACAATTGATGTTAGCTGCAATGCTTTATTATAATAATGTAAGAATTGTTTCAGTGACCTAGTTTTTGTTTTTATTTATTTATTTATTTTTTTTTTTTTTTTCTTTCAAATACACTTTCATACACAATTATAAGTCACATGAAATTTAAAGATCATTAATTTAAAAGCCAACGTAAAAAAGGAACAAAAAAACTATAAACTAAAACTATAAAATTATGTTTTAATATATTATGTATATGCGAAATATACACTAAACAATGGAATTGTTGGTAATTTTCATTTGCTTATTATTATATTGTTAATGTATTTTTGATTTAATTTGCTTATTACTTTTACTTTGGGTTAAGATATAATGTGTAAAGAAAACTTTAGTTCTTTATTTCGTTTTTTTATGAGCGACTCTCTACGATTTTTTTATGTCTTAAAGACGCCATTTTGTCTGAGAATTATGCATAAAAGAGATTGTGTTGTTTTGCTAAGTATTACGGAAATTTTTATGACTATATTTGTTTATTTTTTAACTTAAATTTTTTTTGTTTGAATTTTTATGACTTCACTTGAGTTTGGTAGAACATTTCTTCCCATTTTTTCCTTTTGAGTTTTTCAGCAATATTTTTTTTTTGTGTTGATGATTTTTTTTATTAAGGCGGACGGACAGATAGTTTTATTTTTTTATTTTATTTCGTTTGTCTTGCTGATTTATAAAATGGTTTAGATTTATATATTTTTTTTTTTTTTTGTTGGTGTTGTGCGAAAAATATAAGAAAGTAAAAAAATATGTGTTGTTGCTTGTGTTTTTAGTAGTTATTTATAGTTTTTATATTATTCATCATTAAGTAAAGGATTTTTTTTTTATTTTTTATTTAGTTGATATGAAACTTTATAATTTTTCTCTCTATTTCTCTGTTCTAATATCAATTGCTGTTTATGTTTTTTATGAGTATGCTTTTTCCGTTTCCGTTTTAGTCAGTTTACAGTTATGACCTCATTTAAATGTTTTTATTGTAATATAGTTGCTATTTTGTTTGTTTTTGTCTTCTAAATATTATGATTATTTCGTTGTTTCTTTACATCCACACACTTCAGCTTTTATTTGTTTTAGCTCGTAGCAACATAAAAAATATTTAAAATTGTACACCAAACATATAAGAAAATTATTTTCAAACGCTTTTCACAATTTATCAATAAATATTATTTTGTTGTTTTTTATTATTAATGTTGAACTATCCTTAAGAAGTTACTGATTTTTACTGCTTAGTATTTCAAAAACCTTTTGTGATTTCTAGTTAAAGGCATCATTTTCTATTGTTTTCCATTCTTTCGATTTGACTTTGTATTACATTCCACTTTATCATTCTTCCTCAATCTGTACCGCCTTTTTTAAACTTTCTTTTTGTATTATTTGTGTGTGCTCAGAACATCCGTTTTTATTTTATTTATAGTGTTTACATTTTGTTAATGTTGGTGCTGTTATTGTTATTTTTTTACACTCTTCTTTTGCTTCTCAAAGGACTTTCGAAATTTATTGTTATGGTTCATTTGTTTATTGTATGTTTTTTCCCATTAAATTTGTTGTCTTCTCATTTGGTGCTTTTTTCCTTTATAGCTGTTATGCCAAATCTGCAATGAATTTTAGATGATAAAAATCAGTAAAGGTAAATTCGTTAAAAATAAAAAAGGAAATATTTGTTAATAATAAATCGATTTGTTAGAGGATTTATTAAGATTATTTATTATTCAGCAAAATGGGAATTTAAACATAATTAATGTTTGCTTACTCTTCTGAGTTGAATTATAAACGAAATAAAGTGGTAAGAATAATATTTAATGCAAAATTTATTTACGTATTGTAAAAATATATTTACAGAAATAATTACTTTATATTTATAGATATTTAGTTTGCTAGAAATCTCTAAGGCAGCTCAATATATTGAATGTATTGTGAGGTGGATTGATCAAAGTTAAGAGTACATGTTGAAGACAGTAATAGCCTTTATGCTAAAAAAAAAATAGCAAGAAATATTATACTTATAACATAGTGCAACACGAAAAAATTGCCTCAATAATACCAATGCAAAACATAAGTGTACCAATACTCGAAAAAATCCCAAAATGGTTTTTCAAAGTCATTTCGAATTTAGGTTTTACGGCCTTTGAACCTCAAAATTTACGGATCCATTTTTTAAATACTATTGAAATAAAAATCATATATATATATATATATATATATATATATATATATGTATATCCTCAAAAGAAGTACTGAAAAGATGCCACGCCCACTTTTTTAAAAATAGTAAGAAAATGCAAAACTTTTTAAAAATTTTTTTGAAAGTGGTAAAAAATATTGCAGTATAATAAAAGTGGCCAAAAAAGAGGCATGGTTCCCATATGGATTAAACTTCATAATATGGAAAAATTTCTATTCCTCGTGTATGTCAAATTTTATGTAAGGCGTTTTATTAGCATCAAGAAACTAGGAAAAATTAATATACAAACTATCTTGTTATGAAAAGTGGGCATAAAACGGGAGAGATATTTAATAAAAATCTTAAATAATATCTAAGAGAAGTGTTACACTTTATAAAATAATAAATACCCACAAATATATTGAAATTTATTGAATTAATTGTTTTTTTTTTTTTTTTTTTTGACACACATAAAAGTCCATAAATCCGAAATTCGAATCAACTTTGCAAAACCCATTGGATATTTTATTAATCTGATAGTATAATTTCATTTCGCGTTAGTGTCATTGAGGTAGTATTTGATTACCCAAAAATTGTCGCATAGTGCAATAGGAAAAATTATACATCAAATATATTTTTAAATTAAAAATTATCCCAACTCTTATTTATAATTACCAACAAAATTTAGCGTGATTTGAAAAAACTACTATCAAAAAGTATAAATCATTTCATTCCCTTTCAAATATTTAAAAACAGGTTTAGCATTTTCCATAGAAATATTGCGAAAACATATAATTTTAAGTAAAATGAAAAAAAAAATATTCGAAAATTTTTGTTTATTTTTAGGCGAATCTAACAATGGTTGCTCTTTTTCAAGCCACAAATGACAATCTAGTATAAAGTACATATAAGTACATTAATACAAACTAAAAAAATATATATTTTATTTATTTGTTAAGAAAAAAGTATATACAAAAATTGTTTATATGAGGTTAAAATTTTTGTTTCCATTTTCATCATTCCACATACATATGAATAACCACAATTAAAGCGTGCCAATATATATATATATATATATATATATATATATATATTTCTCCAAAAAAAAAGAAAAAATAAGGAAAAACCAAATTACACGAAAAAATGTGTCCCTTGTTAAATACCAAAATTTGGTAGCACAAAAAATAGACAAAAATTAACAAAAATAAAAACGAAATAAATAAAATTCTTGCCAAAAATAAAACAAAAACCAACAAGTACACGTTTGTACGTACGATTGTAACATTTCCGCTTTTTTCAACGGATGTAATTTTTTATAGGTTTTTTAACCCAAAAAAAAAAAAAAATAACAAAAGAGGAATAGTAATGTTTAATAAAAAAATCTTCTACATTTAGTTATGGTTTAATATTTCTTTTAAATTATGGCAAAACAATTTAAAGAGAAAAACCAATTTAATAAAATATAATTTTCTTGATAATATAAAAAATTAATATTTTTAGACATTTTAATTTTTCATTTATAAACAAATTTTAATTTTATTACGGAATTTTACTTTTACTAATGTTCTACTTAGTAGGTTTATCACATTATCTATCATTTAATTCCTATAAAGTTATTTCGTAAGTGACAAATACATAAAAATTAATTTGGCTTAGCTGTGATTCACTATTTTATAATATCTTGTTTTATTTTTGAAATGTTGAAATTTAAGGTAAGATTGAAAAATTTTTGAAAAATGTTGTATTTTTTTTAATGAAAATAAATAATTTTTATTTTGATCGACCGAGTTATATTTTGGACTCTAAAATTGGTATAAATAGGACTATTTGAAATTAGTTTGAAATATTTTCATTTCAATATTGAGAAATGCTCCTGGGATTTTTTTTCTATCTAGAATCAATCAGTTCTTAAAAGGCTCAGTTTTTTATTTTATATTTTTATTAAAAAAATTTTTTTTATAGAAGACCATATATAAATTACGGACTTCATATAGCATTATAATGTGGAATGTAACTTACACATAATTTGTCATGTGCAGTGTGAGTGTTACCGCTGCGCGACTTTAAGCGCCATTTGCTCCCTTTTCAACCACCTGTACACTTTTTTGGCCTCATTTTTAAGGCTATGTTCTAAATAACGAGAAGCTAGGTTTTTAGAAATACGTCGACCCTGTATATATTAATTCCAAATAAGAAATTAATTAACTAAAACTAAAATCTTCAAAATTTATAAAAATGAAGTAACAAAGTATAAATTCAAAAATTCTCTCTTGCATTGTATTCACTAATTTTATTCTCAATTTTTCGTTCACGGAGCTCTTCGTATTAATAAGTGCTCCTTTCGCATGGAATACTCTTTCAAATGTATAATTTTCTGGTTAAATCCAATACAACAATATTGCTCAGATATTTCGCACTGAGTTTTGATACGAAAACCATGACCACGAATTGAAGAAATTATTTTTAAATGATTTTTCCCATGAATTTTGGGTACTAAAGTGCTCTTTTGGTGAATCCACAAAAGTTGTTTATGAAAGGAAGAAGTATGTCTTCTAACACTCCCATATACTTAAAAAAATTGTTGTATTGCTTTTTATACGAGGGCGGATCAATATCTCTGTAACTTTTCGAACTTCCCTCTAGTTATATGAAATGTAACACTATTCCCATTAAGTACCACCTGTTAATAGATTACTGTCAAATTTTGAGCGAGTGTCATCATATACTTTGCGTCTAATAGCTGTTCAAAACATACAACCTCGTATATGTTTCTAAACATAGAAAAAAGTGAATTTCGAGTCCTCATTAAACATTATTTTTTGCGAAAAAAAAAACCGTCAATCAAACCAAGAAAAATCTCGATAAATACTATGGGGAATCTGCACTATCGATTTCAATGGTAAAAAAGTGGTTTACTGACTTTCGTATGGGGGCACAAGTACAAATGACGCTGAACGTTCTGGACGGCCAATTGAGGCAGTACATCCGAAAATGTCGAAAAAATCCACGATATGGTGTTGACCGACCGAAGAGTAAAAGTGCGTGAGATTGTTGATGCCACAGGCATTTCATAGGACAGTGTGGTTTCGATTTTAAATGATCAGCTGGGTTTAAGAAAGTTGTCTGTAGGATGGGTGCCGCGTTTGCTCTCAATTGACCATAAACGTAAACGTGTGACAACTTCAAAGGATTGTTTGGAGTTGTTTAACCGCAAGCCGAATGAGTTTTTGCGGCTTTTTGTAACTGTGGATGAAACATGGATCCATTACTGTACTCTGGAGACCAAGCAGCAGTCTAAACAATGGGTTTCTCAGAGTGAAGCTGAAGTCCAAGGTAAGTTTTTCGGCAACAGTTTTTTGGGATGCACGCGGGATAATCCACATCGAATACCTTCAAAAGGGAAAAATAATAAGCGGCGAATATTATGCCAACTTATTAGACCGACTTAATGAGGATTTAAAAGAAAACGACCCCATATGGCCAAGAAAAAGTTCTTTTTCCTCAAGATAATATACGGGTGCACACGTGTGCAGTCTCAATGGCAAAATTCTAAGGACCTCGAAAAATATTATTTTTTGGAAGGGATACAAAAACTGGAGAAACGTTGGACTAAGTGTATTGAGTTAAAACGAGATTATGTTGAAAAATAAATGTTTGTTTTGAAAAAGAAAACTGTGTTTCATTCAAAAAGTCACGGACTTATTGATCCGCCCTCGTAATATGTGTGGGTGTAGTCAAATGCCAGTTTTACCGCTACCTAAGTACAGAACGATCCAAATTATTGAAGAATCGCCTTCGCAATTTATTAAAAAAAACAGATATTTTGTAGGTTAAGAGAATATTTCGCACCCAAAAACTAATTAGGTTGTCCTACAAAAGGATTTTCATTATTTCAAACTTGGTAGGTAGATCTACAGTGCGTTTGACATTATTCTGTTCTGAATTCTTGGTTGAGCTGGCATTTCCTACAACTCGAATGACTTTTTTTTAGCGTATTTGAGTGATAGAAGACAGATTTCTTCTTTCACCAAAAGTGCACTTTAGTCCCCAAAATGCATATGAAAAATCATTTGAACTTTTGGAAAATAACACTATGCGACATTCAAAATCGGGATGGGATGAAACCAACGGGAAATGTTATATTGGTAAAAAAGAAGTTATACGTGTCCCGCCGTTTCGCTGGGTCACGTCTAGGAATCGAGATATATCGATTTGAAGTTAGTAACTATCATATAGGGGAAATTGTGACCTTTGGTGGTCTTTTTTTTTTTTTGACATAACTCGAGAACCACCAGTCCGATTTTGCTGAAACAAATTTAAAAAATTAGGAATTACAATTCCTTTAATCTGTTCATACAACGTTTCGCTACATAAGCAACAGTTTCGCAGTTATAAATAAATGTATGAAGAAAAAAACTATTTTTTGCCTAAAAAATGGAATTTTTTTATTTTTAATTCATAAAAAATCCAAAACGGTAAAAAAAGTGTCAAGTCCTATTACTTTCACGTGAAGTCACATAACCTTTAAACAAAATGAGACATAGATCACAAAAATCGATGGACGCGTTTCGCTTTTATTCACAATTAAGTGAAGGTATGAATTTCAAAAAATTTGCTCGAGATATGCTCAAAATTCCTTCCAAAAAACATTGATGACTTTTTTTATGATTGTCAGAATTAAAAAAAAAAGTAATAAACAAAAGGTTATTAGATTTTTATGGTAGCGGTAACAAACTAAAAAACGGTCATTAATGTGCGTGGACAATTAAAAGGAAAGTGAACTTTTTTAATTATTTGGGTTTTTTCCGTTGGCTACCTGCATGATTTTTTACACAAGTTGCACCCACATTTATGAGTGGTCATGTTTTAGAACATTTCGAAAAATTTAAAACGCACACGAATCAGGTTTATAGCCACCCTTAAAAGATGCGCGAATTCATAAATACCTCTCAATAAAATATTGAAACTTATGTAGTATTTATAGGTGTTCACTGATCGATTTTTGTCATTCAACAAGTGTCTCCGAACGCGTAAAGTACGGTTTTTTTAAAGTGGCGAAAAAGTAATAAAAGTATAAAACCGAAATGAGTGCAAATTGTCCAGAAAATATCAATTTATTTTGTTACGTTTGTGGCAAAAGAGCTTTTTCAACAAATGCTGCATTACTCAATGAGCAAGTGGAGCGCGCTTTTAAACTTTATTTTGATTGCGAAGTAATTCGCGGCGTTTCGTGGGTCCCAGACAAAATTTGTAAAACGTGCTACAATGATCTTAACATGTGGATTCAAGTTAAACTGATCCAGGAGAGCACAATTCCGACAACTGTTACGCTTGCGCAAACAAAATATGTGAAGTAAATCGTAAAGGCCTTAAACGAAGAGTTTACATATCTGATAAAAGTGCACAAATACCTCTACCGCATTCGGATGAAATACCAATTCCACCGCTTTTAAGTCCTGACAGAGAAACTTCTTTTTCTATTGAAACAATGGATCAATCGGATTTCACTTATAAACCAACACCAGAAGCCGGCCCATCGAAAAAAATAATTCCAATATCACAAGTAAAAATAGACAAGATTGTTGCAGAATTAAACCTTTCTCTACGTGAAGCAGAAAAACTTGCCCAGCTTTTGAAAGAAGGCAACAATTTGGAGCCTAATGTCAAAGTCACCGGATATCGAAGCCGACAATTGCTATTCCAACGGTACTACACACTCAACGAAGGGAACACATATGTTTTCTGCCACAATATAAAGGGACTGATGGAGGCGATGGCCATTAATTATGTCGCAGCTGATTGACGAATGTTCATCGATTCTTCGAATTCAAGCCTGAAAGTCGTTTTGCTACATAAATATGATAAAAAACCAAGCATTCCCATTGGCTACAGCACAGACATGAGCGAAACATACGTTTCCATGAAAATAATTTTGGATAAAGTTTGCTACACTGATCACATGTGTCGGATCAGTTGTGATCTGAAAGTCGTGGCGATGCTAAGAGGTCTCCAAGGAGGCTATACGAAAAACATGTGTTTCTTGTGTCTTTGGGATACCCGATTTAAAGGAAACCAATACGAAAAGCATGAGTGGCTTGCTCGAGATCCAACGGAGAAAGAACACAACTGCGTAAATGATCCACTGGTGCCAATGGAGAACGTCCTCATGCCCCCTCTCCATATCAAACCGGGAATCGTAAAAAATTTCATCAAGGCCATTGTGAAGCAACCGAAAATTCTTGATTGTTTGGAAAATACTTTCCCACGAATCAGCAAAATTGAAGGAAGGTATTCTGAATGGGCCGAATATACGAAAGCTCATGAAATCAAAGGAATTTAAAGGTGCTTTAGACGGTAATGATTACTTTGCGTGGAGGTCAGTGAAGAAAGTCATACGATATTTTTTGGGAAGTACGCGAGCACACCTCCGCTCTTGTGACCAAGTTGTTGCACTACTTCCAGAAAATTGGAGTGAATATGTCCCTCAAAATTCACTTCTTGCATCACCATCTCGAATACTTCAGCAAGCAGCTAGCCTCAGAGTCGGATGAACATGGCGAGCGCTTCCATCAAGTGGCAATGCCAATGGAAACGCGACAGAAAGGCAAAAGACTCGATTCGCTGGTGGCTGAAATTTATTGGTGGTCGCAAAAGACGTACGATCCCGACAATGAAGATGAAGAATATACAATGGGAGTTTCCTCCGAGGGTAAGTTACAAAAATGAAGTTAACTGACTGATTAAAAACAATTGATTTTTTCCAGATGAAGACAGATCCTCATCCGATACAGACTCTTAACAAGTGGGCGAACAACCACGCAAGAAAGTAAAGGGCGCAAACAAACGAAAATAAGTTTTGCGTTCATCGATTTTTATAACCTATGTATCTATGTAATAACCTAATAATTACCTGTAATAATTTTTAATAATATATAATAAATATTATCCAAATTCATTGAAACATAAAATCAATATTCTTGTCGCTTTTATTCACAATTAAGTAAATAAAAGCGAAACGCGTCCATCGATTTTCATGATCTATGTCTCATTTTGTTTAAAGGTTATGTGGCTTTACGTGAAAGTAATAGGACTTGACACTTTTGTTTTGATGTTTTATGAATTAAAAATAAAAAAAATCAATTTTTTAGGCAAAAAATTGTTTTTTTTTTCAAACATTTATTTATAAGTGCGAAACTGTTGCTTATGTAGCGAAACGTTGTATGAACAGATTAAAGGAATTATAATTCCTAATTTTTTTAAATTTGTTTCAGCAAAATCGGACTGGTGGTTATCGAGTTATGTCAAAAAAAAGACCACCAAAGGTCACAATTTCCCCTATATGATAGTTACTAACTTCAAATCGATATATCTCGATTCCTAGACGTGACCCAGCGAAACGCCGGGACACGTATAACTTCTTTTTTACCGATATAACTTTCCCCGGTAGTTTGAACCCTTCCCGATCACTGACCCCTACCATTTGTCGCACAGTGTAATAATTGCTTAAATTCGTAAGTATGGTTTTTGGAATTAAACCTCAATTGGAAATATCTGAGGAATATTTTCTTTTCGTTCGATTTAACCAAAAAACTATACATTTTCATATAAAAGGAGATGCAATTAATCTCAAGAGTCAGCGAAAACTTTTGAATAAAATTTTTGAAGAGAGTGCAGGAGAATTTTTAATTAACTAGACTTCAAACTGATCATACCCGTTATTAATTAATATTTTTTTTAGTTTGTTCATTCAGTTTTATAATTTTTGAAGATTTTAGTTAAATATAGTAGTATATCAAATAAAGAAATTTTAAGTTTTTGTTTTTAGACAGTTTCTAAAAATTCTCGATAATAACGCTGATCATGTGACTAGTTCGCAATGGGGAAATACTGCAGATCTGATAAAAAAAAAATAAAAAAACAGATTGCAGTATACTAAGTTTACTAAGAAAGAAATCTAACTTAAGAAAAAAATCATAAAAATTGTAATTTAAAAATAAACACAATATATTAAAGTATTACAATTTATCGAAAAAAGGTATCATTGTTAATTATCATTGTTCAGTATCATTAAAAATTTCCATCTTTTCAATAATAAAGATATTTCTTCAAAAAAGTAAAAGTGTATAATTAAAAAAAAAAGTATTAAATCATAATAGTGGTTAGAAAAAAACGACCTTTTTGGAGACCTCAATTTGATCCCTAAAATTTTTAAAATATCCGTTAAATTTCTGCATGAATCATACAGATATATCTATCCGATAAAAAGTTATATTAATCTGAAATTGAAACTTTAAAAAAAGTTCACCTTTTTGGGTTATTATCCAAAAAGATGGAATATGCTTCCATTTCTAAAATGTATATATATATATATATATATATACATATATATATATATTTGTATATATATATATATTTGTTTTGTTCCGTACTACAAAATTTTTGTAATGTCTTCAAAAGAAATTTTAACGCAAATGCGTGTAAAGTAAAATTTTAGGTGCTTTGGTCAATGTTTTGCCCCTAAGCCCTATGCAAACTTTGTCAATTGTAAAAAATTTTTTAATTGTTTTTATAGAATTCTCAAATGTCAAAAAAAAATATAGAATCCACATTTTTCAGAAGGCCCGTAGATTTTGATTTAAAACTTTTAACAACATATTGGGGATTCTTAAAATATATTCCGCTTGTCGATTAGTGCTTTGGGATTCGAGAAAAAATGGTCTAAAATCCAAACTTTCATATAAAATGGGTAGAATTCGGGAGGGTGTGTACCATGACCAATTTAGTTATTGGGCTTGTTTTTTATTTTAAAGTCATCTCTGTGAAGTTGCCTTTCAGAAAAGTGTAAAATTATTTCATATAAAATGGGTAGAATTCGGGAGGGTGTGTACCATGACCAATTTAGTTATTGGGCTTGTTTTTTATTTTAAAGTCATCTCTGTGAAGTTGCCTTTCAGAAAAGTGTAAAATTCTTTCATATAAAATGGGTAGAATTCGGGAGGGTGTGTACCATGACCAATTGAGTTATTGGGCTTGTTTTTTATCTTGAAGTCATCTCTGTGAAGTTGCCTTTCAGAAAAGTGTAAAATTCTTATATGTTGCTAAAGAAAATTTTATTTTAGATCAAAAAGAGTGTAGATACTTTTTCGGCTAAAAAAACACAAAAAGTCGTCTTTTTTGGAATTTTCAAAATCAAAATCGTTTATTTTTGGACTCGGTAAAGATATTGACTTCAACTTTTTTTATTCAATAGATAATTTTGTTCTTTAACTAGATAGGAAAAAAACTAATAAAATCGGTCGGAAATACTAGGATATATATATGAAAAGAACTGGACCAAGAACATACAAAATTATGGTGCTTAAAAGTTCAAACGCAAATAACTTGGAAACTATAAGAGATAAATAGAACTTGTTTTTTATAGGTCTTATCAGGGCCTATAACAATATATAAAAATATTTGAAATCGGACGAGAGACAAAAATTTGGCAAGTGATTCAAAATTTTTTATGTCAGAGGTACCTAACTTTGAGCCCCCTTAGCTCCGCCCCTGAGGGGTTTGTTGTGCCCCCCTTGTAAACATTTTACACTTCTCCGCTACGCCTACACCAAATTTCATGAAAATCCAACCAGCCGATCAGAAGTTACAGATTTATTTCCAAAAAATTTCGATTCTGCTCCACTGTGCATTCTATTCCATTATTTTTATTTAATTGATTTTGTGAAAATTATCAAAATAAAGCATCTTATTTTATTTTTACAAAATTATAACTTTGAACAACCTACAACAATTTTTAATCAATTAGATTCATAATCTGATATATTATCATTAATTATTTTTACCAAAAGCTTTTGTTAAAATTTTGATTTTTGCCACGGTTTTCAGCAAAAAGCCGAACTGTGTGTCGCAATCGTTCGTTGTGCTAAACGCATACGTTTTAAAATAGCTACGAAACTAATAAAAATTTTCCTATAGAGTAAAAATCTCCTTTTAAAATGTTAGATATCTACAACTTTCGCTAATTGATTGGTTTTCATTTATTTACCATAATATTTGCAAAAACCACTATTGGTTTAAAAGTTGTTAAAAGATCAATACAAAATAAAATTTAGTCAACTTTTTTTTCTTGTAAAATATTTATTAAGTCCCAGATGTTTTCGTTGGGAAAGGTCCACCAAACACAAAACTTTTTATCAAACGCAAGAAATTATCATAATTCATTTGAAAGTTCAAAATCAATGCATTTTCTATGGTTAATGACTAAATTTCATACATATATCATTTCTTTATCAACCATAAACATACACTCATAAATTATTAAAAGTATTACAAAATAGACATAAAAAATAAATATAATTTTTTGATTACACTTTCCCAGACAAACAAAATAAGACATACGAATACGCGACAATATTATCGTTATTAATAGGGATTTTCTAATGCATGTGTGTTAACTATTTTATTAAAAGGCAAATATAATGACATGAGATCAAATCAAGTCATGTGAAAGGCACAGAAAAGTGAAACAAATTAAACGACCTATGAAAGTGTTCATCTTTTCTTACATTTGGTATATAGTTTTTATTTTTGTTTTTATCTTAAAGACATTTTTGCCTATAAATCTAATTACTTGCCATATATCCCACTACAGATACACGCACGTACTTTCTCACACAACAACTATTTTATTTCATTTATTACATTATCCCTGAATTTCTGCACTAACAACAGTAAATAGAAATAATAATAAGAAGAAGAAGAAGTGTCAGCCATTAAATTAGCAAAGGACTCAAGAAAAGACATAATCATAAAAATATGCTGTTTTTTTCTCTATTCTCTTGTCTACAGAGTTGTTAGCCATTAAAAAAAGTGTACTTAATATTTGCTGCCACTCTGATGGGCAGAAATAAAGTTAAGGGCCTAATACAATGAATACAACCAAACTACAAATGAAATGAACTAAACTAAGTGTGTTTGTGTTTATAAATGTTTATATTTTTAGATGTGTTTGTTTCAGTTTATCTGTAAGTGAGTATGTCTATGTGTGAGTAAGTACAAAAACAACTCCCCAAAGCAATTAAAACGATAAGACTGACTATAATAACCAAAGTATATATTGTAATACTTTGATGATATTACACATTCTTCAGGCTTAAAGAGGGCCGAAAGGGGGAAAATACTCTAAAGTATGCATATAATAATGTTGTGTGTTTTCGTCTTGAATCTGGTAAAATCTAACATAGAAATGGCCAAGAGAACATTAATTTAAAACAAAACAACAACAGCAACAACATCGAAGAAATTATCCCAAACTATAACAGTAAAGTATATAACAACTTTATTTTCCAAAAGATAACATGTAATTGATGTGCAGACAGATACTCTCATACTACATGTGTTTAGTATTAGTTTGGGGAAAAGAAACAATACAGGACAATCAAAGAGTAAAAGAGAGAGAGAAAGAAGGAAAAAAAGACAATAATGTATTTAGGCTTCAAACATATTAGGTGCGTGTTTGACATTGTTTGTTAATAGAAATGGCTTTAGTCATTAACCGTAATTTTTAAACAAATCAATATGGATTTCAAATTAGTGTTCCTCAGTTTAAGTATTAGACATTCATTTCAATACAATTACATTCAGTACAATTATGTGAAATTGTATTATTTAAACGACTCTTCGGCTTCATTAAAAGAGTTCAATTAGAATGATGCCATTTTTAATAAACTAAGATCTCTCCCTAGATCTCAACAATGCAAGTAGTGGAAGCCATCAAACATCAAAAATGTGTTCTGTGATGCAAATATTACGAGTATATAAGTTTTAAAGAGGAGATTTTTCATGTTTTAAAATTTGGTATGTATAGTTCTTTTGATACAAGAACAACGACTACTGAAATTATTATTATTATTCATTATTGAAGCAGCTCCTATACCAAGGTTTTCCCGAAAGATAGGTTTAACGGTTGCAAATGATATATATTATATTTTTCTAGTATAATTTTTGAAATATGAGTATGTTTACATATTTCATTTTAAAAATGCACTGAGATACTTTTGGAAAATTTATTAAAAATAGTAAGCCTTTATTTACCAGACTAATTAATATTGCAATTAATATTAAAAAGACAGTTTAAAATATACTTAAAGAAAAATTCAAGTTTAGTGAATTTACAATTGTGAGAAATACATCTAAAAATTGCATTTGTGTTTTGCAAATATATTTTAATAAAAATGATATTTTGGAGATTTTTTAAAATTACACATATCCGTCAATGACTTCTATAGATATAAATACCTAAAGCTGTGTATTTTTCACTTTTATATGAACTAAAATAATTTAAAATAAAAAAAAATATATTTTTATTAAAGAACATTTTGGTGCATGTTTTTTTTTTAATTTTATTATACATAGCAGATGTGTGCGTCCCAAAAATGTGAGATTTTATTATTTTAATGTAAACTTTCCATACTTTCTAAATATGTTAAAAAATCAAAAATTTTACATAGCTTATTTTACGAAAAACGCATTTAAAAAATTCAACTGTATTAAAAAGTATTTTTGAAAAGAAACAGTTCCTAAAATTTAGTGTTAAATTCGAAATAAGCAAAATTCCAACTTCTTTCACATCATAAAAATTCGCAAAGCCCTCTCTGAGATAACGCCATTTAAATTTATATACTTTTAATGTATATATATATATATATATATATATATATATATATTGGTTTTTGAGAAAGTGAAAAAGCGAAAAAAAATCACAAGTTTTCGCAAATTCACAAAATTGAAAATTAAAATCGATAAATGGTTAAATGTATTTCATGAAATTGTCGTCTTGAATTTTCCCAAATTTATAATTTTGTAATTTGTTGAATAAACTTGCGTACAGTATAATTTTTGACATGTATTTATATATTTTTTAATTATTCAATAATAAAATAATCTATATGTATATTTCCATTATTTTTTGTTAGTTTTGTTCGGTGACTTATAATGTTTAAGATTATTTGAAAGCTAGAGTAAATTATCTTTTCACTTACTTTAAAATATGTCGGTTGTTTCAATACCACGTTTGGTATACCTTTCTTCCTTCCTCTTATTTTTAATTGGAACAAAATCGCCTTTAAATATAATAAATCCATACTATCAAAAAATATTAAAACGTATAAAATTGCTATAACTTATTTTTTTCAAAAGAGCTTTAGTTTCAAAAAGCTATTGCTTTAAAGCATATTTTATATTTTCTTTAATTTATTATTTTTTTAATTAAACCAAAAGAACAACATGAACATATAAAATCTTTTTTATCTTAAGTACCGTAATTTCGTAACTTTTTTAATTTACTGCCGATATCATTAATGAAAAATATTCCCTCTCACCAAAATTATTATAACATATACTAATGACTATAAAAAAGTAAAACCAGAAAATTTTTGCAAATATTACTTGATTAATTTAATAAATTTTATTATATAATCAAGTAGAAGATTGAATATATTAAAAATTTAGATGAAAAAAATCTTACTTGAATTTTATTCTTACTATACCTTTTAATTTATTTTTGCTTAAATATAATAATTAAATTTTCTTGTGAAATAAAACAAAATATAAGCAAATAATTTTTCCTGTGCAGAACGTCAATATTAATACTGTATTGAAAAGTATTACTGGTTAATTTAATTCTGAAAATGTTTTAAAAATGTCTCTACCCAATTCAATGCTGACAATGTATATAAAGTTCCCATATAAATAAATATTTCATCATTGTACTAAAATTGATAACCTTACCTGCACGCAGTGAAAAAATATGGTTGTAGTGACTATAATCTAATCTAAGAGCAACATATGATTAGGATACATAATTACCTGGCAAACCACAAATATGCTCTAAAAAAGAGTATTATGCTGATTAAATATTCAGTAAAATACGAAAAATATGCTCTAAAAACGTGAAAATAAGCACTTAAAAATTAAAACACTCTTGTAATTTAAAAAGAAAGTATATGTTTTTCATTAAAATAATATTAATTAGTTAATTAATATTTTAATTAATATTTTATTTAATGTTATAAAATATGACAAAACTGTAATTTATTAACTGTGTCGTAATTTGATTTTTTATTATCTCACATAAAAAAGTTACTAATCTTCAATTTGTTTATGCATCTAATTATAGACATTATGATTAGTTTAGAAATAATCAAAATCATCATATGCTTTCATTAAAAAAGAAAAATTTTTTCTACAGTTATTAATATTAACTGATGCTATTCGGACAAGTTTAAAAGCTAATACGTCCTCTACATTACGTTCCAAAATAGCTTTAGTGAAGGTCAATAAAAAGTGGCTTAAATAAGCTAAATAAATCTGTTTCTAAATCTTTAATCCTGTTGCTACAAGTCAATCTCCTCAACAATAAAATGGTCTACATTAAAGTTAATTTCAAATACCAAATATTTTTGATTTTCATATTTTTTAATAAAATAAAATCTGAAAAACATTCCATGAGAAATATAAAAATTATTCAATAAGTATTAAAATATGCTCTAAAAGGATTAAATATGTTTAATATCTAAAAATAGCAAAATATGCTGTAAATATAAACTAAAAATCGGTAAATGCAAAAATATGCCGCTAATGTTAAATTTACCAAAATACACACTTACAAATCGATGCCATATTTGCATGTTTGTGGTTTCCCTGATGATTACATTTAACATTATAATGATTAAAAATAATAATTATTATGATTCCTCTTTATCATATGTTTGCCCGGATTTATAATATTATGATTTTACTTTATAATAAATATTACGAACCTATTTTATCATATTATGTCAGATTTTATAATATAAAAGTTTATTTTTATCGTATTGGAGTTTTTCTTACTTTAATCACATTTTATCACATTATGGTGCCTTTTTCTCATATTTTGATACCATTTTATCATATCATAAATCCTTAAATCACATTATGTTTTAATTTTATATCATTATCTCATTTTTTCATTTTATAATTTTATTATATTACACTATGATTCCATTTTATAATAAAATGACCAAAAATTATATGTTTCATTTACTAAATTTTTTAAATAAATATTATTTCGAAATTATTATTGAGTCTGTTACATATTTTACAAAAAAAAATAGAAGAAATCATTATTAAATTTAATAATTAATTTATATTTTTATAATTTACACATTAATTAGAATTATTAATAATTAGCAATTATTTACATAAAAATATGAACTTAATTCGGTAATTTTATATTTTCTATTGAAATACTATAAAATTAGATTTAATAGAAACCGAAAAATAACTTCCTCGGAAGTATGTTATATATTATCCTAATTTTTAATGTAGTACACACAGAAAAATATTGTTTGGATATCGGTCTGAAATATCAAATTTTGATAAAATGCAGAAACATTTTATTATAATTATTAATAAATTACTAATGAAAAATCTTTTCTTTGTTTATGACTGTAAATATATAACTGGGATTGCATTAAGGTTTCTGCAATTGAAAAATTGTTTATTTTAACAGAAACTCGAAAATTACAACCAAATCAAATTCAGAAGTATATGTTTTAGTAATAGTTTAAAAAAAAAAAATAATAATAATAATAATAATAATAATAATAATAATAATAATAATAATTCGTTCGGTTCTCTGTGTCATATTCCTACAAAATTGATAATATATATATATATATATTGATATATGTTGATATATGGACAAGGTATATGTATTCCTGAAATCAAATTCTATATTATTTCCCAGCTTAAGATTTATCAATATAAAAAAGGAACATTCAATTTCTTGCCATTTACCATGCAATATTGTTAGATATGCTGTATTTAAAAAAACGGTCCTGCGCTGAAACATACATATATGTATGTATGCATTTGACTTTATTTGCTTCTATATGTAATAATAAAATGTAAAGAAAAAAATATTTAAAACATCAAATGACAAAAAATGTTAATTCTCCTAACTGATTCTTTCAGTGGTATTCATCGAATTGCTTTTTAAGTCACCATTAATTCAGCAACCGAATAATGTTGAATTTGTGATAGTATTTGTAACCGACATTCGATTGGCAATAAATTTGATTGCAACAACGAATCTCTTTTCTCTGTGTGTTATCACGAATTTTTAATAAATACATAAAAAAAACTGATTGCTTACTGAAAGACTGCACGATTGCTGTGGAGAAAAAAATATGTTTTAAAAGCAATAGTTATGGAAAACAAACAGTAACAATTGTGCAAAATAAAATAGGAATAAAAATATTGGCTACAATTAATGGTTTAAGAAAAAACTAAATTTTTGAATATTTATTTTCTGGTAAAAATATTCTTGTTATATAATATTTTTGTACACAATCAAATTACAGTTTTGACTGATGATAACCATTTAGTTATTAAACATAAACGTTTTTATCACGAACACAGTATTATTAAGGTCAATAAAACATAACTACGAGTACATTATATTACTGTGGTGGCCATGCCGTAACCATATTATTCACCGCATGTGTAGAAAAATGTCTCCAAAAAATGAAAAAAAATCGATGCCTCCATTCTTGATTTGAATTTTTTCTTCCTTTAAAAAAATTGCACTTATAAAAAGTTTATTTTGTTTGTTTTGGAATCTGTTTTCCGTTTTTTTTTCTTTTACTTACAAATTTCTTTCTTTTTTTTTTTTTTGATATTAATTTCTGAATAACTCCGAAACTATTGAGATAAAAAAATTATGTTAAGATGACTTGAAGGTTGTTTTAGTCAGAATCTGTTTTACATATCAAAATCGTTCAAAAAATTCTCCAATTATATCAAGGGCATTATATTAGACATGTCTCCAAAAAATCCTTCGTGGTAAAAAAAAAACTCAAAACAGATTCTTGTTATGCACGATAACTCTACATATTCATTCTCTCTATGTTAAAACAATGATTTCATTGTAGACCAGTGTTATTTTTTTATTCAGATCAATAACTTCTTCATTTTCTAATTAATTTATATCTCTTATTATGTTTTCTTGAAAAAATATTTTAGTTAAAAAGTTTTTAATACAACCTTTGGCTTTTTATAAACTACATCACCATAGGTGGTTGGGGTATTATACTTTTGAGCTGATGTTTGTAACGCACAAAAATATTGGTCATGTACAAACCCTTAAGTATACCGATTGGTTTAAAGTTACTTTTTGAGTCGATTTAACGACGTCCGTCTGGCTAGCTGTCAATGTGCGGTTCGCAACTTAAAATATATCTTGAGCAATTTTGTCACAAGGACGAAGCCCATAGAAATTTGTTACGATCGTTCCATTGTTTCGCCTAGGCCAAAACAAATCTACTCCTGGAATAGACTTTTAACGATCTTAAATGCCCTAAATATAGAAATAATTTAATGAATTTTGGCACAAATAAGTTTTATATGAGCATAAATCCATATACAAAATTCCATGAAGATCGATCCATAATTAATCGTAAATCACATACAAATGTTAATGTCAAGTTAATATTTGACACAAAGAAGTTTTATATTAGTAGAAATAGCAGTGCTTACTTTTATGAGGATCGGTCCGTGATTTGCCATAGCTCTCATATAAATCCCACTTCGAGGAATCACTTTTAAGTATATAACAACATCCTATAATGTACATATATGTTTTATTAGTTAACAATTGGCTACAGTTTCCATATAACACCCCTCTCCAAACAAACACATTGGTGTAGGGTATCATAGGGTCACGCTTGACTGACTATGCCTTTGTTAGTTTACCCTTACTTTATTAAATTAGATTTAAATCTTTTTTTAAGATCAATTACAATGACTGCTATCGTGACAATTAAGCCACGCATATTATGGCTGCGATGAATCGTATTTATTGGTTTTATACCCAAAGTAAATCAATAAAATCTCTAAAGGTGTTAATATCAATTTTGGTAATAAAATAATAACAAAATATACACAAGTAAAACGTCTGGCTGTTCATAAGGTTTTATCATTTCCAAAAACCGTTACTTGGCAACAACTCAGTCACGAGTGTTAATCTTTAAATACGTAAGCGCATTTAAAATTATATACCCTTTTAAGGAATTAAAGGATAAACGCAGAATGTATAATAACAACCAAAAAATTTTACATTAAGAAAAAGTCACATATAACAACATTTAAATATATATATTTTTTGGTCGTCAAAAACATAAAATGTTTAATTTGCACAATAAGAAAAATCTACACTATCTTTCTCTCTTTGGTTTTATGGAGAAAGTTATTAATTTTTGCAGCGTCAAGGAGGATATAAAAATCTCCAGAGAGCAATATCTTTTAATAATATTCACTGTTAAAATAAAAAATATAGCTATAAAGCATGTATGTTTATATGTGTGTTTATGACTGCATATAACCAAATACATACTTACATGTATATAAAAGTATAATATATTAATGTTAACACATGATGAAATTCTTAGACATCTTTTAAATTTATAAGAAGTTATTAGAAGTAGAACTGCTGAAGGTGTGTGGGAGAGGCTGTGCTGTTTTTGTCTATGTATTTAATGTGCAAAGATATGAAAAAGAAAAAATCGTGAGAAAAATTATTAAATATTAACACACATATACTCATTCACATTTTTTTTTTTGTTTGCTATTTCCTACCTTTATAACATTAAATAAATTATTAAATGTATTATCCGGAGTAAAATTTATAAAAATTTATAAATATAAATATAATTTCGTTTGCATTTGTTTGGAATTAAAATTATGTTGAATTAATAGTCTTCAAAAGTATTTATGTATAAAAATTTCTGATAAATTATATTATGCTATAAATTATGTAAACTTTAACAAAGAGCCAATTTTAGAGGAAATATGTGACCACTTTCTATTAAATGAAATGAAAAGAAATAAATATCGTACTAATTATATATTTAAATTCTATATACGAATATCTAGATTATTATTGAAGAAAATTATTTAACATATATAAACTAAATTAATTTATTTGTGAAAATAATCAAAAAATATGGCTCAACATTTTTGTTATTATATTTGAATTATAAAAACTAATCCCTTTTTATTAAAATAATAATTGTTTTTAAAAGTTTTGCTTTATAATAAACAAGTAAGAGAGCCGGTCAAACCCGATCATATGACACTATGCCATTATGTATGCATTCATTGGGGCAACCGTATTTTTTGAAAAATAGAATTTTGTCGGTTGCAAGTACTATCATAAATTCTGCTGCAAACACTATTCGGTTGCTGAATTGATGATACACACAACTGACTTAAAAAAAGCAATGCAGTGGATGCTAATGAAAACATCAGTTGGGACGATTACAATTTTTTATACTTTGATTATATTTTGATAATATTAAACGATTTCCTTACTTTCTATTTTATTGAAAGAGCATAAACAATCATAATAAAGAGAACATGTGCATATATTAAGCACGTTCAGCAAAGGTGACACATCGAGATGAAGTAAATGACAAGAATTTTAACTTTTCCTGTTTTTTAACTGATGGAGTCTCAGCGGGAGATAAACTGATATCAATTTTCTGAAAGACGTATAATTATTCCGCAGATCAATATAATTGTTCTTATTCCAAATTTTAAGAAGAAAGTTCATTCTACATATTTGATATGCAATAGAAATTAAATTACACTCACTATTTTTGTCCATTTTGTTTTATTTTATCCACTTTGCAAGATAAAATTGTGACTGCATGTCGAGAAAAAGTATAGCTGTTATAACAACAATCTAAAAGCAACATATTATTATTAGAACATATGAAAATAGAAATACTTATAAGTAATAATTATTATAATTTTGTCATATTGTGCCCGATTTTATGGGTTATTTTTTTATGTTATGATTCTAGTTTCATATATAATTGAACAATCTTACTACATCACTATACCACTCTATCAGATTATTATTTGATGTTATTAATAAATTTTTATTATATCTTATTTTATAATTATACCACATTGTTATCATGTAGTTATCCAATCTTGTCATATTATTATTTCCTTTTGTCATATATCATATATCAGAATAAAATGTATTAATACAAAATTATTTTTATAAATTTTTGATTGAAAATAATAGAGAAAAGTGTTCATAGTGGCGGATAGGGGCAGCTTTGAGTAGCCTTGTCCATTTACGCCGTCAATGCATGGATGGTCCAACCTGTTAGTAGCACACTCGTGGCATACAAAAATTAATTAAATGGAAAAGAAAAACAAACAAAACAAACAAACAAAAAGTTATGAGGTAGACGGAAAACAAACAGCAGTGGGTGGCAAGCCCATCAAATGCGTAAAACCAGCTTCCAATTCTGGAAGCAAAATCAGCCTCTGAGCTTAGCACCTAACACCTCAAAATCAGCTTTGGCCCGCGCCAGCACAAGACCAGCGAAACCCCCTGCTTCGGGGACTGCTTGCCGAAAACCAACTCGGGCTTCAGCAACGCCATTGCCTAGTGTAACCAAAGGAGTTGCGAACAAGTCTGTGGGCTTCCAAGCGTTAGCTCCCTTCGTCAGTGAATGAAATGTGAACCACCTTTCGGTTTCTAGAACTGAGCCTCCTGCCCGAAAGGGCAACAACTCGTCCCAAAGGCACATTACATCCACTAGAAGGGCCTTTTTAAGATGGCACGCCGCCGAACAATTTATGGTTCGGTTGAGCAAAACGCCTGTTGAGTCCCTTACTCCTGAGGAACTTTTTTCTCTCAATTGTGCTAATTCACTCTTGACCGAATTACAGCATAACCCTGCCCCCACTTCGAAGGACGGGAATAAACGGCAATGTTCGGAGGAGGACGCTGAGCAGCAAAACCAACAGCCCGGGACCAAGCTTCCAAAGTCCTACAACCAGATGAACAGGTCGTTTAGAAAAATTCCAAAGGCCATCTTATACGAGCGATCCGAATTGCGCTATGTCCCACACAAACTGGGATATAGTGCGCAAGAAGCTAACGGGAGTCTTCTGGAAAGCTCTGAAAGGGAACCCCGGACCCTCCCCCAGTGTGATGTTGCGTGATGGTACCGTAACCGAGTCAAGCTAATCAGCACTGCTACTGAAGCAGGCGATCGCTCTTTTGGATGGCCTAGGGGAAGGTGCTAGACTGGACGTGGTTTCCATTGAAGAGATCCCACGTCGGCCTAAGGGCATCCATAGAGTACCGGATGTACCATCCAAACAAGAGGTGATTATGGAACTCATTCAAAACCCTGAGATTCCTACAGGCAACTGGAAGGTGACCAGAGTTTTCGAATCCAACGGAGCATCCAGGAAGTCCAGGAACATTGTGATCGTTATGAACAAGGAGTTACTGCCAACTCTTCGTAAGAACAGTGGGAAGATCTACTATGGTTTTGAGTCGATCTTCCTAGAGGTCTACCGAGGGGATGACAGAGACAGACCCGTTCAGATCGATGATGATCAAAATCTGGAAGCAATGTTTTGTGAGGAGACTGCTAGTTCTCTTGTTCAAGAGGAGACTCACTCAACACTTGCCTATTATCAGCGTATCAATATGCCTATATGAAGGGCAAAGCTGTTGAGACTGCATTATATTCGCTCGAAAGGTATAATGAAATATCTCTCGAGTATAAAGAATATGCATTAATGGGCTTCATTTATGAAGAAGATGTCTTTAATAATGTGACACAGGAGGCAATCAAATTGTCCCTGAAAAGATTGGGCATTAATCAGTTGCCCATCAGCCTCATATGGAAATTTCTAACCAATAGGGTTATATCCAGAATGAATGTGTCTACCATTTACAGGAGGAGTTTTATATCCACTTCTCTTGAATATCACCATTAACTCATTACTCAGGGAACTTGATTCATTGAAGTTTAAGACTGTAGCTTACGCGGACGATGTTGCGGTGACTGTATCTGGGAAATATTTGGATACTATGTCTCACCGCCTGCAAACTGCTCTGGGACTAATTAGTACATGGAGTACAATTAGTGGCCTTAGCGTGAACCCAGGAAAAATGGAACTTGTAATATTTTCTAAAAGATATAAGATTCGAACTTTCTCACTTCCACGCCTAAACGGTGTTGAATTTAAAGTGTCAAAAAGTGCGAAATACTTCGGGATTTTACTGGACTTCAAACTATCCTGACTCCAGAATATACGGGCCAGAGCCTCAAAGGCCGGCATTGACCTATATATGTGTATTAAGGCCATTGGTAAAGCCTGGGGAATAGGTGGTGAAAGGCTACGGAGAAGTCTCTGCTTGTAGTATAATCTTTAGGCCATTCAATAAAAGTCCTTTAGACATATTCATATTTTTAACACTCAAGTTCTTCAAAGCTTCATTGACGAACAGTTTTCCGTAAAAAACACGTTTTAAACCAAAAAAATTTAATTCCTTGAAAAATATTTCGAAAGAAAATTCTACCAAAATAATTTCTATGCTGTGCCTGGCGCACCCATATGTTAACGCAAAAGTACATAAAGAACTGGATAAAAATATTTTTATTTTTTTTTTTTTTTTTAATATTTTCCATGCTAAATAGCTTTTTGTTGTTTTCATTACATTATGGGTGAGGTAGGTTAAATAGGGTTAACTTTTACGTTTATTCCAATTATCCTAATGAATATAATGAAACACCTATAACATTAGGTAACAAATGATATGTATTAAATAATCAATAAAAAATTAGGTGCAAGTAACTAAATATAAAAATTAATAATCAATTAATTTTTGCTATCTTAATATGATTCGACTAAATTTTATTCTAAACTCTAAAAAATTCAAAAATAGTACATGAATAACTTTAAACAATTTTGCTTACGAGTTTGTCTATACACATTTTTGTCTTAAATTTCTATAAAATTAACCTTCAAAAACTTTTGCGCAAACTTTTTTTATCCCATTTTTTGCGACATATATTAGAACTAATAACATTCCCTAGCTTCTTCTTCGGTGAATATAATATCAGTTTTTCGGCTTTATTTTGTTATTTTGTTTATGTTAACAGTATATGAATCCATCGGAAATAAAAAGTACTCGTAAATAAAAAAATTAACTTAAATACTTAGAAAGTAAAAAATTTAATAAATTTGAAAATTAGTTTTAGAAAATAAAATATGTATTTGAGTAGATGTTTGAAGTTTTAACACCATTTTTATTAATATTGTACTTTTGCTGTTTTAAATTGATTTCCATTTAAATTTCACATTTAGGTGTTTATGTATTTGTGGATAGACAAGAAAAAAGAAGTTTCTCAAATATAATATTTTTGTTGTCAACCATATTAAACTTTTGATTAAGGATAACCAATAAATTATTAAATTTAAACAGAAACGCTTTTATCGTGACCACAGTATTATTAAAATCTATTAAAAGTAGCTATAAAAACATAACATTACATACCACAACCATATTTTTCCCTACGTGTATATACAGTTATATTGACATAACGTGTATTTTATTTGTAGGTGATAATGTTAAAGTACAGTAGGAAAATTTAAGTGTTAAAAACATTCAAATGAAAAACATATTAAGCCAAAGATTAATATGAATTCTCATAGGAAAAAAGTTCTGAATTTAGTGAAAAATAATTTATATAAAAATAAAATGTCTTTTAAAACAAATTTTTCATTTCGTCTCTAAAATGTATTTAAAATTTAAAACTTGTTTTATGAATACCTGGGTTAAAATTGAATATATATATATATATATATATCTATATATATATATATATATATATATATATATATATATATATATATATATATATATATATATATATATATATATATATATGTATGTTACTATTTAACTTTTATTTAAGCCTCACTGTGCAAGTTGTCAGTGTATGTACGTCTGTGTATACATACATATATACTTGCATTCCATATGTATAAGTTTAAATATTGTTTCAGTTGTTATTTTCCCACACAATATTCTATGAGTTGGTATGTTGACTACCGCTCTCTTCTGGTAGTATTGGTAAATTAAATGGCTGCATTAATAGATTATGTAGGTTTGACAGTTCCTGATGGTTGTTTTCAGTTGAAAAGAAAGCAAAACCACATGCTGGAAATAATTACAAATTTTATATTTTATTAATGGTAGTGGTTGGTACTTGTGTCAAAAAAAAAAAAAAAAAAAAAAAAACAGTACGCATAAAAACACACACAAACAAATGTGTGTATTTGTTCTTTCGAATAATAAAAATTTTACTTAAGACTTTATTTATGCGAATTGAATTTAAAAATGCTTTTAACATTTTAACATTTTTAAGCATAATTTTTCTTTGATAATAAAAACAAAAATAAGTTTTCACAATTTTTATTTACATATGAACGCTCTTTGTTTAACTACAACAATATAAACTCTTAACTTTGCAACATATTTAATCCATATCATTTGTATACAAATTTACTCTGACATTTTCTAACTAGAGTCTAGATTCCTTTTATGCTGCTCAAAAAGAGATTCTTAGATTTAGAATAAGAATAACGAACAAAACAAAGGAAAGAGTAAATGAAAAAAAAGAAATCCAGTAACATTAAAAACTTTAAGCTATTCTAAGATGTTTGTCAATTTTACTAAGCCTATTATTAAACTCATGCTGTGCTGATTAATCGTTTTTAAACAAAGAGTTTTCTCTATGCTTCATTCAGTGAAATTTTCTAGGAAGTATGAATGAATGTATGTGTAAGTGATATAAAAAAAAAAAAAAAAAAAAAAAAAAAATGTTGGCACACTAAAGAAAACAAATTGCTTTTGGCAATTATTTTTTCTATCAATGGCTTTATATCTGTTAAAAAAATTTCTATCTAAGTTAAGATATAACTCACCTTTATTTGGGTTTATATAAAAATAATTAAATAAATTACAAATATTATTTCAAGATAGTTTTCCTTTTCTTATTATTTTGAAGAAAATATACATCTGATTTTTATAAATATTCACTAATTTTTGTAAAAAAGAATGTAGTTCACAAAATTTATAATAAAAAGTCTTTATATAAGCATGTTGTTTTTAACTAGCGTAGAAAGTTTTGCTGCAATTTGATTCGGCATACATACTCAGATTCTGGTCCGATTCACATTATTACACTACATTTTTTTATATTTTACGAATTTGTGTTAAATCGTCTTAGAATTTTCTTGGGATCTAAAATGAATGGGATATGAGATATAAGATTTAAAAAATCTTAAAACATGTTTAATTCTATGCTAATGGCACATCATATAAAGAAAAAAATAAAATATCAATTAAAAATTTGATTGAATTTGCTCCAAATTATCAAAATGGTAATATTAATTAAATGAAAATAATTTATTTGTTCATAAGATTTAATTAGATTTTTCAATTATATTAATTAAATTTATGATTGAAAATTTGCCAAAAATTATCTAAAAATATCTACTAAAAATTTTATTCTTCATCGTTATCTAAAAAAAGTCCTACAATAAAAATACAGGACTCTCATTTAAATTATTTATTGTAAAATAACAAATATTATTTGAACAATACTTTTCAATATACTGTGTAAATCAAAAGTTTGTAGTCTCTGTTATTTACCTAAAATATACAAATACAAATTACAATACACCAATCTAACTAACAAAATTAATGTAAGAAATAAATGTACATATAAATGTGATGTTTGAATGTTATATTATACTTATTAATAAAAAACCGTAACTTCTAACAAATGTTCCAATACAGGGAAAAATTAATGCCTCTAAGTTATTATTCTACAAAATCGTTACGCGATTCTTTCTGTATTTATGATGATAACGCATACAATAATACGGGAACTCTTAAAAATAACATCAAATATAAAATAGTGTACTTACCTAATAATTTACATAATTTCTTTATTAATCCCTGGATATTTTCCAAACTACGTTTCATATCGGTTATTTTGTTAATTTCACATACAATCGAATTTTATTGCGGCATATAAATATTTTCTTCAAAATCTTTTTCAATTTTTATTTCAATAATTTTTCTTACTAGTCAATTTTTGTTGAAAACAAAAAAATACCTAAAACGATATTAATTATATCATTTAATAATTTAATTCAATTTCAACAAAAATTTAATTCACAATTTACTTGGTAAATTTAATCGAAGAATTTGTTCTGTGTATTATTTCCAATTCTTCAGAGAACTACAGATTAATATTATTTCCCAGCAAAAAAAGGAACTGAAAAAAAAACTGAAAAAATCATGACATTTTGTTGTCATTGGAAGGAAGTACTCATTGCTGAAAAAGAGCTGCAGAACTTATTTTCTATCCCATAATTGTCATTCGTAGGATGTTCTTATTTTATGCTTCTTGTTCATTATTTTTAAAATACTTCTCTTAAAATTATATTTATATATTTTTTTAATAAAGGTATGGTTTTACTTTGTTAATATATAATAAGAATAATTTTCAATTTGTGAAATTTTTATTTTCTTAGAAATTGTTTACTGTTTTTTCTGATAAAATTGATTTATTTTCACTTTTTTGGAAGTAATTTTTATTATCTTCCAAAAGGTGCAAAATATGCATTTAGTTCTACTTTTGAAGTGATGAAAAATTTCTTTAATGGAAGCATTTTCTCTTTTGTTTTTGCTGGGTTAGATTATAGCGTAGCAATTATATGGAAAAGATATAGCTTAGCATTTTTCTTTGCTTTTGTCTTTTATAAGTTAATTAATAAATTGACTTATTTATATTTCAAAGCACAATATTTACTGTTCATTGAATTTAAATACCTTGACACATCTTCTGCGGTTATTAAATAACCCTTTTCTATGGGAAACCAAAATCTCTGACTCAGCTCTCTGCTTTTTATAAACGTAATTAAAAAAAGAACTTTTGAGACACGTACTCATAAACAGAAATATAAAAAAAAAAAAAAAAATTAAAGTACCATGACACTTTGTTTGATTGTCTTGTTGGCTTTTTCTTGGAATAAAGCTTTTAAAAAATTTTAAAACGGTAGTTTATATTTAACAGTTAATTAAAATACTTATTTTAATATTTAAAACACGTCAGTAGTAAACAATCAGTTAATTATTTTAATTGTATGTTAAAGCATTATGAACAATTTCTTTTTAATTGCAAAAATAATTACGCAATTGACAAAATATACGCATTATTTAACATCTTTTGGAAATTTATATGGAAATTTAAAATAATATTATAACATTGTGGAACCTATGTTTATTAATTCTGTTAAATATTATTTTGTTTAAAAATTTTTTGATTTCTTACTAAAAATTTATTCAGCATTTTTTTGTTTACAAAATTTTACACAAAAATTCAAATTTCCACCAAAAAATCAAATTTCCACCAAAAATTTAAAAAAGCAATTATTTACTAAAAATTCACAAAAATTCCGAAATTCATTTTTTCACTAAATATTCGATCATTCACCAAAAATACAAATAATTTAAAATCTGATTATTCACTAAAATTCGAATTTCAACAAAAATCCGATTATTAAAAAAAAAAAAAAAAAAGAAAATTTTCACCAAAAATTAAAAAAAAAATATATATATATACCCGATAATGTAATATCATTCACAATTGCGTTGGAACCTCAAAATAATTTTCGATATTTTCAAAAATGGACTTATATGAGACCTGTGACCAATTATGAATTTGTACTTATGAATCCTTGGAACTATAATTTCTACTTATATAAAACTTGTGTCAAATTTTACTTTGATGCTGTCATTTATGTGGTATTTATGTGAGCTTAAGTGATTTGCGGATCTTATATAGGAGCTATGCTTAATTATGAATCCATGAAACCTGATATTCCGACTCACTCTTATATAAAACTTATTTGTACCAAATTTTATAGAAATATGCCACTATTTCTATAAAATTTGTGTTTAGTACTCATAAATAAGACATCTATGATCCATATTGCCGTGGAAGTTTTGCATGGGGACTAGATGAAATAATGGGCCGATATAACCAATTTTAATAAGCTGTGTCGTTATACCAAAATAGTTATATGTTATAAATTTCATCATATTATGCACAAGTTATATATGGACTAACTACCAGCCACCCGGACATCCAGGCAACGTGCCAAACGGACGGACATCGACTCAGAAAGTGATTTTAAGCCTATTGATAACGAAGTTGTGAATTGGGCAAATACTTATTTAGTTTTTGGAAAATGTTTAGTGACTAAATATGTTTATATCATGGTATAACAATTTAACAAGGTATACGTATAAGGGTAACAAATACAACAATAAAATAATAGCAGCCATTTTTTTCGTCTTAAATTGCACTGAAACGTCAAAAAAGTATGTAAAAATTTTAAAAAATGATTATTGAAATTGAAAAATAATAAGAATAAATTGTAAGAAATTTGTTTTTAATGTTTTTTATAAATATAAATAAATTAAATATTTCTATACAGCACTTTTTTCTTTATTAAAAATACAAATTTAACCACCGAAAAAAATTACTTTTGTTTATAAATAAACCAATATCTGGAGCCATAAAAAATGTTAAGATATCAGTCTTGCACTAAAAAATTAAACAAAAAAATAAACAGCTGGGCTTAAAATATTACATTGTATTAATTATATCATGATTAATATAAAAGTTATATTTTTATTAGTCAAAATAAGTTTACTTCTAAAGTTACCAACATTATTGAGGAAAATAATTTTCTTAATAGTCTAATTTATTTTTTGGAATAAACTTCATTATACATAGTAAAGTGATCAATATGTAATGTAATGATGAAAATGTTCTTTGTTTTTATATTTTGTTATGTAATAAAATAAAATTAAAAGGTTATACAGACTTTATTAGTTTTCTTATATTTAGTAATATTTTGTTTTTTTATTTTATTTCAAAACTATACTTTGTGAATGTGTCGTTTTCTTTTTATAAGAATATATATATATATATATATATATATATAAACTTTAGAGAATTGTGAAAAACTTAAACCATTTTAATGAGCTAAATATTACAGTGGAGAATTGAACAATTGTAAATGTAGCATGTTTTTGAGAAAGTACATTCCTTGGACAATTAAACAAACTGTAAAAAATTGTGTTTTACACAAATTTGCTAAAGATTATATATTTCTAAGTTATATAATATAATTATATTATAATATATATAATCGTATAATATTATATACATAATATTTTGAGTTGTAGTTTGTATTTTTAGTTGAAAATTCAGTAATTCAGCAATAATATTGTTTGCTATAATATTTCGAAGAAAAAAATATATATATATAAAAATCCTTTTATAATCAAAAGTATGCGTTTTTTTAAAGGTAGCTCTCATATTTATACCCATCATATCCAGGTATGTAGTTAATATTTGAAATATAATATATTGAGTTTTAGTTGTCTTATTAACTTTAAAATGCATATATTCTACGATAGTATAGTTAGTTATAGTATAGTTAGTAATAGGTTTTTTAAAGGATACTCCTTACATTTACATCAAGCATACTTCGGTATGTATTTCATTTTCAAATAGCCTATTTTGACTCCAAGTTGTTATATCATCACCACTTATTCTCTTCTAATTAAAAAATACATATAAAGATTTTATAATTTTCTGAAAGATTGCTTTACAGAGTTTATTCTAGGTGAAAAAAAAAACCTACAAAGTTTTTGAAAGTGGCTAGTCCATAGCCTTCCAAATTTTGTTTTTAACTTAAAGGTTAATTTGCAAAAATTTTTTGGAAATTTATCTAAAGTTCAATAAAATTCCTTGTTAAGTATTCATGTGCGCCTGCAGTTTCAAATACGATATTTCCAAAGAAAATTATTAACCTTTAAGAGATTGCCATTTAAATATTTTCAACAGAAAACACTCTCTTAAATATATTTATAAATAAATCACAAATTTCATATTTTCTTAATGAGAATCAAAAAAAAAAAATAAAAAAATAAAAAAATAAAAAATATGTATATATTATTAGTGAATTAATTAACGTAAACATCTTATCGTGTGTTTTATTTATAATTAAAATAAATATACGGTGTACGCCAAGTTGCAAGAAATTTATATAATTCTTTATTGAGCACCAGCGTTACCAGGAGGGGAGAAAAAGGAGACTAAATTCAACTTTAAAAAAGGTCATAAAAGAATAAATGGCCCAGAAAATAAGGCCAGAAAAAAGTTACATTTTTTTAATTTCAAACTTTTTTATTTTTTCTTGTATTCATTATTTTGATAATTTTTGAAGGTATTGTAATATATTTACAAATAATACATAGAACGACTGCCAGCAAAATGATCCAACAAAAATCGCCCAAAAAATTTCCATTAAAACTTGGGAGACATATATTTCATATGAAAAACAACCCAATGATTTCAAGTGATTTATTGTAATTTCGTAACTATAATTCATTTTGATTTTTTACCTTTATAAAATTAGTTTCTTAATTATGCTCATAAATATTTTCAATGTGTAATGTATTATATTAAAAACAATTATAATTACCGATTAAAAATTAATGTACTCCTCTTTAAGTATCATAATAATAGAAAATTTAATTTTTTAGACAAATGTTGTTCTTCCCCTGCGATTTATATTTTTTCAAATAAACTTAAAAGTTGTTAAATGAACTGCGTAAATCAGACTAAGTTTTTATGTCCCGAAAATTTTTAGTATTTTAAATAATTTTTACAAAAAACGCCAACAAATTTTTCGACACAAAAACTAATTTATTCTAAAAAAAAATTGCTTTTGTGACTTAAAATATAAAATTTTTTACAGGATATTTTTTGATTTATTTCTAAAAAATGGAAGAAAAGTGTGTCGAAATGAAGATATGTGAGTATTAGAAAATTTTGTAAAATTTTAATAACACATCTTTTTTATTATTTTTTTTTTTTTTTTTTGACAGAGAAATTCTACAAAATATGCGCTTAAAAATATGAACACGCATGAATTCTAACAGATCTTCTATTTTAAATGTTTTATAAATCAATAAATTCGGATATCTATATATTGAATTCTAAATGTTTAAAGATGCACACTTTTTGCGTAAATATTAAAAATAATAATAATTAGTATTCTCATGAAAACGCTCAAAACTGTGCAATATGTGCAAGTTTGCACACCGGCAACTGTCAAAAACTATATATAGAACCTTATAAGTTTGCGCGACTATTTATTCTCGCAAACTTGCGTTGTTTAATTGTGTATTTATAAATCAGCTTTCTTTTGTTTATATTTAAAAATTATTAATATCTGCGATGTAAAAAATTAGAGTTACGTTAATTACAATAAAATCGTTAAATATATCTTTGATTTCAAAAAATTTTTCAATTATTTATAATTATTTCTTATTTTCTTATCCTTAATATTGCACAACATTTGAAAAGGAAGTTTATGAATCATGTCGCGCAAATATGCATAATGGCACAAATAATAAACTTAAACGTTTATCATAACAATTAAACAGCGCAATTCACGAAAAATTATAAGTGTTGTGCAAATGATTTTCTATACATTTTTTGAGAACTCCTAATATTTTTTATGAGAAAAGTGATGTTGTTTTTAACTAACAATTTTTTAAAGTAGTAAACATTTTCGTCTCATACAAACCTAAATTTAAATGAAAAAAAAAAATTTAATTCGTATAGGGAGAACGTCTTCTAAAATGCATTTGCAAAATGTATTTAAATTATTATGCACATTTTTTAAATAGTTCACACAGAGGTAAAGATTGGAGATATAATTTTCTCTATATTATAAATGTGTTTTAATATTATAACCCACCGTACAATTCTAATGAAAAAACAATGAAAATATACATATAGATTTTTTTTCATAATATTTTCCTTGGGTGAATATTAAATTTATAAATATTTTTCTATATTTTGGTAATTAAAACTAGGTATAAACATGTTCCAAAAATTACACTATTCTGAAGATTATTCAACATATTAGAAAATTATAAATTTGGAGAAATATAATTTTTTTGATACATACTAGCTAGTTGTACCAAATTTGAACCTGATATTAAAATTATTATGTGATTTGTGCACTTCAAGTAAATGTCGGGAAGTCCTATATATAGACACTGTGGTCAAATATGGACCAATTCCTATAAAATTTGGTAGAGTAGTATTGCCAAATTTTATCAAAATCTGACTACATATATGTTTATAACCATCAAGTCTTTTTCCGAGACCAGTGGTAACTAATTTCAGCAGTCATATTTTTTGTTTCAAAAAATTCTGTTTAATTATTTCCAAAATAGTGATCTACAGGTTTAAAAAATTCAAACGTACATAAAAAATTTTAAAATGATTAAAATCAAAATTCGCAAAATGTTAAAATAGGATATACGAGAGGACATTCTGATCTTAAGATGTATGTAAAAGTTAAGGATAATTCTGGACATTTAGATTACTTTTTTGCTTTTAATTTTTTTTAAGTTTATAAAAAGTAATAGTAATTATACTATATTGATTAATTGTCAATTTGACCACGTGGCGACTGCATTTTTGTACAAATATTTTTACACTAGTTCTCAACAAAAAATGTATTAAAAACTCATTATTTTTATTATAATGCCAGATTATATTTTCTGACTCTAATATATACCATAACAGAACAAATATTTCATTCAATTCAAAATATTTTATTTGTCTTTCACTTTGGACTTCAGTCAGGACTAAACATAAGCGTTAACGGCAAATGGTATGAAAAAACATTATGTATAGAAATGTCTTCTTTAAAGTTATATAATAATTGTATCATAAAATGCTTTTTAATTTTAGATTTATTGTCAAGGATCTCCATATAGTTGCCCTTATGTACAGTGTTATTTTTTTAATTGTGGGATTTATAAGGAGAACATAATCATTTCTCTTTAGCTTTTTATGTTTGTGAAATCTCACTGCTACTTAAAAAGTTCTTTATATTTACACCTTGATACTTCGCATAATTCTTACCATTCTCTATAAACAAAAGTCGCGAATAAAATCTCAAGTTTTCCAAAATTTAGACAGATGTGGTCAAGATTTACGTGGGTACCTGCCATGACGGCCTAACTCCACGGTGGTCATACCACTGGGTGAGGTACAATGCGCCAACCAACGCCCCCATGTGCCTGTTAAGAACACACAGGTGGCAATTCGAGAGATTCATTGCTGGATAAGCCGACTCCCCCTTGCTTAGGAGTTGGAGCTGCCTAACTTCCTGCCGCACTATTGGCGACATGTGTTGCTATACAACACCACATCGGGACTATAAAAACTTTCCTGCAGTTTAGGTCTAAACCACAGCCACCACGTGACTCCCCGAAGAGCCTCTCCAACAGCCAGTCCAGTACGACAATACCGACAAGCAAGTGTTGCCGTACCAGGGGCTACTGGCTCCCGTGGTACCAGATTGTTCCGAAATTTAGACAAATAAAAGTGGAGATATTCATCTTATTCCCTATCGTAAGCGGAGGACACAAAGCCGCTATTTTTAAAGATTTCTCCTGGAATTCATGATACATTTTAAGACAGAATATTTTATTTGCAGCATAATTTTTGAGGCAAAAATTGGAAATGTTTGAATGTTTCAGCAAGTTATTCTACAATAAGTTCTACAAATTTTGTTTAATTTTTCAAAACGTACTTATGTTATGTTTGCAACAAGAATGTCGTTCAAAATATCCACTCAAAAGATTAATAAACTAATAACAGAATTAGAGAAACATTTATAAAAAAAACGTAACAAAATATTATTTTTTTGAGCATAACTTAAAATTTAAGAAAGCCTATAACTACGCTATATTATGTCTCGAGTGAATTTCCGCTGTGGCGTGTATTTTTGTTTAACTGTTTAAAACAATCGAAATTTTAAAATATTTCATACTGAATTTGATGAACCAATATTTCTCCTATTGAAAAAGTATTTGCTTAAAGTAGGAATCAATATTTTATTTTCTAGCTGAGACCAGTATCCATTTTTTAGCATAAAACAGTAGGATCAAAGAATGTAAAGTTGAAACAGATAAATAAATAGAGCATTATGCAATTCCGGAATGACATTTGAAATAAAAACAGGCTTTATTATCGAAAAATACTTATTTTTTGAAAACAATTTTATTACATATTTTTCTAATAATTTAGCCTATACTGTTTTACAACATGTGTTTGTGTAGGCACTGAAGTAGGGCTCGCATTTTCCCGGAGTTTTTGATTTACCGGGACAACGGGAAAATTTTTTCAACTTCTCGGAATCCCGGATAAAAACTATAATAATAGCTACTCTCATTCACAGAAAAAATTAGTAAATAATACTTTTTAAAAAAATTTTTAATTCGCTTTTTTTAAATAAATTTAGTAAATTTAATGATTGATACATACAAGCATAATTGAGAAAAATTTGGCATTTTAAATTATAAAGAAAAAAAAAAAAACAAAAAAAATGAAATAAAATAAAATAAAAATATTTATGAAAAAAGTCAAATAATGACTTGAATGATCAATGAGAACTTAATAGAGGATAAAGAATTTGTGTGTCTTGGAAGATATGTATGCATTTTCAAAGTTTTTTTTTGCAAACTTTGTTAATATTTCTATTGTTAATGTAAGAGTTCCAGTACTTCAGCGTAGTACACCTCCATATAAAAGTTTTCTTTAATTGTAGCAGCAAGAAGAATTTTTTTGCAAAAACACTTGCGTTTAGGTAAGCATTACTCTTATTTGAACCACTTTAACAATCACTTATCATTAGATATTCTTAAAATTATCTGATTCCATAGATTGTGAGAGATATCTGCTAAAATTTATAGTCCATTTGCTGGAATGACCGAAAAGACAGTAGCGACTATAATACGATTGGATTTTCTGACAAAAAACGCGAATCTAAGAAATACTCTTAATTATATTTCTAAGCTTTGAAAATATATGTACATGTATGTAATTTATAATACACAATGAGACAAACTAAAATACGACATTAAATTTTGTGCTAATTTAAAGGAAAGAGTTTTGCAAAGTTTGAGCAAAATAAACTAAAATTTTAATTGAAGTAAGCAATTTCATAATTAAAACTAATTTTTTTCTGTTTTAGTTGAACAATTGACCTAAATAGTATATATATCTATACATTAGAAGATTTAAAGCAGGATTGTATATATCTTGAAAGAGTTTTTTTGTTCTCATTTAAAAGATATTTAACATAAAACAGTGTCGTATTAGTAACAGAAAAATAGACATATCAGAAACAAAAAGATAACAAAATATCTACTTAGGCATTGATACTATTCAAATATTTTTAATCAACCCTATAAAACAAAGAACAATATGATATCGGAATAGATATTATATTAGGTATTTTATTATTGCGTTGCTAAAATTACATTATTATCACATATATAATATCGAAATTTCAAATAAAAAAAAACATTTATAAAAAATTAAAAAAATGTTCAACAAACTGCGATTCAAATACAAAGAAATTATTCGTTAACAGATTTACAATGGTAAAACTAAATATGTTTTAAGCTAATCTCCAAAATATTTTTAAACACTCCAGAAATATGGCTTTCGATCAACAGTGTACATAATTTTTAACTTTTTGTAAAAAAATAAAAAGTTACAACATATGATAGATAAATGGCGTTCAATACATAATGCGAAAAAAAATTTTTTAAATTAGTTTTCATTCTCCCGAAATTACAATTTTAGTAAAATTTTTTAATATTTTATTTTAAATTCTATTTTATTAAAGTTTGAATATTTTGGACATTTTGCATC
Source organism: Protocalliphora azurea (assembly GCA_932274085.1). Lineage (NCBI taxonomy): Eukaryota > Metazoa > Arthropoda > Insecta > Diptera > Calliphoridae > Protocalliphora > Protocalliphora azurea. Next base: position 42,410,388 of record OW026519.1, read on the forward strand.
GTAATTTATATTTTAGGGCATCATCGGAAAAGCCTTATACAATACTATTAACATATCTTTTCATTTAACCATTTAGTTGCAACAAGTAATATTTTGGGATTTCCGGTTCATAATTAGTTAAGTTAATTTGTATGTCAAATAAATGGTTTGGTAAGAAAATAAGTGTCACAAATATCAAACATTTGTCATAAAATCTATAAGTTCATGTAAAATAGCGACTAAATTTAAAAAATCTCTTTAATTCGATTATTATCGCGGTTTCAAAGGAAATTCTATTTTTCATAAATTCATTTATATTTACATATAATAATTCATTTCACGCGACTTATTTGCAAAATTTTATCTTTTGCTAATTTAACCTTTAACTAAATGCATAAAATTGCTGTTGAAGGTTGAATTAAGTGTAATCCTCAATAGTATCGGGATAGGTCATTCCAATTATACAATTATATATTTATATATTATATATTAGATTTTAACAATATATGTTGAAAAATGTTCCAAATATATAAAATTATATGTTTGAAGAGATATAACAATTATTTAATTATTTAATAATCCAGGTCTTGGTACGCCTCTGTTACAGTTTGAAATTAATTTTATTTTAACGCAAATGTTGTTATTGACATTAAAAGAAATACGCATTTTTAGAATTGTATTGAAAATGGTCCAGATAACTTAAATTTAAATATTCAATGTAATATTTTTGGTATCATATAAGATTAGACCAATCATCATTTCTAGAGGTGTACTTTTTCAACTTTCTTTCATGAGGCTCTTTAAAATATCTATAAATTTCTTTTATATATTTATTTTTTCACTTTCAGATTTTTAGAACTGACTTTTTTAATAAGTTTAACTGAATTCGTTCCCTGTAAAACATCTGATGAATTGTACATAATATCTTTCTAATGACGATGTCATTAGGATATAGTTCCCAGCGAAATTTTAATCTTAATTTTTTAAATTACTGAAATATATATGTTTCTGTTAAAATTCCCATACTTCTTTTCTATTTAAGTTCTTTTAAAATTCCAAGGTATCTTAGGCGAAATTCCCATGAAAGCGGGACATGAAAAATTAAAAATTTCCCGGGAACCCCGGAATAAATTTTCTACGCTAAAGTCCTATAGAAGGAGTGGTGTTATTTTGCCATAATAATAGTAAAAACAATAACAATAAATTTTAGTTGTTTATAACAACTAATAAAAAAATACTATGTACAATATCAAAACTTGTTATTTAGGGTTACAATTTAGTTATACAGCGTAATATCAACTTTGGCTCTATTCAGTTTTTTCCTTACTGTTTTATTCTATAAATTTTTTTGGGTTAATATGTGTTACAGTTTTGTACTAAAGTATATAAAAAAAGTTTTATTTTATATACTTTTTTTTAACATACATTGTTTTCTTTTCGCTGATGTCGTTATGGTTTTTTTTTGCGTTGTTGTACTTTTTTACAAGCCAAAAAATAAAGTTGCTGGTACGCGTAAACTATGTATGTTTTTCTAACGATGTATTTCGGAAAGTTCTACATATGTATGTATGTGAGTGTATACGTTAGATTTTTTTTCATATTTCTTGGCATGTGCTAAAAACTTTTACGCTGTTAGACATGAATTTCCTATGAATTATGTTTTTGTTTCAATAATTTTTCTTGCTTGTTTTTTTAGTTTTTAATAATTTTAAATGCTTTTGTATTATAAAGGCACAGTGAAGAGAAAAAAAATTAAATTTCAAGAAAACTTACGATAACAATAAAAATATCGTATTTTAAAATTCAAGACGGCTCCTACGTATGTTAATGAAATAAAAATATAACAAATGAAGACTTTTACTTGAAAACGCAGATATTGATAAGAATGGATTTGAATATATAGTAAACGATGGGAGAAAAGAATCTTGATCCAAACAATGAACTGCACAAAAAGGTAAATAATTCCTTCAACGGGCCTTTAGACACAAAAGCCGGCTATTAAGAAAATCACTTATCAACAACTAATTTTAGCTGTAAGGAAAAGCAAATGAATTGAACAGTCTACAGGTAGACAATTACTTCATAACGTTTGAGTCGTTATATTTCATCCTCAATAAACTTAAAAATAAATTGTCTTTTGGACTAGATGGAATACAAAATATTGTGCTAAAAAGCATCCACATTGCATTAATTCGCTACTATTGCACCCCTTTCAATAACATATTAAATTGTTCTTATTTTCCACAGTCGTGGAAAACCGCATAGGTTTTAGTTATACCAAAAAAGAACAAAGACCAAAGAGTATTAAAAACTCTAAGACCCATAAGCCTTTTACCAAATATAAGCAAAGTTTTTCAAGTTTGTATTAGCAATATTTTATTAAAATTTTATGATTAACAAAATTTCTACATAGAAAAACAATTTCGTTTCAAATTTATGCACACCACAACTCATGCTACTAATTACCAAAATCTACCGAAAATGGAACAGATCACAGTATATAGGTGCCTGCCTGGCTGATTTTGAAAAGCCATTTGACAATGTATGGATACCCTTTATTCGAAACTCAAGATCAATGTAGACAAATGCGAGACAATATTATTCAGGCTACTGGTCGACAAATGCATTTATAATATAAGGATAAAACGGAATGAGGCTGCAACTAACAAAATCTAAAAATACATTACTCAAAAGGATTATTATATTCTAAACACATAATAACAACAACTAAAAAATTATTATACCAAACAATTATTATACCGATATTGATATTCGGTTGTCCAATATGGTTCAATATATCAGCAGCAAATATCGAAAACTACAGATAGTTTGAAAAGAAATGTAATACAGCATGTTTAATATTTTTCAGATCACCCAACAGCAATTATAGTAAACATGTATCAAACCAAAAATTATACGATAGCGCAAAAGTACATCGAATAGATAATTTTATAATTTAATTAACTATGAAGCTCATTGTTAGATCTACTGATTGTGAAACAAATAATTTAACACTATCAACGTACTATGACGATGACATTTATATAGTCACATGCTTTCACCCGAGACTTTCCCCTACCTCGATAGAAAAGGATTTATACAAAATAGAAATGCTACTCCAATTTAGTACTACAATAATAATTTTTGATTTTTGGTGGCTCGCAGAATGATGAGAATGATGCGTAGTCTAGGAGATGAATAAAGTACCTACTTTAGACACTTTTACCAAGACTTAAAATTTTTAAAAATGAAACAATGTCCTATAGAAATTGTACTTTAGATATCTCTCGCCCAACATTTTTAAAAATTTTAAGTCTTGGTAAAAGTATCTAAAGTAGGTACTTCATTCATCTCCTAGACTACGCAATGTAAGAACAAAATTTAAGTAATTGTTTTCAACCCAAAAAAATAGTTTCAAATTTTACTTTGTATTATTAATGATGAACTCATAAGGGTCCTTGGATGTTCCTTATTTAAATATACATATATACAATATAAATTGTATCTGATATACTTAGAAATTATTATAATTTATTAATTATTTAAAGTCAAATAAGTTAAATATTTTCTTAATAAATAAACACTTAATTTTTTATCATTGATTTTGCTCTTCACTCTATAACGTTTACATAATGCTTACATATTGCTATAACTTTTCAACAATTTACAAAATGTATGTATGTAAAGGTGTTTGTATAAAACCGTATCAGTGTTATTACTAAGAAATTTATATAAATAAATATTTATATACAGTGTGTGTGCATGTTGATATTTTGTTAAATAATATTTTCTTACTTGCTTGTTTGTACATTTGTTTTATCTTTTAAAATATATATCCACTTTTTAAATATTTGTCACAGCAAAATATTAATATTAAACAAACTCTTTTGTTGTAAAGTTTTTATACTTTTTTAAAGTTATTTTTGAGTACTTCCATGTTTAGCTGTCAATGTTTTATTTTCTTCTTAGCGTATTTGATATAGGGGTTGTTAAAAAAAATATGAAAGAAATTTATGTTTTTAAAAAAGACTAGTTACAGTATAGTATAGTATAGTATAGTATAGTATAGTATAGTATAGTATAGTATAGTACAGTATATAGTATAGTATAGTATAGTATAGTATAGTATAGTATAGTATAGTATAGTATAGTATAGTATAGTATAGTATAGTACAGTATATAGTATAGTATAGTATAGTATAGTATAGTATAGTATAGTATAGTATAGTATAGTATAGTATAGTATAGTATAGTATAGTATAGTATAGTATAGTATAGTATAGTATAGTATAGTATAGTATAGTATAGTATAGTACAGTATATAGTATAGTATAGTATAGTATAGTATAGTATAGTATAGTATAGTATAGTATAGTATAGTATAGTATAGTATAGTATAGTATAGTATAGTATAGTATAGTATAGTATAGTATAGTACAGTATATAGTATAGTATAGTATAGCAAAGCATAGTATAGTATAGTATAGTACAGTACAGTATAGTATAGTATAGTATAGTATAGTATAGTATAGTATAGTATAGTATAGTATAGTATAGTATAGTATAGTATAGTACAGTATATAGTATAGTATAGTATAGTATAGTATAGTATAGTATAGTATAGTATAGTATAGTATAGTATAGTATAGTATAGTATAGTATAGTATAGTATAGTATAGTATATAGTATAGTATAGTATATAGTATAGTATAGTATATAGTATAGTATAGTATATAGTATAGTATAGTATAGTATAGTATAGTATAGTATAGTATAGTATAGTATAGTATAGTATAGTATAGTATAGTATAGTATAGTATAGTATAGTATAGTATAGTATAGTATAGTATAGTATAGTATAGTATAGTATAGTATATAGTATAGTATAGTATAGTATAGTATAGTATAGTATAGTATAGTATAGTATAGTATAGTATAGTATAGTATAGTATAGTATAGTATAGTATATAGTATAGTATAGTATAGTATAGTATAGTATAGTATAGTATAGTATATAGTATAGTATAGTATAGTATAGTATAGTATAGTATAGTATAGTATAGTATAGTATAGTATAGTATAGTATAGTATAGTATAGTATAGTATAGTATAGCATAGTATAGTATAGTATAGTATAGTATAGTATAGTATAGTATAGTATAGTATAGTATAGTATATAGTATAGTATAGTATAGTATAGTATAGTATAGTATAGTATAGTATAGTATAGTACAATATAGTATAGTATAGTATAGTATAGTATAGTATAGTATAGTATAGTATAGTATAGTATAGTATAGTATAGTATAGTATAGTATAGTATAGTATAGTATAGTATAGTATAGTATAGTATATAGTATAGTATATTATAGTATAGTATAGTATAGTATAGTATAGTATAGTATAGTATAGTATAGTATAGTATAGTATAGTATAGTATAGTATAGTATAGTGAAAGTAGGCTTTAAAAAATAACAATCTGAAAGAATCTGAAACAAAAATCAGTTTATCTCTTGACAAGTTACCAAAAAGTGCGGTTTCCATATACAAATTCGCGAATGGGTTAAGTAGTTCCCCACATCATGGGAAAGTCAACTAAGTCGCCATATAAAAATTTTTAACGTTTAATACAATCACTGGGAGTACCAAAGGGAAATGCCGATCCCGAATTTCGAAATTTTTAAATCTTATAAGAATAATTCTAGTACTAGAATTATTCTTATAATCTACTAATTGACTTTAGGTGAAATAGATAAAATGGAAAACCAATCTAAAATTATTGACAAATAAAAAAATGCTAAAGATATATTAAAAATCTCCAATCATATAATATTGGAAAAAAAATTATTTTTAAATTTAAAATCAACAAAATAGATGCAATTAATATTCCATCAGATGATAAAAAAGAGGAAAGGACAAATATATTTATATTGTACAAAAACTCAAAGACAATAAGTGTCACACAAAATTCATAAAAAAACTTTATGTTAATTTGGGTATTAATTTTGGAATAAATTGTACTTACAATAATGTCAAAAAAATGATGCTAAAAGTTTTTCTCGAAGTCAGATTTTGTAGAAAACTAATTGGATTTTAAGAAAATAAGTTGACTTTATTGTTAAGCATGATTTTTAAAATTTAATGCATAGTACATTTTGATTAAGTATACTAATTTACCGTTATTTTTATTAAAACAATATTACTGTAATTCAGAAAAGTTGAGTTTTAAAAAATCAACTCTTCCCTCTCGACCTTTCTGCCTATTCAAAATTTTATATAAAAAGTATTTCTACAGTTTTTTTAGATATTCAGAGAATTACTTATTTAGATATGCGAAAATTAATATTTGCCTGGAGGTGGCTATTCATTCTCCGGGTTCTATCCATCCTATTTTCTTTTCTTCAATGCAATATGATAAGAAAGTAGTTCCCACAAAATTTGAGGTCTCTCACTATAATAATTCCTTGGATGTACCCTTAAGAATATTTGCTTTGTATGAGGGGTATCATTCTCCCTGCTTCGATCGAAAAATTAAATATCATATTTTAATTAGGGGACACACATGATGATACTGTGAAAAGAAAATCGGTTCAGCCGTTTGAGAAATTTAAAAAAGTGAGCTTGTAATGTGGACGTGGCATTCGATCTAGATCTAGTATTGCCTATATCATCCTCTGGTGTAAGCACTATCTCTGTGTCAAATTTCATTTAGATATCTTCATTATTAACGTGAAAAAATAAAAAAAACATAGGTTTTTATTAAATTATTCGCAAAATATGGACGTGACACTCAATCTGAATCTAATATATTACACATACACACAGTTTCCCATAAAAAATTTTTGATGGATAAAAATTAATCTGTTAATATTTAAGTTTATTTTTAAAGTTGTCTTTTGTACTTTAGATCTTTTTTAGTTAAAATAGTTTTTAATTTTTTAATTAAAATAAAAATTTTGAGCTATTTGTTTTATTTCACTATTAAAAAAGAAAACAATAATTTTCCAATATTTAAGATTTTTTGTGGAATTTATTGTGATAACTTGTGTACTTTTTTTCAAAACCAGATTTTTTTGTTGAGTCATCAATTTTCAAATAAATTGATATGCTAATGCGATCTAAGTTCTTTAACAATATTGTAAAGAGCCTCAGGAACATATTGGAATTTATACATATAAATAAAATCCAGGGTATGTTTTTTATGATGTAACATATAAATAAATTAAATTAAGAAGAAAAAAATTAGCTACAATATATGTACTACTTCATAACTCATAAACTAAAAAGGTGTCCAATTAAAAATTTGCTACGGTTAGAAAGTAAGGTTAAGTTTTCATTATATATTTTATATAATACATAGTTTGGAAAATATGAGAAATTAAGCTATACACTTTTGGGCGAATTTAGCTCATTTGCATTTTCAAAATGTCAAACTTCTTTGATCGGAAAGAATACAAAATTAGAAAGTTTGAGATTCTAACAAGCAATATTTATAACAAGATGTATAATTGAAACCAATTGGTGTCAATTTTGATATAGAATGAACATTGAACATTCGATAAAAAAAACTCCGCTTTTATCTGAAAAGTTAAAAAATGTTCATTGATATAGAATGAACATTGAACATTCGATAAAAAAAACTCAGCTTTTATCTGACAAGTTAAAAAATGTAAGCTTTATTATTTTTGCGAATAATAGGTCTCGAAGTACTACACGGAAAAAATTACTGACTAAAATTTATCAATTAACACAATTTTTTCATTGTATATTAAAATTTAATAAAATAATTCAAATTAATTATTTTTATATTTTATTGGTTATAAATAACCAATAACAAATAAAAAATTGACATTTGTTATAAAATTTCATACAAAATAATGAAAAACAATGATATTTATATTTTATGAAAATTTGTCAATTTGTTGGTATCACAAAGGATAAATTATAAAATGAGATTTTCATTTTACCAAAATGGAATTAAATCCTTAATAACTGAGTTTACGTTGTCTTTAATCAAGATATAGTAATCTACAATTTAACACGTAATGTAACTGCTTATTATATAGCTTAAAAATTGCTTGATGTTAAAAATTCGAAAGCGCCTAATGACTCCTGTTATTTGACTTTATGAATGAATGAATTATTATGGTAATTAAAACTATTTCTTATTTCTTCTATGCATTTTTCCGTAGTTTGCTATATGTATTCAAAACAGTTTTATGTGCTCTAAACGGAAATTTAATCATCTAACTGTGCGCTAGTATTGAAGCCATTTTGTAGATATGTTATAAATTTTATGATAAACTTATATCAAATGTATTCATTCTTAGGCAAAGCTCAAACCGATTTGAGATTTATAAATAGTTAACAACAATAAATAAATTAATATAGAAAACGAAACAAGTCTTTAGCATATCCGGCTTAAATAGTTACAGAAGTATGTGTATTTGAGAATACCGTTCAAATTTTTAGGAAAACTAGTTAAACGATATATATTGAAGAAAATAGAAAAAATATTAAAAATATAAAAAAAATTAAATTTCCCATCAGCTCACAGTGGCTCCAAAACGCTTTTTTCTCGAAATAATTCTGTAACTTCTGATCCATTAAAGATATTTGAATAAAATTTTATAAGCCCAGTGCTGAGGTGTTTTCGAGTTGACTTGAAGGAGCACAATATTTTAGCGGGTCATGTTTGGAGTTGTTGCAACTCTAAAGTTAGTTATCTCGGGTATGCCATTTCTTTTTTTTTATTAATCGTCAACATTTCATTTATGATTTTTGTTTTAAAGAAATTTAAACATAGACAGTCCTACAAGAAATATGCTTACATGTGCAGGTTATCTCTTTTAGTTTAAGAGATATTTAAGTTAAAAAAAATTTTTGCTCCTTTTTGGTCTGGTTTTTTCATATTCCTTTAAATTGAACGGGCTTAATTTGGATCCTACATTTTTGAAAAGTATCCACTAGATTTCTTAAAAAGTCCCAAATAATACTACTGCAAGAATCATGTAAATATATGGATCCGGTAAAAAGTTATATCTGAGTCTGAATTTTAAATTTTAAAAAAATTCTCATTTTGGGTTTTTTTTCAAAAAGATGGTCATACTTTTTCACTTATAAAATTTGTTTTTAATGCTTTCAATAAAAATTTTAACGAAAATACGTATAAAGCAAACTCGAAGGCGCTTGGGACAATGGTCTCTCCACAAGACCTATCCAAATTTTGTTAGATTTCCAAAACTTTTATTTGCAAAATTCTCAACTCAAAAAATTCTCAAATCGTAAAGCTGGGATCAGAAAAAAAATCAGGTTAATTATATACCTCCATAATTTGGGAAAAAAGCAAAAATTACTTTCTGATGGACAACTTTTCTAACGATACTCTGACGATTTCAATGAAAGAAATTAATTTTTAAGAGATGTTTTCCCGGTCTAAGATTTCGGACATTTTGGTACAAAAATGTGGGAATTTCTTAAACTTTTAATTTTAGAACAATTTAACATTATTCCAACACTTCAATAGGATATCTTTGCTGGTTTAAATTTTATTTCAGTTTGAATACTAACATTATTTTTCACAAAAAGTTCTTCAAATTTTAAATTTCCGTTTTTCCTGTCATGGTCTAAAGAAATTTGAAAAAATTTAATTTATTTTTATATATTATAATTTTACTATTAAATATATCATATATTATGAAAAAAGCAATTCAAATATTTAAAAGTATCTATAGCGCGTTTTTAATTTTACTTCAATATTTCTGATGAGGTATGCTAATTTTAACTGCATATATTTCAGTAAATACAATAGATATTGTTATGGTATTTTTATTATATAATTACAAGGAAAAGGAAGTTAATGCCTATAAAAAGTGTGTTTGGGCGCATAAAATATGCATTAAAAATATTAAAATATGCCCCAAAAGACAAATTAAATATTTCTTAACTTTTATTAAAAAAAATTAATTCAGTACCATATTAAAGGCGTGTGTAAAACAGTAAAAACGTTATACTATAAATAATATTTTTTCTACGGTGAGAATAATTTTTGCTGTGAGGAATGAAAACTGAAAAATATTGAAAAATTTTAATTTTGTTATTAAAACATCAAAAAGAAATGAATGAATATTGAATATGAGGAAATTTAAAACGCATTGTATATAAAATCAAGAAAAATACACCATTTTGCCAAAATATTCTTATTAAAAATTTTCTTATTCTTTGCTGTTTATTTGTTTCACTAACATAATTCACTAACTTCTAAAATTTTAAACTTTTTTGTATTCCCACCATTTGCAAACTAGTGTACTATGTCGGTAAATAAAATTTTGATATTTTTTATAAACTACACTTGCTCCTTAAGTGCACACATACTAACGCTATTTTTCTTTTAAACCACTTTCGCCTTATTTTCGTTTATAAATTATGCTAAAATAATTTAAATCAATTCCCTTTGTAAATTTTTCCATTTTTACTCATTGCCATATATTGCGTTTTTCTTTTCCTTTTTTTTTTTGTGAACTCTTTTTCCACATTTAACACTTTCAACTTTTAATTTTTAATATGTGCATAAATAAATTTTAAATGTAAAATATAAACGTACACACGTAGAATGAACATGAACTAGAAACTAAATATCAAACTGTAAATGTGCAAGTGGAGCAGCAGCATCATTATCATCATCATGAACACAATTGCATGGTTATGAATATATGTATGGATCTGTGCGTATAAGTTTCTATGTTTATATATTGAAATTGAAATATACGTTTATGCTGCTTTTTACTAGAGATTTTATATAGGAACCATAAATACACATACAAGCACACATGCAAGTTGGCAAAAACAGTAGAAAAATGTCAAATTCACAAAATTTTAAAATGTTTCTTAACGAAAAAAGGCAGACTTATATATACTAAGACTAACATATATAGAAAAAAGAAACATACTAGTCATTTAATATCAAACCCCAGAAAATAGAGCACCATATAAAATGCCAGAAATTGCCTTTTTTAAATTCTTGTGTCGTAGTATTAAAAATCAAAGTGATGGAGAAAAATATAGCAGATATATTAGTAAAAATATAGAGTATCTGGATTTTGTAAACGAGGCCAAATCTTAAACACATTTAATTATAAGAAATTTTGATTTCAGGCGTTCAAAATAATTCTTTTTTTTTTTTTTTTTACTCATTTCATGCAGGAGGCACGAAAGTTATAGTTAAACTAGAAATTTATGTATAATTCTGGTAACTACTGAGTTATTTAAATTAAATTTATGAACAAGATGTGTAGAGGTATGGGAAAAAATTAAATAATTTTTAGCCCTTTTTCTAAGCTTTTGAAGTTTGAACAACAATCATGATAATAAAATAAAACCTATAGTGCTAAATTTAGCAATCTGTTCAAGTCTTGAAAGTTCAGATGTGTAAACTTTTTATTTAAAGTAGTATTACCACAAAACTTATTAAAGATTAAATTCAGTTTCAGCCAAGCTAGAAATTTTCGATAATGACCCATATATGGGCAGTTCTTCAAACTCGCTTACTTTTGAAATTCAAAAAAATTTTAAAAATTTTTAATGGCGCATCAGCGCTACTTAATACCAATATTAGCTGACTTTAATGAAATACAAATCTGTTCGCGTGAATGAGTTTTAGCGAACGGCGTTAGTGTTATTGAGGTTTAAGATAAAAAGTTATAAAAAAATTACCAAAATTATATTTTCAACAACATTTAAAAAATTACACACGTATATAGTTCACATCAATATGTCTAAAATACAAATTAAAAGTGATATTGTAAATGACCTCAAAGATAATCACGATCGTATTGATTTTTTAACATTATATTAAACAAATTTTAATTAACAAAATATGCCGAGATTTTTTAATTTTTTAATTTTATGACATTTGTTTTTACATTTTTAATATCTGATTATTAAAAAATTTTTTAAAATGATATTAATGGAAAAAGAATGACCCTTTATGTTATGGTAGTAAAAATCAAAAATTTTAAAAAATTTTAAAAATTCCATTTTATTTCCGATAACAAAAATAAATGCACACATGTAACCTGTACAAAGGTTTATAAAATACAAAGAAAATAAGGAATAGCATGTTTTATAATAGTGAACGTATTCGGGACAATAATTCTGATTCTAAAGATAGGTTAGAATATAGAATAAAACACAAAGTGTACATAGATTCTTGATATTTTTTTTAATTGCTTTAATTTGCTGATGTATTTTTTGAATTTAAGCATAAAAAATTGTTAAATGTTGTTAATAAATAAAAAGTTGCATGTATTAATCACATAACTATATATAAAATAAATTTTTCTATGACAAAAATACACACCCAAAATTTTAAAAGTTGCATTAAATTCAAACGCGTTATTATTTTTGAGTACCACTTGATTCCGATATAAACTATAATAACAGCTACAGATTGGTACACATTTTCTTTAAATATAATTTCATATTAAATATAAGACAATGCAGATATAAAGTATGAAATATCATAGATCGAATTTAAAGGGTTTAAAGGTTGCAGTTTAATATTTTATTGCACCATAGTGATTTTAAAATGTAATTTGGAAACCTTTCTTGAATGCGCGATACTTTAGCTTCACTGAAATTATGCTGTGAATGTGCCTCGAGAAAAAGTCAGCTTTTAGAGCCATTAAAGTTTTTTCTCCCCAAGTTTGGGCACCCCATATAGCGCTGCTATTGAGGAAATATTAGCGAGATATATCTCAAATTATTCATAGCTACAAGGGCAATAAAACTCCATTCTTCATTTTAATATATAGTCAAAACAGCGCAAATTTTCTAACCAAAAAATTGCCAAAAATTAAGATTTTAGAAATATTGGTTTCACTACTTATAACATAATTCAGGACTGGTCAATGATACATTGATTGAACACTAGTTGACCTATTTTTATAAGTGTTTGCGGTTTACATTAGAAAATTGGACACATATGCTAAAATCCGCGATTACAGGAATCAAAAGAAAGACAAAAAAGCTTTTTTATTTTCACACACTTTTTTAGATTTCTTAACTTAGAATGCTTGCGGGTACCAAATGAAACATTTTCATACCTTAAACATTCCACCAAGTGTTGTTAACATAACTGCATCAGAAGTTAACTTAAAAAATCTGAATTAAAAATAATATTTGACGTTTAAGGTCGGTTTCTTAAAGATAAACATAAAAAGAAAATTCTCCATATATTTATATATTTGTTTTTTTTTTTTATATTTTTAAATTATTTTCTATAAGACGACAACTCAAACTATAAAATAAATATAAAACAGTTTGTAAGGCAATACTCTCTTCATTTATATATTCTACCACATAAAACACCAAAAATATTTTTGTAATAAATTTTACAACTTAAATTTTTTGCAACTAATATAAAAATATTTTCTTTTAGACACAACTGTTTAGACTGCATGTATAATAGCATTTCTTATTTTTATTTTATTTATTTATTTTTTTCTAAATTTGACATAGACTTGGTGTCGAGTAAACTAGTAGCCTATATTTCATATCCTTCATGTATATATGAAAATTTGAACATGAAACAATGCTCGCATATTACATACACATGCATATGTTATACAGCTGATATGTATATTTACTATGCCAATCTACAGTATAAAAGAATATATATAAAAGTATGTGATATTGTTTTTTTTTTCGTTTACCTTATGTAAAACTTTAATATTTCCTATCATTTTATACAGGTAGAGAAATAACATTGCTACAGCATTGTCACTACAACAATATTATGTTCTCATTTTTAATTTTCATTAATTTTAATGTAAGTTCATGATGTATTTTTTATCAAATAATATTATTATTCCCACAACAATAAAATGTTACAAATAAATATGCTTATTACAAATATGGTTATACAACTCACAACTTGTTTGCTTTTGAATATATTCTTTTACGTTTTTTTGCTACCTTCATATAATTATCATTTCATTTACATATGAATTAATACAAGAAGACAAGGTTTTGTTATATTTGGTGTGATTCAAACAATGCAAATATTGATTAACTGCTATAAAAAGGTTTAGTTAGCAACAATTATATTGTGTTATCTTGCACAAAATATAAATAAATAAAATAAATTAATGAACAGTTAATATTAAAATATTTATTTATGATTAGTAAACACTTTTATCTATTATTTGAAGCAAATGTAATGGACTCAATTTACAAAAATAATAAATTTGATTAATATATGATAAGATGGAATAATATGATAAAATGGAATCATATTATGATAGAATGAGATAATAATATGATATCATGGAATTATAATATTATAATAATATAATAAAATTAAATCATAATTTGGTAGAAAGATAAAATGGAACCATTATGTTTAATGTTTATAATCACGTATATTTTTAGTGACTATAGGTTCTAGTTTTAATATGTTGCTCTTACATTATGGTCACAATAACTACATTTTTTTTCTGCGTGTATGTATAGCAAAGTATTAAATTCTTTTAAAATGCAATTTTTTCAAAGCTTTAGCAAACTACTAAAACATATTGTTTTGTATGTGTGTGAGATTTTGTTTTGTGCTTTTGTAAAATAAACTCATTAAAATTGTTTGTTTAGTTTATTCAATTACATGCTATATTAAATGTCAAAAAATTTTCACCCCCGGCTTTTTTGAGTTAACAAGTAAATAAGACTTTAATTACGTTGTAAACAGATATCGATGTTTGAGATGGCTTATTAAAGAAAATTATGCAGCAAATGAGAACAGAAAAAAAGAGCAATTGTTTTCCATTCACCATTATCATTACTTATATTCGAATACAAAGTAGTAAATAACATTAAGTAATTGTATTAAGTTATGAAAATAGTTGTTATGAAGTATAATTGATTATTATACTTCATACACGCAGAGAAAAAATATAGTTGTAGTAACCATAATCTAAGATCAATATATTTTGATTGGAACATATGATCACAATAAAAAATAGAAATGATTATAGTAAATAATTATTATGATTCCACTTTGTCATATTGTGTCCGATTTTATGGTTTGTTTTTCATGTTATGAATGTAGTATTACATATAATTGAACAATCTTACTAAATCATTATCCCATTCTATCAGATTATAATTTTATGTTACTATATTATTATCCTATCTTTTTATTATACCACATTGTCATATTATGATTGCACTTTATAACATTTTTATGCCATTCTTCATATGATTAATCCATTTTATCATATTACTATTCCATATTATCATATAGTTATCCAATCTTATTATATTATTATTTCATATTATCATATTGCTATCCCATCTTATCATATAATAAAATAAAATGTATTAATAAAAAATGTTTATTTTTATGAATTTTTTATTGAAAATAATAAAGAAAACTGTTCATTAGTCAAATAATATATACCTACATATCGTTTGTTTATCAATATCATTTCTACCATCATACGTCGTTCAAATACAATCAAAATCTTATATTGCTTGAATCACACCGAGTATAAACACACCTTCTATATATATATATGTTCATACATAAACTAAATGAGACTTAAAATAATATATTAGTGATATATTTATAAATTTTTAAACAAATAAGTATTGAATTTTCCCACTAAGTTTGTGAAAAGGATAAATATTATATTTATTTCAAATACTTTATTGTCATGGGAATAATAATATTAATACGGTTTAAAACAGAATATGATTTAAGTGCATGAAAAAAAACTTCAAATATTTAATAGTTGTAGAAGTAATGATATTTTTCACATTAGTAAATTTTTTTTTCACATAATTTTTCAGTCAACCATATTAAAATCATTACTGAGTGTAAACATTAGGAGCAAAATTTAAACAAATACATTGTTATTATGAACACAAAGTTCATAATAATTATTGTAGTAATACTGCTGTAACCATGTTCTTCTGTGCGTGTAGTAGCACATATATTTTAAACATACCAAAATAAAACCCGTTTAAAATTTCATGAATATGCTTTAATTTTAAGGCCTTACAGTATCTATTTACATCTTAAAACTAAAACTAAACTGATCTCTATCGAGAGCATGACTAGTTGAATTATTCCTCCTAGTAACGGGATCAAAAATAAGCTCTAGGAAGTCTTGAATTTAATTTAACTTCAGCAAGAAGGCCTGGTTTTAATTGACTGTTTTTTAAGCAGTAAAAGCTAGAAAAGCTTCATATGAAGTCTCTTGGTTTCTATATAACGACGCAAAGTTTTGTCGTCTATATAAATGAATACCAAAGTAATTAGCATGATCTGACCGTTGTATACTTACGCTATTAGGTATAAAAGGAGGACAGCTTCCTCTTCTGAGTGTGAATTTTACATGGTTACTTTTCATTTCTATTTTTCATTTCGTTCACTCGCATACGCCATGTGGGAGGCAAATATCAAGTTGGCTAGACGATATATGCGGATTTTCGTGGGAACTAAGCATTGCCGTATCATCAGTAAACATAGAAATAATCGGTTCATCGCGTACTGATAAGTCAGAAGTGTAAATTAAGTACAAAGCAGGTCCAAGAACACTTCCCTGTGGAACACCTGCTTTAATTTCCAATAACTAAGCTTACCAGTTCGTTGTATATTACTAAAAATGAAAGTTCAGATAGATAGGATTCCAGCAATTTGTGGCTACATGGTGGTAACAAACATTTAATTTTATATATTAAACCTTTGTGCCCTACTTAATATAAGTCTTGCATGATATGTAAAAAATAGCTGAACAATACTTCTCAAATTCAAAATATTTCCATACCTCACCAGTTAAACGATTCACATCTTCTATGGTTCCATGATTTTTATGAAAACCAAACTGGTTAACTGAGCCGATATTTCTATCGCCCAAGAATTATATATATTTTTTTTCTGAAATACTCTCTGGAATAGCTTCGACAAAAAATTGAGTATAATAATAGGTCTATAAGAAGATGGTATAGTAGAATCCTTTCCTGGTTTTGGTATCATTTTAATCTCAGAAGTTCTGCAATTTTTTGGAAAACTTTTTAACATAAGATCGCATTGAAAATTATTGGCAGCACGTTTATTGCCACATTAGGTAGCTTTTTAATCATGGATGGTGTTATTGAATCATATCCATATTATATAATACATATTTTCTTTGATAACAGTATTAATTTTATCTGCGCTAACAACAAATATATCGTAATTTGAAAAACTGAGCTTAAATTGTATGCAAATATATATATATATATATATATATATATATATATATATATATTTATATATGTATATATATATATATATATATATATATATATATATATATATATATATATTCTCTGCGGTTTCAAAAATTTTACATATCTGACAATAGGATAATCACAAAATTATAATTATATTATTGTCAGTTATGTAGAATTTTTGAAACCGCAGAGAATACGACCACCGTTTGCTTACAGTTTGTGGAACCAAACAACAAAAAATTAGATTTTTCAGTGAAAAAATTCAGTACACATTAAAATAATAATATATTAAATTATTTAAATTGCATATTTTTAATATTTGATATTTCTGTAGTTAAGAAAACTAAATTTAGTCAATTTTAATTTTTCTAATTAAGAATAATTATTTGAAAACATTTTGCACTCAATTATACCTTCGTCATTTACAATACGATTGTACATTTTCCTTGCACAATGGTGCGTATGATAAATATGTGTTTTTATAACAAGTATAGTCTAGTGTTCCCTACCACTGTTACCAGTAGCCGAGAAAAAAAAGAGGCTAAATTCAACTTTAAAAATGCTTATAATTAATAATTATTAATGATTCCATTTTGTCATATTGTGTACGATTTTATGGTTTGTTTTTCATATAATTAAACAATCTTACCACACCATTATCCCATTATATCAGATTATGAGTTGGTGTTATTTTATTAGTATTCTATCTTATTATATTATCATATCGCACGGTCATTTCATTTTATAATATTATTATTCCATTCTTCATATTACTATTTCGTCTTATCAAATATGAAAATAAAACATATTAATAAAAAATTATTTTTATAAATTTTTTTATTGAAAGTAGTAGAGAAAAGTGTTTATTAACAAAAAAAAAAAAAAAAATATATATATATATGTACATATTATTTGTTCATTAAATATATTCATTTGTACCACCATATGTGAATAAGACACCACGAATGCTGAAAAAGTGTGTAGCGGCACAGAAAATACGTATTACATTCTGCTGGTGTCTAATTATAGACCACAAACTCTACTTTGGTGCTGTCAAACAGAGGCAATAAGGTAAATTTCGATTGCAAACTTGTTTATGGTCCTTCGAACCAAATGTGACTACTGTAACCACATCTATAAAAGCGTTTACAACGCTAGGTTCAATCTATCTTTTACTTGCCCCAAACGCTTGGCGCTGCTAATTGAGTCCCTCTAAATTGCACCCAGTGCAAGGTGGGCGCCTTGTTTAGGTTTCAACGAAACTCAAATGGATAAGACACGACAAATGCCGACGAAGTATGTAGCGGTACATATGCTGGTGTCTAATTATAGTCCAAAAACTGTGGTTTGGTGCTGCCAAACAGAGACAACAAGGCAATTTACGATTGCAAACTTGTTTAATCATTTGTTGCAATCCTAAAACGCTTCATCCAAATTTCCTTTATGAACTCCAATGTAAGTATGTAAATAAAATTTGGCACACATATATATTTAAAGTATTCGGAAATCACAGTGAGAAATTTATCTTGTGTGTTCTGGCTAGAACAACTATAACTTTCACACTTATTTTTGTATTAAATAAATGCAAACTGATATGATTTTTTTTTTCTAAAATACTTGTGCAACATTCAAAAGCTTATTTTCTATCGCATAAAAAGTATTAATCATGGTTACGGTAAATCCAAAAACAAACTTTTATATGATTAACAAAATTTACTGAAAGTCATAAAATTCATTAATGTTATTACAATTTTATTTTCTATTTTGAATTTTGAATTTTTCTTCTCTTTTAAAACAAAATTTTTCATAACTTACTTACGACTTAATTTTCCTTAGTCCATTAGTTTGATAAACTGTTGGCAATTTGTTATTAGATCATTGCTCATAGATACTCTCAACCTCACAGAAAGTCATGATTTATAAAGAATGCTCAGCACCCATTATTAATATCTTTAACACCATTTGTTTACTTTTCATATATACTAGTAATACACTTTCATACATACCATATAATTTTGACCTACCTGTGAAAATGTAAAACATTCAGTGCAAAATGTAAAAGAAAAAGTTTCAAATATTTTTAAAACAATGTACTATTAGGTAAGAGCGGTATGGAATTTTTTTAACAAACAAAATTTAAGATATCTGCTTTATATATATACATATATTGCTACAGAAAAAAAAACATATTTTAGTATGTACCTTCGGGTAGTACTCACTAAAATATGAATGTGAACACATTCATAAATATCTTTCAGTGTACAAAAAACAAAAATAAACTGTTGAAAGTCAAGTGTATGAACATATCTCATAAAACAAAATATATCGTAAATTATTTTTCCTGCAACAAAAATAACAAAAATGTGTTATGAATTCTTATTTTCTATAAAGATTTTTTGTTGTTGCAAAAATATTTAATGAAAACAAAATATTCAAGCAGGATAAAAGGGGTTAAATAAAACTAAAAAAAGCAAAACAAAACCTGAAAAACAATCCCAAAATCCCTTGAAGGCATTACAAATTTTGAAGTATCCTTATAACTGTTGTTTCTGAAAATGTACAAAAATCAGGAAACGTAAGTTGGGAAAAAGTTGAGTTAACACATCATGTCACTTTTAAGTGCTCTTTTACACCGTATTCTTATTAAGAGTCTTGGGAGAAAAGAAAAGCCAGAAATTACTTTAGGTAACACTGAAGTATATTCGGCAGGATAGGGGGGGCTTATGATGTGATTCATTGGATTTTGTATGAGATATTCAATAGAATTTTGTTACAGATACTTGTGTATCTAAAACATAGATAAAAATCTTTATTATTTGATTAACACAATGCATAAAGAAAAAAATTGCCTCACTATTGGCTAGCAAAAACCCCATAGGTTTCTTCAAGATTAGTTCGAATTTCGGATTTATGTCCCTTTGAAGTTCAAAATTTTTGAAGCCATTTTTTTAATATGATTTTAGTTATTTAATTCAATTGTTATTATATGTTTTTGTTGTTTTATGTACTACTAGAATTATTATACAAAACTTTTTCTGGATGCCACCTTGTTATGTCCATTTTTGTCATAATGTTGTTTATTTACTTAAGTTTACGTCACTGATCCGACTAAAATGAAACTTGATAAATGTGTATAATTTTGAAGGAAGTACTGATTCGATGAAATGCCTACTTTAAAAAAAGTGTTACATTGCTTTTTAGTAAGAAAATTTCAAAGTTCATTAAAATTTTGAAGACAGTGGTAAAAAATGTTATGGTAAAATAAAATTGTGCGAAAAAAGTCCTAAAATAATTTTACAATATACCGTATTTTATACCTTGTGTATATCAAGTTTGACGTGAATTATCATAGTAACATCAGAGAAGTATCAAAATTTATTTTTACTGAAATTGGTTTAAAAAACTTTGCGTGGTATCCAAGTTATATTTTAGCCCATAGTTTTCTCCTCAAAATATTTAATATATGTGACACATTTAATTTGAACTTTCAAAAAAAAAAAAAAAAAAAAAAAAATAAAAAATTTAAAAGCGGTCGTGGCATTTTTATTAGTATTATATCCCATGTTTCCTTCCAAAGGACGCACGTTATATATTTGTGCAAAATATCAGTTAAATCGGCTGAATAATATGACTAATCCGATATTGCAAACAATCTTATCATAACAGGTGTGTATCAAAGGGGAAGGGGAATTAATAAAAATCTTACATAATATATAAATGAAGCTTTGCATTCTACAAAACAAAAAATGGGGGAGATTGGGTAAAGTAGAGCAAACTTTAATCTAACTTCAATAAATACCAACTGATAGTCTTTTAAATCCTGCACGCAGAGAAAAACATGTTTACGACATTGTCACTACAGCAATATTATATTCTCATTGTCAATTTTCATCAATTTTAATAATTCTGTGTTTCTTCAAAAATCTTATGATTTGAATAATTTTACCAGAAACAAGACTTTATTGATATGAAAAATACCATTATTTCTACAACCATTAAATATTACCAATTTTTTCCTTGTTCTTAAATCATATTCTGTTTTTAAACCATGTTAATATTATTGTTCCCATAACAATAGAATATTACAAATAATTATAATACGTATGCTTTATACTAGTATGATAAAAATTATATAACTTTTTTGTTTTTACATATATTTGGTTTTTAATGTTTGTTTTCCAACTTAATTATAATTCTAATTTAGTTTATACATGAATAAATATAAGTAGATAAGGTTTTGTTATATTTGGTGTGATATAATTAGAATAAGATGTAAACTAACTACTATTAGTTAATAAAAAATATCATGCATTACCCTATTCAAGATATGTAAATAAAATAAATAAAATTAATTAATGAAAAATAATGATTGATCACAATAAGGTTAGCCCTACAGTACATGAAAAAAGAAAACTGACGTTAGTCAATACCTAGGTTACTCTGTTATCTTTGTGTGATTTTCGTTGATTTTGTAGAACAAATTTTTAATTTGATGTAGTTATTTATTACAGTTATAAAATTAAAGGTCATAAAATTAAAAGCAAGCTAGTAACTCGACTATATCGTTATTACAATCCTAAAAAATTTTGTCAGTGATGGCACTGACTTCATCCACAATTGATCATCTGCGTATAAGATCATCTCCGAAAATTGCATGAGCCCGACTATAACTTTTTACATGACATAGCAAAAAAAAAAAAAAAAATTAAAAAGAATTTATAAACACAGCCATTATTGCAGAATGTAAAAATAGCTGATATGCGCTCTATAATTGTCATAATCATAAAGAATGGCGCAAAATAGTGATGATGGGAAAAATTTGCAAGTTGTCATATATTGCCTTTTATTTCTCTTTTTGGAGCTCCTAAATAACTTAAAAAGTTCATAATTAGCTTACTTATTGAACTAGTTTTCCTTCAAATTCTAACGAAGCCAGATTTTATACAATGAAAATCTTGCCTACATGGACAAACTTATTTACTACTCGTAGTTTAAACAGAAAATAAGTAAATAATAATAAACAAACTAAATAAATCAATAATTTTTATAATGAATCAAAATTCAGTAAAAATAATAACTACTACAAATAAAAGTTAATTATAGTAAGATGGGGGTACCGGGATAATCTGGCTATTGATTTCAGTGGGTGTGAATTTTTAAGCCATTTTATATATAGACCAATGTAACAAACTATATTTTTATTATAAAAGAAATAAAGGCACTTGAAACAAAAAAGGTACCCGGGTAACCGGGTATGTACCACAAGATTATTATTAGAAACATATTATGAGTAATTTTGAACATGCAATAATTTTTTTTTTTGTGGTAAATATGATGAAGCTGAATCATAATATGATCAAATCAGAGCATAGTTTTATTAAACTGTGTCATAACATTATAAAATATTTAAATAAAAAATGGAAAAACTCGGATAATATGAAAAAATTATATTATTTTATGTCCGTCCATAATAATATTAATAATAATATTAATTTCATCATGTCAAGTGTGTAATTTTACCAGAATTGCCCGTTTAGCGTTTTTAAGTGTAAATATAGACTTTTTATTTTGCTTTTAGTCCCAAGATTTTGGCTTTAGCTAACAGCTTTTTTCTAGTCTCTTTTATTGTTGAAATTGCCTTAAAAAGGCAAAAATTTTCGTATTTCAGCAAAGAAAAAAATCATTTCTTATTTGCTTTTACTAATTTTGTTTTTATAGAATCGTCTATTTAAGAAGTGTGTATTAATACGAAAATAATCGATATTATTTATATTTTAAAAAAATTTTCGCCTGTGGCCCTTCATTCTTTAAATTAAATATAATTGAACTCTTTATATGCACTTACTTATTAAGTTATTTACTATAATTATTTTTTAATACACCATTAACCATAGAAACTAAAATGACATAGAAGTAAATACAGTTAAGAAAATTCTTGTAAAAGCGAAAAATAAAAAAAAAAAATACTAATCAAAAATGAATTGTAATTCTCAAATGACGACTTCCTTGAAAATATTATGACATTTTTTGTATTAAATATATTCAAAATTTGTATGGAAATTTAATAGGCGATATTTCGTTGGGTAATTTGCTTCATTTTTTTTTTTGCAATGAGAACAAAAATAATATATATATATATATATATATATATATATAATTAATAGAGAAGTGTTCATTCACATAAAAAGAAAAAAATACAAATTATTTGTTCATTAAATATATTAGTTTCTGATATTTAATGGTATTTAATTAAGTTTTCTTATAATCTAAATAAAAATTATAATGAAGTTAGATAACAAACATTAAAAACAAAATATATTTGAAAGCAAGCAAGTTATGAATTTTTCCACAAAGTTTTGAAAAGGATTTGTATTATATTTATTTGAAACATTTTATTATCATGGGAATAGTAATCATATGGTTTAAAAGCAGAATGTTGTATAATAACAAGGAAAAAGATTGCAAATATTTAATGGATGTAGAATAAAACAATTTTGTTTCTGGTAAAAATATATAAAAATATATAATTTTTCCAGTCAAATATATTAAAATTCTTTATTGAATGTAAACAGAATCTTTTGGTACATAACTTCTTGAAATATTGACCATTACTCATAAATTCCATGATACATGATATATTTTTAATATCATACAGTTCTTAAGATTCTGCTTTCTAAAACCACAATGACATATACATTAAATTTTTCTAAATACCAAAAAATCCGCGATTTAATTCACATTTTTACATACATAGTGGAAATATTTCAGTATGTAAATTCAATCATTCATATCTTTTGAATTTAAAGTCCGATTTCACTGATTTAAAAGTAATTAGAAAGCCGACTAAGTCATCTTTTAACAACGAAGTTAGAATAATAAATAATTAAAAAAAACATACATTCTGCAAATGCATTTTTCCAATTTTTCTCCTCCTTCGATTTTTTCATTTTCTTAAATAAACTTGAAACTTAATATATTGTCTAAACAATGCAGTTTAATGACTTCGACAATGAGGAAGAACTTTCTAGCTTTCAGCGACATTGTGGAAGTCCAATATTTTGGCATTTTTCCATTTTAGATCTGGGTGTCATCTATGTGGCTCATGAGACTGTACCAATATCTACCAATTTTCGATTTTTAACTATAAATCCTCCTAGAAGCGTCCATTAGGTTGTATAAATGTATTGCGTTTTTACAGTTTCTAGAAAAAATTGGCTATTAAATACTTCGTTTTATAACAAAATATTAAAAGACTCGAAATTTAGGCATAATTATCCATCAAATAAGACATAGAAGGAAAAAACCAATTAAAAAATGTTTCAGTTGTTAAAAATTACCCAGACCATTATGGAGCGTATAAACAAGTTTTAAATTTTTTGGGAACTGCTTAAATGAATTACTATTTTTAACTACAATTTGAACCATAATTACTGAAAAATATGTTTTCGTTTCTGCATGATAATTCAAACCCTTTCCTAGACTTGGTTAAAAAATATTGATTTTTTAAGACTGTTTCAAAACTCCAATTTCACACTTTTAAAAATAAAAATAAATTTTAGGAGCCTTAGAATAATAATATACAAATTTATGGACAACACTATTGGAAATAAAACTAACAAGAATTAGGTCAATACCTTGTGCGACTAAGCCATACCTGCGATTGGAATTTTGCCGATTTCGAAAAAAGGCATTTTTTGCAGTTTTTAGTTATAGTCAATTTTTTTACTGATATTCAGAATAAACAAAATTATTGAAATGAACACAATGGTTAGTTATTTTTCTGTTTCAGACAATTTTAAGAATTTTGGCATCGATGTGTTACCGAAGACTTTTTCATATTTTGAACAGAATATTTTTGCATATTTTGAGTGCAATGACTTCTGTGAGAAATTCTGATGTTCTACCATGACTTTATTTATCAGAATGAGGTAATTATCCTTGTATTTTTCCATGATCTTAATTAATAAAATTTATTTCACAAATATTTAAGCAAAGGTGAGTTTAAAAAAAATTCCTTTTCCCACTTGAGAGTTAGATTTGCCTTTTTCTACTACTCGTAGCAACAAAAGCCGTTTAGTTGTAGTTCCACAATATTTTATCGAAATCAAAACTTTAAAATATTCCAAATTTTGACTTTTGATATTCGAGTTTTAAATATAATGCTTGTCCAATTATTTTAAAAAACTTCCGAATTAATTTTTGAGACACGTTTTATCTTATTCTGTAATAACTCTGTATAGCCTGAATATCAGTATTAAAAAAAATGCATACAAAATATTGACCTAGTTCTTTTTTAATTTTATTTCCTGTAGTGTCTATAAATCCGCGAAGTTTTGTTTTAACTTTTTTAAATTTATTTAACAAAATTTTTAAAAGTTTAAAATTGGAGTTTTGAAACAGTCTTAAAAAATATCAACACTTTTTAACCAAGCATAGAAAGGAGTCTTAATAACTCTGGAACCACAAAAATATATTTTTCAATAATTGTGGTAAATTAAAAATTTCATTGTAATTTCATTGTAATAACCTAAACATTTTTTAACATATATTTTTTTTCTTGTACGTCCTGTTTGATAGATAATTATGTGCAGAATACAACTTTTTATTACATTTCGTTACAAATTCTTCTAAAACCTGTAAAGAACCATATCTTCGCCATAAAAACTCACCATACAAAATTCAGATCCGATGAGGCACGGATTACGATATCCGATTTCAGTAATATTCAGTAATATGTTAAAAAAGTTGATCTGATAGAAAAAATATAAAGGTAAGATGATTATTGAGATTAAGGTTTTTTTTTAACATGAATACTGCCTAAAGGGTGATAAAAATTACGTACTATCTAACTTTTTTTGCAAAATCCTGGCCATGAATTTTATATCAAGAGAAATATATTAGACCAACAATAACATCATGTAGAAAAAAATGAAATTGTCGAATAAACTTTTAATCTGGTAAGACATTTATAAATATGAAGAAAAAGCACTTCAATCATAACAGTTTTAACAGAGAAAAGATTACTTCCTATCATTAGAAAATACAACGAATCCTATTTTTTTGGCCTGATCTCTGTTATTATTGTTAACACAGAAAAGTAACTAACTGGTATCAATCAAGTGGTGCTGTTATGTACCAGTAAGCTGTCCAGAACTCTGTCCATTTTAAATGTATTGGGCAATAGTCAGAAAAATATTTAAAGAATACTTAAAGTTGACTCAAAAGAAGTGGACAAATTCAACCAAAAAGACAATACGTTTTTTAGAGAGGGTATTTCAGAAAATATTAAATATTTTATTAAAAACAAAACAAATTGTTCTTTTAAATTTAAAAATTTCAAAAATGTTGACTTATTATCTTCATTTTTATAAACTGAATTCTATGCACTAAATTTTTCATACGCAATCCTTACTTATTCTAAAAGAATATGCTTAGGAATTATAGAAGTCCTAAAAACTTCTCTATTTATCTGATTCAGAAATTGTCTTATATATAGTATAAGTATAAATATTAACAAATCTTTTAATCTCATATATATAGATAAATTTATAAATCAATCCTTAAAAATGTCAAAATTTATTAAAATTAAACCCAACAGCTGTTGCACGTATTAAAAATTTTATATTTTCTTTGATATTATTAAAAATTAATACTAGACAATATGTATTGCATACTAAAATATATACCTTGTAGGATTCTCTACATACTTATAAGTATTTTATAAAAAAAGGTTTCCAGAATAAATACATATAATTAAAATATAACATTTACGAAAGCTTAGGAAAATACAAAATAAATGTTTTTTTTCGGCGAAGCATTATTGAAATACTTTCAATAACTTTTAAAAAATCCTTAAATAATTAACATAACTAAATATTTAACACTAGGAAGCATATGTTGTTGCTTATAACAAAAAACATATTATCAACCCTTTACGGATATCTTAAAGACTTAGAAAGACAAAATAAAACAAACATATTTCCTTTAAAAGTGACTATAAGATATGTTGTCCATTTCATAATAAGTCGGTTAAAGTATAATACATGATAATCTACTTTTCTTTTCAATTTCCAATAGTTCTTTATTATTTTCTTTTTTACAAATAGTTTCCTTTAATCATATTTCTTATATACTTTTTTCAAGCAAGATATTATTTTAACCTTTTTTTGCATCAGCTTCTCTCTATAGTTTGTGTTATAAAGTTCTCTATTAGCTTTGAAAAATATTTTTTAAAATAACTTTAATTTGTGGAAAAGAAAAATTATAAAAGAATTGAGTATTTTAGTGTTTTTTTTACGCTTTATTAAATACTATACAAACCTACATATTAAGACACATACATTGAAGAATAAAGTTTAACTCATCAAATCAAAGAGGTCATGGTTGGTTAGATTTGAAGAAAAAATGAAGTGCATAAAGCGCATAGATATTGTAAAAAATATGATTTTTATAATGCAATTTCTCTTTCTCTTTGAAAATATGAAATGTATTATTAAATAAGTGGTATGAGAAATATAAGTCAAGGAAATCTATAAAGAACTAATTATGTTAATAAATCTTATTATAGTGTAAAAATTATTATAAAAGATGTTGTGAAAAGAGAACTTAATACAAAATTAATTTAAATTATCAAAAATATCTTTAATTATAAATTATGTCTGATTATAATGTTTGAAAAAGTATGAGAAGATTTTATAGATTATCAAAAAATTATTATTTTTTCGGCTTAAACTTTTATAACTTTCTTTAAAATAATTTCTTTTGAAATTTTTAGAGCTCTAGAAATTGTTGGGTTCAATTAGCTACTAATTGAGCCATTATAATATCAAGTTATCAAGTTTTATTATTTTGTTAAAAAAGAGAACAAAATATTGCTAGCAATATATTTCAATATGTAAATATTTATTGTAATATAACAACAAATATTACCCATACCTAAGACTACTTACAAGGAAAATAAATTTTTATCTTCTTAATAAAAAAAAAAAAAACAAAAATAAAAACATCATAACCAAATTGTAGCTTTACTTCGGAATTTAAATCTTTAAAAAATTAAATTTTCTTTTAATACAATTTGATGGCATTTTCCTTTTTTAATTTTTTTTTTAAATTAAACAACTTGAGGAGGCAGCTTACATTTAAATCTTGTTAAAATAAACAACAGGCCTGCCAAAAGAAAAACAATTCACTAACTTAAAAAAGACAAACTAAAACAACAACAGAAACAATCACAACAAATATGTAAAATAGCACCAAAAAAAAAAATAATAATAATAATAAAAAATAAAAATAAAACATAAAAACCCATAGCAAATACGAAACAAAAACTATGTTATACCCTTACTATAGCAGCTGGCAAGACAAGTCCATGGCTCCATTGGGTAGTAAGAAAAACAGGGGAGCAAAAAACAAATAAATGAATTGAAAAAGATAAAGTCTGATGCTCCTACGAATTCCATATAGCGGTGAGTGCAACAATTACAACAATGATACGAAATATAATAATCAATGTTAGCGTTAAAATAGGAACAAATCCAGCGTTTGAAAAACTCCAATTGCTAAAAAGTTTTTGGATTGGCTAAAACTACAGCTACTGAAAATTCTCAGTAGTGGAAGTAAAAGCATTTTCTATAACTAGCACTTTCTGTATCTACTCCTACTGCAAAAAAAATAAAGCCTGAAATGGAGCAAAAGCTAAAAAACATGTAGTTCAAATGTAGAATTAGTTTTAAAAATAAAATATTTTTAATTCAATTTTTATAACTACTTTCCTCACAACTATTTTTTTATTACCTTCACTGTATAGTTAATACTAACAGAAGAGGTAGCAATAAACTGGCAGAGGAGGTAGCTAATAGGTAACAGAACAACTAGTTTTTGAAGCAACAATAAACATAGAACAAGAAAAAAGATACAAACAAAAGTACGTTGTTATTGTAATAAGACAAATTTATTTGTTGTTTTCCATAAAATTTGCCGAGACGAATTTTTCGTTCATTTTATAAAAACAGGAGGTTAAAACCATTCACTTCATGATACAGAAAGTAAGGTAACGATCGAAATCTCTTATGTCAACTTTAATTTTGATATTTTACAAAAAACAAAAATATATTTGACATTTCACGTAATAAAAAAAAAGTAATAAGATGCAATAATACAAAAGTAAATAAAGATTGTATAAACAACAATTTGACACTATAGATTTTAGGACACAAGCCAAAAAATTGCTGCGCAAAAGAAAAAACATTTCCAGCTGTTTAAATGTCGTTACCTGATTAATCTACTTTGCATTCATTTTTACTTGTGTTGTGTTACTTGTTTCTATAAGGTTACCTTTTTTATATAAAATGTGTGAAAATATTGCCATATCATTTTATCATGTTATATATTAATTAGATTATTACATTGTTTAAGCTTTATTTGATTACAGTTTGAAGGAATTAAATTCGATATGTTAAATTCTTTACTAATAAAATTTGAGTTTCAAATTAGGAAATAAATCTTTAGCCAGATTTATCATAAAGATATTTATTGTTACCATATAGCCTTATATGGTATCTTAGTTATATTTTTTTCTTACTGTATTTAAATGTTTTATAAATCAGAAATTTTATAAATTAAAAAACAAAAAAATTCTTTTTGATTTTGCATTAAACTTTAGCTGTATATTTTTATTTTTTCAGTCATATTTAAAGTTGTACTTTTACATATTTACAAAATTTGTATAAAATAAACAAAATGCCAAAAAAAAAAGGTTTTCTCAATATGATGAAAATATCACAGGAAAAATACAACCTAGTTCCTCTTAAATATAGGCATTTGCACCACTTCCAAAGTAGAATTACGCGCATAGTTTACCCGTTTTTTTTGAAGTTATTAATAACTAAACACCACTTTTTGAACTCTACATTTTGCAAGTAAAGAACAGGAACTCGGATAATTTTATTTCTTATTTTTACACTATAGTTTTGTTGTACAAGATGTTGGCAACGCAGATGGCAACTTCAATACATTTGTAAAATGGAAGGCAATGTCCAAATGCTTACACAAATACGGAGAAGAAATATAAGCAATATATTCAACTTTACATTTGTAAGTGTTTTGTAATCATGAAAATATTTTAATTGAAAATACTTAATAAATAAAACTTCGTACGTAAATTTCGAAAGAACAAAAAGTATTCTTCATTTAAAAATTATGCTATTGGAAAAATCAGAATTAAAAAAAAATGTAGTCTTTCTACAACATGTAGTGATACATTGAAGCATGTAAAAATCCATTTAAAAAAAACCCTTTGTAAATAATGAGACCTATAAAACAAAAAAAAAAAAAAATAAATAAAAATTAAAATAAAAGATATACTTCAAAATAAATTTTATGAAAGTTTTATTTAAAATTTTAAACGTATATGATATTGATAAATATTAATTAAATTTGAAATAAAAGAAGTTAATATGTAAAAATAGTAAACTAATAAAGAACTATAGTTAGTAAATCAATATTACGTATCATTACTTTGAATTTTATATTTTGCATTTGTATTTTTAAGTTACTTCATTTTATATTAAACTACTTGAACTGCTTTACTGCTACCTCTGCTGCTTCTTCTATTGCTCCATCTGCTTTCTATTGCTACTCTATTTATTATCTTTAAAACTAAGCAGAGAATGTAGAAGTTTTCTTTTATTAATATATGTATGAAAAACTATTAGAAATAGTAATAAAATTATAAAAACTACACTACTTTAAAAATTGTAGTTTTTACTACAACTAAAAATACTGCTACAAAAAGTGAATTTAGCAGTAGTTTTGAACGGGAATGTTTTTTTGGTTCAGATATTGATGAAATTACCAAACATGTATCTATAGGATCTAAGAGAATTTACCTGCTTCCTCTAGGTCGGGCAGAATGGGACGCTACCATATGGTCACCCCAGGCACTACATAGAATTTTTTTTAAGAAGAAAACGAGTAAATTTCTCAATTAAAAAAAAATGGTTTCAATTAAAAAAAAGGTTGTCATTCTAGTATGGTATTAAAAAAACATACATACTTTACATATCCAATATCCAGTATTAAGTATATCCATTTGAGCTGTTGAAGATGATCTTCATCATGATCATCAAAACTTATTGTATTGCGAATCCGCTTTTGGACATTGTAAGACATCCACTTATTGTCGTTTACATAGTAGTAAATGGATGCTGGATTAGTAAAATCTAATTACCTCCCTTTCTACTTACGCTGAAGTTGAACAAAATTTTCAACACTACATTTAAATATGCAAAAATTCTTCTTTACAATTTTTCTCTTCAATATTCAATATTACAAACAGTCATATATTGATTTAAAAGAATTTTTCAAGCACTAAGCGAGGAATATTATTATATCACAGAATATTTCGTTACCAGCAACGCCTTCGCCTCTAATATCAGTATAATCTGTAGGCCATTTGATAAAAATCCTTCAGACATATCATCATTTCCACACTTAAGTTCTTCAAAGCTTCATTGAAGGACAATTTTTCGGGAAAATACGTTTTACACCAAAAAAATTTCATTTCTTGAAACAAAAATTCAAAATGATTTATACTATAATGATAAAATACTACTTTGTTATATAAAAACCATAAAATATTTTTCTTAAAGGCTACGCAGTGTCAAAAAATATATGAATTACTTTTTCATGTCATTAATTTTTTACATTTTTAACAATAATTTTTTAGGGATTTAGAAAGGCACCGTTAATATTGTTAATATTTTCTATGCTATATAGCTTTTATGGGTGCGTTAGATCAATTTGGGTTAAGCAAATAAACGACTACAAGTTTAAAACATTTTGTAAACTGCAATTGTAGTTATTCTTTACTGCTACTTGGATTCTAGTTTTTCAAACGCTGAACAAAACAAAAAAAGTACACAAGTACATAGTTAAAAAAAATAATAAATAAGAAAGTATAACAAAAGTAAGAACAAGCAGAATCCGACTTGGGAATTACAAAAGAAAATGATAATAATGATAATGATGCTGATGATGATAAAGTTGGCGACAAGAAAAATAAACGTGTTGTATACTAAGTATCTATAAAACGTATACACGAACATTTAAAAAAGCAGTGGAAGGTAAAAGTAAAGCGCTGTACTTTTAACTAAGTAGATCTTCAAGATAAAGTCGGTCAAGCCAGACAGTATAATACCCTTCATCATTGTGTATGTGAATCAAAATTCGGGGAGATGTCTTATGTGGGACCTGTGGCCAATAGAGGACCGATACTAAGTGTAATATATATTTCTATAAAACATACATATATTATGTTGATACTATGATTTCTATGGGTTTTGTGCACTTTAAGGTGATTCTCTGATGCGGATCATATAGCTATGATCAATTACGGACCAATCCTCACACAATTTGGTGCCGTAATTTCCATTCATATAATATATATTTGTGTCAAATACTATTTTGATACTAACATTTTTATGGGATTTATGCACGTTAAAGTGATTTTCGGAAAAGGAATTTAAATGGGAGATATGGTCATATGTGGAGCGACTTTTATAAAATTTAGCACATTAATTAACATCTTCATTTGCGCCAACTATCATGAAAATATTGCTGCAGTTAAGGCATTTATGAGCGTATATTCCGGGAGAACTTTTGTATGGAGGCTAGGTGAAATAATAGATAGTTAGAAGATCAATAAAATTCGTCCTTGGATCAAAATAATTATTTGCATAAAATTTTATCATGATATCTTTGATATTGTTATCTGTACTTTATTCACAAGGTTTACGTGGACATCCAGTCGGACGGACATCGTTTAATTGACTCAGAAAGTGATCCTGTGTCGAAAGGTATTATTTAACCCAAATAAAGCTATATAACATAGAAGTTATTGAAAATTTTGAAAAAATCTGAATTAAATTTCATCATATGGAAACTTGTTAGTAATATTAACATGATGGAAGGTCAGTTATATTATATGTTTGGAAGTAAGTGATCCTTTTGAAACACTTGAAAAAATTATTCTTAAAAATGTAAAAAATTAACGACATGAAAAATTACTTTATACTGTGTAGTTTTAAGAAAAATGTTTTATGATTTTTATATAATAAATTAGTACTGTATCATATTGGTATAAATCAATAAAATATATAACAAGTTTTTATCCTCTTTTTTTATGAATTATATATATCTTCGTTATCATATGGGTGCGCCCGGCACAACATAGACATTTTTTTAAGAATATTGTGAAGAATTGACCATCAACGGAGCTTTGAAGAACTTGAAAGTTAGAATGATTAATATGTCTGAAGGAGTTTTATAGAATGGCATAAAGATTACAGTGATATTAGTGACAAAGGCGATACTGATAACGTTTCTAATAGTAGTATTTCTCTTTTAGTCCTTGACATATTCCCTTAAACCAAAATGTGATTGTTCATCATATTGAATATAGAAGAGACAAATTGTAAAGCAAAATATTGATGTTCTAAATGACATTTTGTTGAAATTTTTGGTCAGCTTCAGTTGAAATGGGAAAAAATTCTTGGTTAGAAGTCCAAAGTCCAATCTCTAAATTATAATGAGTTGATATCTTCCACTATCCAAAAACGTATTCGTAACACAATACATTTTGATGATCACGATGAAGATCATCTTTTAGTACCAACAGCAAATAAGACGTTATGTCATTGACTTCTCCAACACAAGTGGGGTACACTTAATGATATATATTTGGTATGTAAAATATGATTTTCAATACCATACTAAAACTGAATATTTTTTGAAAAATTTTCTAATTTTCTTCTTACACAAAAAAAAGATAATAATAATAACAAATTCTATGTAGTTCTTGGCCTGACTACGATAACGGCCCATTCTGCCTGTCCTAGAGTCCGAAACAAATGTTTATATAATAGGTAAACTTTCTTGAGTACCGTAGATCTACATTTGTTATATTGATCAATATCTAAAAAGTACAATACAATTATCAGCAAAAACGCTTAATACTCCAACAAACTTTTCTTATACACTTCACCGCAATATGTTAATAAAATTTGTATTCTATAAAAATTTATAACTAATGTTACAACATGAGGAGCAGCAGAACAAAAGTACTTTTCTTAATTTTTTTTTTTCAGAATTTTTTTTCATTTTTTTTTTTTTTTTATTTTGTATTCATTGGGTCGAATTCTAAAATAAATAAATAAAAAATAAAAATTGTAGTAGGATATAGTTTAAATCTTTTTCTATAAAAAATCGACTTTTACAGAGCAGAACGTACTCTTTTCATTATATTATTATTATTATTTTTGTTATTTCAATTTTTTAAAATACAAATAATTTATACACTTTTCAAAAAAAAAAAAAAATCTTTTCACAAAACGTACTTTTTCACATTTAAAATTTTACAATCTCATACATCCTAAAAATTTGTATTGGTTAAAATAGAAAAAAAATATTCTCAATTTCCCAGCAAAACCAAATAAGTAAAAAAAAGTTCATTTTGTTCTGCGGCTCCTCACACATTAGTTGAAATCGGACCCAATAGTTAGCATATTGCATTAATAATAGGCATGGTCGCTTATAGGTGTTTTGAAGCCTTTTTATTTGCTTTTAGTCTAGAATTTTGTGGTTTAGATTTTTCCAAACTTTACTGATTTTTAAAATTGCCTCTAAAGTAAGACACTTTGAATTTTTAGAAATAATTATTTTATGGCTACGAGAATTTAATGCAAATATTGAAATTGACTAAAATTAATTTTTAGATAAAATGCATTGAAGTTTAGTTTTTTTAATACATCGGTATATTTCCAAATAAACACTATTACTATTTTTTAAAAGTAGTATTCGGAATATTTCTTCAAAATTTTGTATATATTCACTTTGTGTACGAAGTAATATTATTATTAAAGTTTAAATTTTTTACGTCACCGTCTTCTATTTTTATAAAATTCAGATTAGTATTTTACCTGAAAATGCGTTTTTTAATTTCAGGGTGTATGGGAGGTAGAGATGTTTTTGATCCGATTAAAATACTCATAAATAATCTATATTTAATTGCAATTAAAAATTTTGTTAAACTCTGATCAGTATTTTAGCTAAAAAAAAAAGTATTTAGTAAGAATCTAGCTTATTGGCCATGATCGATCCACTCTATCTCACAATTATACTTTTTAAATGAGATAAAAAACATATATATTTATAAATAAATTGCATATTAATTAAAATAAAAATTTAAGAAAACTAAAAAAAAATAAAAAAAAATAAAAATATGTATAAAAACAATGTAGAGTGTAAAACTTGTACAGCTAAAAAATTAAATAATTAAATAAACAAATAGAGAGCTTAAAATATCGACTTAAATTGGTTTTAAGAAGATATTGATAACATAATTTGGTAACACAATTTCTACAATGAATAACAATAATAATAGGATATAAATCGAGTAAACATATTATTTATCATTACAAAACGATATAATGATGTTATTAGTCTTTCGGAGGAAACAACTTTTCAGAGTCCCAGAAGCATTGCACTTTTCATTAAAATTTTTTTAGGTTGTAATTTTCCTAAACACATTCCTCTACATTTTATAGCTTTTTAAAATGTGTGTGTGTTTTTTTTTTTTTTTTTTTTTTTTTTTGTTATAATAGGGAAAAATGGAGTATTATGGGATATGGGGTAAGGAAGAACATTTTACTTTTTTTACACAATTTTATTTTTCTGCAAAAGAGTCTACTGGTATACATTATAATTGTAGGCACTAAATTTCTGAATTATATTTCATCCATGAAATCTCTGATATTATTGCTTTTCAGGAACAGGCAAATAAAATATATTAAAAAAGTTTTATTAAGTGTTGTTGTTTCTGAGGAGGATATCCAATCGGTGAATACTAAATTCTCTATTTTACACACATTTTAATTGCAAATAGGTTTTGTCCCAAAAACATAACGCTCTAGTTAACATAAAATTGTAGAATTGGGGTAATGTAGTAAAAATGTATTGGGTAAAGTGGGATGTACAATTTTGCAAATTTTATACCCATTTTTTTTTTGCAAGTTTGCTGAAGAGTCGCAATGATATAGTAAGGTTGTTCAATTAAATGTAAAACTAGATTCATAACATGAAAAAACAATCCATAAAATCGAACACAGTATGACAAAATGAAATCATAATAATTGTTACTTACAATCATTTATATTTTTCATTTCATTTTCATTCAATTCAATATGATGAACAAGTTTTGTGTCCAGCAAAAGATATTCCATACCAACCACATAACATGTTTTTCAAGGAATTTGTTTAAAATAAGTTCAAGTATCAAATCTCTATCCAATATTAAATAATTCGCTACATTTTATAATAATATAAAACTTAGTTTGTAAAAAATTAATATTAATATTTAGTAATATTTAAATATATATAAATTTTTTCTCATCGCAATTAGCAATTAAAATACATGAATGTTGTTATAGATACATATTAATGAACCTACAAAATATAAATACGGCTATATAGATAACAAAGTGAAAAATGTAAAAAATTACACAGCTTTATATAAACTGTACAACATACATAGGACGACAAGAAGCTTCAATACAAGTTGTAAAATTTTTATGTCAAAATCAAGTTCACTACTACTTTAATGTGGTTTGATCGCTAAAGCAAAAGTAAGTACACAAATTGGTTTACAAATATATAAGTAAGTTAAATAGTACGTTCCTTCAACTTAAAGCTACGCAATTTCCTACATCTTCAATCTTATAAAAGAACTTTTTTATTTTTTGGATGCCTTAAAAGTAAAATCATATACATACATAATTTTACTTATTTGTTAGTGTGCGTATTAGTGTATTGGTGTGTGCATAAAATGTTTAACCTTGACAAAGTTATCATTATCATATGGTTGAATAAGCTTAAATCTTTCAAGGCTTTTTACAAAATACTGTAAAAATGCTTGGTAAGGCAAAAGAGGAAAAAGAAGCACAAAAAATCGAATTAAATACTTATTTATATTTAGAGCAGAAAAATTTGCTTTCTTTACATGGAATCAACCTTTTTTTTAATTTATCACAAACTGAAATTATATTATATTATTTTTCTTTCTTATTGTTGTAGTTTTTGGAAAGTGTCATCCATAATAACCCGTATCATAAATTTCAATTAAAATTTGAGTACCACGAACAATTATCGAATTTTAATTGACACGAGTGCTGTTATACACATCAGAATATGTCGATATTTACACAAATAATGGTAAATATATATGTGGGTTAAATTGCTGGCCGAAAAATTTTATTATTTCGTTGTTATTTCTATAGTTAAATTGAAAAAATAAAATAAAGAGCATGTGTCATTTGGGTCTAAAAAAATTAAAATTAAAAAAAATAATAATAACAAAAAATAAATAAACGGCACTTTATATTTATTAAACGTAAAAATATTTGGTCATAAAAATTTATAATTTTTGCTTAGCAAAAATATTAGACAGGGTTACTAATTTAAGTTTAAGTTTTAAATTTAATTTGCGACAAATAACGCTATATTACCCAAATGAGATTGAATTTCACATTAAAACACAAAATTTTACGTTAATTGGTACAATTGCTAGATCATATGTATACATTTTCCTCTGACCAGAATCTAATTATGGACTGCCTGAGTTAGGACGAAAATATCGTATCTTTATAAGAATTTTTGCAGAATTCTTTAAAGGAGAATTTAAGATCTGCCAAAATAGTATAATATTACTATAGCCAAATTTATGTATAGAGGGTTTCTTGTGGTTTTAGTAAGTTAACGTAGTTCTATTCCTAGATATTAATAGCATAAATGAGTATAGATATTCAGCTGTATTCAAAAACAAAAAAAATTAAACCCAGCTTTACAAACCATTGCTAAGCTAAATTCCTTAAAGTTGTATTCAAGAACTATAATTCGCTTAATATGTGTATATACCTTTAATAAATCATTGTAAACTTTAAATAAATATTTTAAGTAGATTCGACCCTACTTTAAAGTGCCCTATTCTCATAACCGTAAACGTTATCTGCAAACTTTCTCTTGTACTAAATACTTAGGTATGTTGGATTCAATTAAAGTCCTTTTGATCTCCACTATATAACCGTTGCGTTCATTATACCTTTCACTGTAATTGTAAATGGTATATATTTATAAGTTTGCGATTCCACTTGCAATTTCCACAATTTTCGTCTGAGAGCAAAATATTTTATATTTTTTGTATGATTATTAGAAATGAAGTCAGAATAAAGATAACGTCCCACGGTTGAAATAGCGTTTATGAAGTTCACTAATAACTGATATATAAAATTAAATGGCGGAAATATGTCCAGAAAACGGTTTTTAAACCGTTTTCGATTTTTCGAAGCCTCTATATAAGCAATAAACTAAATCACGAGTGGTTCATTTCGACGTTTTGAAACATCTATATAAGTTTGGGAATTCGTTCTTTCGCAGAAAATTCGGAAATTTTCGGAAAAATTAACAAGTCGATCCAGTATTAACCGAGATATAGGCCAAAACGTCTCATTATATTTTTTGTAGCTCCTATGTAAGCTATAGACTTTTTTCTTGCATAGAGCTTGCAAAAATATTTGGTATTACGAATTTTAAAAACAATTAAATCGATCCATAAATTTTGTATTTATAAAGAGCAAGAAAAATTGTATGCGGGAAAACAACAAGGGAAAGTCACCCTCAACTAATGAGTCTTCGCTGCACATGCGAAGACCGACCTCGAATATATTTACTACTCATTCTCTCCCTCTCTCTCTTTCTCTGAGAGAATAAGTAGTGAAGTATAGTTAACGATTGTTTGTCGGATAACTACGAATAAGTTGTAACAGAAAAATATGTTCCGAAAAAAGTGAACACATATAAACATAATAAACATAGAAAAATTACTACAAGTTTATTGTTGACTTTACATGGTACCTCGAGTATTTTCTTATTAAAGGGCAAAATTGAAAAAACATAATTATGTTGATAAAATTATCAATCTAAGAATTTTACGGAACTAAAATATGTTAATCATTGATTTTAAATAAATTTATAACTGTATCGTTTTTGTTTTTTTTTTAGAATAAATATGTTATTTAATGATTTTTACTGTAAAAAATAATAAATTTTTATTTTCGTATAAGCAATAAAGGCAAAACGGTCGGATGACAAAAATTTTAGCCAAATGTAGTTTTTTTTAAATTTAAGAAAGCAGAAGAACCAGTTGTAGAACTAGAGAGTTTCATCCGACCTTTTTGCCTTTATTGCTTATAATTTATTATTTTTAAATTATTAAGTAACTTATTTATTGTAAAAAAATAATAATAACTAAACAGTGCAAATAAACCATATATATATATATATATATATATATATATATATATATATGTATATATATGGTCAGTGAATATTTATAAAAAAAATAAATAAATAATGAAAAATATGTAATAGACTCAATAAAAATAATTTTATATTGATCTGTTTTATTTTAACATATTAATCTGTTTTATTTTATTTATTTTATTTCGTCTTTTTCGTTGTTCTTAAACCATATTCTGTTTCCAAACCACGGTAATATTATTGTTTCCATGACAATAAAATATTTCGAATAAATACATATAATACTTATCCTTTTCATAAACTTAGCGGAAAAATTCATAACTTGTTTGTTTTTAAATATACGTATTTGGTTTTTAATGTTTGTTTTCCGACTTCACTGTAATTCTCATTTAGTTTATTTAAATTATATGAATAAATATAAATAGACAAGGTGTTGTTATACTCTATGTGCTACTCTGTGTGATAGAAATATAAGATATTGATTAACTGCCATTAAAGTGTTTAGTTAAAGAAACATATCTTGCATTTATTGGTGATACAAATGAGTATAACTAATAAACAAATAATATGTAAATATTTTTTTTTTTTTTTTTTGGCTAATGAACACTTTTCAATAAAAAATTTATAAAAATAATTTTTTATTAATAAGTTTCATTTTAATATATGATAAGGTGGAATAATATGATGAAATGAAATAATAATATGATAAGATTGGATACCTATATGATAACATGGGATTATAATATGATAAAATGGAATAATAATATGGCAATATGGTATAATAATATTTATAATAAAATAGAAAAATAATATTATAACATCAAATCATAATTTGATTGCATGGGATAATGATGTAGTAAGATTTTGTAAAACTAGAATCATAACATGAAAAAACAAACCATAAAATCGAACACAATATGACAAAATGGAATCATAATAATTACTACGTATAATCATTTCTATTTTTCGCTGTGATTATTTGTTCCAATCATAATATGTTGTTCTTATGTTATGGTCACTAAACTGTAACTTGCGTGTAAGTATCAAAAATTCGTTAGTTAACAAATTTTATTGCTAAATACCATTCAGTAGTAAAATTCTACTGATTTTTGTTGTTAAATACATCGGTAGTTTACGATAAATTTCGGTAAGCTAACTACAAAAGAAGTTCTTATAAAACTATAACGATAATTGTAGTGTTGTTAAGTTTTTCAAAATGTCTTAAAAAAATGCCATTTTTGAATCCCGTATAACATTTTTTGAATTAGAAAAATGGAATGAATATTAAGTTCATTCGTTTACATAAAATTCTTTTGTAGTGAATTTTCGTTGTTTTTTATTTTTTACTTTTTTTTGCGAAAATTTTAATTTTTAAAATATACTAAAAACACTATTGCACAAATTGGAACATTTTATTTGTACTCAAAAAACGATCGAATGTAATTTGTAGTTTTTGAAGACATCACATAACAACTTAAAAAAAATTCATATTTTTTAGATTCTAAATTCTTGCACTTGTAATCTCGTAGCTCCCAAAATTCATTGCAGTCCATTTCAGATTTTCGAATTGCCTTAGAAAAGAGCAAAACATAGCTTATTAACTTTTAGATATCCCGCTTTAAAATCGGTAAAAAAAAAAATCAAGAAATTATTTAGAAAGGTATATCCAAAAATGTTCGTATATTTAAAGGCAAAATGTTTTATATTATATTTTATTTGTAGCATACTTTCTGGGGCAAAAATGAAAAATTATACAATCGTAATTAAGTTAATAGAAAGCAAGTCAAATAAGTTCTATTACTCAAAATTTCATTTAAGACTAATTTATGACTGTAACAGAGTTTAAGTTAATTTTAATTAATTTTATTGAATAATAAGTTATATTTTTCATCTTATATTCTTCAAATTTCTTCTATTTAACTTTTTTCCTGATAAAAAATATTTAAATTTCTTATATATAAAAATGTTCAAAGAAAACAAAATGAATAGAAAATCTTTTTATTTTCCTAAGCAAAGATATTAAGATTTTAACACTTATCTTTGAAAAGAAATTTTTAAATTTTCTGAAACAAATATTTTCTCCATCATTATCTATAGCATAAATCTCTGGTGTTTATTATCAAACAAATTTTATATTATTTAATGTAAATGTAACAATTTAATTGTTTTTAATTAAATTATAAAAAAAGAATCGCACAAAATTCTCTGACATTTTTGAAAAGCTAAAGGTTTTATGCTTTTAAAATTCTGTATAATAAAAGTGAAAAAAGTTGGAATAAACTTTTCTATACACTTTCATAAACATGTTCGTAGATTTTAACTGAAGCTGTAGCAGACGAGAGACTTAACCACAAAACATCAACAATTTAAAATCTAAACAAATTTCCCCAGGGTAGACAATTATAAAGTTTTTTTCTTTCTACTTTTTTAGTGCCATAGTTCTGTTGCTGTTGGTTGCCGTTTCCACAATAAATAAATGCTTCATTCAATTTTGTTGGAAAAAGACTTTCCAAAAACTAACCACAAAAAAAAAAAAAATATAAATATACTAGAAGTATACTTGATTTCTATTCGTATTACTATTTTTTTTTTTTTTTTTTGAAAGAGGGTTAAAATTTCTGAGTTTACTTAGATGGTGTTAACTGCTTAAACAAAAGAGTTAACGAAAAATATAGACACACACACTTACAGAAAAACGTAAATAAATACTCAACATGACACAATAGTATGACGTGCTACTACTCAACAATTGTTATAAATATTTTTACATTGATATGAGTCTTAAACGATTCCTCTTTACAAAAGGGGAGATTTGCGTTATATAAATATTATGGTACTATGGTACTTTAGTAAGCGAAAAAGAAAACAAATTTTTTAAATGATATTTTTCCCCCGATCTGTTTCTATCTGTTTTAAAGATGGAACTATCTAAGGTATTTTAAGGTGTTTCTAACGATATAAATCTATAACAATTTGTATGGCAAGGATACATTTTGATTATTTAACATTTTTCTAAAAGCTCAATATATAGCAATGAAAAAAGTACATACTAAAGTACCAAATATTTACCAAGGCCAGCTAATAAACTATTTAAATATAGAGCAACATCAACAATAACAACAGCTAACTAACCAACCATGCAAACAATACACACTCTTATACTTTGATCCCAAAGGGCATAAGAAAACCCATTTACAAGTATGAATTGTGTTGAACTAAAGAGAAGAGTGCCAGTATTATATAGAAATTTAGCAGTAATAGTGGGGTTTAAATATATACATACATATCCTACGGTTCTGAGAGCTGTCATCAAGCTATAAATTTTTTGCCATTACTATGAACTATGTGTCTTTTAAATGTATCGATGTATCTGTTTGGAATTGTTTTTTAACGCTCTGCATACAGAAGAAAACTCCTTTGACTATATGATTGAAATAATTCTATAATATTATGGTCACTTCAGAATCGTAATATTATACAATAGTAATATACATTGACCCCACACACGTTTGAGTAACTATATGGTTGTGTTTCAGTTTTTTATATGTTTGGTGCAATTACCTATATGTTTAAAAATTTTAAAATAATATGTTGATGTTAAATTATCATATTTGAACGTCATAACATATATAATTGTCACAGGCAAGTAAATAATTGCAAAACCAACTACATTGTGTTTGCCGTAATCATGTTATGGTTACTCAAATGTATGTGAGATCCATACATATTACTATTGTACGATATTACGATTGCGAAGTGACCATAATTTTATAGAATTATTTCAACCATATTTGCAAAATTGTTGACAACTTTAGTTAAAACAGTTTTTCCGTATGTGTACTGTGAGAAGTGTTGATTTTCGAGTCGGATGTGTGGAAATGACGAATGGCTCCCTGCCTCTAAGGACTATGGATCGACCTTTGTCCTAGTTAAATTAGGGACAGTAATCAAGCCAAAGTAAAAAATTCAAAGGTTATAAGCAAAGACAAATCCAAAAATATATAAATAAAACGGTAGTGACATATGAATAATCGGCTGAAATATATTTAAAATAAGCTGATTTTACCAACAGCAGAACTGCTGAGTATATAAATGTATAAATAAATTTAAGAAAGGTCTTTTTTCAAATAAATACACATTTAAATATAAATGTTCTTGTTTCTCCAATATCTTCCTTTTGCAAAAAGATGTTAAAAAATTCAACACAAAGAATGATAAACGAATATTCATGCATACTTTTATAAACATGAATAGGTTCGGATATCTTGGAATCTCTTGGCAAAGAAGTATTTGCGTGAATG
The DNA here is from genome assembly GCA_932274085.1 of Protocalliphora azurea. Classification (NCBI taxonomy): domain Eukaryota; kingdom Metazoa; phylum Arthropoda; class Insecta; order Diptera; family Calliphoridae; genus Protocalliphora; species Protocalliphora azurea. Next base: position 42,454,307 of record OW026519.1, read on the forward strand.
TTTGTGTATCTGTATACTAATGTCAGCACAAGTGTATGAGCATTAAAGGATTTTCTGCCTTGTGGTGGCGCTTGAAACTTTTGTGTGTATAGAAATATAAATATTAAATAATATTGGGTTAAAAGTTTTAAAAGGTGAAACTACTACATAAACGATTATATAATCTAATACTTTTTTGTTTAAGTTATAAGAAAAAAAAATAAAAAAATAAATTTAGACATACAAATACAATTTTGTGCAGGAGTAAATATAGGATTCAGGTGATATTTATGCATACACAGATATGCAGTTGCATGTAAATTTAAGAAAATCTGGCAACATGGAAGTTCCTAAAAGATATAATTACTTTAAGCAAAAAATAAAAAATAAATTGAATGGAGTGTGGAGTATATAGAGAAAAAAAGTCAAGTTTTTGATATTTGTTCTACAAAATTTACATTCTGAAGAATCGAATAGTAAATTATTGTTTTCTGGTTTGCTTCTCTATAATAAAGACTAAACAAACAACTCCCCTTTAGCAATAATAGCAGTGAATTTAAATATTCTATATATTAGGCTGCACCTCCTCCAACAAATGTTGCTGCTACAATCCGATTGACATAGGAAACTCAAACCAGTCAATGCTATATAGCATTGGCAGATTTACACAATGAGGAAGAATTAGGGAAATCGAACTGGTTTTATTTGACCGGTTTTAACCGATGTTTTTAATTTGCGGTCGGCTTTCTGAATGCTTTTCGAATATCGAATAAACTATTTTTTACGTAGAATACCCGGTTTTTATTGTCTTCTGAAACTTTGCCTAAAGTAATAGTAATTTATTTTTAAAATTCTTTAAGATTTTAATATATCATAAAAGCTTGTAAATTAAAAAAAAAAATATTTTCCGTAATTTTTAATAAGATATCGCTAGAATTACCAATAGATTTTGATACTAATTCCACAATAAAACAGAAAATCAAAAATGTGTGTGCCCTTATCTAGCAAACTTTTTAAATGTTAAAAGTGAAAAATGATATAAGTAAATAATGTAAGAGATCTCGTGATTAAAATAACTAGCGAATAATCAAGCTATATGCAAAACAAATCTTAAAATTAACAAAATCAATGGGCAAATAGAAATATATTTTAATAAATTCCAAAAATATTATATTATTTAAAAAATAATAAATAAATTAAATAAAATTCAAATTCATCCTCAAACCAAATTATTTATTTGTGGCAAATTTTACTTTTACTGTATTCGAAGTTGAAACCTGTATTTTATCCGAACATGGTAAAATTGATTCTGTGTAGAACGGAATACTTATAAATGGGGCCGAACATTTTTTATGTGCATTACAAATATCAGCACAAATGCATAATACCCCAACCACTATAGGTGTATGATATAAAAACTTATTTTTGACGTTAACATTTGTTTCTAACAATTGAACATCAAGTTGCAGTTACCTGATAAAAGTATATGATGGATAATCCACATTACCAGATATTTCAATGTTAACAAAAAATCATGATTTATTTGCTGTTTAGTAAATGTAATTTTTTTTTTTTTTTTTTGGTTCACCCATTTCAATTAAAGTATATTATTTTCGCTTGATGAATTGATGAATTTGTAAAACCGTTTTTTGCAAAACCACGAATTATCGATCTCCATAGACAGGATCAAAACAGTTTTCTGGGGCCAATACACAATTTCATACGGGGATATCAGAAGAGTACTATTTATGTAACCTGTAATCATCAACTGTGTAATCTTAAAATAAAGGTAAAGAAATCAATATTTTGAGTTTTGTTTCTTGAAGGAAGTGGAATTAAATTCTTAAAAATCAGCTAGTAATTTTCAACTTCTTGCGCTACGCTATCAAAAATTTATTAAGTACCACTTTCGATCTATAATCCTACTAAAAGTATTAGCAGCAATAGCATGGATAAAATATCTATAATTATACCGTTTGTGGAACGCAAAGTTATCTCATTTCAAATTCAATTTCCTTATAATGAAGGAAATTAAATAAGATGGATCAAGAAAACAGATGTAACCTGTATATTCAAAAACTAAAATTCAAAACATTATGAGTCAACCCATTTCTCATAAATTACAATGACTAGAAAATATATAAAGAGTTTATCCAGCAATATCAGTACACATTTTAATTATTTAAAGTGCTCTTTCTCTCGAATTTAGTCCGACTTAATGCTCTTTTCGATTCAAACCCTCTCTTTATAATTTTAACTTGAAAAATAAATCTACACATTAAAAATTATGATAATAAATTACAAAAACTATAAAAAGAACTGAATACCTCCAGTAAACGAAACAGACACTCTGGCTGTTACAGGTGGTATAATATAACGCAAGAAACATTAGTGCGTTAGAAGCGGTCTTCAAAATATTTCTAAAAAATAAATGTAGTACAGAATAGTTTACGTCACCTATTGAGAAGAAATTATACCCGCTAAATTAGTTCATTTCGTATTAGATTACCTTGAGATTTCTCAGTTAAAGCTGGTTGTGGTATTAATAAGGAAGAGATTAATAGTTAAAAGTATAAGTAAAGTTCACGGGAAAAGCAAAAGCAGGGAAAAAAACTGGAGTCAGTAAAGAGAAAGCAATTAAGGTCTTTGTGTAGTTTACACTTGGAAAATACAGGGGGGTAATTATATATTTTGATTCGAGAAAAATCAAATAAAAATTGAATACGTTTTAATGAAGGCTCAGTGAGATTTTTTTGTAACTTTCTAATCATAAATCTGTAACTTTTAAAACGTTGATAATAAATGAGCACGATCCTGCACCAACAATTTTGAAAATTTTTTCTTTAAGATTAAGTTATTTGTTAATATTTTATTGAATAAAATATTTTAAAAATTTATGAAATATGAGAAAATGCGGATGCTGAAATTATACTTCTTGGTATATGTAGAAATAATTTGAATAATGCTAATAGAACACTCACTTTGCTCAAAGAATGGACATAATAAGATCATTATCGAATTTTTTAATAACCCATAATAAAGAATGTTCTTTCCTATTGTGTCATACAGTCCTACACAGATTTCAAAATTTTCATGATTATGATATAATTACATCTGTCGGCATGTCCGCCATAAATATACTTTTATGTTAATATTAAATTTTATGTTAATATCTCCTGGGTATATCTAAAGATATCCGCACATTAATCACAGAGAAGAACAGAGTCGTCATATGGCTTCTTAAAAATTTTTTAAATCAACTTGTTTGGAATATCGCGAAAGAAAAAGAAGGAAATATAATTGTAAATATAATAAAAACGAGTGCTGAAGTAACACGCTATATGCTTAAAAGGGGAAAGAAGAGTGAATAATCAAAACAAAAACTTCTAACTTCGTCAGAATGAAAGGTAATAGTACACATTTTCTCTCTCTTTTCTGAAACTATTGTATATATGCTGTGATATGGGTTGTTAAAAATCGTATAACCCATAAATTATAGTTTTATTTTAAAGGGAGCAACCAAAGTCTACAACCATTTTGCTGAAAGTTTAACTTCAGTGCGAGTGTTGGAATAAGCTATGTTTTATTGCCACCACCTAAAACGGATGTGGGCATAATCCACAACTCCAACAAAATTGTAAACAAAATTATCAAATGGCATTTGAAATTTTTTCGCTAACACAGCAGCCGTTTTCACAATTCGTGGAAATGAGACTCAGGATACTAACGTAACTTTTTCGCATAAACTGCTTATTTTAATACTTACCCGGAAGCGGAATAGTCAGTGATCACTAAGATACATAAACATACTACTAAGGTACATATTTTAAATGTACAAGAATGTAAACACCAGTTGTGTTATTTTTTAAATTGATGACCGAAAAACTAATTTTCACAATATTCTTCAACTAAAATGCTGTGGTTTTATGTTAAAAAATAACACGCTGTAACAGTGAAAAATCACTCGACAAATGACAAATTGTAGGTTATAAGCCTTCTTGAGGTCCTTTTAAATAAATTAAAAAAAAATCCAATAAACCCTAAAAATTTCCAGTTATTCACAAAAAAGAAAAAAAAATTTTGCGTAAGTTCTTGTGTAAATGTATTTCTAATTCTGTTATTCATTTGTTGATTTTTTCCTTTTTAATCTTCTTTAGAAAGTCGAATAAACACGCTTTTCAACCGTATGTATTTGGTTTGTTTTGGCCAAACATTAAAAGCAAATTTTAAAACAAATTCTAGAAAAAAAACGCAGTTTTTTTGAGTTTAAGTACGATTTATTATAATTTTTTCTATAAAATCCTATGTAATTTTTTCTATAAAATCCTATGTATTTTTAAGAACATTTTTGTTGTGGACATAACCAAATTTATTACTTTTATATTGGACAAAAACTTACTAAAAGACTTACTAAAACTTTCAATATATTTTTAACTTGAAAAGTAAAGAAGAATTTTTTTCGATTACAAATATTTGTAGACTTAAAAAAATCGGAAAAATTTTTGTTTACATCAAAATTCGAAATTTCGAAAAGGAAGATAATTTAAAAATGGTGAATAATTTATTATTTAATTTGAGTGTATATAAAAGTAGGGCATTAATTTTACTCGACTTTTTCATTATTCGATTAATAAAATAACTCGAAAATGCTGTTCTTAAATTAATCGGTTAATCAAGTAAGTTTTTAAATAACTCGAGTTGAAATAAATTATATCTTAACATTTTGCTTGGTTTTTCAATGTTTATCAAATAATAGCATTCTGTGTTGTCTTATTGTTTTAATAAAAAAAAAAAACATAACCAGAAAACAGTTAACAATTAAGTAATTTTAGTAAAGTATAAAAAATCTTCAAAATATCAAAAATATGTCTACATTAATTGAGATCACTTAATTCAGAAGAAAGGTTAAATTCCCATTCTAAAATAGTCTTTCAAAAATAATATGTAATTAAAATTTTAATCTATTTTTCTATTTTATTTTTTGAAGCTATTTTTCCTCTATATTTACGTAATATTTAAATAGGCTTATGACTATCACCTAAACTTGTTAAATAAAAATCTGAAGGTACATTTATGAAAAAAACATAAGATTTACTTCAGATAAAGAAGCTCAGTAATTATTAAATAAATTTTAATTCCAAACCCCTTGTATGTCACAAATTTCAACTAAGCCATCATCATTATCTTCGTTTAACTAGGCTGACGTTCTATTGGTACATCAACACCATACAACTACTATCTACAACACTGTCATTCGTAGAACAACAATACATTTTTCCAAATCAATTTTAACTCAAATTACAAATAACAAATAATTTGAATTTTACATTATAATTTTTTAAAATAACGTTTATATATTTGATACAATTTTTGTGTTTAAAGAACGACTTCATACTTAAATTACGAGTTGTTATATATTCAGTACTTTTCACTGAATAAAATTTATTTAATACAATTTCAAATCTTGACGATATAATAAAATCTTTAGATTTTAAATATTATATACCACAACTAATTTTAGTATATATTTGCAACAGTTGTTTTTAAGCTAAGTTTGTAAAAAAATCCAAAAACAATATCATTTTACTCCAATTATTCGATTAATGGGCAAAATTTAATCGAATAAATTTTTACTCAAAATTATTGATTTTAATTTACTTATTATTATTTTATTTTAATTTGTCGATTAATCGAACAAACATTATTCGAGTGAATATCCTATAAGCTAGTAAGCACACTCAATTAAATAGCTTAAGGCAATATGGGCGGAAATTATTGGTTGGATTTGAAGTTAATATATATTATATGAGTTGAATCTTTGTGTATGTTGCTAGCAGTTTTGAAAAAATTAAAAGGAAGTATAAAGTAAAATAAATAAGGAATAAATTAGTTTAAATAATTTTATGAAACTTTTCTAAATTAAACGTTAGTTATTAAACTTAATATTTAGTTATTAAACTTAATTAAAATATTAATTAAAAAAATAGAAATAACTAAAAGAATTTAAATTAATATTCTTATTTATTTTTCGTCCTTAAAAGACTTTTTATTTACTTCTAAGTATTTTGGTTAACGTAAATTTTCATTAGAATCTCACAGCGTAAAAGAATTATATTTAATTACTTAACAGCTTCCCTGTCTCCTTACAAATCTATTACCTTTACCAGCAGTTAAGCGCAAATATTTACATTTTAAATTTCACGTTAACAAAATGTTATGCTTTTTAATACAAATGATCAAATGATTGTTCTTCTATTGGTGCCAAATTTACTTTTACGCTTGAAATAATTTGGAGACCACCGCTGAAAAAATTTTATTTAACGTATTTTTTTTTCATTTTTATTATTTTTTTTTGTGATTATTTTGTACAGCAATTATATTTTATGTTATTTTTATTTAAGTAATAAAATAAGGGACTGGATGATAAAACAAAACTCACATAAACGACAACCATGAGATAAATAAATTTATTCAAATGGTTATCGTTAATATACTTCATAAGATTTTAGTCTTTACTTTGTAATGCCACTATTTGAAACGTTTTTACGTTAACGAGTAGGTTAAAATTCAGAAAATGAGATTAAAATTATTGTGGAAAGAAAAAAAATTTATTATATAACAACTAGTTAACCATAAATAAAGGATGTTTTGTTTAGAACTGTCAACTGTTTTGATTTTGACCATATTTTTCACAACTAAAAAAAACAATAAAATTTTTAAGCAAAATTTTTTTTCTAATTAAAAGAAAGCACCACTTTTAAGCTTATTTTGTAACGTATTTTAGTATTCCATTTTCTTTGAAATTATTAACCCAACATAAACTTTATGTCGATCCCGCCATACACTTTTATCTTTCCGTTTTCTTATCATATATACTTAATGCATAACAAGGAAAACAATAATTTATTTTAAATAAATCTTAAATATATACTAAAATTCTAAAAAGAAAAATCAAAATATACCAGTTGGAAAAGAAAATTAAAAACAGTTTTTTACACTTTTGCTAAAACAGCAAAAAACATATAAGTGTAGAAGAAAATTTAAGTTTTATCTTTTTCGACATTTTAAACTATAACCATAATTCATTTTTTCATAAAAATTTTCTCTTTTTTTGTATTTTGTACGAGAATAAAACAGTTTATAAAAAAAAAAAACATTTATACTCCGCATTTTTATGCCTTAAGTTTTTCTTTTGTTTTTGCAGTACAACTAAAGAATTTAATGAGAGGAAAAGGAAACAGGAAGCAGAGATGGCAATGTTAACGAAATTAAAAATTTTGCTGATTACTTTTGGTTATTCTTTGGAAAAGTGGAGGTAAAAAGTTAAATGTTTTAAAAAATATAATATTTTAGATTAAAAAGTTTTGAAAGTGAATAGACAAACTTTGACTAAATAAACTACATATTTCTTAAAAATTTTAATATTTTTTTAAATACGCGGGGCAATAAAAAAAATTACCTTTTTTTCTGCTACAGGGGATTTCTAAGTCAGTTTGCATATACGTGATTATTGAATCCTAAGCCTGTAAACAACTTTTTTTTAATGAACATCATATAGGAAATTAATGTTGTTGCACCACAAATTGCAACATATCTCGAGAACGATTTGTCCGATTTGGTTTAATAAAAAAATCTAATTTGAATTACATGCTATACTTACATTACTCTTAAATCTGTGTAATAATTTCGGAGAAAATTGTTTGAAAAAAATAAACTTTTCAAAAAATTAAAAAAAACATTCAATAATCATGAACAACAAAAATGCACCCTTTTCTCTTTTGTAATACAACTGCATATGTTACAAATGGAACGAGCCATATTTTAGTTATAGTCGGACAAACCTGCCACCCTACACCATATTGAATGTGTATCAAAATGATTTTTTTTTTTTTGGGGGGGGGGGGGCTTATAGGTTATCTGTTACGAATCAGTGACCGATTCTTGTAGTAAGTATGAGTAATATTTCTATAAATCAAAAGCAAGCAGAATATTATGTTCATATTTATATATGAATATGCACTTTAAGGTGATTTCTGGTAGTGTTCCTTGTGTGGAAGCTATGGTCAATTACACTATTCAGTAAATTCAAACTTAGTTCGAATTTCGATTTTATGGACTCTTTAAACATCGGATATTTTGGCACACTTCTTTATGTATGAAAGCAAAAAACAATTCAATCAATTCCAATGCATTTATGGGTATTTTTTCTTTTATGGAATGCATATTATACAAGATTTTTATTTATTTTATACGCCTTTACACTTACTTTTCGTAAAAAGATTATCAGAATAATCAGTTCTTTCCTTAGTGTATAAGTATTTATCCCTATTTCTACTATTATCTTTTTTAGCTAACATTTATTTCCTTTTAATATTGTCTTAAGATAGATAGTCACTATCATAAGATTGGCTTATTTGACAAATTTACTTTTTCTTTCTTTTAAGACATTTTATAATTTCATCTGTTAAAATCACAATCATTATTTCCTGACAAAAACAAGTATAACAAAATATTTTTATCAACCTAAACTATAAACATAATTACACGCAATATCTTTCCATTTTTTTATGTTCACAAAAAAATTAAAGAATAAAATTAAAATTACAATCGGAATTCAAAAGAACAAAAACAGTAAAAAAAAACACAAGAAGATTACAATTTATCACAACTGGCCTATGTTTTTTATTCTCTTCTGTTTTTGAACTCAAACGTAACAAGAAGGGCCCGGTATTTATATTTCTAAAAAAAAATAAATAAATAAATAAAAATAAATAAATAATAACAAGTAACAAAGTGTGTTAATGGGTCTTCTTGTATTAAACATTAAATGGCAAAAGTCGTTAACTTTTTGGAACCGTAAAGAGAAATAAAAAAAAGAAAAAAACAAAAACCAGCTGTTTTTGGTTTACTTAATATAAAAAATTGGAAATAAACACGAAATACGTACAAAACAATTTTATTAAGATTGTTCTTACACTACAATTATACTTAATTATTCTTTTGTATAAAGCGAATATTAAAAGTTAAAATGAGCAGGAGAAGTATTAAAAAAAATCAACCTAAAATGAAATAAAACAGAAAACAGCATTAAATTTGTGGTTTTTTTGTAGAAAAATTTATTTTTCTTTTTATACCATTTCAAAAAGAGAAACAGAAAGTAAATTATGATGGCGGTTAAAACTATATTAAAGATATATAATGTACATTTAAATACAAGAGCTATGAAAAAAGAAGAAAGAAAAAGAAACTGGTAAAACTGTACAATATTTAGAAAAATCAAATGTATTGAGGTAAAATTCTATTTCAGATCTAATTAAAACTATAAAATATACACTCTAATAAATTTTCATTTAAATTTACTCTATTTATAGTGGCACCTACTATAATTAGGGTAAAACTACATACTAAATTTAATTTCAAGTTTTTATGCACCTCATATGCAGCATTACCTTATTAATTTCCTACCACTTTTTTGGGCGCTTTTTTAAAATGGAACTAAATGGCGACTTTTTAGGACTATGTGATAAATGACGAGAAAGTAAGTTGTTTGAAATATCTCGACCCATTATATTCCTCGGGAAATTGGTGGCAATTGCATTAACGGACCTCAGTACCGGTTGAGTACCAAATACTTGTTGTCATAGTTCCAGCTGAGAACCAGTTGACACTACCACAATCACTAATTATCAATTGAAAGTCAATTTCTAACATGCTTGTGAAGTACGCAATAACATTTAGTGACTGAGCGGTTAGTGATGAAGGCTAAAAGACGTAAGATACGTCAGAAGAACGTAGGTTATATTCGGGGTGCCGCCATCGACATTAACGAAAAATTATAAAATAAAAATATATATAATTCAGTAAAAATAAAATAATAATAATAATAATAATAATAAAAATAATAATAATAATAATAATAAAAATAATAATTTGAAAATTATAACATTTTTATGAAATTTTTATAATATTAATCGACCTTGAACACGTTCTATTGGGCTAGTCCTGTGACTTGTCCTATGACCTGTTCCAAGGTGCCACCTCCAATGACAACCCCATGTAAAAGTGACAGGTTCCTCTCATACACAGCTCCGAAACTGAGACCAGTCACTAGCCATAAGAACCTACCACGTGATTAGTTTTGAACCGGTTCTCTTTCCTCTAGGAATATTTTTCCAATGGAAATATTAATTATTTTGAGATTTTTTCACAATATAGTGATGTAAAAAAGACTTCGAAGAATTTATAAATGAATTGAAACTGTTGAAAGCTATAGCCAATCTTTTTGGGTCGGATTGGGAAAATAAAAGAATAGATTTAATGAATACTTGTAACCTAAATGATATTTTTATTTTCACTTTAGCATAGCAATGCCTCGAGGAAAGGTCTTTTTTCTAAATTGTAACAAATGAAAAATAAATTCTCCTAATAAAAAATAAATCGTAAGACTGGAGTCCGAGTGAAGACCTCATACAAAAGTACAATAGTTTAATTAATAAAAAGAGCATTTTATGATAACTATTTTTATAAATATATCTTCATTTTTTTCGATAAAAAGGTTATTGTACGAGTAAGTAAATTATTTTATTATTAATAAAATTGAGTTTAGTAGATTTTGTTTAGAGTTTTTTATGTAAACTATTAAGTTATCCTTAAAACGGCGACCTACAGATTAGTCCAGTATGCCTAAACTAATATATATATATATATATATATATATATATATATATATATGTATATATATATGCTATTTGCACTGTTTTTAGTCCTTCTTAAAAATTTGATCTCGGAAAAATCATCAGTATTCGATGCTTTATTCAGTGCTTTTTAAAGGTTTTCAGTGACACCAAATTTCAAAATTTTAATACTACTTGTGAGTTCACATTTCTGATTTCGTGTGCGAGCGAGAGGGAATATAAAAGGGTACAAACTTGCTTGTACTTCGAAATTGGTTTGATTTTTCATTTTCGTGATTCTAAACGAAAACAAATCAAAGCAATTGAAGCAAGAAGTGCTGAAGTAAAATTTTGTGTTACAACGTAAATTCACGTCCAGAAAATAAAACGGAAAATTTCAGAAAAAAAAAAAATTGTTTTGTGTGAACTTAGACTACACAAATGATTTTTGCTATCGAAAACTGTTTAAATTATGGATTAAAAAACTAAGAAATCATTTCAACAAAAGCCTTACATGTAGTTTGTTATTAATTAATTTTTATTTAATGAGTTTTCTATTGAATTCCCTAATTTGTGCTTTCGTATTATATTCATTTTATGGTCACGGATATAAGAACAATGCTTTTCTGAAATAAATATTTCTTCAGAGGATTCATTATGATTACTTAAAGCTGCTTTGTTTTTTATTATTTAAAAGTGAAAAGCTATTGTTGCGATTATCGCGATCATTGATCACATTTATTTTAATAATCTTAATATCTGAAAGTGATATTTTATGATATTTTATGATTTTTCAAAATATATATACATATATATATATATATATATATATATATATATATATATATAATACTAAAATACTGACATTTTAGCTTTTTAATGTAATTTTAAGAATCAGAAAAGGCTACAGAAAAGATAGAAGATAAAACTAGGATTTTGAGGTTAAAAACAAAATAAGAAGACTGGATTTAACATTAAAAAAGCTAAACTGGCAACACTGTTTATGACAAAGATAAAAATTTCATTTTTGGTATTTAAAAAAAAAAACAATTTTAATTTTTATAAGAAATTCTATTATTTTCGACATAATTTTCTTAGTATGCCAAAGCTATGGAAAAAATTACTTTTTGGTAGCTCTTTGTTTATTAAACACTTTGTTTAAATTAGTAAAGTTTATTGTAACTTTGCTGATTTTTTCTTATTCCTTAATAATACTTATAGCTTAACCTTAAATTACTTACATGCAACAATACCCCAAATTTGTATATTACCAATATTAAGTACACTTTCTTATATAAAATTAGTTTTCAACTATGAAAATATTATGAAATTTTAAAGTTCTTTAGCATCTGTTTTTTCCCATCTCTCGTAAAGGGAAAAACTTTTTTCCAAGGATGATGGTAATTTTTCTTTCCAATATTTTTTTTGCTCTTAGTGATGATAATAGTAAATTTTATAGGTAGGAAGAGGATGAACAAAAATTTATTGAGTTCTTAAGCCTTACAGGATAAAAAATATATTTGGCGATAACAGCTGAAATATAACGGAAAGCGGATGTAATAGAGTGGTGTTTGCATAAACTTAAAAAAATCTTATAATGCACTATTTATATATGTATATCATTATAAAAAGTTTTATGGTATTTAGTAGTATTACCTTTGGACATTTTTGTGTGATTATTTAAGGATTTTTTTATTTTGGCTTGTATTCAAAAATCACCACCAATTGTGATATATAAGAGGATTAAGATTTCGATGTAATCAAACAACGAATTGAAGGTCTTAAGAAACTATATAAAATCTCTATTAGTATTGAGTTTATTAATAAATGCAATATATATTTTCTTATAAGGAATAAAAATACTTAATATTTTTACAGCAATGGTCATAATTTTTTGTTTAATAAAAATATCTTTTTGTCTTGTTTTAAATTAGTTTATTTCATCTTAACGCGCAAACTTTGTCTGTAGAGTTTTTCTTAGTCTTCAACAAACTGTGTTCACATAATAAATGATACCCATGTATGCCATGTGTATGAACTTGTATGGTGTAATATATTATAAATATTTAAACAGATTATAAAGTAATCGATTTTTATTCTTCACCCATATTTATTTATATTTTCAACTTCTTTGGCAAAGTTTGCTTGTTGGAAGGGAATGAAGTGGAAGTAGATAAAAAAAATATTCAAGAGAAAAATAAGTGCAATAAATTAAGTTTATAAGAGAAAAAATATCGATGGGTTTAATTTCTTTTAATATTTTATATAAATAAATTAATTTGTATACATTTAAAGATGTTTATTACTTAGTAGTTTTCTTTCAAATAATTCTTATTATTGTTAAATTACACAGAGTAACAAAAAACCATTGTATCAATAATTATATCTCAAAATGAACTCAAAAGTACCAGTAGTATAACAAAATTCATAAAGAGTTTTTCAAAGTTAATCCGAAATTCGTTTTTATGCCCTCTTCCAGTTTGAATTTTTAGAGACCTTTTCTCAATATGATTGTAAATAAAAAACCTTTAATGTAGAAAAAAGTAGTGACTGTTAAAGAGCTACACGAAAATAAGTTGCAAATGTACCCATTTAGAAATAAAGATTCGGCTGTTCTTATATGATTCCCAAAATATTACAACAGAATATTCTAAATTTACGTGAGCTGGACCATTTTTAAAACATCTCTAAAAATACGTATTTCTTTCAATATCATTAACAAAATTTTCCATAAAAAACTTAACTTTAAATTGTGATAGAGGCATATTAAGGCCTGAAATATCCATTTAAATGATTGTTATGTCGCTTTTCAATCGCGAAATATTAAGACTAACGTTTTTTTGTCATATTTTCCTTGTTCTAACATATAATGAACCATTGGAATGGTTTATTCACATACTATTGAAGATTACACGTAATTATCCCTTTAATAGAAAGAGGGTCAATTTGATGCATTTTGTTTCAAAAAGGTTAAATTAGCAATTTTTGAAAATAAATTTATTATACTTAATTATAGATAAATTTATGAAAAATATAAGAAGTTTCTTTAAAACCGCGATAATAATCGAATTAAGGGGATTTTTGAAATTAGTCACTATTTTAAACGAATTCATAGTTTTTATGATAAATGTGTATTTTTGGTGATATTTATTTTCTTAGCTAACCATTTATTTCAAATAGAAATTAACTTAACCAATTATGAAACGGAAATCCCAAAATATTACTTGTGCAACTAAAATATTTAAAATAAAATATTAGAAAATTTTAGTAAAATTTTTGTTTCGCGAGAATGAAAAATAGTTTTAAAAATGTTTTTAAATAATATGTATTGTATTTTCTATTTATTTATTTTTCAATAAAAGTTAAAAATTATGTACACTGTTGATCAAAAGCCATATTTTTGGAGGTGTTTTAAAAATGATCCAGCTCACGTGAACGGAATAGTTAAACCGAAATATATTGGGGATTAGCTAAAACATATCTAGCTTTAATTTTAAGGAGTACATTTGCAAAATATTTTTGAGCTTACTTTGTTTCTTAATAAACAGATTTCAAAATTTCGAAAAATTATGATGACAGTGGTAAAAAAAATATCACAGTATAATAAGGGTGGGCGAAAAAGAAGCTCGTATTTTATAATATATAATCAGGCCTGTTCGCAAAATGCTGTGCTTCTAAGCCACCGTTTTAAATCACAGCATTTCAATTTGATGTAATAATACAATAATATTTTGTTTAAATTATTGTTTTAATATAATAATATTATCGAAACACCAATTTAAATCAATCTAAAAGTGAATGTTAGTATCAAAATCAAAAAAAATACAATAAATTATATTTAAAGCCATTAATTATGAGGTATGTCATTTGTAACCGCAGCTGTTTATATGACTGGTTTGAAATCACGTGATTTTAAAAATGTTTGTATCCAGATCACCTTTTTAGCCTTTAAAAAAAAAAAAAAAAACAACTGTTTACAAAAGTTGGGCGTGGCAGTTGTATTAATATTATATCCTATATTTCTTTATAAATACGTGCAAAATATCCGCTAAATCAGTTGAATAATATTTGAAATATATTGCAAATAATCTTGTTATGATTTTCTTATACATTCGCATAGATTTACATTAAGTACCCATAAATATATTTAAATTTTTTTATTTTCACACATAATGTTCCAAAATATCCAAAGTTTAAGACTACGTAAAATCGAAATTCGAACCATCTTTGGAAAGCCCTTTGCGAATTTTCGTTTCGCTTTGGAGTCATTGAGGCAATATTGACTAACTCAAAATTTGTCATATAGTGTTATTTCTAATACTTAGAAAAATATACATTTCAATTAATTAAACCAGTAAAAAATTAGTTTTAAACTTAATAAGGAACAAAACAAAATACAAATAAAATTTTTTTAAGTATAAATCTTACCATAGCCTCCATATAAGACCCTATCACGTCAAAATTATTTTTTGCGCATTAATACGATTTAGTAAGACAAAACTTGCTCGGCTGCAACTTTATAACTCATTTTCGATATTTTCGTAAAATTCTGTATAGATTTCTCTTTAAAGAAAGCAAATAAATAAGTTAAATAAACTTTAAGTTTAACTAAAAAGATACTTTCATTTTACCTTTTTTTGTTCAGAAAGCAATACGTCTCTGCGCTGTCTGAATTACCTATATAATTTTCAATAATTTTTCAGGAAAGCTAAGAAACTGTATAGTTTCGTTGTTATTTTCATTACTTCGCAAAATTGTTTTTTTCAGTTTATTAATAGGCTTAGTAAAGCAATTAAAAATAGACAATTTTTTTGGCGCATTTTGGAAAAAATCAATGGTAGTTTTGTAAAACAATTGTTAAGATATATTCGTGCTTTTCTTTTTGTAAGTTCTTAATTTTAATTAAATACAAGTTTGAACTACGAAACGAGGTATTATTTGCAATATCTTGTTACTAAACTTTACTTTTTTAATGAAACCAGTTGGAATAAAAAAAATGTTCGGCAACATTTGTGCTACATGCTCTTATATCAAACTATAGCTAAATAAAAGTTAATTAATCAGCAATTCACAATTTTAAATAAAAATATTTTGAAGAAGAAAAATTGAAGATTTGCTAAAAATTCGTTACCTCAATAAAGTGCATCAATTTGTACAAATATATTTCCTATGCTATATATACGTAAACACTAAAAACTTTAAATGATTTGCATTTTCATATAAAGTTGAAATAGAATCAAGATTTTATAAATCCTTATATCCTTATATATATTATAAAAGTGAGGTGTAAATTTGTTTGTTTATTCATTTGTTTTTTCTTTTTTGTATCAATCACGTCTAAACGGCTGAAGAGATTTTCACGAAATTTGACACGCTGCTAATATCAGTGCCGGAGGTCGTTAAAGGCTTTATTAGATCTCGATGGCACATTAAAACCACACTAATAATGAAGTTATTTATATAAAATTTATCGCACAGATAGTGTTTGCACTGAGAAATATTGTAGGTTGTGCTGGATCTTATTTACGCTCACTTTTTTAAAACTCTAAAAAGAATGAACCGATTAGCTTAAAATAGATCGTATATAATATATAAAGCAAATATTAATTATGGTATATCTAAGAAACTATTACAGTCAAAGGCCTGAAATTTCTAGAAACCTTTACTCTATCATACCGCATTTATGAAATGAAAATAGGATGGGGTAGAGGTAGCTCCCATACAAAGAAAATATAAATTTTATTATATAAAGGACTATTACAGTGAGTCTTAAAAAATTTGTAAAAGTAATTTACATATCAAATTTCGAATAGGGTGAATAGGTCCAGGGGGAGTAATAGCTCTCATATAAAGTAAATATTAGTTATCGCATCAAATAGTGTAGCAAAACGCACCGGTAAAAGATAGTAAATAACAAATTTAATACCTTGGAATTTTACAAAAGCTCACACATATTTAAAGAAGATATAATCACTTCGGTGCAGAACAAATATTTTATAAATGTAAGAAAATATTAAATTATGAAAAGGGTATGGAGGATAGTTGATCGACCGAATTGACCGATGTATAAAACCGAAATTCCAAAAATATATTTATGACAGTTTTATATAAGAATAATGCCCATGGCTTATATAGAAGCTTAAAAATCTAATAACGCATTTTGGCCTATAAACCGGTTAATACTGGATCTACTTAGTTCATTTATTCAACACTAAAATTCTTTAAAAAATTTCTAATATCGGAAAATATGACTAGTAGGTGATATAAATTCATTAATAAAAATATCGAAAATCTTTACTGAGTAATTAAGTCAGCGCAGTGGCGAATACTTTTTTGAAAATAGTTATTTCTTTCCAAACCAAAAATACCGCAAAATTTTTTCCGATTTTTTATGCTACACATATTACGTAGAAATAAAAAAAATTATTTTCACCCGAGTTCTACAAATTTTTTGAATTTCTATATAAAAGTGAAAAATGTATTTTAGATCTATTTTTTTATATTAGAAATATTTCTAAAATACTAACTTTAACAAAAGTAGGTAAATATATGTCTCGAAAACTTCTTTGTAAAAAAACTATTTTTATACAATAAAATGCAAAAACATAAACTTTAAAAACCTACATATTCAGTTTTTCTACTGTGATTAAAACTTGAAAAAAATCTGTGATTTTGGCATTACACTACACGGAGTAAAAAATATTAACATTCAGTTTTAAATTAATCACTGTCACAGTTATCCAAACTATAACGACAAAAATACGCATTTTGCATTTACATATCATATATTATGAAAAAAACGCTTAGAATATTGGCGACTTTTAAAAAATATTTTAATTTTATTTAACATTTTTGTAAAATAAAATAACTACATATATCTCAGTAAAAACTGCAGATATTTATATGAGTTTTTTGGTAAGTAATAATAAATGTATTAAAATTTTTTCAATATAATTTTTTATGTTAAAAAATCAATATTGAGACTATATTTTTATTTAAAAGTAATCCTAATATTAAAATATATATTTTTTTTTTAAGTTATATTTTTAATAGACTAGAACTAAAACGATACATGGAGCTTCAATTTAAAGACACGATTGGTTTATAAAAGAACATCCATAAAATTATATATGAGAATTGACTGCGATTATTTGCGTTCTTTTAAAATATAAGAAAAAAAATGCGGTACCACATATATATATATATATATATATATATATATATATATATATATATATATATATATATTCGGTATGAGAGTGACAGTGATTTTACTACTGCGTTACATCTCGGACTCCTATTTCGCAGAATTTTTTTTTAAAGAATAACAAACATGCTTGTCTAATTCGTAATTGTATTACTTGTTAAAGTAATTTTCGACAACAGGATCACAACCCAAAATTTTAATTTTCTGAGAAATTTTCTAAAAAATTAAAACATTTTATTTTTAACAGAACTACAATGCTTGTTTTACTAGCAGTTAAAATTACTACATCTTTTCATCCTGCAAACTCAACTTTCAAAATTTTCCAAAATATTTGTAAAAATTTACGCACACTTAACTATTATAATATTAACATTTAAACTTCACACATGCATTCGTCTATCTAGTAAATTCTACTCAAATCTGATTTAATTGCATTTTAATATGGAATTTCATAAAAATGTTAATAGAATTTTATATTTGCACCTAAGTTGTTGATGTTAGATGCCAAAACCTGGTTATAAAATTATATTTAAATTTATTATAATACGAGTATTACATACATGATAATGAAGCTAATATATATATATTTAATATATTGTGGTTGGCTGACATTAAAACTATAATCATTATTTTATACATATGTATACTAGGAATATGATTACAACAACATGAACTCCTGTGTATCTTATGCATAAATGTGTGAATGCATTAAAAATACCTACACTTAAACACAAAAATATAGTTAGAATAAGGAAATCAGCAATAAACACTTTCACACTGTTAATAATATATTGCCTGTTTTTATAGTTGGTCTTCTTACGATTTTCCTGTCATTTAACTTGAAAGCTTAAAGCAAAAGCCATCATATTATTATCTTTTTTTTTTGCATGCATGCGAGTATTCGTAAAATTTTATAACTCTTTGGCTTATTTCTTGTTAAATTTTATATTTTTTACATTTATATATAGAGATGGTTGTATTTTAGAAAGTGTGTGTGTGTATGCGTGCATGTACATACAATAGCTGTATCAGAGGTTTTACTACGTTGTTAATAGCCTATATTGTAGTATACTACACATATGGAAATAATAACCATAAGATATTAAACTTGCATTTATATTCTCTTTTATGATTTTATCTTACGTCTAAATTTTTGTAAAGAAGCTAGTATACTTTGAGTTGTAAGTTGAGTTTATTATGACTTTCGTGACACTAGTAAGGAAATTAAATATAAAAATTATAGTAGTTTTGTTACCTAATATTAAATAACATTCGCGAACTAAATTTGAATGTATAGGCATTAACTTTTGCTATGTAAACTCAGTGTAACTATTCGTATTCATCATTAATATTCGTGCAATTTCATCAAAGGTTAAATTCAATTATTTTAATCATAGAATTTTCAAAAACTTTGGCTTAATTATACTCATTACCAATTAAATGTTTAAATACTAACAACAGATGAGAATACCAAATTAGACACAATTTTCTGTTCAATATATATAAACATATGTGTAATATTAATGGTTTATGCATAGAGTTTATGTTCATGTTAATTAATTTAATTAACTAAAACTATTCTTAAGTATGAAAACTTTTTCTTTAATTTCATTTAATATGTATTAAGGTAATATTATGCCAAAAATTTGATGTTCTTGAGGCAGCTAATTTTAACTATCCTCTTTTTGGTTTTCTTAATTTCACAATATAAACATCAATCCCTTCAAAGTTCAAGATAATGGCTTTTGTTTTTTTCATCATTATGTCAAAATATTATATTAACTTTTATTCCCTCCACAACTAATTAACAGATTTTGGTTTTATTTTATCTTTTTAGTTCTTTTGCGAAATTTTTCTACTATCGTCTAGTTATTTGGTTTTATTCTTCAATTCCCTTCACTAATGATCATCTCATTGGAAAACTTAAGCAATTTTATGTTTATTAAGTTCAATGCAGTTTCGCTGGCTATTTCATCCCCTTATATATATATACAAAACAATTCCTGTGAGTAAAGTTAACACGCAATTTAGAAACCATGCAAGTTTTAGTATTGGCAAAAAGTTATACTTTGAACAAAAAACTAGTACAACTTTAGAACACGTCAATATGTGAACAACTAAGTCCATCTACACAACATAAAACTTGTTGTTCTATTCTCTACTAAATAAGTATTATCATATAATCGAAGTGATAATTATATTTCTATTATTTTCAATAGCAAGCAAAAACTTAACAACGAAATTCAATTTTCTTTTATGTTTTAGTACATACCTTAACAATTGGTTGTTCATTTAATTTGCTGCATGCATTGAGGAGATTATAGTTACTGTTTTTTAATTGTTTTGTACTGTAATTAAATAAGCAGAAAAAGTGTATAATTGTAGTATAGAAAATTTTAATTATAATATTTATTTTTAAATTAAATATTAAAAAGGTTTTTGAGTTTTTCTGGTATTTAAAATAAAAGGGTCTAAGTATTGACAAAATGATTACCAAAATGTATTATTCCCGAAATATACAACATTTAATTTATTTATCTAATGTTCTCACAGGGTGACTGCAAGATAATTTCAATATTTAAATTCAATATTCTCCTCCAGAACTCTTCCATACATTTCAATTTGATTAGACTAGTAGTTTAGGAGATATGGATTTATTATCAAAAATTTTGCGTTTGGACGCACTTTCCACAACCTAGGGTTACCAGATTCGAATTCCGATATAATTTGACATTCCTGAAAAATGAACTTGATTTAAAAAAAAAAAAAAAAAAACTTGTCAATCGACTTGCGCCAAAAAACTTTTACTTTTTAAAAGAAACCTCTATGGAAGTAGGTATATAAATATGTCGGTACAATAATACCTTTTAGCTTTTAAAATATTTGCAATTTTTATTTGAAAAAAATAAATAAACATATTGCACAACTTTTTTATATTGAGTCAATACAAATATTTTAATATATATGAATATTCCTTTTGAACGTTTATCTACGGCATTAAAAAAATGACTACATCGTATAAACAAATTAGTCTTCAGGAAACAGTAGTCGATGTATAACATATCGTAATGAGTTTGTTCTAAAAAAATATTTGTTTAAATTTAAAACAGTACTCTTTTGAAAAATTATTTGTATGTCTCATATGTACATAATCTTAAGATCAATTAAAATTTAGTTATTATGTTTTATAGTTCTGTCGAGTTTCACTTTCAGGATATAATAAACAGCATTATCATTTGGTGATTTCAGACGCCAATTGCCCATTTTTAACAAATTAGCAACCTTTATGAACCCTTTTTTAAAGTAGAACTAAATGGCGACCTTCCAAGACTATGTGATAAATTACGAGAAATTTCTCTACCCATTACATATTAATTTCAATGAAGAAATTAATTACTTTGAGATTTTTTCACAGTATAATGATGTAAAAATGACCCCAATAATCTATAAATGAACCTAAACTGTTAAAAATTAAAGCTAATGATAAAGTTAACGCATAATTATTTAAAACATCAAATGAAGAATGTTTTTAAACAGGCTTGGGAAAATTAAAAAATAAATTTGACTAATACTTATATTCTGACTTATATTTATATAGTAGTTCCTCGGCCGAATGTCTTTTTTATAAATGATAACTAATGAAAAATAAATTGTCCAACAGTCTTAAGGTCAATAATTTTGAACCCCTAAATTTATTAGACGGGGATTTTATGTTAACTATTTTTATTGTGTTTATATTTTTATCAAATCAACAAATTTAAAGGAGTTTTCTAGGTGTTAAAGCAGTTGACCCCTTTTTTTCAAAAAATTCCCATTTTTGGACACTTTATAAAAATTCTCAACGGTAACACTGGTAATAAAGCAGAAGGCATTGTGTCCTGTAAAACTTAAAAATATGCTTCGGACTTATCGCTAAATATATATATATATATATATATATATATATATATATATATATATATATATATATATATTCTTCATAGCTTCAAATTGTTTTCATCAAGTTCATGCAAGCTGTCTGGCAATCTTAGCACCACCATAGATGGGAAGGGTATTATGCGTTTTTCATATTATGTGAAGCGCCCCAACGTATTGATCTCCTTAATGTATACAAATGGGCTTAGAATCGCCTTCTGAGTCGATTTGACAATGTTCGTCCATCCGTCTGACCGTTCGCCTGACGTAAACCTTGTAGTCAAACAACAACACGTGACTAAGCTATTTGAAATTAGTTATGATTGGTCCATTATTTTATCTAGCCCACATACAAGATTCCTTTCGCAATAGTATTTTACCGACAATAAACGCCTATATTATAGTAATCTTTTAATAAAATATGGCACATAAAATTTTTATTTTGGTACAAGTTTTTTTAACAAATGAAGATCGGTCCACAAATGGCCACAGCTTTCATATAACCTCCTCTTCAGAAAATCAATCTAACGGGCACACAAATGGTAGTATCAAGTTAATATTTAACACAAATCAGTTTTATATAAGTAGAAACCGCAGTGCCGGTGACGATAAGCCATAATTGCCTATAGCTCCCCTATAAGGCCCAATTCCGAGAATCAGCCAAAAAAGAAAAAACACAAAAATTATAAAAAAAACATTAATGTGTTTTTTTTAATGGTGGACCATTTTGCCACAGAACAATTTATATTGCAGTTTTATTAAAAATTAAAATTACTATAATATCAGAGGGAGATAAAAAATTTAATGCATTCTAAATTGTATTAGCATTACGCATGTATTTTTTTCATCCTCTACATGTAATTTAAATTATTAAAATCATTAAAATAAAACCAATTAAAATTGGTGTTTAAAGTTACACACATTTTCGATTTTTAATTTTTTTAATCTAATGAAAATCGTGAATAAATTCGAAAGTTTTTCAAAACTCAAAAAGAGAAAAGTAGAAACGGAGATATTCAAATGCCTCCACAGACCGAATATTAAAGTAATCCGAAGACTTAAGGTAAATTCTTGGACGTTCTTTTATGGAATGAGTGATATATAAAATTACAAAGTGTTTTTCTGGGCATAAATAAAAATGTCGAAAAAGTTGGACTAATACAATTATTCAGACATTTATTTTCTGAACGAAAGGCTAATTTCACCATTACAATTTCTTATAATGTATTTCTTATAATGTATTTCTTATAATGTATTAGGTCGACACTGGTTTTGCAGCTTGGGTTTCCTCAATTAAATAGGATACAAATGATAATGGAGTTCTAAGCCAATAAATCACTTTTTTAGTTGACTCTGTTTTCGTAATAAATATATATATATATATATATATATATATATATATATATATATATATATATATATATATATATATATATATATATAAAAGAAGCAAACATATACATATATATATATATATATATATATATATATATATATACATATATATATATATGTATATATATACATATACATAGATATATATATATGTATATGTATATGTTTGCTTCTTTTTTTAGGTGATAGATATTAAGCGATATTATATAGTTGATTTTTTAGCGATAGTTTTCTTTGGCGCCTGAAGATTTGCTGTTGGATATTTCGAGTCCGCGTTATCCATTGGAATTCGCAGCCCAAGTATCAATTGGCTTCTCAATCGAACCGGTAGTAGACGAAGGTGTACTGATCTCCTCCAATACTGCTTTAACATTTGCCACTGGAGCTGGATCCGCTACCTCTATTAGTTCTTCTTAGTCTTCAAGAAAACTGTCATCAAAAAGATTAGGCAAAGCTTACATTTCATTAAAAATATAGCTAGTCATAGTAACTAGCTTCGTGATTAGTCTTTTAACAACCCCATGTTCTGTGCGTATGTCCGCGACGCGAAAATGTCCGTCAATTCCCTGTAAACTTTAACGACCAATCCTAACTACCTATTCTGTTCGTGACGTATAACTACTAAATCGTTTATAGCAGGCCTCAATTAGTGCCAGTGTAATCGAAAGTTCCTCAAATTTTATTTCGCAGATTTAACTTCTTTCCGAAAATAAAGTTTAAACTTTTCACCGCGGCTTCCAACAATCCGCCCATATGAGGGGTACCAGCTGGGATAAAGCGCCACCAAACACCCAGTAATCTAAAGGTAGAACACATTCTAGTTTGAGGGCAATTTACCCAAAATATTGGGTAATACAAAGTCAATTGTTTCTAAGATCAGAGAGGGATCTAAAGGAGAACCAATTTTTAGAGAACAAAGTTTCCCTGAAGTTGCAGAGATTGTTTGGTTAATACCAGAAACTTTGACATTCGTCGAATGTTCAAAAAGCTTCACACGATTCTGTAAGCATTCAGGAACAAACGAAGATTCCGAACCTGGGTTGACAAATTAATACGCATGGTACGTCATACCCTGATTAGTGTGCATCACAGCTATTCCCAGAAGCACTTTACGGTTCTGAGAGGCATAAAAATCTTGCCGATTCGAATTTGAAGTGGTGACGCTTGAATTTGACTGTACATTATCGGAATTATTAGGCCGAACAGAGTTATGTAGACTAGAAACTGATGCAGCAGTCGAATTATCATGAACCGAGTTTTCAGAAGCAGTTACATCATGATGTAGCAAAGTATGATGTCACTTATTACGCAAGGAACAATTAAAAGCACTCTTATATTTTTGACCGCATATTCTCGTGATAAGCAATTTATACAACAATAAAGTTTTCTTCACCGTAGGAAATCTTTCCGTCAGAGGGGCGTCAAAATCTTTCCAAGAAGACAACACCGATTTTTCCTTAATACAAATAAAAATGATTGTAGGGTCCAATTATCTGCACAAACTTTATAAATAGACATTGATTCGAGACAACTATTTATGCCGCGTTATAAAGTTTTTATAATTATTTACGTTAAACCGTTTTCATTTTTTACTTGAAAAACAAAAATAAATTTGTATTTAATACGCTCACGACTCCGTCTGTCCACATAAACAATACGCACACTAGACTAAAACAAGCAGCTTCAAAAATGTAGAAAGCAAAAGTTAAATAAATATGGGATGTTATTCGATAATTCGCAATAACTGCACGAAAGTTAATGTTAAAATAAATAAACAAATTACTTTATTTCTTTTTAATCTCTTTTAAATTTTAATTCTAGGTTTTGCACATTTTTCTAAATAATATGAAATTAATTTACGCACCTTATGTATTTATTGTAATTAAATGAAAATTAATACTCAAATTTTTTGATGGCAAGATGGCTAACGAAGATGTTGATCTTTATAAAAAAGAAACATAAAAAAATTAATTTCAAAGTGCTTAATTGTAAGTTAGAAATTCGAGTCGAACAGGACCAAATGTTTATGTGTAAAGAGGAACAAAAGAAAGAAATAACTAGTTTCAAAATTAAATTTGTATTATTTATTTATTCAAAAATATTACCTTAATTATAATTAAATTGTTGAAGAAACAAAACTCCGTGGTGCAAAACGGTGTTTGACGATGGCGTTCACACAGACGATTAAACAAAAAAAGTTAAATTATAATTTGAAAAAATAAATAAATTAATAAAAATGTAAAGGACCGTTAGAGATTTACTTGTTAGAATCTATAAAATTTCCCACAAAACACACAAAGGTATTAGAAAAAGGGAGTAGATTTTTAGAACCTAACAGACTATTTACACGGTTATAAAACAAAGATAAAAAGAATTTGATACATTTTCTTATTTAGAAATAGGCCGCAGAAAAATATTTTCATTTTGTCGACCTGTGTTATTATTAGTATTTTTCAAATTCTATTTTAATAGCTATTTTTGTGCAGTATTTTTATGATTTTTTAGGACTATATGTGAATCGGTGTGACACACTGAATACTACGAGCAGTAACAGATGTTATAAAAGCCTACACAGAAAAAAGTCACCAACCACCAAAATAATTAATTCAATTAACTTTTTTTTTCTTTTCTTTAGAATTTGCACCCCTCACAAAAACAATAATATTTTTTCAATTAAAAAATTTATTAAATTAATCAATTAGTTGATTGAATGAATTAAAAATTTAAATCAGAAAAAATCTTACTTGAATTTTATTTTTACTTTTTCTTTTATTTTATTTTTGCTTGAACATAATAATTAAAATTTAATGTAAAATGAAAGAACTGTGTTAATTGAAAAATATAAGGTAATAATCTTTTCTGTGTATATTATACTATTATTTATTGTTTATTATGTATCCCCATTTCAACATGTTTTTAGAAAAGGATGTTCCACTACAACTAACTTTTTGGAGTTCACAACCTCAGTTATAACTGCATTAGATTCGGGTTTGCAAACAGACACAGTATATACAGATTTCAGTAAAGCTTTCGATAAAGTAAATCACGATCTCCAATTGTTCAAATTGGATAAACTCGGATTTTCTCCTGCTTTCCTCAAATGGTTTTCAACATATCTTAAGAATAGATACCAATATGTATTATTTAGAGAAAGCACATCGAAAACCATTCCTGTTTTATCCTGTGTTCCTCAAGAAAGTCATCTTGGCCTCTTATTATTCTTAATATTTCTAAACGATTTACCGTCGTACATAAAGAATTCTAGAATATTAATGTATGCTGATGAAGTAAAGCTGTTCCATAGCTTTAACTATTCCCATCAATGTTCTTGACTCCAATCAGATCTTGACAAACTTTATGATTGGTGTATGATGAATCTGATGGATCTAAATTAAAAAAAAATTAAGCACATGATGTTCAACAGAAGAAGTCCAGTGCTCTGTTGATACACAATAAATGAATATCAACTTGATCTAGTCGAAGAATTTCTTGATCTGAGTGTGTTTCTTGATTGTAAACTATCCTTTAATTCGCACAAATCGTTAATAAAGCAAAAGGCGTTCCAGGTTTCCTCAAGCGCTGGGGAAGAATGTTTAATGATCCTTATATTTCCAAGCAATTATTCACATCCCTCGTAAGGCCAATCTTTGAATATGCTTCCTTGGTCTGAGATCCTCAAGACGGAGTTCATATAAAGAAAATTGAATTGGTTCAGAAACAATTTCTCTTATTTTGGCTACGTAATCTTCCATGGAATCCTAAATTTAATTTATCATCATATGAAAGTCGGCTACAGCTTATTGATCTTCCTACTCTTGAAAGTAGGAGAAAATATATGAATATTTCACTTTTAATTAATTTAGTAAGCGGTCAAATTAATTCAGAGTTCCCACTTCGTAAGATCGAATTCGTAATCCCAAATCGTCCACCTAGAAATTATACTCCTTTAATAATAAAATATTTTCGAACCAACTATGCAAACTCTAATCCACTGTAACGTATATGCAATTTATTCAACAGTTTTTATCCATATATTGACTTTTCGGTAAATCCAATCCGCATTAAGGGGAGTAGTTTTAACTTAATTAAATAATAAGACTTTATTATTAAATGATTACGAAAAATATTTTATTGTAAATTGCTTTAAGAATAATATGTATGCTAGCCTGTAAGAAATTGTAATTTCAATGACTATTAAATAAATAAATTATTTATTGTTAAAAACGGCATAATTTTTTCTTAGACTAACTTAAATTTTTTTCAGATTTATAAATTACTTAATTAACTGTAATTCACATAATGATACAAAATTGTTGTTTTTTGCACTCTACAGAATTTGTTTAATATACGATGTTATTTTTAAATAGGAAATAAAACAAAATTCCAAATATAATATTAAAAGTTAATATGTATGTATATTCAGAAACAGATGTTGACTGTTAAAATAAATTTTTGACATTACATAAAAGTTACATTATTCAAATTTGCAATTATTTTAGAGGTACCCTACTATGATAACCCTTATAAAAACAAACCAATTTGCTATTTCTAGTTACAAAATTGCTTTTTATCATACTTTATCTCATTGACTTCTTCTTGATTTTTTTTCAGACATTCTTTCTCATTTAAAACAACTCAGTCTTTAACTTTATAGTCAACTATACAACTTTGCAAGTTTTCTCTTTTTCTTTTTGCTTTAATAAATGAATAAATTAAATATTAAATACGTGTGTGGACAAAATGTTTTGTGAATGTATATGCAGTAAAATATCTTATTATTAGAATAAATATAACTACAATGGATATATGTATATTTACTTACTACTCATATATTTAGTTGGATAATATAAATATATTCGTGTATAGAAGTGGGTGGTCAGTTAAAACCCGTTTAGTTGGTTGGTCGATTATTTGAGCTTACCAATGACTACATTTATTTTGTGGTCATTTTCAAATAAATATTCTACGTGAATGTGTTGAGTCCATGTTTTTTAGGTATTTTTTCATTTGAGTTGACATGGGTGTTTATCAGACATACAAATAAAGAAAGAAAATGAAACATACACATATATTTCTTTTTTGGGTATGTGTATTGTATTATAACAATACTTACTTGTTCATTCTTCAGCTGGTATGTTTATATGTTTATGTTCGTTTTAAGCCCAGATAAAAATCATAAGCAAACCATTAGATTGTTTTGTTTTCTATTGACGTGACATGTTAATGAATGGTTTCTCACATAAAACTCACATACCAGGAAATCTATGTACATGCACGTGAATACAGAGACAAAATTGCACATATACATGTATTTAGGTACAACAGGAGAACATACATGTATTATAAACCTTTTGTATTTTTGCTTCTGTTCTATTTTATTATAACCAGTCTTGCCTGGAGTCGAAAAAAAAGGCTAAGTTCAACTTTAAAAAAGTTAAAATTTTTTCCTTAATTTCAATTTTTTTCTCGTTCTCATTAGTTTTTTATATTCTTTAAAAATATTGTAACAAAGTTATAATAAATACAGTAAAATGGCCCAATGAAAAAAATTCTCAAACGAATTTGTGTTATATTTCATATGAAAAACTACCTAATGACTTGAAGTGAAGTCTTCGATATTTTTAAACTATAATTCCTTTTTGATTAAGCATTTTTATGTTTTTGGGTATTTTTTCGCTCTCATAAGAATTTGTTGAAATTATGTTTATAAATAATTTCTCTAATTAATGATATTAGAACATTAATTTAGAAAATTAAAAATTTTTGTTAAATATGAATAAAACAGATTTTTTGCATGAATAAATATACAAAAATGCTTAAATGAATGACGCTCTAAAAATAAAATTAGTAATAGATAATAAGAAATAATTTACTTCGTTATTAAAATACTAACATTTTAGCCTTTTGAAGGTAATCTTAAAAATTTAGCTAGAAGCTAAAACAAAAATTCTGTAGCTAAAGACAAAATAAAAAGACTATGTTTGGCCTTAAAAAGGCTAAACTGGCAATACTGATTATAACTATTAGATTGGTATTTTACAGTGAGGGAAAATATTTTAGAGGCAGATAAGTGATAAAACGTTATCATTATTTAATATAAATATTTCAATTGTTCATATTTAATTACATACAATTTCCAAACAATTTTTGAAATATATAAATGCTTAAATTCTAAGAAGGCGCTAAGGAGCATATTATGTTTCAGAATACCCCATTAAACGGAGGTATTTACAATTAAGTTAATTAAGAATAAAGAAAATATTATCAAGAGTTTTGAAATAGGCTGCTAAATCAAAATTTAAAATAAAATCAGTACAGACTAAATACTTAAACTGTAGCCTTTTTGATGCAGTTTAAAATATCAAAAAGTATAGAAAAAACTATCGTTATTTTCAAAGCTAAAGTGCAAAAGAACTAAATAATTAAATTATAAGAAATATCTACAGTCTATGCGTGCTCTTCAAAATAATTCTTATGATATAAAATATTTTTATTTTTATAAGACAAATAACTAACTCCAAATACTAAATTTCCTTTAAAAAAAAAGAAAAAAAATATAATTATATAATAAGAAAATGACAATTTCACCATTCTGAAACTTTGTTAAAAGTTATAAGAATTATATATTTATATAAAAAATAAATTTCAAAGAATGAATGAGTATCTATGAAAATTAATATTCTACCAATGATAAATATAAGTTAAAATCACTAGTTCTGCAGCCCTTTTTCAGCATTATGTACCTTCCTCCTTTTACAACCAGTGCAGCCAGGAGGTGAGAAAAATTGAGGCTAAATTGAAATTAAAAAAGGTCAAAAAAGGCTAAATACCCAAAAAAATTATAAGACTGGATAAAATTATTATTTTTTTTTTTTAATTAAAAACTTTTTTATCTTTCTTATCAGTTTTTGATATTTTTTAAAAATATTGTTAAAGATTTACAAATAAAATAGGGACGACCCACTGAAAAATCGCCCAAAAATGTCATATACAAATTTGTGTTATATTTATTTTATATGAGATTGGCCCAATGTTTTGAAGTGATTTTTCTTAATTTTTAAACTATAGTTACTTCATGATTAAGCTGATTTTTCACTCTCATAAGAATTGTTTAATATTATATTCATAGTTTCTAATATATTCGTAAGAGCTATGAGTCAAAGTAAAAATATAAATTAAGATATAAGTACTCATCAAATCTATTTTTTAATTTTCCGAATCCGGTCCAAAAAGTTTCGGTATTAGATGTTTTAAATAGTTGTTCATAAACTTTAACACTAGCTTTAGTTATTAGAAGATTCAATCCATTTATAAATTCTTTTTACATCACTATATTGTGAAACAATCTCAAAATAATTAAGTTTTCGTTAGAATAATATATAATGGGTCGAGATATTTGCAACAACTTAGTTTTTAGTCATTTATCGTATAGTCATAAAAAGTAGCCGTTTAGTTCCATTTTAAAAAATGGGCCAAAAATGTGGCAAGGTGGTTGAAAAAGGGCTGTCCATTATATTAGTGTTTACTAAATAAAAAAGGTTTCTTTTATTGAAAATTTTAATTATTGAAAAGGATTTAGGATTTCTTAGTATTTCTTAATGGTACATTTTTTACTTTTTTTTTTAATTTTATTTTATATAATAACTTTGTTTTTAAGATATACTTCTTTTTAAAAAACTGAAATTTGGTCAAAAATTGCATTTATTTATAAAAAATATTGAATTGGAAAATCTGTACTTTTCGGAAAAATATCACTTAAAAAACAATTTCACTTAAAACAAGTTAGAGCGCTATTTATAAAAATAATCTACATTTTATCCAAACTGCAAAAATGTAAACACAAAATTAAACTATCGTAGCAAGCGTCGCTTCCTTAAAAAAAGAAAAACAATAACACTGATAGCTTCTGATTTAAATTTATATACATATGTATGTTTGCATGTAGATACATGCATTTACAAAAAACAACACACTGAAATTCATTGCAATATTTTAATACATGTTTGTGTGTATATATTTTTAATAATTTCAGATTTTTGCCTATAACTCGGTTTTTTATGGACCGATATGATCAATTCATAATCCGAAATTTTTGAAAAATATCTATGACCGATCTATATATGCTTAAGCAAGGGCTTCAAAAGGTCAAAAATGCATTTTGCCCGATATCTCGGTTACTATTGCACCGATTTAGTTCATTTCTTCAGCATAAAAATTCAGAAAAAAATGTCCAAATCTGCTTGCAAAAACGAAGTCTCTAGCTGTTATTGAGGCTTCAGAAAATCTAAAATCTGTTTAAAGACCATTTTTTAACCTATTCCCGCCATATATGAACTGGTCTTGCTGAATTTCAATAATAAAATTCTCGAAAGGATTTCCAATCAGACGGCCGGTTCTATCGACATCATTTCTGACAAGGATCCCGAAAATATAAACCTTTTTGCTTTCCGAATAAAAGTTGTGAAAATTACAAACAGAATGACAAACTTATATATATCTCTTGCGCTTGTGTGAAGGGTATAAGAGCAGTAATTTACATATTTTTATACCCTAAGGGGTATTGTGCGTTTGTGCGTTTGACTAAAAATCACTTTCTGAGTCGATTAAACGTACCACTGACCTGTTTATCTTCTAGTCCTTGCGTTGGTACATAAGCTTATGATTAAATGACGAACCCTGTCGAAATTCGATGAAATCGGTTCAAAATACTCTTGCTCATTTAGTTTAATTTTCATTAACATCCTTCCAAATTTTATTTTTCCTTAATCTATCAGTCTTTTAAGTAATCTAAAATAACTTAATTTATTTATTTATTTTTTTTACAAAGGATTAATTAATTTAATTAAAGTACTATTACGCAATTTCTATTTTTCTTAAGTTTGCTATTTCTAAAAGTCATATCTAAATATGGGTTTCAAATGTTATTTTGTATCATCTTCAGTTCATTTAATATAATTTTAGTTGGTGTACATATTTTTTATATAAGTACTTGTAATTTAATATTAGCCTTGTTTTAATGGCTAAATAAACTCTTCCTCCTTTTTTTCAGTTGTTGTTACTTAATTTGTTGTTTTTTACTTAATTTTCATTTAATTTTTTTTCGTCCATTTCCTTGACTTAGGTAATTTTGTCAATCAAATGTATAATTTTCTATAGCCTGCTCATTCCCAATATTATTATTGTTACTATTGTTGTTGTTTTAGTAAGAATAGGAGACGTCCGAACCAGATTCAATAAAAAGTATTATATAAAAATTATTTGTGGGTAGAAATAAATAGAAAAACGTGTCAGTCAAAGTATGAGAAAATACAAGGTATGGTTTTTGTAAGAAAATATGATTACAAATTTATTATATATAGGATAGTACTCAAGAATACACCCATATAAATTAAATGAATTCTTAGAAATTGTACTTTAATACAAAAATATTTTTATTTTTATTTATTTTCATTGTAAAGGAAAACTTATGTTAGACATATCTTAGTTTATAAAGGGATCAGGGATTTAAATTTAAATAAAGTAATATAAAATAATATAATATATAATAATATAAACTAATAATTGGAATAAGAAGTAATATTTATTGAGTTTAAATAATTGCTGTAAGAATGCGTTCATTAAATTAACGAAACATTTAATACCGCTAATAAGGAAGATCTATATTTTCTCCATAGTAGAAACTTAGAAATTTGATCAAGAAAAGCACCAAATTTTTATGCTGAATATTAAAAATTAAGCAGTTGATGGGCAATCTATTTTTAGTTAAATTTTAATTAATTTTATACGTTTTTTGTATATTGTTCCTTCTTATACTAAATGCTAACAATTAAAAAATTTTAAAAGAAAATTAAAAATCTAAAAAAAAACAACCTTACTCAACAAAATTGCTTTATCGATTGTTAGAAAATTCTTATATTGTTACAAAAACAAAAAATCAAATCTAGTTTGCCAACAAAAATGTATTTCTTTTCCTTTTTTCTAAAAGTAAAACAACAACACAAATCTAAGTATTCTTTAGAAAGTAAAAAATTAAGTACGAAATAAAAGATCCAACGTTAAAAACAATGTTTAAAAGTAAATATTGAATCAGTTGCCAATTAACTTTTATACTCTATATTAAAAAAATATGTTTAACGAAAATAAAATAGAAATTCAACAAAATAACAAAGTATAGAAAAAGGGTTATCTGCTGGTTTTTGTTATTGTTTTGGCACAAAATCAGAGAAGCATATAAACACGTACTACAACACTATGTGGGATACGCCATGTAATTTCTGACTACTTCTTAACATTGTTTAATAAAAAATTTTATTTCTCTTATTCCACAAAAAAAAACCTTTTTGGCTGGCAAACCGCATCAATACATTGAAATATTTTATTTTCCTTTTTTTAGATTTTTTTAATAAAGTCTTTAAACCCTATTTAAGGTGAAATAAAGTGAAGCAGTATTTTCACTACACTTTCTTCTTACTTGGACTATATTTAGTGCTTCAAGCATTCATACAAACTATACACAATATTTGTCCCTCATAAGTAATATCGAAAAGAATTGTTGCTGTTGTCGTTTTCGTTTCTATGGTTGGCAGGAATAAAAATAAACGAAAAATATAAAAAATAAAACATATAAAAGAAAAACATATACAAAGAAAAAAGAAAACGTTGCCCATTTTCCTATTCACTGCAGTTAGTAAGCTTTTTATTTGAATTCTAACTGTTTTCATACTAATACCGTAAGTATAACTGCAAAGTGGAATAAGGTAAATACCTGTGACATGTTTATTTAAAAAGTTATTTTATTGCTTTCAGAAAATCGTGATAGGGTGGTATTTAATTTACCGTCTAAAGTTTACTTTTAGGTTATTTGAATTAGTTTGTAATTACCTATTAAGATTTGAAATCAATATATAAATTAACTATATAACACTGGTCGGCAAAAAACTTTTTCCTCATTTGAACAAAAATAGGTAGACTAGATGGAATTTCATGATCTAATCAAGAATCTGCTTGAAGTTTCTTCCCCATTAATAAGGCGAGATCGCCTTGTCCGAATTAAATGAAAACCAAAAGATGTGGACGAAAATTGTCCTCAAATTTTCATAACACTATTTTTTATGTGCTTAATAATTTTTGAGTTATAAAATAATTTATCTAAATTTTACAAACCGTTTTCGAGTTATACTAGTGTAACAATATGAAGGTTATATTAGTCATGCCTTTAAAAACAAAACCTGATAATAAAAACTGAAAGCTGATTCTTGTTTAGCGCGTTAAATTCCATTTAGTACATATATTTTTTGTTTAATGGAGATTTTTTTTTTGCCGATCAGTATTATTAATATTAACTTTGTATGGGAGCTAAAACTTTCCCAAGATCTGCCTGTCCTATTTTCATCTTAATTGTGAAACCTAATACAAAAATTAATTTCAAAAAATCTGAAGACTTTTGGAGTAATAGTTCTTTAGATATGGAATAATTAATATTTGCTTCGATCGCAATATAAGGTAGCCTATTTCAATTTATGAGCTTGGAGGATAATTTTGTAAAAACAAGAAAATATAAAAAAAAATCGGTACAGCGGCTAGCTGTCAGTATGGTACAAACAATCACACACAAATTAATTTTTATAACCTATTAGCATTTGAGCCGATGTTTGCAAAGCCCAAAAATATTGTTTCAAGGCCCACGTTAGTGTACATCAGTTGGGTTATTATCACTAGCCATGTCCGTCTGCCCGTCCATGTAAAACTTGTAGTCGAAATTTCGATGATAATTTAAATTTGGTGCGTATACCTCTTATGATCCTGGGACTTTACATGTGAGTTTACTAAAATGTAAGTCATAATTCCAAATTCCAAAAAATTAAGACCCTCTCAGAATATCTAAAAAATTTTAACGTACATAAGCAATGGTGTAATCATATTATCGGGGTTGACCTGTTAAAACTTTCTTACCTGATACATATAACATGCATGGGCATTTGAGACCCCTGGGGCCATTTGCGCTCCAGATGGAATCATTATGTTCCAAAATTCCTACACCGAAAATTAATACATTATAAATTAAAAAATTTACTTAGAACAAATTATATAAAAAAACTTTTAATTAAGCTAAAATTTTTTAAGGGAGTGAACTATATTAGTAATATTGTGGTTTTGCTTCAATGCTGAACACGAAATAATATTAAAATGTATGTCATAAGTTTGATTGACATAAATTATTGTAAGAAGTTTTGAGACAAAATGGTAAATTCTTTGACATTTTTGGAAATTATTTCATTTATAAATAATTCTTTTGAATTGTATTTATAAAACTAAGTTACCGATATCCAACATAATCTGCCCATACTTTGTTCTATTCATTAGGAGCAACTTGCTTCAAAATTAATGAAATATGAAAATGTCATTGAGGAGCTGCATCAAATCGGCGGGTTTTGATGAATCCTCAGTTCGCTACCAGCGATTGAAAATCATGGGTCAAAAAAGAGTTTCAAGTTTTTTCTCGAAATAAGTCTCAAAATGTTTATAACTTTCTCTATGTTCATAAATATGAAAATTAAAAATCTGGGTATTCATTTTGTTTCTTTAAAAAATCTGAAGAAGCAGGAATAAGCAGATATTTTTTAAAAACTTTTAATTTATATGTTCAATTATAGTTTAAAACTAAAGTGAATGAAAATACGCGCAAACAACAACAATTGGCTTAAAAAAATTGACTTAAATTTAGCCTTTCGTAAATAAGTCTAAATTTAAAAGGCCTAAATTTAATGTTTTAGTTACACTTTTAAATAGGATAAAGTACATAAATAAAAGGCCTAGTAAGAAGAAAAAGTAAAAAATTAAATTCCAATAAAATGTTAGCTTTAAAGCGTAATACAGTTATTGCATGCGAAATATCAGATTTTTTTCGTTTTTGTTGTCAACATACGGTTCTTTCAAATATACAATATGTTTTTTCATCAAATTCGATTATCAAAAAATTGACTTTTGACCGGCTAAACCATCAAAATCTCACACAGTGCGCTTGGAGCACACGGGTCAAAAATGTACTCTATCTGACATAAATAAAAAAAAACACGCAAAAATTATATTTTTGGGTTGGTCAAATCTTGTACATCCATTATCTGCAACTTTTTTTGTGCCACCCTAATTTAAAATTTCACTTCATATGGGAAGTGAGTGGTGAAGTGAACGAATCATATTGACTTTTAGTTTCCCATGTTATATTGATCCTCGTAATTTCATTGCCGTACGTAATATTGTTCAAATGATATTGACGAAAAAATTATGAGCTGAAATTATGTCAGAAAATAACTTTTTCCAATATATGGCCTATAACTTTTGTGTCTATGGAACAATTTTTAAAATTTTCAATACCAAACAAACCTTACCGAAGAGGAATAATTGGGCCAAATTTCATTCTCCTAAAAAATCCTCCTCCAGCTTTACATGTAGTGCTTTCAACAGACATTCGGACACATGGACATAGCCAAATCGTCTTACATTTTATGAGTCTTAGAAGTGTTGAAAAAAGGGAATTTCAAAAAATAAATGCACTAAAAAAGGGGGACTTTTTGGGGTCAACTACTTCAATGTTTTTAATTTGATAAAAACAAAAACAAAGGAACAATTATAATTTAAGAAAAACTACTAAACTCAATTTTATTAATAACAAAATAATTGACCTAAATACTTTTTTTACAGCAAATATAAAGATTTATTCATAAAAATAGTTAACATATAATTCTCTTTTTATTAGTTAAACTTCACTTCTTCACTCTAACTGCAATCTTACAAATTCCTGTCTAAGAAATTTACAACCAAAAATATATATTCACAAGTGTTGGTCATAAGTCTTTTGGACAATTTATTTTTCCAAAAGAACACTGAGCCAAAGTAAAATTAGAAATTAGGATATAAGTACTCATCAAATCTATTTTGTAACTTTCCCAATCCGGTAAAAAAAGATTCGGCATTTGAAGTTCTGAATAGTTGTTCATAAACTTTATCA
Organism: Protocalliphora azurea; assembly: GCA_932274085.1. Classification (NCBI taxonomy): domain Eukaryota; kingdom Metazoa; phylum Arthropoda; class Insecta; order Diptera; family Calliphoridae; genus Protocalliphora; species Protocalliphora azurea. The sequence continues at coordinate 42,491,484 of OW026519.1, forward strand.
TTGACTTTAGTTTTTGACAGTTTCAGTTCATTTATAAAATCTTATTGGTCTTTTCTATATAACTATAGTGTGAAATAATATCAAAATAATTAATTTCTTCGTTGGAATTAATATATAATGGATCGAGATATTTCAATCAACTTAATTTCTCGCCATTTATCACATAGTCTTAAAAAGTCGCCATTTAGTTACATTTTAAAAAATTTTGCTCGGCTCTTTCTCCACTATTTTCCTTCTTGCTCCTTTCTATATCCTATCTGTAGTTTATTTCTATTTTCTTCACGAAGGGACTCACAATGGACCTCATGGTCTCCGAGTGGATGCACAAGAACTATTATGAGTGCTGTGCAACCCTTCTTTACCTACCTACCTACCTGCATTTTAAAAAAGGGGCCAAAAAGTGCGCAATTGGCGACTACGTTACCAAATAGTAACGCTGCTTAAAAGAATATTCCAACGTATTACAAATGGAATGGTAAACTTGGGTTAGTGAGTATAAAAAAATTGTTTGTGCTTTTTTGGGCTACCAGCAAAGTGACCCAAGGAAAAATTGCCCAAAGCAAATATAGAAAAACCGCCTAAAAATTTACAATAAAATTTGGATCATATTTCAAATGAAAAATAATCTAAAATTTTGCTGTGATATTTCCTAATTTTTGGGTTATAATTCATTTTTGATAACTGATTTTTGATATTTTGGGTAATTTTTCCCTTTATTTATTGATTTAGAATTTTTATAACATTAATGAGAAAGTAAATGTAACAATCATCCTTTTCAGATAAAGTTTGATTTGGCGAAGCCGGAGTTTTGATTTTGTGCAGTAATTTTATCATAATGTATTAATTTTCATACAAGAAAGTGTCATAATGAACATTGGATGAGTGTGATTTTTTCGTAAATATTTTGGCAGTTTTACACTTTTTTCGACAAAATTTTATTATTATTATTTTTTATTTTTTTGTGTAATTTTTCATTTAGGTGAAAAAGATTGATTGGAAAGCGTTTATGTTTATCATAATTTCATACGATCTATCGATTTTTTTATTAATATTATTTAACATTTACCAATTTAACAGACCTTTTTTTTTGTTTTCAAGGGCTCAAATTCTTAATTATAGTAGAATGTACGTTTCTATTTTAAAATTGATCATATAAACAACACTCTTAGCTTTAAGAAGCTATTTCGACTCTCTCGATTGGGACAAATAAATTAAACTCTGAATATTATTTGTCAGTACCATTAATATGGTCCTTGCAATTACTTAACTGTAAATTTTAATGGATTTTTATATATAAAGTATATTATCATTTACAATAGCCGATTATTCATGCTAAAAATTATGTAATTGCGGTTACTGTATAAGATTCAATATATGTAGTTTAATAAATAATTGTGAAATTCAAAAGAAGTTTATTTATCATTTGAAATTTTAAATTAAATAAAATTATTTTTTTTAATATGTATAAAAAATTATTGAAACACGAAAAAAAATGGAAATTGAATATCCATGTTAGAAGATAAGTTCAATCCATTAGTGATTATATATTTGCTGCACATCTACTAATATTTTCATATTTTTAGATTAGTCAAACTAGTATAAGATATAGACACCAATTTTTAATGGGAGAAATTATAAAAGAAAATCAGAAGCAATAACATTCATTGATTATTTATTATCAATACACGCCAACAATCAATTATCAAGACAGGTTTGTTTAACAAATAATAGTTCGTTAGAAACAATATTATGGCTTACTTAATATTTAATTTAAGCTGCGCAAAAGGTGTCAAAAACATGAATATCTTGGATGGCTTAGAACCTTAAGAACAGAATGGAATTCAATGGAACTAACAGTGATATAAAATATGATGTATCTTTAAAATTTATTAAAAAAATGCAGCAAAAATAAAAAGAAAGAATGTAATAAATAAGAAGAATTTTTTTTCTGTTCTGACAAACGAATTATTTTCATTAGCTGCAACTGAAATTATACACTAATTGCAACTGAAAGTATAGATAGTACCCAGAACCAACCAAATTCGGTTGGCTAAAAATTCGGTTGTAACAACAAAACTGTTTTCTTTGTGTATATATTGCCTTAGGTCATTTTGGTGGCAGCTACATTCTTATGCAACAAAGATAGTAACTCAAGTTACTTTTTAATTGCCTGTCATGAGGTTTCGATATGAAATTTTATTTCATTCTAGTTAAAATTTATTTATGAGAGATCAATAACTCCCCAACAAAAAAAAAAAAACGATCAAGTGCTTCCAAAAAAGAATATTTTCACAACTTCGAACGTAGAACTAGGTGCATATTTCGTTTTTTAGAAGCTATTAATAATTACTTTTAAAAAAGTGAAAATAAGCGTATTTTTAACAGAAAAAAAATGTTAATAATTTCTAAGAAAATGAAAATTTCACAGATTTAAAAATATTTTTATTATATTTTAGTAAGGCTGAAACAATATTTTTATTAAAAAATTTCATAAACATAGTTTTAAGAGAAGTACTTCTAAAGAAATGAACAAGAAGCTTAAAAGAAGAATATCCTAAACACAGGTCAAAATCATGACTCTTTCAATCCTTTTATGATAGGTCTTTATTAAAATTTATGTATCGTTAAATGAGTAAAGAACATTTTAAAATAAAAATACAAAGCTATATTTCGTTTCAAACTCATATCATCCCTAAAAATTCCTGCAAACGATATGTTAAAGTATTGAATATTTTTTTATATATCTATGGATATATAAAGTTCTAGTTTACAGGAATATACATATGTGAAATAGAAAAGAAACATAATACGTATAAGATGAGAAACATATCAGCAAAACACAGGGTACACATTTTCCCTGGTAGTAAATGAAATCAGATTTCAAAGTTCAGCCAAGTGTATGCTTTCGTGTTATAAACAGCATCTGTTTGGCTTTGAAATTCAGTATCAGAAATTGCAAAGCAAAAAAAAATTAAAAAAGAATGATAATAAATAAAAAAGCATGCATTAAAGCTAAATAAATACTAAAACAAATATTTAAAGCAACAGGTTTCAAAGAAAAAGGGAAAATATTAAGTTAAAATATAACTTTTAAACATAATAAACCAAATGTAAAAAACAGGGAGAATCTACTATTATTAAATTAAAAATTAAGAAATTTAATTAGATTTTCTATTAAAATTGTATACCTATTTTAAAATTAATAATATTAATTTACTTTTGCAAATGTAGCTGAATTCATATACCAAACCTTATAACTTTAATGCAAACACATGTGTGTAAATAATTATAAATTCTATTTTCTATGAACCCTTAAGCAATTAGTATGAATTCCTACTAAAATGTTAGATTATTCTCGGTTGTATCTGTCTCTAAAGTATTAAATTATACAAGTGTCTCTATAATTGAATGTATTTTGTTGCAAACAATATCAAAGAAAACAAAATTTTTTATCATTAAAATTGTGGTTTTGTATATACACAAATTAGTGTTTAATTCTATGTGTTATATTTATAACATTATTAAGCCTTAAATGTATATACTGATAATTATATTTTAGTTTAAAACACATACCCATATTTAAGCATAAATATGAATATAAATAAATTTCATTTGAATAAAATGTTGTTAAGCTCATCGTTTTTAAATTCAAAATCGTGACTGTCAGTTAATGTTGGAGCTTGTTATAGATTTGCAAGCACATCATCACATTAAGTATATATATTTATTTTTTTAATAATTTTAAAAATCAAAAAGTTAGAAACTGAAGGGGAAATGCCTAAAAAGTAAAGGCAAATAATAAAAATAGAAAAGTATCGAATAAAGAGTGAATAAAAAAAAAAACATATATAAAATTCAAATTTCCAGTATTGCTTCTTTTTAAATATAAAAAATTTTTAACCTGGCTGCAATTGATTTTAATTCTTAATAAATTTTGTGTTGAATGTATAAACACAACAAACTCGTCCCGAAAATTTCCATACAAATTTCTATGAAAAATGTGCAATGTGACTCAGTTAAAAAATAAATTTTATATTAAATTCTCTCCAGATTTTTTGTTACTTTTATTTTCTCACAAAAATGTTGCTATATATTTTTAAAAATTTATATGAATTTCGTAAACAAAATTGAAAAAATTTTTTAGTAAAAAAAATTAAAAAAAAAATAAATAAATAAATAAAATTGCACTTGGAATCAGTATTGTCAGTTTAGTCTATTTAAGGCTAAATTTAACCTTTTTATTTTACTTTTAGTCTCAAAACTTTCCCTTTATCATGTACCTTTTTTTAACCTTTTTGATATTTAAAAATATTAATAATTCAAGAAAGAAGAAAATAATTTCTTTTTTGCTTTTACTAATTTTATTTCTACAGAATCATCCATTTTTGTGTATCAGTTCGCACAAAAAATGGAAACTATTTATATTTAAAAAAATTTTCACATACGGCGCCTCATTCTTCAAATGAAACATATATACCTTAACTCATTTTATGGATTTACTTAATTAATTATTATAATTATTTTTAATAACTTTCATTAAACATAAAAACTTTTTATAAATATAATTTAAAAAAATTATATAAAAGCGAAAAATTATCTACAAATTTGGAAATGATTAATCAAAAAAGATTTATGATTCAAAAATTAAAAAAAAAATCAATTCAAAAAAGTAAGTAATTTTTCATATGAAATATAATTCAAATTTGTATGAAATTATGTGGGCGATTTTTCATTGGATCATTTTGTTGACAGCCGTTATATGTTACAATATCTTAAAAAAATATCAAAAATTAATGACAATAAAAAAAGTTTTAAATAAAAAATATATTAGCTTTTTTCTGGCTTTTTTTGATTCATTTAGGCTTTTCTGATCTTTTTAAGTTTTTATGAAAAAAGTGGCCAACTGCTCAATACCTAAAAAACTCCTTAAAATTTGTTTGTCTAATATAAACGAAAACATCACAGCAAAAAAAAGAACATTCAAAGAAGTCAATAAGATCCTGAATTTATGATCCAGCAGTATTACAAATTCCGATCATTTGCAATGAATTTAACATAGGCTTGTCATTAGAAGATATTCTCTTTTTTCTACCTATTCACTGAGTATTAAGTCATGTTCACGATATCATGTAAAATTGATTCTTTTATATACTTTTTTATCAATTCAAGCAAATTACTTTTAATTTTTAAATAAACCAAATATTTTTTATTAAAAAAATATACATAACAATATTTTGATTTTTAACGTCTTTGGATGATGTTTATATAAATTCTTTAGTACAAGAAACTGTACGTTTACTGAAACTTTGGAAGTAATGAAAAAGTACTTGCTCAAAAATGGCTTCTGTCTATTCTTGCTGCGATATAATAAAACAAAACATAGATTTGTTTATAGACATAGTTAACATAAAATCTTCTTTTTGTTAATCTGTACTTTTGTACATAGATTGCAGTCTCCCCACCTAATAAATTTAGGACTGAAAGCATGGATTTACAAGTGTTGCCCTTAAGCTTGTTGGACAATTTATTTTTCATTAGTGATAATTTAGAAAAAAAAGCACTGCTATGAACCAAAGTAAGAATATAAATATAAGTATATCATCATACTAGTATTCATCATTTAAATATTTAATTGTTTATTAATTTTCCCAATCCGGCCCAAAAAAATTACAACTTAATTTCATTTATAAATTCTTCGGGTTTTTTTTTACATCATTCTACTGTGAAACAATCCCAAGGTAATTAATTTCTTTGGTGAAATTAATATATAATGCGTCGAGATATTTCCAAAAACTTGGTTTTTCGTCATTTAGTACAAATAATTTTAGGAGATTTTTAGGTATCGAAACAGTTGGCCTCTTTTTTTTCAAAACATACCCCTTTTCTGAAACAACCCTTTTTCTGAAATAACCTTTATTTGAACACTTTTTAATATTTCTCAATGGCAACGCAGTTTCTGGGGGCTATATATGACAAGTTGAAGACTTGACTTATACCACATTTTTGTGGCACCATTTTTTTTGTCTATAAAACGTGAATGACTAATTTGCTCTACCTATATAATAAAACAAAACATAGATTTGTTTATAAACATAGTTAACATAAAATCTTCTTTTTGTTAATCTGTACTTTTGAACATAGATTGCAGTCTCCCCATCTAATAAATTTAGGACTGAAAGCATGAATTTACAAGTGTTGCCCTTAAGCTTGTTGGACAATTTATTTTTCATTAGTAATAATTTAGAAAAAAAGCACTGCTTTGAGCCAAAGTAAGAATATAAATATAAGTATATAATCATATTAGTATTCATCATATTAGTATTCATCATTTAAATATTTAATTGTTTATTAATTTTCCCAATCCGGCCCAAAAAATGTACAACTTAATTTCATTTATAAATTCTTCGGGTTTTTTTTTACATCATTCTACTGTGAAACAATCCCAAAGTAATTAATTTCTTTGGTGAAATTATATATAATATATATATATATATAATGCGTCGAGATATTCCCAAAAACTTGGTTTTTTGTCATTTAGTACAAATAATTTTAGGAGATTTTTAGGTATCGAAGCAGTTGGCCTCTTTTTTTTCAAAACATCCCCCTTTTCTGAAACAACCCTTTTTCTGAAATAACCTTTATTTGGATACTTTTTCATATTTCTCAATGGCAACGCAGTTTCTGGGGGCTATATATGACAAGTTGAAGACTTTACTTATACCACATTTTTGTGGCACCATTTTTTTTGTCTATAAAACGTGAATGACTAATTTGCTCTACCTATTGCATTGAAAATTATATATGGAAGCATATTTTCTTTGGCCGTCAATGAGTTAGAACTGTAATGGAAAAATTTCATTTAACTTCATACACTAAACCATGCCTAAGGCAAAAATAGTTTTGTAGAATTATTCGCAATATATATATATATATATATATATATATATATATATATATTTGCGATTTTGTTGGCCTATGTAATTTTCGTTTTTAAATTGATAAAAATTTTTTAATTTCCTAATACAATGTAATATTTTTAATCGATTTTAGGTACACAAGAAAAATATGTTTTAGCAATTGCCAATAAAAATCAAGTTGCTTTTAGTAACCTAAAAAAATTCTCAGGAAGCTTATTTTCTTTGGTCGTCAATGCGCTAAAAATGTGACTAAAATGTTTCCGGTGACTGGAATGACTATACCTACAATATCTGCAACATCTTCTTCACAAAACCTGTTAAGTGTTGACCTGTGTTGTCTATAGCTGTAAAAATATATACCTATTTATTTGAAGAAATATTTAATTACACTATTAAAATGGAATATATACATTTTAAAAAAAAAATTTAAATGCTCTAATAAAGTGATTTTTATAGTTAATGTATAAATAAACATTAATTAATATAAGCTAGAAAAATATTTATATTTAATTAACAGCTTATAGTGAAAAACAAAAAATAATAATATTTAGTACAAAAAAAAGCTGCTTTCTACTTCATTATGCCAATATATGTGCATATATTTTACACATAATCAAAGCATATTTTTTTTAAATAGTATGTATTTATTTATGAAAAAGTATAATTGTTAAATCATAATAAAACGAATTAATATTATATAAGTGAAAAATAAAAAAATATCATGTATTTTATTTGTTTTAACAAAAACATAACCTGTTCGTTTGTACAATGTTCAATTTACGTTTGCAGTAATATATTATTGTTATAAAAAACAGCAAATATTTAAAAAAGGAGTACATAAAAAATTATGTAACAAATAGTAAAAGTTCGGCTCGAAAATTAAGTATATTAAAAAAATATCTTTCATTATGTTTTTAGACTCATCAGATAATTTTTAAACAGTTTTATTGAAGTTTTAATGTATATATATATATATATATATATATCTTTGACCCTATTGTTCCTAATGTATCCCATTAATGTGTCCTACTGAATACCAGAGTTTAGTCCCTCTTAATCTTAAAAAAAAAATAAGCGTGAATTTAAAAAAGTACAGTTCTTAGCCAAGCATACTCCCAGGACTACTTTCAGAGAATCGGTTTCTTGCGTGAATTTATTTATTTATTTTTTATCATCGTATGGTCGGAGGGGTCTATTGTGCTTTGTGCCGTAGAAAAAAATATATATTTTTTTATTCTGTTGAAATGTACATTTTTAGAAAGGCAATAATATATGTCATATAACTTTAGAATAATTTTTTGAGAATTGCTATTTTGAAGGCTAATAGAGAACGCAAAAATCAAAGAATTTTAAGAAAATATTAATGAAAAAAAGGCGCGGTTTTAACTGCATCAGAAAAAAATTTGTCAAAAATTAATTTTTTGATAAAATACGTTAAAGTTTAGTTTTTAATACTTTAGCATATTCTTAAATTAAAACTATTATTATTTATAAAATATAGTGTTTGGAATACATATATATAATTATTTACTCAAATGTACAGATATCTTTTATTTTAAACCTAAAAATTATTTTAATTTGATGAAGAACAAAAAAAAAATGTATATAAAAATTATAAAATTTTTTTAAATTTACTATTATTATTCTTATTATTATTATTATTATTATTGTTATTATTAGTATTATTATTATTCTTTTCTGTAATTTTTATATATATAAATAATTATATATATATATATATATATATATATATATATCTGTTGCTTAATTTTACCTTAGTTTTATCTTTAAATATATAAAAGAAGAATAGTCAATCTTTTTTCCACAAATTAAATTAAAAATTTTTCGACATTTCTTTTTTTGCTCAAATGTCTAAGAATATTTCAGGTTAAAATATTTCTTGACGTTAAAACGATATTACTTTAAAATTTAATACAATATTGAAAACTAATAAAAATAAAAAATTGAACCGGAGATCGGGTAGATTTTGGCAAATGAATTAAATGTTGAATAGAAAATGTAGATGCAGAAGTTAAAATAATAAGTATGGGGAGCTAGATATACCCTTTCTCCTATTACATCAAAGATTTTCAGACCAATGAAATCTTTTTCTATCAGTTACCGCAAATGTTGATACTGCTTTGAGCAGATTTTTAAATGAAAATGGAGTTTTCTCATTTCTGGGTATATGAGAGGAAGGCGTGTCTTGAAAACCTTGTATGTGTTCACTTTGGGTTTAAAGTTATATTTAAATTTTCTACGCCACATCCTTCTATTTTTATAAAATTCAGAACAGTATTTTAGCTGAAAAATGAGGTAGGCTTAGATGAAAAATGAATTAGCTGACTCGTAAATAATCTATTTCAAAAGGCCACTACAAATTTTGGATAATTTCAACCAGCATTTTAGAAGAAAGTGAGTTTTTTTAAATTTCGTGTATATTAATATTAAGGCTAAGTTAATATGTGTACCAAGCAGAATTGCCAGTAAGTGAAAAAAGACTAAGTGCCCCAAAAAATAAGGCCAGAAAAAGCTAACAATTTTTTTTTTTTAAATTTAAAAGCTTATTTTTTTCGTTCTGATTAGGGTTACTGTTGGGCGATTTAAATTGCCAATTGCCATTCCATTTTAAAAATTGGCCCTTTTTTTAAAATGGAACTAAATGGCGACTTTTTAAGATTACGTGCTAAATGGTGAAAAGCTATGTTCTTTGAAATATCTCGACCCATCATATGCTAGTGCCAATGAAGGTATTAATTACTTTGAGATTTGTTCACAATGTAATGAAAAACTCCGGAAAATTTTGTTTATGAACATTTACTTAAAGATAAAGTTTATGAACGCTGGTCCAATAAGTTTTTGGCATTTTTTAAAGATATTGTAATAAATTTACAAGACTACTTGAAAATTTAGCAAAAATTTTCTTCGAATTATGTCAAGAAGCTTAGGAGTAGTTTATTTTAGTAATTATTTTGTTTTTTTAACTGTCAAAATCTTGGCGGAAAACAAAATGCGTTCATACAAACGTATTTTGCTATTGTTAAGATTAATCCTACAATTAAGAGCGCCTAAAAAAATTACGAAATTTGCAGAATTTATATACAAAAAGAGCGGTAAATTGGATAATGTACTATGGAGTATTCGGAGTAGATATTCAAATTTGTACTGTAGTCCGCGATTAAATCCCTTTCTGGTGTCTATCAGACATGCAAGCTGGTCCATGAATGCCGTACATTTTTGAATGTGATATCGAGACATTCAAAACTAAAGTTGATCTGGGTAAGAGGTAACTCAAGTACCATGGGAAATACTATTGCGGATGAATTAGCCAGAACTGGTTCCCTTCTTCAAAGTGAAGTACTTATCGATAATAGTACGCATTTTCTACCTCGAGGCAGATATGGTCTCAGTACGATCAAAAACGGTCGAGTTTCATTCTGGGATTGCTAAGACGTCAACTGCGAACATTTTTATCATTGGATCGCTGGTGTACACGCTGGGAGACTAGGACTTCTTTTTGCAGAAGTTGATTTAAAAAGTAGGAAGAGTAGAGCATTATCTTTGTCACTGTCCTGCTCTCAGTTCACATATGCATGGATTATCTGATCTCTCTGCGATTGATATCGGACGGATCAGATCTTTTATTCAGCTTCAGTTTGGTTCGATTCGAACCTATTTTTGGACATGTGAAAAATATGTTCACATAATCCATCAGGATAACACAACGTGACAAAGCGAGCTGTCTCTTTTACATATTTACAGCTACCTGTCTAACCTAAGCTAATCTCAGAAGTGATGACAATAAAACCTTCTTAAAAATAAATTATTTAGTGATCTAAAAAGCTTCTGGTTATTTTTTTATAGTTTAATTCAAAAATAGTTTTAAAAATATAAATTCGTCATATGTCGTGTAGAACATAAAAATGGATGCTGAACATTCGCCAAATAATATCGCAAAAAAATTCTAATATGAGGTCTTTAGTTGACCAAATGCCAGAGAAGATAAAATAACATGTCGTAGTTAAATAAAAAATAATCGTTATCAGAAAATATTATTATTATAATTGAAATAAGTGGTATTTGAAATTTTTAGAATCTTTTAAAATTTTTCATTTTAAACACTGGGCCTTCTCGCAAAAGCGTTTGAACGCTAAAGTAAAGTAAATACAGATGAATAGAAATGAAATTAGTTCTGTGTCAGTTCCCTTCTCTTTATGATCGTTATACTGACAGCATTATAAATTTTATAAATAAAAGCAAGTAAGAAAGATATAATCGGTCAAGCCCGACCATAAGATACTCCACACCATTGTGTATGTCCTTCAAAATTCGTGGAGGGGTCTTATATTAGACATGTGGACAATTGTGCACCGATACTTTTACTAAGTGCAAAATAAAATATACATAATATTACGTTAATACTAACGTGATTCCTGAAAATGGGCTTATATAGGAACTATGGTAAATTATGATGCGATCCTCATAAAATTTGTCACTGTGATTTCCACTTACATAAAACTTATTTGTGTCGAATATAAACTTAATACTAATATGTGCATGTGATTTATGCACGTTAAAGTGATTTTCGGATAAAGGTTTTATATGGGAGCTATGGTCAATTATGAACGGATATTCATGACATTTGGCACAAGATTTGATACTTATACAATACTTCTTTGCACCGAATTTTATTAAAATATTGCTATATTAAGGCATTTATGATCGTTAAACCCATATTCCGGGAGGATGTTTGTATGCTGACTAGGTGAAATAATGGACCGATCATAACCGATTTCAATACGCTTTGTCCTTATATCATGACGGTTATAAGTACCAAATTTTATTAAATAATCTTCAAAATTGTGCAATTACCTATACTTTGTGCACAAAGTTTGCATGGACAGCCAGCCAGCCAGGCGGACGGACATCGTTAGATCGACTCAAAAAGTGATTCTGAGTCGATTGGTATACTTTAAGGTGGTTGTTGGATAATTTTTTCTGTGCGTTAAAAATACCCCAACCACCTATGGTGAACAAACAAATTTTAAGTTTTTATATTATTTACGAATTCTTACCGCCACACAGTGTCACATCTTGCATTTTTAGAACGAAAGAAATTCCAATTCTAGAGATATTGAACTGAATTTTTTTTTCTGTTAGTAGGAAAGGGCGTAAACATTCCCACTATAAAAGGGGAGAGAACTATCACTGCCACTCCCATACTGAAAAAAAAAATTTTTATTTTTTTATGAATTTCGGACATATTTTTATAAAGTTTATTATAGAAAAGAATACTTGAAAGACAGGCGCGACTGGATCTAATCACGCCAATCTTAGTGTAAAATTTCTATAAATAATTATTAGCCTATACCTTAAAATTTTGAAATAATTCTTACAAGTTTTCTTATATGAGGTACCGGACATTTTTTCCAGTATTTTAAAAGATTGCGAAAAGTTACAGCCAATATTTTCAAATATAACTTCATAGATGTTTTTATATACCAATCGTTTTTTTTTTTTCTTTTTTTTGTAATTGGAAGTCGTTGGAACTTTTTGGTTCTAGTCCATTAAAAATAGAATTTCCAAAAAAAAAAAAAGAAAAAAAATAGTAAAATAAAATTAATATTAGGATTTCTTTTAAATAAAAAAAAGTATTATCAATATTGACTTTTTCACCTGATAGATTATGAACAAATAATTTGGATACACACATTTTTACTCAGATGTATGCAGTTAAAGTTAATATACTTCTTCACGAGAAGTATTAATAAAATTCAAATATTTTTAAATGTAACATAATTCGCGCTATAGACACTTTCCAATATTCTAAATGTTTTTTCGTAATATATAATATGCTAAGTAGTAAATATGAAAAAAGTCACTTCAATTAATAAGATTTTATTTTTGTATTTTATTCGTTATAATTTGGATAACTGTGACACTGTGCGGCATAAAGTATCTTAGAATTTAAATATAGTAAATGAGCAACTTTTGTCAAACAGAAATAAATACATACAAAAAATGCGTAATCATTTTTATATTACTCAAAAGAAAACTCCACAATAACTTTTTTGTGTTGGTTTGTTTATATATTTTTTATTGTTACCATTATAAAGTAAACCACAAAAATGCCTGTAAGTATGTTGTACCTGCAGTTATATAAGATAATAAGGACGAAATAAAAAATTCTAAGAGAATTACGTTGCCTCAAGTACGACATCATTATTATCGTTATTGTTATCACAATGGACATCAGTGGGTTTCGGCATCATTGACACCTTTATAGCAGCATTGTACAGCATTTTTTTGCTATATACAGTATGCCAAGTTATTGTTTTTACAATGAACGCAAAATGATTGTTTCAGCTTTATTTTACAAAATTCGCAAATGTTTTATAACATTGCATTTTTTTTTTTTTCATTAAGATTTATGTATATTTCTTTAATGGGTTTTACCAAAAAAATTTATTATGATGGCAATGACGAAAGTACAACAACAAAAATCTGTCTGTCAATAAATTGTCTTTACATATGCGTTTTTGTTGCCATTTGAAACAATTCTTGGAATATTTTAATGTATTTATAGTCACCTAGGTTTCATTGTGATGTTTACAATCACGTTATACAAGAAGATGCGCTCTACTTTATAATATATATCCACCAATGATTCACAAATTGTATATCAAGTATGTCGAGTGAAAGAAATGTAACGGATAAACCCTCTTGGGGCTTATTATAATCCGTAAGTAGGAAAAAGTTTCAAAGATATTGCATAAATATATTTCTTATTAAGGCAAATATTTATTAAGTCGCTCCAATAATGACGAAACTTTGGAGCATAAATCTAGTAGTAGACGTCTGCATAAAATATACGGCAGAGTAAAACGTATAAAAGTTAGGGAAACTTCATAAATATCCACCAGGACTCTCGTTAAGGGACTCCAGGAAGATTATGTCATTTTTGTCTTTCAAGAAATAATAAGAAAATCACAGAGCGAACACAAATACACGTTTCAAGCCACGAGGAAAAAATCACTCTTGTTGGGGCAAAATGTTGAAAAATTATTGTTACATGCTATGATTCTTATTGATAAGCCTAAAAATTATTGGCGAGAATTTTTGTTTTGTGGGAATGCTAAAATTATATTGTAGTATAATTGAATCCAGACAGACTATGATGGAAATCCGACAAAGGCTTTAGAAATCCTTTAGAATTAAAAAAAAGACATTCATACCTTCATATTTATAAAAAGGTATTAAAAACAGATAATATATATATTTTGTTCAAAGTAGTTGGAAATTCGGTAATGTTTATAAAATTTCATAGATGTGCAACAATATTTGAAGTCTTCGAAAGCTCCTTTAAAAAAATGTGGTAATAAATCAGAGTTTATAAAGGACAACAAGTCAAAATTCAAGTTATGTCAAATTAATGACTCCAAGAACATAGGAACAAATAGTGATAATGCGTATATTGTTGAATTGCCAAAAAAAATTAAATATAATAGTATTGAGTCCATGCTTGTATCCCAATTAAACTTGTATCCATACGTGAAGAGGTATGTGGCTACCATAATGAACTAAAACATCGCAATAATGGTGGAATATATAAAGTTTCAATTGACTATGACATTCTTTGATTAATTTATTTGATAAAAAGGATTCTCTAATCATTTTTTGGGATTTTCTTTAGCCGTTTTATAAATGTAAAAATAGTTTCTTGACACGAAAATTTTTGTGCTTGTTTATTTTTTGATTTTTTTTTAATAGTTTAAATCTGTATATGTTATTTTTCTTTGTGCTATATATAAATATATTAGTTTACATATTCCTATTAAAAATATTACATTAGCTGAAAATTATATACTCTTTTAAAGCCAAACTATGCAAATATCTTTTTTGCTTTCAATGTAAAAACAATTTCTTGACATACTGTAACTACAACATCGTTCTCGTATACACTCATTATTACTCATTTTTGTATATACATACCTGCTAACACTCTTGCTCACATTTAAAGTCTAATGTTCACATCTTGAACATTCTTGTTACTACTGTTGGCTTTGTGTTATTTTTAAAAAATGCAAAAGAAGCATCATTTGTTATTTTTAAAGTTTTATTTAGTTGAATTTTTATTTAAAGAGAGAAATTATTTCCATGTTGAGATTTTATGCTACAAATTTATATTTCCTGATTCGAGTGCAAAAAAGCTAACGGCAACATGTTGCTATAAGAATTTAAGATTATTCTTTCGAAAATTAAAGAAGTTTCAAGATGTGTGAGTCTATTAAAAAAATAACATTTGGGTATGTAGAAGAATGTGTGCTAAAGATATATTTATACTTATATTTATACAATTATTACTTTGATGCCAGAAAGGCGATGTATTACGGCTATACATATATACCCTAGGGGAAAGGAACTAATGCAACACAAGTCACGTGCCTAGTTTCTAAGTGACACTTTCTATTAACGGGATATGTCTAGGAAGGAGAAATTGATCCGTTTTGCCAACTAGGGACAGGTCACAGAACTGACCTAAATAAATATATACAATATCGGTTAAAAATTTACTAAATATTTACAACCTTAAACCCTTTAAACACATTAATCAGTTGTCGTGTTTTCTTCACTTATTTTGCTTTCATAAGTATTTATAATTTTTTTGTTTAATGTCGATGACAGCACCACGAATCGAACCCACGTCCTTTTAATTTATTTTATATTTTATTGTGCAAGATGCTAACCATTCACCCACAGAGATAGTATTCTTGTTAATTAATTAAGTTATCTGAGGCTTTAATATGCAACTAACTTGGAAATCAATCAACTAACACTTGCGAATTGGAGAGATGGCTTTTGTCACTCAACTGACACTTGTGCAGTCAGAAGGTGACAATTGCAACTAATCCAACGATTGACTATTTTCATGAAAGGTCATTTTATTCTGAAACATAGGGTTGTCATTGGGGAGGGTTAATAAAACCGCTACTATTTCATAGGTCAGAGATCTAATCTAAATTAACCTATTTTGTACTGGATACTTAAATACTTGTCTTGGTTGCTATTCCAATGATAGCGTAACCAGTACAAGGTGTCATTAAAAGTTCAGCTGATTATACTTTGCTTCATTTTTTTAGTGTCAAACTGAAATGTTAATTTTTTTAGGTATGCTTATATTGGTTGCTTTTTTTTCTTTTGTTTGACGTTTGAATCTTATTTAAGATGCAAAAAAATGGCTGCTGTTATTGCATTATTGTAGTTGTTGCCTTTAAAAACCATTTAACACCTTGTTAAATGGTTTCACCATGATTCCAATAAAGCATTATTTTTTTATTTACAAAATAAGAAAGTATATAAAAATTCCTTCAATATAATTTCCATTTGTTTGGTACTTTTATAGTAGCTTAGTAATTTTTTCCTTTTCAACGGTCACGAGTTAGTTTTTTTTTTGTATTTTTCTTCCATTTTCAAAAGTCTTGGGACCAGTACGTTTGCAGAAATTATTACAAATTTTTCGTAAGAAAAGTTACTATGGAATTGTTTAAGGGCAGATAAAATATTTGGTCTTATTAAAAATACTTTAAAATCTTTTACGTTTTTTTAAATTTCTGTTACCTTTTTTTGCTACAGAGAAATTAGAATTTCTTTTTAATTTTTACTTTAATCGTTTTTATTTCATAGTGAATTTTCAGCAAAAAATTTTTATAAATAAGTTTGCTTTTATATTTAGTTCATATGATGCAGACATTTTGAAATTTATAAAATTTTGTATTTAAAATTTTTATTCAAAAATAAAATTATTCTAATAAAGCTTTAAATATGCTTTGAAAAAATAGGGTGTTTGAAAAAATGTTTACTACTATACATATTGTAAGATTTTGATTTGGCCGGATAAAAGTTAATTGTTGATCATTTAATTTGATAAAAAAAAGTCTTGTATATTGGCTATAAAATCTAAATATATATATATATATATATATATATATATATATATTGGAAATTTCGTATGCAACAACTGCATAACGTCGTACATTGGAGCCAATCGCAAAATTTGTTAGTAAATCTGTATATCCTAAACTACTTGTAGGATCGGATTAAAATGGATAAATAGGAAAGCTGTGGAGGAGATCCTAGGCTTTCAGAGGAATTATTCTGTAGTCACCCTGAGATAATACGAGATTAGCTGCAGGGTGTAAAAGTTTACCACTTCGAGTATGTTTTAAAAAATCGTAAGTTTCATAAATCAAATACACAGTTTTTTTAATTTATTGACATTGTTTATTTAAAAGATGTATGTGGATCAATTTGGCACCAATCTGCTTTCAATTCAGCCAAGCGTAGATTTTATGAAAAAAGTAAACTTTTTAAAAGACTTTTTTTTTAATTGCACAAAAGGAGATATTAGTACAACATTTTTACCTTTTTTTCCTACGCATTATATAAAACAAATATTAGTCTTTTATTCTTCAAAAGCTTTTTTCAAATAGCTTCAATAACCATTTTTGTAAATTTTAAAAAAAAAATATAAATAATATTAAAAAATAAAAACCAAAAAAAAAAAAAAATTTCTTTAAGCAAAACTCCGCTTGCTTTTAAAAACCCTATGAAATATGAAAAGAATATAAACATAGACTTATTTACCAATTCGAAGACATATAATATGTCTATATAGGTCGTTCCAAAAGGATAATATGTTAATGGCCTCTAACCTTACTACTAGTATCAAAACACACTAAATTGACATATGTGCGTATACGTAACACACAATTATACTGGCACGTGTTGTTTGTGTAATGAGTATGGTTTGGGACTTCCAGTGATATAAAATATTATTATAGTATGATGCATCTTTAAAGATTTAAACAATTTTAAATATTTCAGAAAAATAAAATAAGTACATATTGTACGTTATGTTAAAAACGGTATGTCTCAGATTTTTAAGATAATTGGTTTTCCATGCCAAAAATTAAACAATATATCCTAATCTATGGTAATATGTTTAAGTTTCAATACATTTCTTTTCATTTTATTTACATTTTATCTTCATCTTATATTATTAATTAAATATTTCTAACTTACAAATGTAAAGCACAATTCTGGAAAATATTTAAAATTGGTTTAATTAATCGTTTTAAAATCCTCAGTTAAGCTTTGAAGCTTTAACATTTATATCTATTTCTTTACAGTTTCATAGCTTGTATAAGGCATATCTATCAAAAGAACTGAAGTATGTTGCGTTTTCAGTACAAACACTCTCAACTTAATAAGTTTCTTATAATAGTGAATATTTTTGGAGCGCTTATTTAATATTCGTTTCCACAAACCAATTAAAAAATCAAAAGTTTAAATTGCCAAAAGTAAAAATGTTTTGTAATTTCATTAACTATTTAAGAGATTCTATGACGAGAAGTATTTTATCATATAATGATTTTATATTTAATTTAGTTTTAATTATTCTTTCAATATATTTTATTTTTATTTTTTTAGAAATTTTTGTATAATCTTATTTTTGATAATGTAGCAAAAATACCTTATTGACAGATATGAAAATCAAATGTTTTTCAATAATTAAGATATCACTTTTGTTTCGAATTTTTGACAAGTTTTAATATTCAGTATTACCATCTAAAAATGACTTTAGTAAGTAGTGTGTTTACAATAATGTAAATTTTTCATTGAAGCGTTTAAAAAAAGTAATGTTCTTGCTATAGGATTTTAAACCTACATATCAAATTAAACATATCATATTTTCGCGGGAAAATTAAAAAAAATCGCAGAATTTTCCGCCCAGGAATTCCCGGACCCCAAGCACTAGTAACGAGATAATATTCGTAAAACTTTATAAATTAATTATGGAAGAATGAAAGATTGGTATTTGTATCATGTAATACTAAAATGCGTTTATATGCACTATAAAAAATCTTTTGGAAATTGACTTTTTTCGTTTTTTGGTCGAGCGGAAAGCAGTTTAGTGCCAAATTGGTCTAAATATATTTTTTTGAATAAACAGCGTCAATCAGTTTAAAAAAACAAGCTTTTTATTAATCGAAAAACATATTTTTTTTCTAAAATGCACAATTTTCGACCAATGCTGGATATAGGGTTAAATTGATCTGAAATTTCTTTATTAACAGTCTGTGAAGCTTTGCCTTTTTCTATTAAAAAAAACTTTGAGAGAAAATTGAAAGAATTGTACTATACTTATGGTATAAAAACGACACTTCAGGGTGATGACTATGAACATTTTTTACGGCTAGACGAATTGAGACAATCAAAAATATTTTTCTTCATATTATTTTTAAATGTATTAGAAATTATACAATATTTTTAGAAAAAAAAATTTCATATACTTCA
Organism: Protocalliphora azurea; assembly: GCA_932274085.1. NCBI lineage: Eukaryota > Metazoa > Arthropoda > Insecta > Diptera > Calliphoridae > Protocalliphora > Protocalliphora azurea. The sequence continues at coordinate 42,510,758 of OW026519.1, forward strand.
GGACTTATTATTATTATCTTTTATTTGTTAGGCCTTTTATTAGGGTTCTTTATCCTTCTTAAACATATGGCAAAAATATTGAAATATTTTTAGAAAAAATTATTAAATTTATACCTATTTACGAAAAGTTAGCTACAATTCAATTTTTTATTTTTCCAAATATGCGTGTATTTGTAACCACATTAGTTTTAAACTATAATTGGATATACAGATTATACTTCTCAAAAAAATCAGGTGTTTATTCTTAATCGTTTTTTACAGGAACCCCATTATTGATAATATGAGAACTTGGATCAAATGTGGACCAGTTATAATAATTTTTGAAATATTTTCTGCTACATACATTTTTTTTTCGCAGAATTTCATTTCAATACCAAATTGTTTGAAGAATTTAGAAGCTCTAAAGTGATTCTTAGGGAAGCGATTCATAAGAATGTAGTCTAGATTATATCTCCACCTTATTTATATTTAATATATTGACTACTATGTATAAAATAAAACTTTTTGCAGTTTTTATATTACTAATGTCAAAACACCTTGTATTACAATGGCGTAACTATAAGGTAATTTTCTGATGACTAATGCATGCTCTATAATTTTTGTAAAAATTTCACTTCAAATGAAAAAAAAATATTTAAGCAGTTACATATGCATTTGCATTTTTTTTTCTTTTTTTTTATTAAATTTGTTTAGAAACTTATTTCTTTCGAAAATTCACTTTCATTATAAAAATTTAAGTAATTAACATTTTTTTTTCCAGTTAAAATAAAATCGTTTTTTTTTTTTTTTTTTTTTTTGCAAAAAATTGTTTTTATTTATTCTTATTTTAAAAACCGATTTTTTGGGGAAAATTATTCTTATTTAGTTCTTTGTAACTATTATATGTAATTGTTTTAAGTAAAATATCATTATCATTACTTATTTCTTTTGTAAACAACCACTTAATGAAAATTAATTCAAATTTAAAAAGGTTAATCAATTTTAGTTTGAGTCAAAAAATATAATTTTTTTAAATAAAATGATTTCTAACAACATTCATAACCTAGGATTTCACTATGTTAAAGACTTTCATTTAAGATTTACATATACATTTTCAGCAAATTAATAAATAGTGTGATATTTCGAATAATATATAACATATGATCTCTAACCATGTTCTCTGGAAACCGGTTAAATTTTTACTTTTCTTAAATAACATTTGTTTAGTTATTTTTACATATTTGTTAAAAAATATGTATATAAATATATATATATATATATATATATATATATATATATATATATTTATATTTAATAAATTTTTACATATTTGTTAAAAAATATGTATATATATATATATATATATATATATATATATATATATAAATATATATATATATATATATATATATATATGATAAAAAAAATTTGTATATATGGAATAGAAAAAAAAAACACTCAAAATATATTGATATTTTTAGTCCAGATCGTTTTCTGTAACTTTTCAATAATATGTTTTATTTATTTTTTTTAATTTTTGTTTCATTTCCTAATGATGCTGGTAATGTTATTAATGTGCAAATTTTTTCATTCATCCTTGTATCTTATCTTAGGGTAAAACTCGACATAAAAGGCACTAACAGAAGAAAGAAAATTTACTAAACAACTTGCCACACCTTAGTGGTGTTTTATGTATGTATGTATGTATGTATGTGTTCTCTTGTACATTTGTGGGTGTTGTAGTACTGTTCCTTTAATTCTGAAACACTGTCGTACGGGAGTATCCTAACACATACTCACAACCATACTTATTTATGTTAACAACTTCCTGTTTTGCATTTTTGTACTTTTCTCCGTCTTGTTGTTTATCAGGCTTGTTCGTCGGTAATGTTAAAATGTGTAAGAGGTTGGAGTAGTGAGTGAGTGAGTGCGGCATGTGTATACGCCTTTGTATGTACATTCTGCTGGTAAGTATGTGTCGTTAACTACCAAAGTATCGACATATTAACAAATGTGTGTTGCCGGCAGCTGTTTTTGCACCTTACACCACAGGTGTAAAGGGTACATTTAAGTTTGTTATTCCATTTTTTAATTTCTACAATATTTATCTAAGACCCTAAAAACATTATATTTCTTGGATGCTTGTTGATAGGGAAATCGATATAACGAAGTTCATCTATCTGTTGGAATCAGTTTTTAGAAAACCACAGTTATCGGATGTATATGATTTATACATCATAAATCAACAAAATCGGTTCATTAATGTAAAAAACCGAAAAGGCCTCTAAAAACATATTTTTTTCGACTTTCTTAATCCCTTATATAAACTATCGTCTTCGGATTTTTCTTTGTAATGTTTTGTCGAAAATGAAATGTATAAACAAGCAGTAGTTGTTGTTGTATATTCATACACGCAATCATTTTTATGTGTTTTTAGTTGAAAATATTGAAATCACTCAATGTTGATATTGTTTTTTGTATAAGCATTCATCTATATCCAAACATATGTATATAAATTCAGTAGTAATCAGAAGCTATCAGTATTGATGTTTTTTAAGGAAGCAACGCTTGCTATTGGTAGTTTAATTTTGTATTTACATTTTTGTAGCTTGGAAAAAAATGTAGATTTATTTTTGTAAGTATAAAAGTGAAAATATAACAGCAACTACAAGGCGTAAATTTTATACTTGTCGGTAAGGTGGCGAAGTGTATAAAAGATTCGGCACAGCCGAATATAGCGCTCTAACTTGTTTTTTTTTAATTAAATTTTTCCTTTGAACAAAAGTTTAACTTCCATTTTTTTACACTTTACAAATTATTTGTTCTTGGTATAATATGTTTGTTTAGTGGATGCTAATAGTTGTTAATAAAAATTTTAAAAATGTTTAAATCATACTTAAACTTTATGGCATATTTTTACAGATTTCTTAATTCTCTTCGACTCAATTATTCGGTAAAATTATTCTAAATTTTAAGATCATAAAACTTATTATATCCGGTTGTAGTTTTAATATACTTTATAAATTTTAATATAATATACCGTTTATACCAAAACAAAAACTAGTTAGTTTTTGAAACTAACTTTCCATGTGGTGTTTTGTTGATACTTCATTTTGTAGAAAAATTTTATTTAAATACATCTTGATATATTCTAATATTTAAAAATGTTTTAAGTAATATTTTAGGAATTATTTATGAACAATATTTATATGACAAATAAAACTTTCCACGATAATCTAAAACATTTTCTTCATACTTACTTACTGAAATTTGTTAACCAAGCTGTATCTTAAATAGTTATTTTGGTAGTTTTTATTCGGTTTTCAACAAAAACTAGAAGGAAATAGTTTTTGATTTGTATGGAAAAACTAAAGAAATGTATATAGTTTTTCAATCAAAAACCGACTGACGCAAAAAACTATTAGTTTTAGTTTGTTGTAAAGGACAGTTTGAAACATCCATACATATTTGTTTCAATATATACATATCAGTACATTTAAAACAGATTATAAATATGACGGTTTTAGTATTGAATCACATATATTTTTTTATGACATTATGAACTTTTACAATGATATAATTACGTCCGTCCGTACGTCCAGCAGAAAAACAAGACCCAAATTATGGTCTCTTATTATTATTATTATTATAATTATTATTATTATTATTATTATTATTATTATTATTGTTATTATTATTATTATTACTTTATATTTTTAAGCATGTTTTTTGGAAAATGAGTACATTTTTAATTATCATTTTTGAAATAGGCATTTTACCTCTAAAATTTAAATGAAGTGTAAAAGTGTACATTTTTTTTGAGGTTAAGGATTTTATTTTTACACGTTGACTTTTAAACTGAATTTTCGAAATAAATTAACTTAATACACATTATTTAAGAGGTATATTACCTTATTTATCTTTAAAATGAAACATTAATCCTTCTATGTACAGTTTGCAATTCCTTTTTTAGCTCTTTGCAATTTTCAAAACGTCATATTTTTTGGGGGGAAACATTGAATCTGTAATTGGTGGCATTTGGTGGGTGTAATAAACCCTACAAAGGATTTTCCCCTGGTGTGCAAAATGTTTGTTTCATGATTTTCTACATATTTACTTCTTAAAATCAAGTACTCTCAGATAAGTCGAAAAAAAAATAATATAAATATTTAGAGTATTTAAATTCATTTATCTCTCCTTATAAAGGGCGAGATGAATGGGTCATAAAACTATGCGATATCGCATAGTGTAATTAATACAAGTTTTTGTTTTGCTTAAGTATTTTGTACATATTTATTAAATTATTAGCTTTGTTTTTTCTTTAGTTTATCTTTTTAATGTACATATTTATATTTATTAAAACTAAAATGTAGTTAAATATAAAAAAGCCTGCATATGCAAACATATTTTAATTCTTTTATTAGAATTGAAAATATGTAATCTAATATTAATGAAATTGATTTAAAGTTTAAAGAAATCCAGCAAAAATGTTTGATTTGTTTGAATTTACTTCAAATAGAAAAAAAATGTGAAAGATATAAATATACAATTCTAAGAAAATTAAAATTGTTAATAAAAAACAGAGAGTTTGGCTTTGATGTTAAACGAATTGTATTAAAAGCAGGAAATGCTTTGGGTCTATGTCATTATGTAGATGTACTAAATAAAATTTCTTTATGTGCTTTCATACACTGAAGACCATTACACAGAGAATAATTTAATTTTTTAAATCATTCCCTTTAAATATTACAATAACTTTTACATTTATTTTTTTTTTTTTAAATAAATCACATATCGTTAAACTTTTTGTATACCATATTTCTTACATAATTATAAATAAATTAAAATTTGTAAATACAATTAATTTATTATCTCTGCTATACATGTAAATAATTTAAACAATTTTATAACCATATTTAATTAAAGTACGTTATAATAATTAATGCATATTTGTCCGAAAAAAAGTAAAAATATAAAAATATTTAATAAATCTTTTAAACTCAAATAAGTATGAGGACAAAAAAAGAGGCCAACATAAAGCTTTGGGCACATTATGTATTTTTCAACATTTTCTGGGTCATTTTATGAAAAATTGTTATAATTAAATTTTCCACATTTATGAATTTAATGGGCCAGACAAAAAAGCAAGGACCATCATGGGAGTGAGAAATATAATTTTGTTGCATAAAGATTAAATTTGCAGTAAAAGTACTGCTGCTATATATGACTGAAAATTATATTAAGGTAGTTATTTTTATACTGAGAAAAGTTCATATACTTTTTCGTCGCCTAATATAAGCAGAGAAAAAATATAGTTGTAGTGACCATAATCTAAGAGCAACATATTATAATTAGAAATGATTATAAGTAATAATTATTATGATTTCATTTTGTCATATAGTGTCCGATTTTATGATTTGTTTTTTCATGTTATGATTCTAGTTTTACAAACAGTTTAACAATTTGACTACATCATTATCCCATTCTATTAAATTATGATTTGATGTTATTATATTATTATATTTTATTATATTATTATACAGCATTATCATATTAATATTCTATTTTATATTATTATTATGTCATTCCATTTTATTATATTAATACCCATTATTATCATATATTAAAATAATACGTATTAATAAAAAATTATTATTTTTATAAATTTCGTATTGAAAATAATAGAGAAGAGTGTTCATTACCAAAAAATAAATAAATAAATAAATATTTATTTACTTTTTATATTCTTTTGTACCGTCATATCTGGTTCAAATGCAAGATATGTTTTTTAATTAAAACCTTTAATGATAGTTAATTAATATCTTATACTGCTCGAATCACACCAAATATAATCAAACCTTGTCTGTTTATATTTTTTTATATATAAACTAAACGAGAATTATAGTGAAGTTGAATAATAAACACTAAAAGCAAAACATATTTAAGAAATAATAAGCTATGAATTTTTTATTTGAAAAAAATTTATTGTCATATAAATAATAATAATATTAATATTTTAAAAACAAAGAAAAAACTGCAAATATGAATGATATTTTTTATATTAATAAAATTTTGTGTTAAAAATTATAAATATAATTGTTGCAGTCAACCATATTAAAATTTTTATTGAGTGTGAATATTAAATGACAAAATTTGAACAGACATATTATATTGTTTCTTTGCGTGTAGTTGAAGAAGTAAAAATATTAGAATCTCTAACAATGGTCAACATAAACGAAACCAAAAATGGGTCACTATTACCGATTCTGCAGAGAAGCATAAACGCACTTCAGAGATGATATCATCGATTTCATAAATATTCAATTCGATATCATTTGAAATGGAAAATGTATCTCTTTTTCACCACTTCCAAGCTTTTCACCACCTTATCAAAAACTATAAAGCACTTATCCGCAAAAACAATAAATCTTTTAAACTCAAATTAGTGTGAGGATATAAAAAGTCTCGGGCATATTATGACCTTTCCAGCATTTTTTGGATCATTTTATGAAAAATTATTATAATTAAATTTTCCACATTTATGGATTTAATGGGCAATAAAAGTGCTGCTGCTATATATGGCTGAAAATTAGGTTGAAGTTGTTATTTGTATATTGAAATAAGTAAGAAAGATATAGTCGGTCAAGCCCGATAACACCATTTTGCAGGGGTCTTATATTTCGTGGAGACGTCTTATATTAGACATGTGGACAATTGTGGACCGATACTTTTACTAAGTATCCCACTTTCGGGAATCATCCTAAAGTGCATAAATTCATATAAATGTTGCTGAATTCAAATATAAAATTCGTTTTTTAAGATTTGTTCTAGTTTTAGAGTTCACACGCATTGGAAAAAAGTGCTGTCGTAACTGCTTTTTGATGTTGACATCGCAAAAAGATTGATTTTAATCATATTCTTCATGTTTGACCGTGTAAAATTATTGAAAAAACATTACAAGAACGATTTAAACCATTTTTTCTATTTTTTCTCACAAATCCATTTATCGAGGACCATCGAAAACTTGATTTAAATAGATATCCAAAAAATATACCAAATTAAAGAGCAAATATTCTTCCGTATTAATTAACTTTATTTAATTAACTTTAATTTTAATTAATTAACTTATTTCGGATGCATTGGTTTCCAATTTTCCAAAGGACTCGTATCAGCAAGAGTTACCCCAAAAGCTAAAATTAAATTTGAGCTGGTATTTTACTGTTACAAATACAAAAATTATTACACTAGTACATTTATATAAAATTGAATATTGCCTATAAAATCGTACACAAATATTACGAATATAATTCAATGAATTTATGTGATTAACTTTTTTAGAAATTTAAAAGTATTCATACAAAATAAATATGAAAAGAATAGTAATATTTAATAAGCAAATTAAAAACTAATTAATTTTAGATTAAAAGTAACATATTATAGCAATTTATTTTGTTTTTAAAAGTATTAATATTTTTATAAATTATTAGATAAGAGATTTAAAAACACACATTTTTCTATAGCTAATTTATTTCTATGCTATAAATTATAAATTCATAATATTCTGTATAATATAACTAATATAAATAATAAATTTGTATCCACAATCATTAAGGTGTGTACTCAAATAAAACATAACAGAACAAAATATTAACGGAATAAATTTGGATTACTTGTAGCATATCATCTCCAGATTTTTCTGATACATAATCTTATATAGAAATGAATTGCTAACTCTAAATTATTTCTGATTTTTTGATGTATGACTTCTGAAAAAGTTTTAAAGTACCTTTACGAAATTCTTCGCGATGTCTCCCTACAAAAATTTAAAATTAATTATCACGATATTGGATCCAAGTTAAATTCGCTTTTAAGTTGGATCCAATTTCTTAACAATTGCCAAAATTCCGGGTAGTTTAAATATCTAATACTCTGTGGGACTCAAATAACATTCTCAATTCTGGGTTCTTCTACTGTAACGACAAAATTCTAAATCAGGACAGAAAATGATAAAAATATGTTTGCATGTGTGAGTGTCATCAATATCTTTTTATTACACTTTTTGTTAGGATTATTCGAGTTTATTCAGACTAAAGTGGCAAAATAATGTCTTGTCTTACTTTGAGTACAAGTTTACGTATTTGTTTTGTAAAATTTTATTGTTTTTAGTTCGATACTATTCAGGACTATTTTATCGATTATTCGATATACAGAACTTGTACGTTGGAAGAGAAGAAAAGTCAGCAATAAAATGACTTTTCTTGTTAAAAACAGATAAAAATTATTTTTTTTATTATTATTGAGAGTCTTTGATAATTTCTTGTCTCAGAATTTTTCTCAGCTTTGTTATTTATCATAGTTTTAACTTGGCTCATATTTTATTTTGAAATGAAGTGAAATGTAATACTTTGGTCAAATTTTACTCAATCAACATTTTGTAGTAAGATAAAAAAAGTTAAACAAAAAATTCAAATTTTATTTTGTACATTTTTCTTTGACTGCCATCATCAGACAAGTGAACATATTTCAAGAATTCGATCTGCTGTTAAATCTGACATGTCCCTAGGACAGGGTTCTTACAACCAACAGCGCCATGACAAAAATTGTTGTGTAATAAATAACACCCAACTAAAAGTTTGAAATATGATTTTAATGGTTGATATCAAATTAAAAAAAGTAAGCTTTTTTATTATTTTGAAAGCTTCACAGAGAAAAAAGTTCATATATATTGGAAATTTTTTTCATAGATATTATGAATCGAACATGGCTTTTTTTCCTAATTCAAATGCTAAATAAAAATAGTTATGTATGAATTTATTAACAATAAATCCCTTTAAATGGCAATTTTCCAATAAAAAGCTGTTGAAAAGTAATGTTTAGAAATTTGCATGAATTTACAACCATTCTATAGCACACACACCATTTTAATGAAAAAAGGAACGCTTCTGTTATGTTCTTGGCTTAAAATTAAAATCATTAAAAACTAAAAATTCTGCAAAGAAAATTTCAAACATGCATTTACAAATTGAAAATATAAATGAAAATTTTAACAATTTCAAAAAATGTAAAAAAGTGTTAATATTCAAAACAATATTATTAAATATTATGAACTAAAATCAATGAAAGTAAATTTTTATATTTATGCACAAATTTTTTCTGAGTTATGAATATTTGGTTTTTATAATTTTTCGAAATTTCTTTTTTGCTGTTTCTATTTATTGAAAAATATTTCCAAATTTTTTATTTTATTAGTTTTAAAAAGCTTTTGAAACAGTTTTTTTTTAAATATTTGGTATGGTACGGAAAAAAAATTTCTGTTTTAAAATAATGTCGATAAAAAAAAAAACATTTTAAATTTCTTTTGTGTATTAATTTAAAATCGCTTTCTAACATGCCTAAGGATTATGATAGATTGTTAAATTAATGCTACTATATTTATATAAAATTTTACTTTTTCATTAATAAATTTATTTATTCATTATTTACTAGTATTTTAAATTTACGCGCTATATCCTCTTAGAAAAACTTAATGTTGTCCATCATCATTTTCTAAAAGATTTAACTTAACTCGACTTGTGGTGTATTAGAAAGAAAAAATTGTATTATTTCCACTGCCAATAGAAAAATTTCTCAAAAAACAGTATAGCCAATTTCCGTTAAGAGGATTATTACTATGCATTTTTGCTTTTCTTTTTATTTTTAGTTGTTATTTCTTTCCTTGTTTCCGTAATAAAAATATCTTTTATTCCTAAAATGTTCCTAAAATACAAGCTTCCTAGACCGATATTTATTTTTACATTAATTTTGATAAAAAAGTAGTACATTTCCAACAATTTTTATATGAATTTAATTATATAATAATTAAAAATGCATTTTAATAATCTGGCAATGTTCGTTAAGAAATTCACAAAAAGCAAAAATTTCAAAAATCATTATTTTTGTAAACAAATTATTGATTGAAATTATCTTTTTTATTTATATAATGACAATAATATGATAATAATAATAGTATTTTCTCAATTTAAAACAAAAAATTTTAAATCATTCTTAAACCTAGAAATAAATAAATTTTCAACAGAAAATGTTTGGTTTCTGAATACCATATTATTCTAAAACTTAAGCCGAAATTTTCTATATAGGAAAATATTAAATTCATTAGGCTTAGAATTTATTGAGGTCTTTTAATAAATAATTTTAAAAATGTAAGATATTTGGTGTAGTTTTTAACTTTAAATGAAAAATTTGTTATTGATATTACACATAAAAAAATTTACAGATTTTTTTTCTCACAATTTTTGATTAATTTATACTAAGATTTGTAAATTTAACTGGTTCCGGAATATAAATATGAATATGAATCTTTTTACTTTTAAAACCGCATTTTAATTAAATTTGAATCAGTTTGATAACTAAAATAATTCCCAATTTGTGAATTCATCTTTTTTTAAGAAAGTTATTATTTGAAATTTGAGAAGATGTTCAATTAGGTACCATAATTAATTTGAGATTATACTTAAAGTATCGTCAGTATACCATTTGAAACTAAGAATATATTGATTTAATTGGACATAATTTAATTGCTCACGTGTTTGCTCTCGATGCATATATAAATTGATAAATTCGATAAAATCTATACAAAATTTCTAAACATTTTAAAAGAAAATTTGAATTATTGGAACTAAAAAATAATAAGTATGCTTATATAGTTTCTTTTCCAAAATTCTAAATTAACGAGTTATAGCGCAACAAAGATTTTATTTACTTTTAAGACCCTCTTTAGGACAAAAGTCCAAGTCGACAGGACGGTTTAAGCCTGCTCGAACTAATTTTTGTAAACATATTATTGTTTTAGCAGCATCTACCAGAAACTGCCAATGGAGCAAACAAAATCAAAACTTTTGTAGATCGCATATATTTTATGAGTGGTCTAATGAACATGCTATATATAACCGACATCTGCTGTATCAAATAAAATAAATTTTGAGTAAATTGGAGTACGAAAGAAAAAAATTACATTTAAAAACAAAGTGTGCTAAATTGACTTCTTGCTCTGTGTGGACCACAAGATTTTTCTCTTTGTAAACATGTTTCTTTTTGTTTGTTCATGCACGACTGTGCTAAAAACAATCATGTTATGTTGCTGACAGTACTAGAAAACAACTACAAGTCCAACTCTTTTAGTTCTCTCAGCAAAAAACGCTACCCTCTTCAGACGTATAAATTAGTTCTGAAGAAAATTTTACCTACATATAAAGAGTTCGGTTTTTTTCACAGCTGAGTTACGCCTTTTTAGAGCAAGTTGGACTTTTTATTTATTTATTTTCTATGATACCAGATATCGGAATGAAATATATATTACTCAAAGTTGTGAGTAATTGATCTGCATTTAGAGGGCAAAATTAACTTAAAGAATAATTTATAATTCGTTCAAAAGATTACTTCTGGATGTAAAGATGTTTTGTGGAATGTATATTATCGTATGCTATAAAATAGGTAGTCTAGATTTCAATGCCTTACGCTAACTGAAAATGAAGGAAATGATTAGGGAATGATGTCCTGTCTTTGAAATTGCTATGATGAAGTAATGAAAAGTTAGGTTCGGAATATACTGGACATTCTACTGCAGAGAAAAGCTGTTATCTAAAGATGTTTGCAACCACTTAAAATACTTAGAATATTATTAACCTGTTATTTTCTCACAGGTACTACAAACATTTCAAAAGAATGTTTACTCCTGAAATGCTTAATAATATTGTTCAGGAAATTAACCATGAAGTACATATCTTTGAATAATAGGCAATCAATGGATAAGGATTCAATCGATCAAAGACTATATAAACACTATATTTATAAGGCTACAATATCAATAAAATTCTTTGCTGCCCTGCTACGTTTTACCCGATTTTGGAATTGAAACAATCACCATAAGTATCAAGAATTTATAAAATCATCTGCCATAGAAGATCTTTGGATGATACTCTTTACAAACATAGAGTCAGCATACACTCGTGTAGTAAATTTGTCTGTAGATAAACAGCTATATTATTATCTTGTACATAAAAGATTCAAGAGGTACATGCTATTAGAATTAGCTAAATATGATATAAGAATATGGTACATATGTATACAAAGACTATCCCCTTAGAATACAAAATTTTAGAAATTAAGAACAATTTAATACCGAAAACTAATCACAAATCACTTTTCAATGTAAAACATGCCACTTTACTATGAATCTAATACATCATAAATAAACAAATTCATATATTTGCCATGATTTCCAAGCAGAGTAATATTATATAAATATTCTATTTAATACAAATAAGAATATTTTTTTCCACTTTCTATGCATATCATTAATAAATTTATATAAAATTACATTTTATTTGAAAAGGGAAAATTAATGGGGTTTTTCTTCTTTCTTTGTTTGCATTGGAATAGCTCTTTTTATAAGTCTAACCAAACATTTCCACTTCATATTAAAATATATAATTTATAAAAATAACAATCTGCAAAATCTGGATAACATTATTGCTATAAATAGTTCCTAGGGGTAACATTTTACTTATAATCATCCAAGAGGTCAACCTAGTACTCATAACGTTACCGATAATCCTAGAGTTAAATAAAAATGCTACAATTGTTTTGTGTGAGTAAATGGTCTTCTTGACCCTCCTAAAATATTTTTACGGACCCTAAAACCGTTGCTCTAGAAGATATTGTAATCAAGAAAGATATTTAAAATTAACGGCAGTAAGAGTTATTATGAAAATTTAGTGTTATGTTTTATTCGAACCCACACTTTATATTATATCGAAATTAAAAACCTAATAAGCTTTTTTAACTTTAATAATAATTTAAACTTTTAAATAATTATATTAAGTGGAAGTTTCAGCCAATAAATCATAACCAATAGATAGGGGATTCTTAAAAATGCTAAACACGTAGCATAATTGTTATAATTTATTATCATTTAAAACCGCTGCTAAAAGTACGATGTACATATTTTTTAATATTTAAGATTTATTTTGAATTCTCCTCTATTGATATTATATAAAGTACCCACTAAAATGTTTAAAAATATACATGAATATCTTTTATATATTTTTCATTCTAAATACACTTTCATAACAATATACTCTCCCTCATTATTTTTTTGTTTTCCTTATAACACTGTGTAGCAGTCATTTTTACACATGAACAAGTCTATATGTGCATAAAACTAAAGACCATACATAGTAAAACTGCGTGCTCAGTTTTTCTACAAGACGTAAAATTACCTATTAAAATTACCTGAAAGTTTAGAAGGATACATATTAAAAAAAATATATATAAAATATTTACGAATAATATAGAAAATCAATATAGGCACTAAATGAAAGCTAAGAATCTCTTAATATATATTTAAATGTTGCAGCATAAAAACCTAAGAAAATATCCATTTGAAAATGTTACACCTTACTACTTATTTTCACATGTATGTCAGCTTACAGAATCATTCTCACACATAAAAAAGTAATTATATGTAAATATTTTAAATTATTTTTAAAGTCGTGTATTTTTTAAAACTTTAAAGTCTTTTTGAGATAAAATTTGACATCCTGCAGAAAAACTGACTAAGTAGGTTTGTTATCTCAATTGATACATATATCAACTTTTTCATGTGTAAGAAAATTTTTTTGGAAATTGTTACATGGTGTAATTTGTGGTTCCTTTATTATGAATTTTCCCAGCATTATATTATCTAGATTTTATTATAATATTCATACATATTTTAGTAAGTACATACATGGATGGCTTCCAACGAAATATGCAACAAATTTTGATAGAAATTTTTATATTGTTTAGGCACACTCGTACTTATATACATATTCATGTAGAATTTTGCTTAATTAAAATGAAAATAGAGTACAAATATGGAATATTTATGGGAAGTACATGAAAATACCAATGAATGGCTGAATGGTTTTAAATAACTTCCAACAAAATGTACTTCCTAATTGTTTTGTTTTTATAAAAATTATACCACTACACAAAATATGTGTTAAAATGTGGCAGAATGTGTGTGTTGATTGCATATGTAAACAATGTTGTAAATTTATATATTTTTAGAGGAAATTTTAAATTTAGTTTATTTTGTATTCGAAATTTTTAGAATTTCAAGAGATTAAAAATATCCCTTTTAACCCGCGTATAACATGACAAAATTAAGAGCAAAGAAAGTATTTAGAGGGAAAATTTGCATAAAATTAAACTAAAGTAGAACTCTAGGGAAAAATTTCAAAAGTAACAAAAATTTTAAAATTAATATTATTGTTAAAGTAAGCTCTAATCAAAGATTTTGTAATCTACAAAGTGTTCCCTTTTCCCAGCGAAGCCAAAATTTAGTTGGTCATATTCGTAGAAAAAAATATCAAACAGTTAATAAAGAACTTATCATTAATTCAATTAATTAAATTATATAAAAAATGCTCGAATAGGATTCACCGCAGTTACATACAACTTTTAAAGAAACCACAATATAAAAAATTGTTTAAAGCTTATCATAAGATGAAATGCCAGACATCTTTGGTAATACTTTTGACTACCATTTTGGAAAGCGATTCCTTTTATACATAAAAGCTAGAATTTTCCAAGAAAAAAATTGCATAAAAAGTATCGAAAAATATGAAAATTAAAAATCGTTATCACAAAAAAGAAAATTTTTTAATTTAAATTTATTCAAAATATCTATCACAAAGAACATGAATTACGTAAGATTATTTGCGATAAAATTTTTCTACCCTCTTGTTGAGTTTCCCAGCTAGAAATTGTTTTTAAGGCATCATAAAAAAGTAATTTAAGACGTACAAGATTAACTGCTGACATCTTCCCCTGCTTCCATATAAATAAAACATTATGGCACATGATATTTTTATAAATTTTGTCAAAATTCTTTAAGAAAAATTCAGCATGTTGTCAGTAATACTGACGAAATTATGACTTATCTTTAAAATGTCTACAAATGCATTTCTAACTAGAACTGAATGATTCTCGGTGACATTGTAATGTGTTTTATTAAATGTCGGTAACAAACTTTTGCTTGTTAGTCACTGGTATACTAATGTTTAAAAATAGCTTAAAACACCTTATTATTCTGATGACTTTTTACACTATGTAGCAGCTTTGAAACAACATTCTAGTTGTTCTACAATTCTACCAGTTATCAAAAAAAAATATGATTTTGGCTAAAATGTTATTAGTTTTAGTCATTCGCAGAAAATGTTGGGAAATGTCGTTATGTCATCACCTAATGATTTGAACCTCAAGAATCACTCATGAAACTGTCCTGAATCTATTGGATTATGTATCAGTTTGTAGTCTAATTTATGGAGTTCTTCAAGATAATTAAACAACATTTGACCAGAAGGAAACATAGGAAAATCTTGTTCCTAGTCAAGTGCTCCGTTTCTTGTTCGTATCGTAATGAATCGGTTCAAGAATATCTTGGAATAAAAATTCTAACAGGAGGTTTTTAGTTGGCAACTTAGCTCTTTAAAGCAAATTTAGGAGGCCAAATAAACATGACCAAAACAAAAGGCCTTTGATCAAAGTGAATTATAATATATTGTGAAGTACTTTCCGAAAACGAGCTGATCTTTTAAAATTCATATGCACGTAGTATTAGAAGTCATCATTTCATGATTTTTTTCATTTTCTGCTTAAGTGACCCTAACCTGCAGTTCAAAAATTTCTATACAAACAAATCAATGACGGAAAACGTAGTGACTAATGTTTAAAGTAGTATCATCTCCAAAATCAAAAGAAAAAATATTTTTCAAAATGACGCAGAAAAAATTTTTATTGCCAAATAATGAGTTAAAATGCTGATATAATAACGCTTACACGTTAGCAATTTAAATCACTTAACACGGTGATATCATTAGATGCAACTAGTTACCATATATGCTTCAAAATAAGATCTTAGATTGTTAATTACCCTAACATAAATTAATATAAATCTGTTCCATAGTTACATATCTAGTTACATGTAATGCAGAGAAAAGTTGATTGTTGACATAAAACAACTTCTAGGTAATGCAGACGAGATGTCGATGTGGGCATAGCGTTGAAGTGTTCGGTAAATATATGTCATTATGAAGTTCTTGCTGGTGATGCCTAATGGTTTGTTTTTTTACAAAATGACTAATAACATTATATTAACTATATTACAAACATTAGCAATCAAATTGCTAATATTTATGCTCCATGCTCTTTATAGTTATTAGCTAGAGTTCTTCAAAGCAGAAAAATTGGAAAAATTTGATTGAAATGAATCAGACGAAGTTTTTATATTTTTTTTACATTTTTTCCTACAACTTCAAATTTTTGGTATTCGAGTTATATAAGAGAACTACCAATGTTACTTTATATGTCATGACTCTACCGCTATTCGTTCAAAAGTGATACGTTGGCAAATTTTAAAACTAAAATTTTGGTTATTTTAATATTTTTCTACATTTTAGTCATTGTATGTTCGCCCCTCCAGGATGCAACATATTTATAAACGAGGTAGTTATGCTTCTTTGGTGATGTATCCCATTAATGTTTCCTCGTAAATAACAGAGTGTGGCCTCCCGAAACCTTGAAAAAGTAAGCGGAAATTTTGAAACGAAATACAGTTTTTAGTCAGAAACACTCTCAGAACTACTTTCAGAAAATCGGTTTATAGCGCGAATTCAGTTTTTGTTTTAGCTATAATATCATTTGGTCAGAAGGGTCCATAAAAATATTTATTTGCATACACCTTTAAGACTATTTGTAAATACAGCAAAATTTTTGGATCTTAATTCATCATTTTTGATTGTCACAAGCACATTGGGAGACTTGTTGCATTTTATTTTAATGATTATTTTTAAATCTCTCAAGATAAATTAGTTTTAGCGGAAAACAAAATACTTTTCTATAAACGCATTTTGCTTGGGCACATCCAGGCCCCGGCTTAAAAACAATCAAAATGCTACCTTTTGTCAACATTAATCCTAAATTTAGAACATATAAAAGTTTTATAGACGTTAAGAATCACATTTTTTTTATATAATAATTTTTATAAACGTAAAAAGCACAGTATAAAATTTTTATTAGGTTCGCTCCTTACAGATCCATAGTTCGCATATAATGCGGACTTCCGAGTATCATTGTAAAGTACATAAATTAGCATTGGTAGACACTATGTTTTTTGTATACGTAAGATTTTACAAAAGTACAAATTGTAATTCTAAACTTTACAACAAGACCTGATCCACAATAAAGCATAGGTTTCATATAAGAAAATAGGAAAAATAGGAAAATACTATAACATTCTTAAAATCCAAAAGAATGTTGTTAGTGATGGCAATGACTTGATCCACAATTGAGCACAGGCGCCATATAAGCTACACTCCGAAAATGATTCTTACAATCCCAAGCAATATTGAAAGTGGTAACACACCGTCAAGTCATGTTTAAAGCTACAATATTGAAAATTTACGTGACCTGCCACGAATAGCTGAAGTAATATCAATAGTTTCAACCTTTGAATTATATTTTAGAGTAGAAATGATGTCCAACATTTACATGATATACAAATAAAACTAAAAAAATTAATCAAAATCACAGCCAATGTTGAAGCATGTAAAAATGGCTGAAATATGCGCCATCATTGGTGCAAAATAATGATAATGAGAAAGATTTGTAAGTTGTCATATATCTTTTATTACTCTTTCCGAAGCTCTTAAATAACTTACAAAATTCAAAACTAGCTTACTTATGAAACTAGTTTTCCCCCAAATCCTTAATAAAGAATTTATACAATGACAGTTTTGCCTGACATAGACAGGCTTATTCATTAGCTTAAACAAAAAACTTTAAATTTTGTCTTTAAATGAATCAAGAGAGAATAGAAATAATGAATGGTGCAAAAAATATAGAAACTGTAGTACCCTGGGTGTTAAGCCCCGCAGGTGTCAAATTTAAAGCCATTTTATATATAGACCAAGTTAAAAAATTGCGGTTTCTTCAGTTTTTAATCGCATTACACATCGCGACGATCTGAAGTTTTGTGATTATATCTTCATTATTAAAAAAATGCAAGGAGGTACCCGAGTATGTACCATAGAATTAAAAAGGATATTGAACGCTCGTCAAATAACATCCTAAAAATATCCTGGAGCAAAAATTCTAACAGGAGGTTTTTAGTTGGCAACTTAGCTCTTTAAAGCAAATTTAGGAGGCCAAATAAACATGACCAAAACAAAAGGTAATCGTATTTTAGATTTAAAATATTCTTGAAAAAGTATTCATTAAATATTATGGGATTTCGTTATTTAAACCCCTGTAACTTTTAAACCGTTAAAGATATTAACGTTTTTGGTACTAAATAAAGAATTTTGGAGTTAAAAAATTTATAAAATATATATAAGTTTGCGCCACTTTTCTTTTTTTATCCTATTAGGAATTGTTTAAAAAAATTACCACGCAACTCAGCTAGTTATGAAAATTTTGTGAGTATTTTTATATGTGGTGATAATGTATTTATTTAATTTTTTGTAGATTTTTTTTTTAAATTTTCAATTTTAAACCGTGATAACTTTTGAGTCTGAAGCCAAGGGATTTAACATGCTGAAGTATTTCCTTTTGTTCGTTCAAATCTGTGCTTATGTGTCAAGAAAAAAAGTCCGAACAAATTTTAGTACAATTCAAATATTTTTTTGTTTTATATATCTAGATATTCCCAACAAAAATAAATTAAAGTTGTTCAAAGCGGTTGTCATTTTCAGAACTTCTAAATCAATAGTACAATCAAATTTATTCTTAATGCCTTTTTAAATTCAAAACTATTCGTCATTGTGGAAGAGTTTAAAATTATTATTTGAAAATTAATATAACTGTGATCTAAAAGTTGTTATATTTCACTATTTTTCACATTTTCCTTATAAAATATATAATAATTATATTTTTTATTAAAATAGTAAAAAAATTTTTGTTCCATGAAAGTATTGAAAAAAATAAGCGTTTTTAATACAAATTTCTATTTATATTTAGAAATCATTTAAATAAACTATCAAGAAAAGTTATTCCTTTCAACAATTAATGATCATTAAATCATGAAACATGCATGTGTTTATCAAAATCATTCGAATGAAAGGCTCCAATAAAAGGCTATTGTAAATATCATACGTATTTCACCTAAATTGAATTAGATCATCATCACTTCAGGTGTTCAAGTGATGATGATCTAATTCAATTCAACTCCATTTTTCTTATGTAATTTGTTGTTGGGTTTATTTGTGATTATTTCTGTATATAATTACCACAATACATTTTAATAAAAAAAATTATGTCTTAAAAATATATTTAATTGGAAATTAATATTTACTTTGACTTTTCATTTATTTTAGCTATTTCCGCAATGAAACTGAAGATGCTGCATAAATACAAGATTAATAAAAAAGAATCTAACACCAGCTATACATATAGTCAACATATGTTATAGTATGCGTATAAGTAATATTAATAAAATATTGATATTGAATATTAATCATACGCCATATAAGTATGATTTTTATTGGTTTTTCAAAAGTATAAGACAAGCAATAAATCACCGTAATGGTAATTGATAGTCGATTAAAAAGACAATAAAAAATGTGTCTAGATTTATTGTCAAGCAATATTACAAAATATAATCCAAAATAAAATTTAAGGGGATTTATACATATTATACAAGAATTAAATAAAATATGATTTTTTTTCCCAAAATAAAGTAAAATAAAAGGACATATTTAATATGCTATATGAAACAATATTAAGGAGTCATTTTTGTTCAATTTGATTTCAAAATGAATTCAAAATGATTTCTTCTTCTATTCTTAAGTGTTAAACTCATCCTTTTCTTTTATGACTGGTTTTAGAATTTTATTAAAAACCCCTTTTTTACTTCCTTTAATTTTCATTAAAGTGCTTGAAATATTGGTAGCATTAAGCTCATAAATATCAAATTCCCAAAAAAAAAGTTCAATTCTAGCAACGTTACTGTCATTTAAGTTAACTTTTGCATGCAAATTATCAATAATGTTCATTTGCTTACTTATTTTCCCTTGCATTCACTCTAAATACTTATATTTCATGATATTCTTCTATTTCTATTTTTTTACTCTATATTTTTTTCCTTGGTATTTGTACTTTTTTTTATATATACCCAAAGCACTGGATTAAATATTTATGACGTGTTTATATTACTCGTTCTTATTATATTATTATTGAAAATTAATGAGTATAATTTTATAAAAAATATGCATGAAATAAACTAGAAAAACTTAAAGTATCTTACGTATGCATAAATGTATATATATCCTCCTCATTCATTAAGTATTTGTATTGGTCAAGTATTGTAAAAAAATCAATTTTCTTTCCATACTTATGTTTTTCAACGACACTTAAAAGATTTTTTTTCCATAATACGTGGAATGCTCGTGCTTATAAATATAACAATTAATGAATAAAGAAAAACTTGATTTATATTGAAAGTATTATTAAAAAATAAAAACCTGGGCAAATATAAATTACTAAAAAGAATTTGACCCAAATTATGTTATGTCAATTATGTTATTGTGTGGGATAATACTTTTTATATTTTAATGAGCGTTTTTGATATTTAAAGGATTTTTGATATGTTTTTATACCCTGTAGCACAATAGGTGGAGATGGTATTGTGTGTTTGTACTGATGTTTGTTACATCTAAAAATATTGATCTAAAACCCATCAATTTCAATTTAACGTCGTCAGTTTGTTCACTTCTTAGTCTGACTGCTAGTCTACCCAAGTGAACCTTGCTATCAAATTACTGGTCGGTTTATTATTTCACCTAGCCCCCATACAAAAGTTCTCCCGGAATAGAGAATAAATGATCAAAGCTCTCTTAAATATAGCTTCATTTTAATGAAATTTGGTACGTATGAGTCTTATATAAGTATAAATTCATGAATTTCATAAAAATCGGTTCATAATTGACCAAACCTTCCATATAAAACCCTCTTCAGAAAATCACTTTAACTGGCATAAAAACGATAGCATCAGGTTAATATTTAACATAATTTTGTGTTACATAAAAAGAAATACTGCAAATGTGGTACCATTTTGTGGGAATATTTCCATAATTAATCATAGCAACCATATAAGGCCCACCACCCGGGAACTCACCTAAAGTGAATAATAATATACTGTAATTCATACATATGTTGAAAGAAATATACACTTCGCTTAATAGAAGTATCGGTCCACAATTGACAACAGTCCCACATAAGACTTCTCCCCTATTTTCAATGCACATACACAATGGTGTACGTATTGAAGTAATTTTAGTAAATGAAAAACTACCATTCACTTCAATTACGCATTGTATTTCAGATATATATTAAGTTCTTTTTACTGAATAAAACCTTTCGATTTTAAAAATTCTATAACAATTTTGAAACAGCTGTTTTCAAAAAAATTTTTTAAAAAATTAAAATGAAAAATATTTTTATGCTTTTCTTATAAAAAATAATTAGTTTGTGCTAAATAAATTTTGATAAATTTTGCATGACTTTGTGGTTAGGTATCAAAAAAGGAGAAATCTTCCAATGACAAGAATATGTTATATTCATTTAAAATAATTCGAATTTGCACTACATCTGGACCACAAGTTCAGGATCTTGTTGACTTTTTTGGATGTTTTTTTTGTGCCTAAAGTAATAAAAAATTTTCAATAGATACTTTAAGTTATGGACTATAGTATCCATTTCTCTTGAATAATCGAAAGATTATCCTAGAATTTGTGAATGGATTTAGCTGATATTTAATAAAATTATGAGAAATGTTAAGATTGTTGCTGCAAAATTACTTTTATTTGTTATTAATGATAAAAAGTAACTTATGGATAGAAAATGAAAAAGATTCCCATGGAAAAGGAAACTTACAACATAAGTTTTACACCCCAAGGTTAAGCTCTTTGGTAACGTTGTTCTTTTATAACACTGATTAAAAAGTTACCAAATAATATGCTAAAGGGCACAATAACATGGAGTTATCTGATGTACAAACATAGCCATTAAACAACTGTAGCAAATACGATGATTGATACACTTTATAGGATGATATTTTTATTTTGTTTTATTCATTAATAATCAAAAAGCCTTGAAGGCCAAAACAATTACGTAGTAACCATAGGAGTAATATAAAAATTACCAAAAATTATAAATATCTTCAATATAAATTATTACAAAAATGTTTATTCCTCAATAAATTCCAAAAATGTACGACTTTTAATCAAGAATAGAATTATTCATGAAATTTTAAATAAAATCAGATACGAGGGCGGATCAATAAGTCCGTGACTTTTCGGACTTCCCTCGTAGTTATATGAAATGCAACACTATTCCCATCAAGCACCATCTATTAATAGACTACTGTCAAATTTTGAGCAAGTGAATGTCATTTATTTTTCGTAAAAAATATGATTTTTCGAGGTCCTTAAAATAGGCATTTGTTTGGTCAATAATCTCATCGCTGGAGCTGAATCTCTTTCCACCGAGCCATTTATTTAGGTTTGGAAATAGGAACTATTCACTAGGGGCTAAATCCTTAGAATGTGGCGGATGAGGTACCAATTCGTAGCCCAATTCATAGAGTTTTACCATTGAGACTGCACACGTGTACACCCGTGCATTATCTTGATGAAAAAGAACGTTTTTCTTGGCCATATGAGGTCGTTTTCTTTTTAAATCCTCATTTAATCAGTCTAATAAGTTGGCATAACATTCGCCGTTTATTGTTTTTCCCTTTTGTAGATAATCGATGTGGATTATCTCACATGCATTCCGAAAAACTGTTGCCATCACCTTACTGGAAGACAAACTTATTTTGGCCTTTTTCGCAACAGGTTCACAAAATGGATCCATGTTTGAAGTTGTCACACGTTTACGTTTATGGTCAATTGAGAACAAACGCGACACCCATCCTGCAGACAACTTTCTTAAACCCAGCTGATCATTTAAAATCGAAACCACACTGCCATATGAAATGCCTATGGCATCAACAAGTATTTATCGAGCTTTTCCTTGGTTTGATTGACGGTTTTTTTTTCTAAAAAAAAATGTTTAGTTAGCACTCGAAATTCACCTTTTTCCATTTTTAGAAAAATACACGAGGTTGCATGTTATGAACACCTTTTAAACGCAAAATAAATGACGACAATTGCACAAAATTTTACAGTAGTCTATTAACAAGTGGTATTTGATGGGAATAGTGTTGCATTTCATATAACTGCTATGGAAGTTCGAAAAGTCACGGCCTTATTGATACGCCCTCGTACTCGGAGCGACCTCATAAGTGTGTTAAATACAGAAATGTAATACTCTGAATAGGTTCTTTCGAAATCCGGAATGGTTTCTATTTTTATTTTTTATTTTTATTAAAAAATCAATTTTAAGGTTTATTTTTGATTTATGTTTTGCTCAAAAATAATGATTATTTGTGATTTAATTTTTTGCTCAACTTATAATGATTATTTTGTGAGTTTTATTTTTAAATCACAAAACAAAATATAATATCTTGAGAAATTTATTTTACTTTATTTTACTAAAAACGAAAAATGTGAAAAAGTATATATAAAGAAGTAAATATATATATATATATTGGTTCACCAAAATTTATAACTTTAAAGAGAAACAAAAGCATACTTAAATTAACAAAATTATTAAAACTGATATACAGAAAACCAAAAACATAAAAGATAAAATGTGTTTTAACACTCAAATCGAAAATAAATCTTATTGTTTATTAAAGCATTTTTTTAATTTTCTCAAATTAAAAAAATTTTCACACGAATATATCTCCAACCCATAAAGTATAATTGACATTAATAGAGAATTTGCTATAAATTTTCTACTTTCAATGGTAAGTAATATTAACATGGTTGTCAAAAGTTAATTTATTATGCAAATGTATACCTAAAACCCTATAATTCGATGCAAATCAATCGACCACATAATATACTATTTTCATTCAAAGAAATGCTACGAAAATTCATTGCACATGTTTTCAACGGATTCAGATTCATTTTGTTTTCTGTTTAATAATATTTTCAATATCAGTTTTTGTTAAATCAATAAAATTTGTGATTGACATTTCCCTTTTCAAAAATGCTATTATTTGTCACTATCATAGGAATTAGTTTGACAGAATAAATGACATATTACTCATCAAGTCATTGAAATAGCTTGTGAAAAATAATGACCCCAGTATAAAACTTTGCGGCACAACCCTGTTTATAAATACCATCCTAGCCTTTTACCATTTTCTATTTACCAGTATAAAAAGAACTGAAAAAGGGCTGGCAAATCATAATTTTAACATTGTATTGTTATTGGAAAAAAGTACTTGCTGCTGAAAAAGACATGCAGATGTTCTGTTTTTAACCCATGGTTGTCATTGGTAGCATGTTTTTCTTCTATGCTTCTTGTTGATTGCTTTTTAAATTCTTCTCTTAAAACTATATTTATAATTTTTTTGTAATAAAAACATGGTTTTGGCTTTGTTAATAAATAACAAAAATGCTTTTAATTTTGTGAAATGTTTATATTTTAGAGATTATTCACCTTCTTTCTTGCTAATAATACAATTATTTTAACTTTTTTGGAAGTAATTTTTATTAACTTTCAAAAGAGTGCAAAATATGCGCATAGTTCCACTTTTGAAGTGGTGAAAAATTTATTTTTTGGAAGAACTTGCTCGTTCTTTTTTTATATATGTAACATTCAAGTATATTAGAGTAACTCAAATACAGAAAACCTGTTGTACTAAATTTAATTGATGTTTTCTTTATAAATGTTTGCATTTATCGTTTACTTTTAGTGCTATTGTTTATTATTCTTTATTAAACGTTATTATTTGTTTATTATTGAATTTACTGATTACACGAAATAAAGAATTGTTACTAAAGGGTGGTGTTATTATTTGTTCAATGCATAGTTTCATTCGCTGACAATTGTTGACGGTTACGTAAAACTAATTACAAGCTGTAGCTGTAAAACTATAATAAGTGTGCATTTTCATAATAAGCTCTCATGACAAATAGATTTAAATGCTTTTGTGTCATCAAAAAAAAAAAAAATAAATAAAAAAATAAATAATCCAATAGCACAAACACCATTATCCAAATTCTTTTTCATGTTCTCAACTATATTCATGCCAAACGAAGATATGCTGTGGAATGATCTAAAACCAGATTGAAAAGGAGAAATTAGTTCATTTATATTTTTATTTATAATATTATTATAATTTATTTATTTATATTATATTTTTATTTATTGAAGACAACATTGAAAAATTCTTCAGAAATACTCCGAGTACTTTTATTTTAATGAACACTTTGATCTGGCTATGTCACATAAACTAAAAATATGGCAAGTATATGCATTCAAATTTATTCACATATACGTTTTCGATTTAAATAAAAAAAAAAGAACACAGTTGATTAATATTTAATTTTTTATATTATATCGAATTCTATCATTATTTTTTAATTGCTTTTACGTAATTTAGTAAGAACAATTTTACTTTGCATGAAAATATTATAAGGAAATATTCTGACATAGAAAATGTGAAGAAACAGTCGTTATACCAAACGGGAAAGTAAAATGGTTCAAATGGGAAAATAATGAAATGTCGTTGCGTGAAATAGCAAATGGGTATTCAGAAAGATTTCGACATTTTGTTCAAAATGTGTAATATAAAAAACAAACAATAAAATCACGTGGTAGAAATGAAATTTTTAATGAAGTAATTCCGCAAAAAGTCTGGTACAAGACAATTGCAGGAAAGAATTGCCAGAAAAGTTCCACTAAGTCATATAACAAATTTAAAGATACGGTTAGAATTTATTAATGAACATTTACTTTAGTCCAAATGTAAAGTCTAAAAAAATTAAGAAGCATATTATTTAGTGACGAGTCGAAAACTAATTTGTTTGAAAACGACTACCAATGAAGTGCGCGCCGTCTTCAGTTCGCAAAGATGATTGTTTAACAGAGAGGAGGAAACATGGAGAATTGGGAATGCTTTTAAATGCAATGCTGTTAGTCCTATTTGTCGCACTGAAAATGCATATAAATTTCTTTTCTTTGAGGTATATTCGTTTATCTTAACCAAAAACAATGTTGTGTTATTACAATAACTCGCGACATAACGGTACTTTTTATGTAAGAAATATTTGTTTCTTGCTTTTGTTGTTCTCTTTAAATAAGCAATCAGAACATATTGGTGATCATTTCAATGAAATATTTGTCTAAAAATTTTTCTTAAAAGTTATTAAAAAAAATATTTTTAAGACTTCCAGTTGTTTGTTTCACTAAAGGTAAGTTGCTGGTGATAACACTGGAAATATTTTTGTTTAATTTTCAAATTTCATCAGCTTAAAGATGCATAAAGAACTTTTCTTACAGACAGAAAAAAATTCAAATTCAGATTATTCGTGATCAAGTCTGTTCTAGCAAAGAAATTGCATGAAAAATTAACCGTTCGAAAGCTTTCTTAAGAAACGGCAGAAATATGTAGTGCGGAAACCAATGAAAGGTAATCAAAAATTAACAAAAAAGCTAATTAATAAAATAAAAGAAGAAGCCACCTGCAGTACATTAAATGCTACACAAATAAAAAATAGACTTGACCTCCCTGTCACTTTCAAACATGTTGCACAAATTTTGCGAACTGATGGTAACATAAAGTAAAAGAAAATAAGGAAAATCGTTTAAAACTTGCAAATACATGCATTGGACAGATGAGTTGATGAGTTCTGATGAAAAGAAATTCAATTTGAAGCAGTGTTATGGTTTGGGCAGCCTTTTCTGCTGCTGGAAAATCAAAAATATGTTTTGTTCCAACTAAAATGAACAGTGCAATTTATAGTGAGCTGCTGAAAATGCTCCTCTTTCATTTATGGATGAAAAAATGGTTGAAGATTACATATTCCAACAGGATAACGCTGCAATCCATGTCTTGAATCATTCTAAATCGTGGTTTAATAAACATAGTATTCCACTATTGTACCAGCCGGCCTGCAGTCCGAATTTAAATCCAATTAGGAACTTGTGGGGTTATATGGCCCGTAAAGTTTATGCAAGAAATACACAGAATGAAACCATAATGACAATAACGGAGTTAAAACTAAAAGTTAAGTAAGTCTGTGAAGAAATTAACAGTGATTTTCTTCAAAAATTAGTCGAATCAATGCTAGAACGAATTTTTTGAAGTTATTCAAAACAAAGGTTCATCAAAACATTATTAATAATGCTAAACTGGTTCATTAGTTTAAGTGCGTATATAGGAAAATGCAATAAAAAATGACATTAAGCTACTGAAATTACAATTAAAAAAAATTTAATGTACATTATAAATTTTTTGTTATTAATTTTTTAAGTGAAGTCAATAAATAATTTTAAAAATTATAAGAATATACACCAGTTTTACATTTTAGTAAGATAATGGCCCCAAACACAGTTTGAAGTTAGTAAAAAATAGATTCTCTCAGAACCTTGCCCTTGCTTTTAGTTATCCAAGACAATCTCCGGATCTAACTTCTATAGAGAACTTGTAGAATGATTTGAAGAAAAGACTGTCAAAAGAAGTGTTCAAAAATAGAGATTAATTATAAGGGAAAGGTAAAAAATGTGGTACGAGATTCCATTTGAAAATTGTCAGAAGTTGATATCTAATATACCCACATGAATGATAATGTTTAACATTATCTAAAAGCTTTTAATAAAAACTTAACTAGTTTTTATTTATATATCTTTTTTTTTTTCTTACATAGTAACACAATTGCAAATATACATACACAGCAAATTTATTTATGATTTATATAAAATGGTTATTTGTTCGCTTCTAGCCTTGAAACTTATTTTAAAATCAGAGAACATGAAAAATATATTTTAAGCATCTTTTAATAAAATGTCCCCAAATAAATCTTATTACATTTTAATAAATTTAAGTACAAACCCATTTTAATTTAATAAATTCCTTCTTTGAATACTAAAGAATCTCACTAAAGAAATATGTATTAGACTTAAAAAAAGAAAAGAATCTGCGAAAAAGACAACAATGATTGACATAGAAACAAATAGGCTAAGTCAGAAGTTTTATTCTTGTTCTTCTTAAGAAACAAAAACTTTAGATAAACACGCTTTTTAGTTTTATTTCTGTTTTATTTTTCTTTTATTTGTTTCTCTTCGTGTTTTATTATTGTTACCTTACCATTACATACAAGTAACAAATAATGTCATCATGTATACTCGTATTTTATGCCATAAAGTATTTACGCTTTCACATTATTGCATTAAATGTCTAGACGATAAATAAAGAATCACTTCTTCACCAGCAAAAATGGTTCATTGATATTTGACGGTTTCTTACCTTGACTATTTTTTGATAATCCCACACACAAAAATAAATGTAATATTTTAACTTTATTTCCATTAAATAATCATGATGATACAAAAATTTATGTGAAATCTTATTTAAAATTCACTTCTTTTCACAAAATAAAAAAAAATATATATATATATATAAATGAAAATTCAAAATTTGTTTAAGAAAAACAAAATTTTATATAACGAATAATTAAAACAAAGTGCCAAACCAGGGACTGACTGACTGACACCTTAGCATTAATGTTATGATGATGACAATACAATGACACAACAAAACAGTTTAACAAAAATGAAGTTTTTATTTAGATTTTCATTCTTTATGTTATTTTTCCCTTCTAGAAAATCTTTAATGCCAACTTTTTGCCAAGAATTAGGAAAAGGAACAAACAAATAGAGATTTTTTTTGCAAAGTCACGTCCTTGGAGCTTTTGTATATTTTATATTGTTTTTTGTGGGTAAAACAAATAAGAATTTGTTAATACTTATGTTGTTATTGTTACATTTTTTATGATAATCCTACACGAGATAAATTACTTATGGTTTGTTTCTTAGTTAAAAATTTTATGCGGCTTTCATTACTATTTTGATTCCTGCAGTAAAAAATTTTCCACCATAAGATATGAAGGGAATGTATATGTACTAGGGTATCCAAAAGTTTAACCATCATTCTGTTATACAATTAATTTTGGTCGATTAACTGTTTGAATAATTTAAAATTGTCAATTTTGAATAACGAATAAACGAATAAATTATTTGTGTCGAATAATCAATTAACAAAATTTATTTTTTTTATTTTTTATTTTTTTGAGTTATAATTAGAAAAAAAAAAACGTACTTTAGCAAAATAATGTGAACCACCTCTTTTAAAAATATTTGCTATGTAGAACGTTTAATAAAGCATGCTTCATAAATGCATGGTCATAAATTGGCCAGTCGACTTTGACTTTTGTCCAAAGAAAGGTACTAAAAGTAACTAAAGTTTTTATTGCGCTATAACTCTTCAATTTAACATTTTTTGAAGAATAACTATATAAGTTTTTTTTATTAAAAATAAAAAGCAGAAATTTATATAAATCAGTCATTCAAATCAATGCATACATTTTGATTTTGTTAAAAAAATTACAAATTGCACAAATATATATATATACATTGATTTGAATCAAAATATGTCTTGTTTTATTTCTATCAAATTTATCTTTATGATCAAAAGATTAAAAATTTCTATTTTTATCCTTCACGAGTTTTTATGATTTTTTTTTTAATTTTGTTCGCAATTTATTTAAAAAAACAGCCTTAATATCTCTATAACTTTAATAGTATTAAAAAATAATGTGAATGCATTTTAAAGGCGATTTTAGTACGCATCTTTCCATGTTTTACTGATCCAAATTGGACAAGTTGTTCTCGAAATATGCTTCAATATATGCTGAAAGCTCGATAATTTTACAAATAACACTTTATCGTAAGAACCAACTTCAATTAAAAAAGTGGTTTATAGACATAATTAGTACTTCATAATAATGCGCAGCCGAATTGGCTAAGAAATCCCATGCTGAAGAATTAGTGTTGCCTGTGTTATTATCAGAATAGGTTTAAAAACGCACGAATAAAGTGAAAATATGCGCAAGAAAAAACATAAAACATATGTGCAGAAACATGTATAGGAAAATAGTTTTCTTATATAAATATACATAACTAAGCTATTTTTCTAACTTTAAAATTCTGATAGTTTTTCATTTGTTTATTAAAACATACAATTATAAGCATGACATGATATACATTTTAATTTTTTTTTTTTTTATAGTTTTTATTTCAGATTAATAAAATTTTTTATCGGCTAGAATCCTATATGATAAATCTTGCGGATATTTTAAAAAATTGTAAGTCCCAAATTAAAGCCATCAAATGAAAAAAAAAAACCTTAAAAGAACTAGGCCAAAAATGAGGGTAAAATTTGCTTTGACCTAAATATCTCTTAAACTAAAATATATAACTTACATATGTAAAAATGTTTTTTGCAGAGATTTGTAAGGTCTATCTATATGTTAATCTTTTTTTTGTACATTCACGTCATAAATAAATTTTTGTCGAATTAAAAAAAAAAAAAAAAATAATACCTGAGGTGACCAAATTTCGAGGTTTTTACTCTACCTCAGTTACACATTCACAATTTACAGAATTATTTCCAAAAGAAATCGTTTTGATGTTAGAAAAATAGTTGTATACATCTGTGGGGCAAAAAGAGACAAATAATTCAAATGTAGTTAGACTCAAAAAATGTCAGCGCATCAAATTCATATAGCCGCTAAGAGGTCAAAAGTGCCCAAATAAAATTATTCTCTTGCAAAGAGGAATAAATTATTCAAAATTTATTAAAAACACCTATGATAAGATTTCGCTAATTATAGTAATAGTTAGGACAAGCACGAAAAAATGGGATAATATGCACAGAAATACGATTATAAAAACAGACAACTTCAAGTGTTTTCTTATATAAACATGCATAAAGAAGTCATTTTTCTAACTTTAAGATTCTGATAGTTTTTCCATTTTTTATAAAAAGATAAAATTATAAATAAATAGAACTGATAGTCAATTACAATTATGTACGAAGTATTAAAAAAATGTACAAAATAATTTTTCATTCAATTCAATTTCTGAAAATAAAAAAGCTTACTTTTCACTTAAATAGCTTGAAAAACTTGCCTGGGTTATTATTCCAGTTTAGAATAAAGTAACTTTAAATTTGACTAAGTCAATATGTTTTACTGTAAATTACTTTCATCATAATCACAAAAATATAATGGGGGTTCATGTGGTTCATGTGTGAAAACACCAATATCAATTTTAGTATCTATGACAAAAAACCTCACACAGGCTATAAAGCAGGTTACAAGAAATAGACTGATTTATTAAATAAATCTAAGTCAGAGGAAAAAGTGTATTTTTTTATACAAATGGGCCAAATAACTGATAAGATGAACTATTTATGAACCAGTTTGATCAATATTGTGATCTTAATAACTTCTTAACTGATTAAACACTATAATTAGTGCATTATTTTAAATATTTGGTTAATCGAATAATTTTCTATTAATCAATTATTAACCGATCAACTTTTAATATCAAATAATTATTAATATCGAGATTAAATGAAAATCCGAATAATTGAATACTTTAGTATGAAAAATAAGAATATAACTTTTTTCGACCACATTATGTAACAAACTGTAATAATTTTTTAAAATTATTTTTGTATAAATACATTCTGAACCACATTCAACAACTAAAAACTTTCAAGAATTTATCATTTGAATTTTTTTAACTTTTAACAATATTGAAATAAAGTGTTTGTGTGTTAGCAATGAGTGTGGTACAAAATTGCAATGTACTTAATATTTTTTGTCATACTGAAAACATTTGTTAATAGCTGGTTAATATTAACACTACAATTAATATATCAAGTAATATTTTCCAATATAATACTAAAAGACTGCAATAACGAATAATTTTAAAATTTCAGCATGTTTGGTTCGGAAATTTTTTTAACGATCACGAAAATGTAGTCTTTTATTTTTTAATATTTTTTTTTCATGGCCTATACGACCATGTAAGTTTTTATACACGCAAAAATTGCAAAAGTTATACTCTTAATGTACATTAAAGAGCTACACGAAAAAAACTTGCAAATACACCTCTCTAGAAATAAAGACTCGTCAATTCTTATATGATTCCCAAAATATTATATCTGAATGTTTAAATTTACGTGAGCATCTCTATAATTACGTATTACTTTCAATATAATTATCAGATTTTTCGTTTAATGAAAATTAATATCAAATTGTAACAGAGGCATGTTAAGATTTTACTAAAGTGTTTTGTCATATTTTCTTTACTTAAATGTAGCTGAATTTATGAGAAATATAATAAGTTTCTTTAAAACCGCTATAATAATCGAATTAAAGAAATTTTTGAAATTCAGTCACTAATTTACACGAATTTATAATTTTTATGATAAATAATGATTAGGATGACATTTATTTTCTTAACTAACTATTTACTCTACACAAAAATTAACGTAACCAATTATGGACCGCAAATCCCGAAATATTAGTGCAACTAAAGGGTCAGATGAATACAGATATTAACGACATTGATTGAGGCATTTCCAATGATGCCCTAAAGTATAAACTACGATGGAAAATATCCAAAATATTCAAGCTTTAATAAAATAGTATTTAAAATATAGTATTATAAAATTTTACTAAAATTTTAGATTCGCGCGAATGAAAACTAATTTCAAAAATGTTTTTACTCATTATGTATTAGACTTCATTTGTCTATTATATGTTGAAAAAAAAAGTTAAAAAAATGTTGATCGAAAACCACAATTTTGGAGGTGTTTTAAAATGAAATAATGAATGAATAACTAAACCGAAATATTTTGGGGCTTAGTTTAAAACATATCTCTCTTTAATGTTAGGGCAAATATTTGCAACATTTTTTGCTTCATACAAATCAAAACGCTTCAATATATACATGTGTGCGATTTTAGTCATTTCTTTTGCATACTTGGGGAAATAAGTTTTACAAATAATATATATATAATTATAGAAAGAATATTTAATTTCTACAATCTTTCACAAACCAAACAATTTTTTCAATCCTAACAATATTAATTTGGAATTTCAAATTATAGCATTTTCAAATTTTACCAAATATTTCAGCTCAACTCTGCCACTTATGTTACGATACATATAATTAAATATTTGTATAACTAAACGCTATTCACAAATACATACATTACTCAGAAATCCCTTAAATAACTGTAATTTGTTTTTATGATATTTATATTCATGTGACAATAATACAAAAAACTTACAATAATACACAAAACTTAATAGAATTCTGAAGATATAAATGGATTTAATATCACATTAAGATGAAAGGTGTTTTACCTTTTGTCCACTTTGAAGTTTTTGTTGAAAGAACAGAAAATTTTATGAAATGAATTATTTCTGTAATTGCATAATGTTTGTAACTAAACGTATGCATAAAAACATATAAGCACATGTCTGTAGAAGTACACATACATATGTTTGTCTGTATATGTTTATATTATTTCTTATAATAAATTTAATTTATTATAACAAATGATAAAAACAAAATATTCTATTGATAATAACAGTAATTTCATTTCGTTTAACATAAAATTTTATTGTGATTTAATAAAATTAACACTTAGAAAATGCTTTTATATAAATTATCTAAAATTAATTGTCAAATAGATATAAGTGATCAGTATAGTATTAATGTTTTTGACCTCTAGCAAATGGTATGGAATTAAATACAACTTAAAGCAAATTTAATTTAAGAATATGTTAGATTTTCTAACAAAATAATAGTGAACAATGCAATTAATATATTTTATTTCTAATAAATTTTATGCTCCTAAAATTAGGCAATATTATTTCAAATTACTCCTATCTGAAAATAATTATAAGAAAAGTTTATCATAATAATTAAATAATTTATATTTGAAATAAAAGGTGCTAACTGATTAAATTGTTAAAAAAATGCTCATTTGCAAAAAAACAACATTTAAGTTTTAATTATAGGGAAGCCAAAAACATATAAATAATTTAACATTTATTATAATCAGTGTTGCTTAAACATAAGCCTACTACCCCAGTGAAGCCAATTAAAAGAAAATATTCAAAATGGTTTGCAACACAAACGGTAATACCAATTTCAAAACAAAAAAGTATGTCACATATATATAATTATTCTTTCCTTTAATTTAAATTTTAATTTCAGTTTTTGCTTTTTTTAATTACACCATTGTCTTTGTTAAAAACATGTTGGGTATTTTTTATGATGTTTTTTTTTTATTGTTTCATTCTTTTATAAATTACAAAATAATTAAAATGAAAACAAAGCAGCTCAAATTTGAAATATTAAAAAAATAATCATATTTTTGTAGTTAGCAGACCAGACAAATTTTTAGTATTCTTATACATACATTTTTCTTCTGTTGTTTTTCACTTTTTTTTAGAAATTATTTTGCCGTTTTTCAGTTTCAGTAATAATAATGAGTTTTTGGTTGGCTGTGTAGAATAATATATATATATATATATAGAAATATATTCATTTCAAACATCTCAGCTCTTGGCCAAAGTGTCGTGTCTGTTCTTTAAATATAGAGAAGATATAATTTTTGTTTAAATATATTATATAGAGTCTTATGAAAAAAACAAAATATAACAACACAGTTGCTTTACTATGTGGCATTGTTTATTAAAATTTTGATGTAATATAACAGGCTTGTCTCAGATTCAGATGTTTCGAAAGTCACTATTATAAAAATTTACTTGTATTATGTATTGCTTAGTGAAAAGTTGTCTTATTATGGTTGAAAGCTATGATAGTTGTTTGTGTTGTTTAACAGAAAGTTATTTAATACTAAAATACTTGTGTATCTCCTATATCTCAAAGAATGTTTTTAACAAAAATGTTACAAATGTAACAAAATAGACATTTTGTATATTCTTATAAAAGGATAACAATGTTCTGTGATATGATATTTAAAAATGTTTAAGAATTGAAAAGAACATAATTCAAATGTTATTATTTTATTTCTTTTGAATAAAGAAAGTTTTGTAAAAGATTTTTCTAATATTGTACTCCAGTCAAATAAGGGCTATAGCTCTGTAGCATGTAGCTCTGTGGCATGTAGTTTCGTCTTGATGTTTTATATATGCTTTAGAAAGCATCGATAATTATGTATACTCTACTCATATCAAAAATCAGTATTTTTTCAAATAATTATATGCATGCATACTTATAAAGTTATTTATTTTCTCTAAAAGTATGCATTTTATATGTAAATCTTTTTTATAGTAGCTTTTATTTTAGAGCTTTAAAATTCAGAAAAATAGATATTTTTCAAACTTTTTTTGAAAATTGGTACCAATATTGTGATATCCTTTATCTGAAGATACTGTTTTTATAGTTTCATATGAAGATTGAATCATAGTTAAATTGTTTTAGTAATTATTCCGAAAGTTCAGTGCTAGGAGACATGTTCTGGCTAAAAATTTAACTATAATTTAATTTTACATTAATTGGTTACACAGTTCAAACTGTGGACTCTATAACCGTCCATTAACTAAAAAAAATAGACGAATAAAATGACAAATTTAGCATGTATGGATTATACACAATTTAATAACAAGAAAACAAATATTGCACGTATTCGACAGATGTATCTTGTTTGTTGTGCATCGTACGTGTTTTGATGTCATTATAACATAAAAAATTTCCAACAATTTTGCTGAAGTACATTTTTATTCACCATCGTTAGTCTTGAAGTTATGGCACATCTTTTGTTCGTTTTAATTTTTTTAGTATCCGATTCATTTCAGGATGATATAGTCAAATTCTAAGGATAATTTTACCACCCATTATCTAAAAATATGTACTTAACTTTTGTTACATATATTATCGAGAAATCGCTTCCTGTAGTGCGATTGAGTAAAAAATTATCGAATTTGCTAATCCACAGCAATTTTAAACGATGTTTATTATCGTTGCATCCGCTTCTGTCGTTAGCTATACCACAACATTTTTTGTGTAGTTTATTTTATCAACTAAATCACAATTTTAACATACAAAAGCGGAAAGCATACATGCGCAAGATTTACAAATTAATACCAAATTATTTTATTTATACTCCTATTTAAGTTTTCTATTTAATTTGACAGAGGTACCACACGAGACCAAAATTTTTCTGCTGTTGTTTAAAAGTACGTACTGAATCATGTAATCGCTATTGCAAAAAACAAAGGCCATCGACACATTTATCCATTGTCGAATTATTAAAATTTAGTGAATCGTAAGTGTAAATTTTTCAATGAGGTTACAATCGCAAACTGAAAACACTTCAGACACATAATTTAGCATGTCACAGTACTGACCCTACTTCTATTAACTTCTATTTAAATCGGACTATGTTTACACCTATTACACGTATAAATGGTCGATTAAAATCATAATTTTTGTACGTTTTCTTTATGGC
Source organism: Protocalliphora azurea (assembly GCA_932274085.1). NCBI lineage: Eukaryota > Metazoa > Arthropoda > Insecta > Diptera > Calliphoridae > Protocalliphora > Protocalliphora azurea. The sequence goes on from OW026519.1 coordinate 42,547,293, forward strand.
AATTATATGTGTAGTAGTTGAAAAAATCATATGTTCTACAACTCTTATCTAATAAAATATAGAATTTGAAAAAAAAAAAAAAATAAATAAATAAATAAAAAAATATATGTTCTAATAAAGTGTTATTAAAAAATGGCTTTAAAATCCAAAAAATACGTTTAAAGTATAAACAAAAATTTTAATTTGTATCTTTTATATCTTACACATTTTTGCTATGAATACGAAAAGGGTAAGGTCTTTTTTCTCTAATTTCGTTTAAAAACACTTAAATTGGTTAACACGTATTTGAGATAAATATTTTTAAATGTGCGAAGTTCAAAAATCGGTTTTTCGGATATAACCGATTTTGGGGGTATGTTAAAAATTCTCATCTATATCGACTACAATGCTACATTCCAAATGCTTTTTTACTGTATTATACGTAAGTATTTATACGCAATTCATGTCCTTGTACCAGATATAACTAATGTATAACCAGTGTTGCCAGTTTAGCCTTTTTAAGGCAAGCTTTTTATTTTGCTTTTAGCCTCAAAATCTCCTTTTTTTCATTTTGAAAATTGCCTTAAAAAGGTTAAAATCTTAGTATTTTAATAACGAAGAAAATAATTTATTATTTTCCATTACTAATTTCATTTTTACAGAATCAAACACTTAAGCATTTTTGTGTATTTATTCGCAAAAAATGTTGAGACTATTTATATTTAATAGAAAATTTCGTCTGCGACGCTTCACTCACCAAATTTTTAACTCATATTATGGAGTTAATAAGTCGTTTATTATAATTACTTTTTAAAATACCTCATCAACCACAGAAACTATTTATGAAAATAATTAAAGAATAAAAATCTCATTAATGCGAAAAATCACCCAAACATTTTGAAATGCTTAATCAGAATGAATTATAGTTAAAAAATTACGAAAAATCGCTTTAAAATATTAGGTAAATATTTTTCACATGAAATAAAACCCAAATTTATATGGACATTTTTTGGGCGATTTTTCATTAAAGCATTTCTATAAATTAATATATGTGTAGAAAAATATCAAAAATGAACGAGAGTATAAAAAAATAAGTTTAAGTAGCTTATTTTTTGGGGCACTTAGGCTTTTTGACGTTTTTTAAAGTTCAATTTAACCACTTTTTGTCTCATTTCCTGGCAACACTGTGTACTTTAAATAAAAAATTTCTTTCACTTCAGAGTTTTATGAACTCTTAATTTTTATTTTTTTGCTAATTGTTTTGTAATTTTCTTGATCTACGATAACGCATTAATTATATCATATGGAAATCCTCCTTTGACACCTTCTATTTTCCATTAATTTGTCCATGGCTGTATGCGGGTTAAAAGGTAAAATTTTAGCCTTAAAATTTATTTGTATATTTTCCATTTGATTTTCGTTGGAAATCAACAAATTGAAAATAATATGGTGTAAAGATCCCACAATTACAAATACATATTCCAAGAATGTAACTTTCTAGAATTTTCCTCATCTGAAAACACCAAAATGAGAGTTTCTGAATCCATAAATCAGCTAAGGGATTTTTGAATAAATAAACTAATTTATTTATATGAAATATGTCAAATACAGAGAGATGTGGATATCTTGTTTTGTTCTTTACAAACTCTTTCAAATTTTAAGAAAAAGCTTCAAGAATAGGCTTGAATTTCTTTTAATTTCAAATTAAAACTATGCCATTTTACAGCAAAAAGATTCCAATATAACAATTGTATTTTTCAAATGCTTTCATAATTTAAAACTGAACTTGATTTTTCTTTAACAAACAAGTGTTTCTCAAATATTTTCAAAACGTATTTTTTTATCTTAAAATATACTTGAATTAAACATGAAAAATATTTTTTCAAAACTATTTTTAAAGCTGAAGTTTTGCATGCGTAAATGATAGTAGATTGACATATTTTTTACATTAGCTGAAAAGGAAATTTTGCATTCATCGCTTTATGCATATTGTTGACCATAATAGGCCAATGAAATATGATCTGTTTTTGTCCATTTAATTGCTGCCCAATTGCGTACAAACAATTTCTTTAATATAATGTATATATAATATTTTATTTTTTGAACAAACAGGTCTGTTTTAAATTTTTTTATGAAAAAATAAAAATTAAAAGCTTTTTTAAATGTGAAAAACATTAGAATATTGTGTTAATAAGAATGGAAAAAAATACAAAATAAACTAAATATAAAAAAACTTAAATTTATATTTTATAATCATTTGAAAATTTATAAAAATCTAACATTATAATTTTATAGGAAACTTTTAAAATTTTCTTTTTTTATTTTATAACACATATTTTGCGGAAATATATTTGAGAAATATACTATTTATTAAAGGAAATTTTCCAAATATTTTCTTTGGTTTTAATTGATGTTTATTGGGTTAGAACTAAATTTTATAAAAAAATATTATAATACATATGTATATTATGTATAACGAAAAGAAAAAATACCTCAAATAATGCAATATTTTAATTTAAATTAAATACTTTAGTCATTCTCTATACTTGTAGAAAGGTAATAAAAAAAAAACAACTAAAAAATAACTCGAAAAGCAAGAATTACAAAATAGAAAAAAAAAAACAAAATTCTGCTGTTGATAAAATTAAATTTTCACTTTTATAGAAACAAGTATATATACTCCTATATGCAACTCATACTCATACAACTCATACTGTTTTATGTTTGTATATAAGTTCGAATATAATACGACTGTGTAAAACAATGTTACCCTGAAATAAAAATCCAGATAATTGTACACATATAAGTATATTTAAAGTATATGTATATATATGTATTTTATGTACACAAATTACATTCACACACATTTGCTTTCATTTCCTGGGATGTTAATCATTTATTTAATATATATTAAAAATGACATTAATAAACAATATAACGGGTGAGAGAGAAAGAGCCAAATTTAATATAATATATTATTATTCCTTTTTATTTTTTCAAAAATATGCAATGTCCCACAAAAATAATTAAAATTTCATCAGTTGTTGTGTTTTCTGTTTTATATTCATGTTACATTTTTAACATTTAATTGTTTGTACAAGAGTTTTTATTTAAGAAACAAATAATAACAAGAAGCAAAGAATTTAATATTAATCTTTTTTCCCTCATTTATTATTTCGTGCTGGGTATTTTTTGTGTTTTATATTTTTAATAATTTTACAAAAAATTTTGATGAATGTTATGTGAAAGCGATACAGACCGGAAGTTTAGGAGCTTTATATTTTTATGTAAATATTTAATAAAATTATAAACACTAATAAATAATATTTGTATATAGTTTTAAAATATAATAATAAACGTTAAAGCTTTTTGAAATTTAAACTCAAAAACTGAAACAAGTACTAATAAAATAGCTACAAATTGTTGAGAGAAGCATCGGAAGAAAATAATGGAAGCTTGTTAACCAAAAATTACAAAAGCAAAATTGCTTTTCTCTTTCAATCTACAATCTCCAAAATCCCTTGTATATAATTTTTTTTAATCTAAAGAGAATAATAGTAGATTTTATTATCACCTACAGAGTACTCAAATTTTATAGCATACGAACCGGAAAGAATGATGTCAATGTATTCTAAGAGTTAAGGTTATGAAAAATGAAAACAGAAAAGAAAATGACAAAAGAAAAAAAAAAAGAAAAATTAAATGGGACAAATAAAAAAAGCGGAACTATAAGGAAACTGCCATAAGTATAATAATTAAATCCTTGACCTTTGGTCCTTATAACAACAAACAGATACAAAAGGAAAGTAATATGAAAATACAAAAATTAAAAAGAAAAATTAAGAAAATCCTACAAAATAGAGTAAAAAGTATATACTCAGCAACAACTAAAAAACACAATAGTCAGAGAACAATAAAACAAGGGCTGTATTATAAAACCAGGACACGATATCCTGTAGACTTAGACTATACAACAAACAATACATTCTACTACCACTATGTAGTAAGTACATACCATAATATAATATTTATAACAACTATTAAGTACACAGAGAAAATAGTTTTGTTGAGGCAATCGAATTTTTTGCCAATCCTATTCGGTCGGTTGTGAATGCAATCTTCTTAATTATGTTATGACAGTGGTATTTTATGACTGCCACAATTGTTTTAAAAAAATAATTTTGTTGGAATATCCGTATGATATGTGTGTTTAAAAAGTGAGGGATTCACAAATATAAAAAAAAGAAATTAAATAATTTTATTTATAAATTTTATTACAATTTAACTGTAATTATAAGTGAATACGTTTTCATTACAAAACTTAATGCTTCTTTCTATCAATATTTGTCATCTTAGCACAATTTTCACCTACAGCAGTCATTGTTTTGTTCGACAGTGAACAAATTTTTGCTCATTGTACATTGTTTTTCGCGCATCGTTGTTGGAATATACAAACAAAAAATTATTCATTGCGAGAACATTAACATTTCTTCTTGCGATTAAAGAAGTAAAAAAAAACAAGTAAGAAAGAAATAGTCGGCTAAGCCCGACCATATGATGCCACACACCATTGTGTATGTTCATCAAAATTCGTGGAGGTGTCTTATATTAGACATGTGGGCAATAGAAGACCGATACTTTTACTAACATTTATATGAATTTAAGCTATGGAAAATTATGGAGCGAACCATATGAAATTCGTCACTGTGATTTCTACTTATATAAAACTTATTTGCGTCGAATATAAACTTGTTACTAACATGTGTATGTGATTTATGCACGTTAAAGTGATTTTCGGAAATTTGGCACAAAGATTGATACTTATACAAAACTTACTTACACCGCAGTTCAGATAAGTTCGTAAAAGGCAGAGATATGTTCAAAATACCGGATTTTTGAAGTTTTTTCGACTTAAAAATGGTTTAAATGGCGTTTATATATATATATATATATATATATATATATATATGTTATATGTTCAAAATACCGGATTTTTGAAGTTTTTTCGACTTAAAAATGGTTTAAATGGCGTTTATATATATATATATATATATATATATATATATATATATATATATATAAACGCCATTTAAACCATTTTTAAGTCGAAAAAACTTCAAAAATCCGGTATTTTGAACATATCTCTGCCTTTTACCTACCTTTAATATATATATATATATATATATATATATATATATATATATTAAAAGTTCAGGAATTTTTTTCCGGGTCTTTTCTATTGAAAGTCGGAAGAAACCAGTTCGAAAATAGCAACCTGGTTTTTTGATTGGTTCTAGATTTTCTGAAGTTAGGTACTTCGTTTTTGCACAGCAAAATTTGAAATTTTTCTCTGAATTTTTCTGCTAAAGCAATGAACTTGGTCGGTCTATCGGTTAAAGAGATATCGATTAAAACGCATTTTTACCGAAATATAAATACTAAATGAGCTACGGACTTACTTCTTATATCATTTGAAATTCAGTTTTTTGAATTTATAAATAACCGAGTTATCGACAAATCTGTTTTTTTTTTTTACTTAATGTCTAACATCGTTACCGTTGAGAACTTTTAAGTGTATTTCAAAAAGTAGGGTCGCCAAAAAGCGGATCTTTTGAAAAAAGGCGAACTGCTTCAATATCAAAAAACATCTCAACATTTGTTTATTTGATAAAAACAAAAAATATTGTAATTTAATAAAAAATACTAATTTAAATATTATTAAAAACAAAACAATTTATTTATAATAATTTTTTTAATGCATAAAAAGGATTTATTCATAAAAATAGTTAACATAAAGTTCTCTTTTTATCAATAAAACTTCTTTATTTTTGTACAACTTTAGGATTAAAAGCATGGATTCACAATTGTTGACTTTAACTCTGTTGGACAATTTATTTTTCATTAGAGATAATTAAGAAAACAGACATTCCGCTGAGGCACTGCTACAAACCAAACTAAAGATATAAATTAGGATGTAAGTATTAATCAAATCTATTTTATAATTTTCAAAATCTAATCCAAAGAGATTCGGAATTTGATGTTGTTTATAAATTTTATCATCAGTTTTAGTTTTTAACAGTTTCATTTCTTTTATAAATTCTTCGGAGTCTTATATCACATCACCATATTTTGGAATAATCTCAAAATAATTAATTTCTTCTTAGATTTAATATACAGTATTTTTTTATACTTTTTGAAACACTTATGTAAGCCAGAAATTTTTAAAGAATTTTTGTGTTTAAAAAATTAACTAAGTAGTTCCAGTATTAACCGAGTTTTAATCCAAAATGCGTTATTAGAGTTTTTGAAGCTCCTATATAAACTATGGGCCTAATTCTTGCATAGATCTATCACAAATACTTTTTTTCGAATTTCGGTTTTTTAATCAATCAAATCGCTCCATAAATTTCTCCCATACCTTTTTTAATTTAATATTGTATTACATTTATAAAATATTTGTTCTGCACCGAAGTAATCATATCTTCCTTAAATATGTGCGAACATTTGAAAATTCCAAAGTATTAAATTTGTTATTTACTGGTTTTTACAGATGCGCTTCACTACCTTATTTGATGCGGTACCTAATATTTACTTTACATGGGAGCTACTAATCATGACCCTATTCAAAATTTGATACGAAAATTACTTTTATATTTTTTTAAGACTTTCACTGTAATAGTTCTTTATATGAGAAAATTTATATTTTTTTTGTAAAAGTAATTTGTGTGAGACCTATTAGGCTTATAGCCCTTTTTTCCAACCTTTTTTGATTCCTAAATTTTCATTCAAAAGGCTAAAATGCTAGTATTTCAGCAAATAATGAAAATAATTTATTATTTATTAATACTAACTTAATTTTAATGAATCATCCATTTAAAACTAGATTATTTCCAAAAAATCCAGATTATTTGTATTTGACAAAAAATTTTACCTCCGGCGGTTCATTCATTTTCCAAATCAAAAATAACTAAACTAATTTTATGGACTTAATATATCGAATATTATAATTATTTTCTAATATACTTCATTAATCATAGAAACTATTTACTTACATCGTCTAAAAAAATTCTTATAGATTTGAAAAGTCACACAAAAATTTGGAAATTATTAATCAAAATGAAATTATAGTACAAAAATTATGAAAAAAATCTAATTTTAAATAATTTTTCATATAAAATATAACCCAAGTTTGTATTAAAATTTTTTAGGTGATTTTAATTGGTTAATTTTGCTAGCAGCCTTTTTATGGTTTATTTATAAATTTATTGCAATATCTTTGAAATAATATGAAAAACTAATGAGAACCAGAAAAATTTTTTTTTTTTTTTTTTTAATAAAAAAAATAAGTTTTTTCTTGCCTTATTTTTTGGAGCATTTAGCCTTTTTTGATCTTTTTTAAATTTTATCACCTCCTGGCGACACTGTTTGCAATAGAGTGATAAAAAGCTGTTAGTTAGTGGTTGTGGGACCATAAAACAGTATCTGCTCATTGTGGTGAAATATATAAAAATTACCAAATTAATAATTTGGGAAGATTTTTGTACAATATGTACTTACTACAAATCCTGATTTCTTTGCCTTTTGAAGTATTGGGCTACTAATTATTTTTATTATTATTATTATTATTATTATTATTATTTGTCAAAAGAAATAAAATTAATTTACGTAAAATTAAATAACGTAATGTTAGGTTACGGTAATCGAATTGATTTTGTGTTATGAAATATGACCGATATGAAAATATATTTAAAATACAAACTGTTTTATTTTAAATAAGTTTTTGATAGGAATTATAAATATAGAATTAATTAATTTTGGTTATGTCAGCTAATTTCCAATTATTTTATAAAGTATCAAAATGATTTAGGTAACTAACTTTATATTCACAGGAACCTTCCTTAATACTATTATAATTATGACTTTACTCCAGTAATTAAAGAACACCTGTTGAAATAATATTATTTCTATATTTATAATACATTTTGTGTTAATTGAACTAAATTTTAATAACAGTAACTGTTTTCCAACCAATATTTTTTCTAAGTGTACATACTATAGATACTATTAAGACTACAAGTAACAATGATTACTACATCTATAACTTCAACATTATGCAAACAAACAACATTTGCATTTTTATTTTTACTGGTCATAATAACATCACTATCATCCATCGACCAACCAAAAGAAACTTTGTATGTAAATATCTACCCCAAACCATCAATGTAATGAGACAGTAGCCTTAATGTCTCCTTTCAATATGAGTCTGCTGTTGCAGCATTTGGTAGTGAATAGAAGAAAAAGTAACATGACACATACACGAAATTATGTAAAATAAGAAAATGGATTGTAAATAAAGATTTTACTTTAAATAGATTTTCTTCTGTTAAAAATATATGTATAAAAATTGTTGTTGGTTAAAATAGATTGGATAAGTGTACAGGTAATTTTCTTTTAGACAAAATTGAACGAAATTTCATTATATGTAATTTTTTTGATGAGATTTTTAATTTTCCACAAATAATAAGTGACTAATATTTATTTAATAAAACAGAGTTGTTTATTTGTAGTAAATAAATTTTTGTTGCTGAACTATTTATTTTTTTTTTTTTAATTTTATAATTCCCATGATTTAAAACTTGACCTTTTTTAGTAAAATTTTTTATGAAAAATATAATAAGGATTGTACTTATAAAAATACAGTCAATTGGTATATTTGTTTGACGTTTCCTTTTTATTAAAGACTGTTACTTTTAAATATAAAACCTGAAAGAAAGATTAATTTTTTGATGATTACTTTTTTAATTAAATTTTATTTATTAATAAGATTTTTTTACCTAGATTTTTGCTAGGTTATAACACCTTTCAATTGAGTGGGATTCTGGACAATTTATTGAATTGGCCTCTTTAAGTTCATGCCAACAGTATTTCACATACATTTCTGTATTAGATTAGGGTAATGTGCTTCTTTTCTAGTAGGTGCAAATGGCTTGTTAGACCAAAATTTTTTATTGGCTGTTTCGATTTTTTACATAATATTTATCTGCTAAATTTTTCATAATATTTGTGAAATAGAATTCCCGACCAGGATATTATACAGCATTCATAATTTTGAAAGAAATTCATCTCAAGAATTTTTGATTTCTATTTTACCACGACATTTTTCATAGCGTTACTATCGGGAACTTTTTATACTTTGCGGGTTTTTAAGGCCATTTTTTTAACCTTTCTGACAACGGGTTGAGATCAAATTAATGAATGTGCCGCTTTCCTTAAAGATATTAATTATTAATGGATTAAAAATTTTTTTAAATAAATATCATCGAACAATTTACGATTTTACTCTGTTAATATTGAACAATATTATGAGAAATATCTTTGCGATTTTTGGTGCAATATTTATTTTAAAAATATAAAAAATTAAAGACATGATCATATATTAAAAAAATTTCCATTGTGTTATGGTACATCTCTCTTTGTATACGATTTAATATAGTAACTTAAGAGTTATGCATATGTATCACAAGTTAAACAAATATTACAAACCCTACATTTCAGTTTCATCTAAGTATTTCAACAATATTTTTTAATATAATTGTATTTTTAATAACGTTTTATTTTGCAAAATATAATGAAAAGTTTTTTATTTTGTTTAAAATAAATTTATACATTTTTGAAAAAAATATTTTTTTTATATGGTAGCACTGGGCCACAAGCAATGTTGCCAGGAGGTGAGAAAAAAATGGATAAAATGAACTTTAGAAAAAGCCAAAAAAGTCTAAATGCTCAAAAAAAAAAAAAAATAAATAAATAAAAAAAATAAAAAAATAAGGCCAGAAAAAAGTTAGCATCTCTTAAATTTTAATAAATAACTTTTTCTTGTTCTCATTAGTTTTCCATTTTCTTTATTTTTTTTAATATATTGTAATAAATTGATAAATAAATTTAGTTAATTTATTTTGATTTGGAGAACGAAGCGCCGTAGGCGAATGTTTTTATCAAACGTAAATAATGTAGATTATTTGTGTGCATAAATATATAAAAAATTGTAAATGGATAGTTCTGTAAAAATAAAATGAACATTAACCAATAAAAAATAATTTTCTTCGTTGCTAAAATGCTAATATTTTAACTTTTTAAGGCAAGTTTAAGAATGAAAAAAAGCTATAGAAAAAGCTAGAAGCTAAAACAAAAATTTTTAGGCTAAAAGAAAAATAAAAGCCTAGATTTAGTTTTAAAAAAAGCTAAACTGGCAACACTGGTCACAAGTTCGATTTTTTGGCTAAAAGTCTAATTTAGGTAGAAGAAAAAAATGTATACAGATTTGTAATCCAGAGACCTTAGATTTTATGCCTATAAATTTTGATGTTAATGCGGCTTACCGTTTTTTTATTCAAAACCAAAATGTTATGTTTTTGCTGAAATTTTTTATTTATTATAAATAGTGTATAAAATCATAAATACATAAAGCGACATTCGGATATGATCTCAGGTTAAAGAGACGAAAATTAGTTTTCAAAGACTATTGCTACACAGGCAAGGGATATTTTCATATTTGTAATACTGATGGATACTCTGAGACCTTTTCTACCTAGCGACTGTTCATAAATTCGTAAGCTATACCCCTTTAACTGAAAATTGCCTTTCAATCCTCATCCAATTATATTGTAAAAGAAAACTGTGTAAACTTTTTTTTTTTTTTTGATAGGAATTAAGAAAATAAATTAATATTATTGCTACGTTAATTTTTGATGATTTCAGATCAAAAAAAGTGGAAGTACTATATTTGTTTGGGCTGAATTTTGCATATCCTTCTTAAAATCTATATTGCATAAATATACAAATTGATTAATACTTTAATTTTATTACATTAAATTTTTGTTAAATTTACAAAGATCGTGAATTTATTAAAAGATATTAATAAATGAAACATTTTTCCTGGAAAAAAAATATACATAATTAAAGAAATCTTAAAGGATGGATTTATATTCGTATTATCCCTTATCAAAATTTTTACTTTACTGTGGAATTATATCTTCATATTTAAAATAAATAGACGTTAACAATGACATTGGAAGCGTTCAATATAAAGGGTCCCCGAAAATTGTTTTCTTGGCCATATGACTAAAGAAGATTGCTCAGATTGTATTAAAGAGCTGAATAAAGAAGATATATAAAAGCTTTTAAATTCCTTTCTTAGTTTTCTACCAATATATTTTTTTTAGAAACATATAATTATGTTGAACTTAATTTAGCTATTTTAAAATTTTCAGAATTTTTAACATCGTAGAAGATTACTTTTTAGGTATATTGTCAAATTAGAACCTTTGTATTTTTATTGAAAAGCACACAACAACCGGTGTAAACATTGAACTGTATGTACGTCGTACGTTGGAATATATTAAATTCTATTTTTTACAAAAAAAAAAAATAATAATAATAATAAAAAATTAAATATAAAAAAAAAATAATAAAAAATAGGGAAAAACAATTAAGATATTTTTGTTTATCAAACTTTTTATTATTTGTAAAGAAATTTAAAAAAAAAAAATAAATAAATAAAGAAAATTTCACAGTTTGTTTAGCTTTTCCAACATTTATTTCAAGCAAAAGGTACGTCTATATCGCAGTTGTGGGAATAAATAAAAATGCAACATAAAAACGATCGTGATACGATCCAACGACTCAATTGTGTTCCTAGCATTAAATATACTTCTTCAAAACTCCTCCTTAGAAAGATCCCAGAAGCACATGGCTCTAAAACACAAATCCACCAAGCATGTTACACCTATATAATTTACTTTATTACCTATATTTTAAAAGCCTAAAACACAACTAAAGTTAAGTGATAATGTTTTTAAGAAAAAAACATCTCACATACTCAAATTTACGTGGCAAATGCATTTTTTTCCTTAAAAAAAGAAAAAGAGTGCTGATGACGGTCATGGTTGACTATAAAATGCATTCCATTCTGTGCAGTATCCTATAAAACTTTTACAATGTATTCTTCTTCAATTATTCAATTAACTTAAGCCCGAATACAAAAATTATAAAAAAATTAAAAAAAAGTTTAACCAAAACTACTAACACTACAAAACTAATTAACTTAAAAAATATGTTCATTAAAAAAATCAATGGGTACTACAAACAATGGATTGAAAATTTGTTCACTAGAGCATTTTCACTAGACTATCTATACCTATAATTTTTTTTTTTGAAAAACATTTATATATAAACTTCATATATGTGAACGGTATAATATTCAATTTACACCACTATATTTTGAATATATTTCAATTATTGGAAAATTATTGTTATTATTATTATTATTATTATTATTATTATTATTATTATTATTATTACAAACTAAAACAGAAATATTTTGTGAATATGAAATTTCAGGTTAGTATTTGGCCCAGGGGATAAGAATTCAAAATTAAGATTCGTTTATTCTGCTCATAGGTTTGAATCCTGGCGAACAAAATAAGAAATGTTATTTAAAGGAATACTTTGGCAGTTCCTTATTTGACGTTTCAAAATTGTTCATTTTTCAAGCTAATTTATAAAACGATTTTTCAAATTCTTGGCTAGTGATCCAACGCAGAACCTACACTCACAAACCCAAGCGATATACCACAACTATGTGTTGAATTTTGTTATTTTACTTTATCGCCCATAAAAACATCTAAAACGCAACTCAGAAGTAAATAATACTATTTTTTTTTTTTTTTTTTTTTTTTTTGATAAGAAAACACATTAACATACCTTAAAATTCCTGCCAAATTATTATTTTTTTAAATAATGGGAATTTTCATATTTTTTAGGAAAAATAGAAATTTTCAGTAATCCCAAGAATATGAACTCAGGTTCAGCGGTTTGCAGTGTAGAACACTTTTTCTAGACTATTTAACATTACATATTGATGCATGTGAGAGAGAAAATATTATTCAATTTGGACGAAGAAAATTGGAAAAATTTTTGAGTTTAGTCTAGAAAATCATTTATGCCTCCATCGCTCCTGCACGGATTTCACTGAATTTCAATACCAAGATTCTCGAGAATATATGCCACTTACGTATTGGAAAAAAAATATACTTACAGGGCAGTGGGCTTGAAATAATATATATATATATAGACATCATGGTATCGGCTCAGGGACCCAGAATATATAATTTAAAAAGGGAATAACAAATCATATACTTAGCGCAGTTGCCATCTTTGCAGAAAAATAAAAAATTCTTAAACTTTTGGAAATTAGAATTAGAATTTTATGAAGGTAATACATTGTTACACAATGTGGATCGAATTTACTTTTCCTCCACCTAGTATTGAAATAAAGAGTGCAGAGCATAAAACATACTGACCCAATACCTTCATTGGCTTATAGTACGTAGAAGGTGAATAAAATATTAAGAAAATGAAAACTTTTACTTTATTTTATTTTTTAGTATACACTTTTTAAACAAATATTTTATCACAATCTTTTAACACTATGACTTTGGGGATAAATTGTTATCTATAGATATATCAACGATGATTTTTAAACTTTCAATGTAAAAAAAAAATAAATAAATAAATAAAGAAGAAAAAAAATTTTCCAAACTGTTATTCTATGCCAAAGTCTTTATTAAATTTTGATCACATTTATGGTTAAATGTTTTAATGAATTATTATACAAATTTCTCAAGTTTACTACAAATTCAAAAACTGTAATCTTTTAACTTTAAAATTATCAACTAATATATATTATTGATTAAAAATATTACCATCAAACTAGTTTATATACGTATAACAAATTTTACATATTTACTTATAAATTTAATATTTTTTTCTTTCATATTTAACTGCTTACTAAAAATTTGGATTATGCTAAACCAAACCACATGTCAATGTATTATTTAAATATATTTTCTGATTAAATATTAAAAAATGTATAACCGTCCGTGGTTATAAGTAATATTTTTAACATAATACACATTATAAATTTAATTTCAAAAATAATTTGGCTATTGGTTGGCAACATTTTTGTAAAACCAATTAAATATATATCTATATATCTATATATCTATATATATATATATATATATATATATATATACATATAAAATGTATACGTCTAACATTAATTTATTGAATGGCATAAATCATTCATGGTTACAATGTTAAATATTGTTAACTTTTGCTCATGTTGAGCAGATTATATAATTTGTATAAATCGTTCAATATGCTGGAGTATACAATGGGAGCCAGTGGTTACAATTGAAGTATTGAAGATTATATAATTTGTATAAATCGTTAAATATGCAGGAGTGTACAATGGGAGTCAGTGGTTACAACTGAAGTTAAATTATATGCAAATACCAATTGATTTACTTTATAACACCGTGTTACATTCACTTTTACACATAAGTACAGCTATATATGCATAAAACGGGAGACCCCAGGGTGTCAAATGTCCTTTTAAAACGACCCGAAATTTTGGAAGGATACACATTATTAAAAAAAATTGTTAAAGTATTTACGAAAATTATATTCGCGCAGTATAGATGACAAATGAAAGCTAAGAATCCCTGCAATATAATATTATTTTTTATTTAAATGTTGCAGCACGAAAACTCAAGAAAATATCTTCCTGTCTTTTACTATTTATTTTAAAAATATATATACATACGTCTGCACAATCATTCTCACATGTGAAAGAATCGTTATTTGGATAAAACTAGAGACCATCCAGGGTAAAACTGTGCACCCAGTTTTTTTTTGGATATCAAATTTCCTCTCAAAGTACTTCAAATTTCAAAAAAAATTTATAATTTTTAAGAATATTATTAAATGTTTACGTAGTCTTATTATGTACGGGCTCAAGTTTGATGCATATATCTATTTTCTCATGTTTGAAAAAATTATTGAGAAATTGTTCACGGTATAATAGAAATGCATCTACACTATGCTAGGTGATAGAGGAATTATGCATTTATGCTAATCTTTGCAAGGCATGGAAATAGTTACTCTATATAAGTAAGTTACTCTATATAAGTAACTTTCAAAAGAACTAAATGACTTAGAATCGTTGGCCGAATTCACGATGGCTATTTGATCATCTACGATTGTATTTTAACTACAGATCATACGATGTTCTGAGTTTGAATCTTATTTATATCGATATGAGTTGATTATTTAAATTTTGCAAAAAACTTGTTTACACGCATTTTGTACAAAAACTAAAATTTTATAATAACTATTTATTAGTATTATTAGTATTTATTAGTATAAAATTTAAAGCAAACTGGTAAATATACATATAAAAAACTTATTTGAATATATTCACGATGCCCGTTCATCCATGTTGAACCTCTAATGAAGCTTTGTGTGGCAATTTTTAAGATAATTGTGTGAAATTTGGCTTATATGTAGCAGGAACGTAAGAAAAGATCAATAGCAAATTTTTATGAGATTCGCTCCTTAAAAATTCATAGCTCCCATATAAGGCCCACCTACGAAAATCATTATAAAGTGCATAAATTGGTATTGGTATACACTATGTTTTTTATGCATGTAAAATTCTATAAAGTACAAACAACAAAACTTGATCCATAATAAGGCACAGGTTTCATATTGAAAACTCTCCAAAAATCGGTCAAGCCGGATTATAACGCTTATACACCTCTAAAGAGTGTGATCAGTGATGGCATTGACATGATTGAGCACAGGTTCCATATAACTTCCTCTCCGAAAATGATTTAAGCCTAACTATAACTTTCTTACAATCCAAAATAATGTTGTCAGTGGTAACACAGTGCACGATGCTTTGTCTTCGAACAAAACTGGACAAAAACACAAGGAGTGATATTAGGTTAATAAAAATTAGCATACCGTTAAAATTCATATTAGTGATCAAAAATGAGTTTTGAGCAAAATCAAAGCAAGGATATGGATACCTCCCGTACATTCGTTTTCGACAAAAGGCATACAACATATCTTATCTTCTAGGGAGATCGATTATTTTTTTTTTTTTTTTTTTTTGAAAAACTGATTTTTAAATAGTTCAAATAATTGGAATTTTGAAAAAACGGTTTCATTTTTTGAAATTCCAAAAAACCGGTTAAGCGGTTTTTTGCAGAAGTAAATATTTCCATCAAAAGACTGCATTTTATAAAAATTCCCAACAAATCATATAATATTCAAGTAAAAATATGTAAAATATAACTATTTCAAGAAACAAGTTTTAATTGAGATATCATCAATAATGAGTTTTATGCGCTAACTAATGTCAATCTTCTAATATTTATCTTCATTCTAAGTTATGAAGGTTGATGGGAAAGTTATTCCTACAAAATTCTAAGAATTTTGATGTAAAAAGATATACGATATTTAATAATTTTGTTGTGATACCTTGGTCCTACCCGTCCCGTTTTCGTTTTAAATTATGGAGGTTTATGAGAAAGTTATTCCTAAAAAATATTACGACTTTACTGCAATAGTTCTGAAGATATATAATAATTAATATTTAATATGGGAATAGTATCGACTTTTTCTATACTTATTATCGGATAACTTAAATACTGTTTCAGTAAAAGTGTTAAAATCTTAAAGGAATAACTTTCTTATCAATCTCCAAACTTAGAATGAAAATGGTATGGATAGTACCACACAACGAAAATATTAAATATCGCGTATTTTAAGAACTGTTACACCAAAGTCGTAACATTTTGTAGGAATAACTTTCATCTAAATTAAAAATATGATAAGGAAGTTATTTCCTCAAAATTGTAAGACTTTTGCAAAAATAGTTTATAAGATATGCGATAATTATTGTTTTATTTACATTGGGTGTACCACTACCCTACGCTAATCGGAAAATTAAATAGCCTATTTTAATTCTGGGGTTCACAGGACGATACTGTGAAAATTGGATCAACAAAAAAGATTCTGAAGATAACTTAAACGATGCCCATTGATGAACAGAATATAGGAAAAATACTAAAAAAGAATTTAAATTTTGTCTTGGTACCATATATTTAGGTAAACAAAAAAGTTTTGATTTTATCACGAAAAGGGTCTCAAAGAAATTGTATTTTTAAGTTTTCCTCCATGGGGTTTTAGTTCTCCTAAAGATTTTTCACAGCAGTTTTTATATGGACCATTATTATATTTCAAATATCTTACTCATAAAAGAAACAAAAATAAGAAATTTTTATATATTTTTCAAATAATTATATAGATTTTTTTCCTTTGCCCTTGATATAAAATGACCTCTTATGGAACAAAATTTATCAAAAAAAATTTGATAACCAGCGCAAAATTACGAATTTATTGACACATATTTCAGAAGAATATTCCACGCACTTTTGGGCAAAATATTAATAAATCCTTCGTTTCAAACCGCTGGTAGGAAACTGAGGAAAATTACTAAAATTTTCTTCGTTATTTGCGACGCTTGTCTCTATGACTCTAATCTTCATATTCGTATAAGTGTTTTTAATCGTATATGCACTTCTAATCTCATTTTTTACTCGAATATAAAAGACAACTGTGTTTTTAATCACATATGCGTTCTAAATCTCAAATCGGAATCTCCCAATATAAAATTTTTTACTCAAATGTAACTAGTAATGTTTTTTTACTTTTTATTAGAAGTAAATGTTATATTATTAACAAATAAATATTCCATATAAATACATATTTTTTCATAAGAACTTACAAAAAAAAAAACACTTCTGATCAAAATGTGGTGGTTTTTTTATAATAAGGCAAATAAAGTTCTAAAATTATTAAACAAATTTTAAAAAAATTTACACAATTTACTGCTATATTTAGTTAAACTTCGTAAATTTATATATAATAGTATAATATATATATATATATATATATATATATATATATATATATATATATATATATATATATATATATATATATATATATATATTATAATAAAAATATTGCAAACTTTTCTTTCGATTTTCAGAAATAGGTTTATATATATATACAAAATGCAAATTAATGAACATATATTTTTTTCTTTCTCTGAAATTTTATATTGTTTTGGATGTCATAAAAAATAAATCATTTTAAGTGTTTCTTTAACTACATTTATTACATACTGATTAAAAAATATATCTTCCGTCTATGCCTTTTATAATCAGTTATCAAATATTGAAGAAATGTTTAAGTTTTATTAAAATCTGTATTTTTAGCAAATTTTTTGTTAAATCTATAATAAAAACATTATTCCATTTATAGTTTACATTGAATTTCATCAGACTTTGGCGGCCTTAAATATGAAAAAGTCTTTCACCATATAATTTGCTATTTAAGTACAAATTTAACAATTTCACTTTTTTAAAGATTGGAGTATTTTTATTTCCACTGATTTTCGTCTATGAAATAAAGCACTGTGCACGTGTCAAGTTTGAGCTACAATAA
The DNA here is from genome assembly GCA_932274085.1 of Protocalliphora azurea. Classification (NCBI taxonomy): domain Eukaryota; kingdom Metazoa; phylum Arthropoda; class Insecta; order Diptera; family Calliphoridae; genus Protocalliphora; species Protocalliphora azurea. The sequence continues at coordinate 42,565,698 of OW026519.1, forward strand.
CTAAAGTTTACATGACTTGGTACGAATAGCGGAAATAATATCAACATCTTAGCCTTTGCATGATATTTTAGAGTAAAAATGGTGGTAATTTTTACACGGAAATAAAAAACTAAAAAAAAAATCATAAAAATCACATCCAATATTGAAGGATTATGGCTTGAAGGAGGAAATAGTACTCATGAAGACTGTCGCAAAATAGTGATGGCGAGAAATTTTCGAAAGTTGTGATATATTATCATTTATTCCACTTTTTGAAATTTCCGAAAATCCTACAAAGTTTAAAAATAGATTGATTATGAAACTAATGGACCCAAATTGTATGCAATGACACTTTTTCCTGACAGGGACAGGTTTATTTATTAGTACTGACTCCCGTAGGTGTCAACTTTAAAACCATTTTATATATAGACCAAGTTAACAAAATTGAGGATTCTTTAGTTTCTAAATTTTAAAAGCATATTAGTCGCGACGATCTGAAATTTCGTGACTATATCTTCATTATTATCCGTGTGGAGTCTTTACCTGTTTACTTCCATCGGACGCGTCCCCAGGTGGCGGATAGGGGGGATTGGGCGAGAGACACTGGATGCACTAATGTACGGTGCTGGAGCCCTCTTCCCTTGCCGACATTAATGAATCCTTTGTATCACACCCAGTCCTGAAAACGGTAGGCTTGCTGGACTGGATGCGATGCATTGATGTATTCTATTTGGTGTTTCCGCCGAAATGAACACATCTCTGACACTGGGTGCGGTCTTGGGTCATACGTTTTCCGTGGACCAAATAAATGGGTATTATGCACTTTTAAGATCAAGGTGGTTGGTAGCAGTGCCGAGGATCTGAATGATTAGTTAGTGCTAAAAGAAACTAATAGTGAACAGCTCCCCTCTGATGCTGATGGCAAGGGTCAGTTGTATTACAGCCTAGTCCGCGTACGCCGTCACTGCGCGAGATGGTCTATTTTTTACGAGCATACTCGTGGGACCAAATAGAAAAGTAAAAATGGAAACTGATAGATTAGGTAATGAACGGGACAAAGGGACAACGGACAAAGAAATCAACACTAGGGTAGAAGAAGGGACGGAAGCTGACTTACGAGTTAGGGATAGGATCAAGGTAGGGGAAAACAAGGACGACGTCGGGAAAAGGGGGAAAGATGAGGATGGGGACGATGACATGGACTTAATAAGACTGCATACGGACATCCTCATTCAACACGGACAACTAATGACCCAACTAACGGAGGAGGACACCCTGCTGGACTCGGCGGAGGACCCTGTAGGATCTGGAGCGACGGAGGGACTGGAGGACCTGTCTCTTTTATCCGATGAAGAGCATGAGACAACAGTGGTCTCTGCTCTTGACCGGGGAAAAGAAATCGGAACTGCAGTCACTGCGTCAACTCCGGGTAGGAAGCAGGTGAGCTCGACGGGGGCATCAGGCATGCCAAGGCCTACGGCCAAACCTATTGTTCGGCAGGTAGCGGTAGCATATCCAATGGATGAGCAAGCCGCAACCGACAGCCGAACGAATTTTGAAAAGGCGAAAAACGGTGTTAGGGCCTCTATAGCTGCACTAAATAAGTTGGCTAAAAAGGACCCATCGCTGTTAGACGGGCGGGATAGGCATGTTCGCAGGAAACACCGAAAGAGCATCTACAGGTTTGAACGGACCTATGGCTCCATCGGTGACATCCTGGGATTGTCTTATCCCGATGGTTTTAAAGTGGAGGTAGAGGAAGGTCCGCAAATTGCTCGCAAGGGTAAAGAGTCCGTGTCTACCAACACTTTGGAACCAAAAGTCGACGCTGTTGCACATTGTGATATTCACAAGCCATCCAGTGGTCCTGTAGCTTCTCTCAAGGGAAGCGACAGGTCGGCAAGGATTGGTAGTGAGAAAAAACTCATGGAGAAGAGAGTAGAAAGGGTAAATCAAGCTCTTGCGAGCCCCGCTAAAGGATCTCAAATAAGGTCAATTAGGGGAGCTCTGCCTGGAGATGAGATACCCTCTACCTCTAAGAAAGCTGGTCATATTCCGCATGACTCTTTTAAAGGTCCCCCTAAGGGGACCATAAAAAGAGTGAGGTCGGGCGATGACCAGCAGTTTCCGTCTGCGAAGAAGGTTGGTAATGCACCAAGTGGCCCGCTTAAAAACTCTCATAAGGGAGTAGTGAAGCGGGTAGTATCTGGTGTCGTGCAACCTTCGTCGTCCAAAAAGGGGAAGGATTCGTCCAAGTCGGACATTCTTCAAGCAGCAGTCATTGACCGTGCTGATCCAGATGGGAGAATCAGTACGGAGCACAGGCCGGGTGAAATAGCCTTCATGGGTGCAGACTGGACAAGGGGCGTCAAGACTGTTGGTTGCGGTAACAAAGGAACTTTTGAATTCCTGAAAGCCGCGATCAACAGATGTGGCAACCTTTGTCCAGATGCGCAACTGGAGGTTATACCAGCGTCGGAATTGCCTCTGCGACCAATAGTCACGGTATGGATTCCACCACCCATTAAGCCGGTGGAAGTCATACTGGGAATATTGGAGGGACAAAATAGGGGGATCAATACAAGTCAATGGAAACTTGTCTGTTCATTGACTTGTAAAGAGAACCAGGGTAAAGATTTCCGATTCGCAGTGGATCGGGAATCTATTAGGAAATTGGACTCATTGGGGGGGGGTTGTTACGTTCGGGCTTGGCTACATCAAATTTCGCTACGCGAAAAATGATAAAGCCAAAGAGGTTGCGGATGGTGCAGATAAATCTGCATCATTGTGAAGCGGCCTCGACCGAATTGATAACCTACCTCAGTGAGACCAATGTGGACGTGGCCCTAATCCAGGAGCCTTGGCTAAATGATAACCAGGTCTGTGGTTTAAGGGCCAAAGGATACAAATTGTTCAAGCCGTCCACTGGGGATAAGGTGAGAACTTGTATTTTGGTGAAGAATGATCTTCAGGTAATTCTTCTTAACTCTTTCAGTTATGGTGATCTAACGGTCGTCCAAGGAGAGGCATTGGGAGGCGGTAAACTGGCCTTGGCCTCGGTGTACATGCCCTATGAGGAGTTGGAACCACCAGATGACAGGGTGTGGGCCTTAGCCGAGTACGCAAGACGGAATGGAGTGCGTCTATTGCTCGGTTGCGATGCTAATGCACACCACAGTCAATGGGGTAGCAGGGATACTAATAAGAGAGGTGAGTCAACTTTTGATTTTATTATTGCAAATGATCTTTTAATCTGTAATAGGGGTAATACTCCTACGTTCAGAACGAAGGATAGGAATTCAATAATAGACATCACACTGACCAACTCGAGAGACCTAGTTGAAGACTGGAGGGTAGCCATGGGATGTACTTTTTCTGACCATGGTAGGATAACCTTTAGTCTGAACTTCCGAGGTTCTGAGGGGAAACCTTTCAGGAATCCTAGGAGGACAGATTGGGACGCCTTCGGGCGGGATCTGGGGTCAAGATTGACTGGAACTCCAATGGAGATCTTGTCGAGGGAAAATCTTGACGAAATAGTGGGGAAGGTAACAGGGTCCATTAACAGAAGCTATGAGCTTAACTGCCCGGTGAGCTATCCGGGTAAAAGGAAACAGCCAGTCTGGTGGTCGGAGGAGTTGAAGGCTCAACGGACCACAGTAGGAAGGCTGTACAACAAGGTCCATAGATCTGGTAGGGACGAGGATTGGGGCACCTATAGAGTGTGTTTCAATAAGTACAAAAAGGACATTAGAAGAGCTAAAAGAGCCTCGTGGATTAGGTTCAGCGAGGCCATTGACTCGGTCAATGAACTTTCCAGATTCAGGAAGATACTGTCAAAGGACCCTAGCGTTCCAGGGAGTATCCAGAGATCAGATGGTTCATGGACGGAGTCTAGTTCTGAGTCACTTAATGTACTTTTGGAAACCCATTTTCCGGGTTGCAGGGATCCATTGGTGGAGGAATCAGGTGAGGGAGAACACTTCTTCACGGAGTCCACCAGTGGGATGATTGGAACAGTGGTAAGAGACCTAATAACGGTGGAGAAGGTCACATGGGCGGTGAATTCATTCGAGCCTTATAAGTCACCGGGCCCGGATGGTATTTTTCCGGCCATGTTGCAGAATGCACCGTTGGTGGTCCGTAAACTACTGGCTGAGATTTTTAAGGGGTGTCTAATACATGGACATATTCCAAGGGGGTGGAGAGAGGTTAGGGTTATATTCATACCGAAAGGTGGAAGGACCTGTCACTCGAAACCCAAGGATTATAGACCTATCAGCCTATCGTCTTTCCTCTTGAAGACTTTAGAGAGACTGATAGATCTATATTTAAGATCATCTGGTAGCTCCAGCATCATGAGTAGTGCTCAACATGCTTACCTGAAAGGTAAATCTGTGGAGAGTGCGCTAAGTGATGTGGTGGGTTATATAGAACAAGGGCTTCGGTATAAGGAGTACACCATGGCCGCGTTCTTGGATATTGAGGGAGCATTCAATAATATTGAGATTGACGCTATCAAGCAGGCGCTGGTGAATCTTAAGGTACATGACTTCTTGATCGAATGGATAATCCTCATGCTGAGCAGCAGGATTATCAATTCAAGCCTGGGTGGAGTATGCTTAAGAAAACTAGTGACTAGGGGAACTCCGCAAGGGGGAGTGCTCTCACCCCTGCTGTGGCTAATGGCTGTCGATGTTATTTTGCGTCAATTCGACAGTAGAGGGCGGAAGATCGTGGCTTATGCTGATGATGTGGTCATACTGGTAAAGGGAAAATTTCTTCCCACAATCAGTGAGATCATGCAGTTAGCGCTGGGTGAGCTGTCCTCGTGGGCTGCTGATAAGGGGTTGGGAGTGAACCCGGAAAAGACAGAGTTGGTTCTGTTTACTAGGAGGTACAAGGTAGAGAAATTCAGACTACCGGTACTATGTGGGACTGAACTGAAGCTTTCAGACTCAGCGAAATATCTGGGGGTGTTCCTTGATAGCAAACTGACCTGGAAGAGGAATGTTCAGGAAAGACTCAAGCGTGGCCTCAATGCCTACTACACCTGTAGAAACTCCATAGGTAAGAGTTGGGGACTCAAACCGAAAGTTGTATATTGGATTTACACTTCGGTGGTGAGACCAATCCTTTCATATGGTTGTTCTGTCTGGTGGCAGGCACTGGAACGCAAGAGCAATAGGAGCCTTTTGTCGAAGGCGCAAAGGTGTGCTTCGATTGGCATTACAGGTGCAATGAGAAGCACACCACAAGCGGCTCTGGATGTCATACTTCATCTCTTACCTATTGAAGAGTTTGTGAGGGGTATGGCAGCAAAGAGTCTACTGAGACTTAGGGAATTGGGACTATTAGGCTCATCAAGAGCAGGTCACTCCAAGGTCATTTACGAGATCAGTTACGGTGAGGTTAATCTGAGCTCTGCGGGGGCATCAGATTACATGGCCACTGAATCGGACTTTGGAGTAGGTCCTGTCGTGGTGATACCTGATAGGGAGGTCTGGTCCGGCACTGAGAGACTATATGAGGGTTGCGCAGTGTTCACGGACGGATCAAAGATGGTCGAGGGTACCGGGGCGGGGGTCTATATTATGGGCACGAATTTGAAGGGCTCTTTTAGACTCCCTGATGAGTGCAGTGTTTTTCAGGCTGAGATTCTCGGCATCCTGAGGGCCGCGGAGATGATCAGGCAAAACATTGCGAGAGGTACCGAGGTCACTCTCTATGTGGACAGTCAGGCGGCTCTAAAGGCCTTGGGGACACATTTGGTGCGATCCAGGCTGGTGGCTGCCTGTAGGAAGACACTGAGAGAGTTGATGGAGGACTACATGGTGAGACTCTGCTGGGTGCCTGGCCATTGCAATATTTCAGGCAACGAATTGGCTGATGAACTGGCAAGGCAGGGTGCGGCAGGGAACGTCTCGGAGAGAGAGACATATGTGAAACCACCACTGAGTTTCTTCTATGGGAAGATCAATGATTGGATCTTGGTCAGAACCAATTCGGCTTGGGAAAGTAGGGAGGACTGCAAGGTGTCGAGGGCGATATGGCCGGTATTGGACAAGGCAGACACTACCACTCTCCTGGGCATGAATAGGAAGAGCTTGAGGGTCATGATAGGGGCCATAAGGGGTCACTGTCTGATAGGGAAGATGAGGTCTAGAATGGACGCTAACAGTTCTGATTTTTGCAGACTGTGTGAGGACATCGATGAGACCGAGTCTATTGAGCACATTGTGTGCCATTGTCCGCGATTACAGCATCGTAGGATGAAGTGGCTGGGTAGACAGTTCCTCGACGGGCTAGGTGACGTTCGGGACGTAGATCTTGTTGACGTCATAGGCTTCGTCATGGGAATTGGCTGCTTGAGGGAGAATCAAGGGTTTAACCCTAGGGGGAATGGTGGCATTGCTGGTCCCCCTCTGTGATTCGCTACATTTCTATTCCCTTTTTATCTTTCACTTTACTTTTTCTGTACTCTGTATTTTCAATTTTATATATTCTATACTCTTATTTCACAACTATTCTGTTGAAGGGACTCACAATGGACCGGGATCGGTCTCTGGGTGAAGATGTGGTACTATCTGGTATCACATCTACCTTCTCTATCTATCTATCTATCTATCTATCTTCATTATTAAAGAAATGCAACTATTTTAAAGTCAAAAAAGGTACCCGGTTATATACCGTAGGGCTAACACCATGAAGAAAAAAGAGTATATAAATAATTTGTTTAGTTAATTTATATATAAGCATACGATATGTGGTCATATTTACAAAGCATCATATTTTTACTGCACATATTTAATTTTTCACTTATTCCTGTGGATTCCGCTATTTACATAAACCATAGTTACTTATTTATAAACACTTTCATTATAATTGAAAACTACCCACAAAAAAGTGTGTGTTTAACAAAACACTATATATACACATTTAAAATTATTTGCAATTGACGTTACCAAATGTCAATAACTGGTCATTATGTTGTCAAACATTACAAAAATAACGTAACGAAAAAATGAGAAAAAAGAAAATTAATTTCATTTTATTCTCTTATATTTTCAACATCAATTTAAATAAAAAAAAATAAATAAATGAAAAAAAGTACAACATGAAATTATTGGCAAAGCAAATAACTCCTTTATAATTACAATAAACACAAAAACTCAATGTTTTTTGATAAAATAAAATCATTATCTGCACCACAGGAACTTTGTTCTTTTCGCAGTCAGTGTTGCCAGGAGATGAGAAAAAAGTGGCTAAATTAAACTTTAAAAAAGGTCAAAAAAGGCTAGATGTAAAAAAAATAAAGCTAAAAATATATTTTTTTTCAACAAATTTATAATGTTAGAAATGTAATAAATTTATAAATAACACTCAGAAAAATGAATCATAGAAAGTTAGAAATGTAATAGATTTATAAATAATACCCAGTAAAATGAATTAATAAAAAATTGTCTAAAAAATTCCTATAGAAATTTGGGTTATATTTCATGTGTAAAATTTCTCAACGGTTCTTCGTCATTTTTGAACTATAATTCCTCTCTTATTAGGCTTTTCTAAATTTTTGGATGATTTTTCGCAATACTATTATTTTTTTTTTAAAAATTATTTCCATAAATATTTTCCATTATTGATGAATTATTTCAAAAAATAATTGCAATAATCACTTAGTAACTCTACAAAATTTATTAAAGCACTTTTAATTTGGAGAATGAAGCACCGTATTCTAAATTTTTTATGAAATATATATAATCTCGATTTTTTGTGCGAATAAATACACATAAATGCATAAATGGATGATTCTGTAAAAATAAAATTAGTAATAGCAAATAAAATATTATTTTCGTTTTTGCTGAAATAATACTTTAGCCTTCTTAAAGCTGTCATGAGAGTCAAAAAAGGCTAGAAAAAAAGCTAGAAACTGAAATTGAAATTTTGATTCTAAGAGCAAAATAAACTGGTAACACTGTTCGCAGTAACAGTTTTAAAGACAGCATTTTAAAAGGACTTTATATGTTTTTAATGAAAATTATTTTTAAAAGTAAATTCATGCTTGAAATTTTTAATTAAAAAGCTGTATGTAAATAGTTGTAATTGAAGCAAATAATAATATAAAACTAAGTTATATAAGATAATGTAATGAAATTTAACAAAATTATATAATAGAAAAATGAAAATATAAATTAATTAAGATGGAAGGGAGGCTGAAATTTAAAAGCAGAAGTTTAATTATATGTTATTTATTTGTTAGGTTAGGACAAAATTTATATTAAAATAAATTGTGTTAAAGCAAAACAAAGCCAGGTTATTAAACATTTAATAAAAATAATAGTAAATTATGCAAATAGTATGAATAATATATTTTATAATCACTCATCTACATTAACTATGATATACGTAAAAGAGTTTTTAAGTCAAAAAAGAATACTAAAGTTTTAAAATCTTTAGAAAATATAGATTTTGAAGCTATTCATTGCAATCATTGAAATTAACTTTATATACACAGGAAAAATTATTATCTTATATTTTTCAATTAACGGAGTTGTTTCATTTTACATCAAAATTTTATTAATATATTTAATTAATTAATATATTCTTATTTAAATTTTTAATTCGAAAAATTTTTCTGTCTTTTTTATTTTTTACAGTTATTCGTAATTGATATAATCATTTTGATTAGAGGTGCGAATTTTAAAAATTTTTAGTTGAATGAATTATTATTACACGAAATGTATTATGAAAATTATTAGAATTATGAAAATAAAAAGTACTTCTAGAAGCTAGTAAAATTTACTATTTATATTGAAATTTATATGGATCATTAACAAAGTTTTTTTAATTTTTCTGATATTGTCTCTAATCCTTAATAATTTTTCAAATAAGGAATTTGAACTTATTGGGCTTAAAACTAAGAGAGAGCAAAATTTTAATATAATATATTTAATTTTAAAATTGTAATTATTTTTCAGTTTTCAAAAAGCGTTTGGAATTACTTAACTTTTTCCATTCTTCTTCATGTTTTGTACGCACGTTTATACTTTTGGATCTCATTCAATACTATATAAACTAAGTAGAATTTGAAGCTAAAAATAGCAAAAAATTTTAAAAAATATATGTGTATATATATTTTTAATTTTAAAGAACACGGATAGTAATAATTTAGTGGAAGGTTTAAAACTTCTGCAATTAAATTCTAAACCATTTTGGAAAATAATTGCCAAATGGACGTATATCGATATTGTTCAATATTATATATTCTAAACATCTGTTTATTTTTATAATCATAAATTATTAAAATTTTGAAATATATATCGAAAATACAAAATAAAATATTAAAAAAAATCATGGTGATCTAATTGTGTTCATTCGGACGTACCACAGTATACGATTCAAAAAATGAAATGAAAAGAATTATGGAATTTCGGAAAGGCTGTTCCGATTTTAATGAAATTTTACATATCAGAAGTGTAGGAAAGTTTAAGTTTTGAACTTTTAATATATAGATCTACAGAAGGCGAGTCTACAGGGTCCAAAATTTGGACACCTCGTGTAAACAGAAGTTTTAAAACCGATCCTGATTCATTATATCTGAAACTATTTGAAAGACTTTAGTATAGGAGGATTTTGCTGATCGAGGTACACATTGTCGTGTGCATATCTTATCTATTTTAGTTTAAGAGATATTATGTTTCAATAATTAAAATTTTTAATCTTTAGCTTTCTTTGTTGAAGTTCTTTCGCTGCAGCTGGGTCAAATTTCAACTGATTTTTTGAATTTTTTTTATTTCATTGACAACAAATAGTAAAATTTGGTAAATAAAGAACAAATCTTTACGGAGTCAAAATTTGAAGAAAATCAATTTTTCCCCTATTTTTACAAAAAAAAAAAGAAAAAAAATGGTCACATTCTTGTTCTGTTATATAAAAATTTTCTTAAATAACACATTAATATTTGTACTTTTCTGAAAGATAAATAAACATTTAATATTTCAAGGGAAAAAATTAAAAAATTAATTTTTGCCAGAACCAGGGTTTCTCAAAATTGACCTATTTCTCCAAAAAATATCGAATTTTCGCCCTAATTTCTCAAATCGCGAAGCTGAAAACAAAAACAGTTTTTTTCTTTATAGTCTGATATGCCTTTAATTTTTTTTATTAGTTGGACAGGTATGGCAAAAAAAAAATAATAATAAATAAATAAAAATCCCATTTTTTTAAATTTGAAAGTTTTTTTTTGAAAATTGCAAGATTCCTTGATAAATCTTAAAAAATAAAAACTAAATCTTAAAAAATAACTTTAGATTTAGATTAAGCATCAAAAAGTCTAAATAATTATAAAATTACATTAAAAAACATATATTAATAAAAATTTTATTTCATTATTCAAAATGAATAACAGCACAAATTCTCGACTCAATCATTCTTCGACATATTTTTGTAAAATGTCTTTAACAAATTTTCGTATTGTAAAAACGTTTATATATAAGACAAAATTTCCTAAATAATGATATATAACTAATATCTCTCTGACGGATCTCACTAAAGGATATGAATTTTGCAATATGCGGAAAAGAAAATTTTGAGGCTTATTAAAATATTTTTTGTTACGACTTATCACAAACGGTATCACCAATCAGCGTTACCGCTTGACGACTTTAGTCGCCATTTGTCTCTTTTCTACCCCTTGGCCACTTTTTTGGCCCTTTTGGACTTTTTAAATGGAACTAAGAAGCGACTTCTTAAGACTATATGCTAAATGACGTGAAACTATGTTGTTTGAAATATCTTGACCCATAATATTTTAATTCCAACAAAAAAATTAATTATTTAGAAATTTTTTCCCAATATAGAGATGTAAAAAGATATCCCGAAAAATTTATTTTATTTCCCGATCTAGTTCCCGATATATTTCACGATATATTTCATTTATACCGAGAACTAGGATCAATTTAAAAAAGTGAATTATTAGCTTAGAACGATAGATTCCTGTGCACAAAAAATTCGCCTTTTATTTTACTTAAAAATCTAATTTTCAATGAAATTTAATTTATAATGAAATTTTCAAAAATAACAGAAGTTCCGTTTTTGAAAATTATCAAGCTCTTTGAGATCTAAAAAAATTCCAGCTTAATTAATGCTTATTTAAAGATTATAATTTATTAAAAAAAGCAACAAAAATTTGCAGACCTTTAATTTCAGAATTGTTTTTATCGGTATGAATTACACATCTGTCATATATATATAATATTTACGATGTAATTTATTTGCCATAAATCTTATAAAGACTAAGTCCTTGACTTTTAAACTAGCTAAATAGAATTTTTTTTTTGTATAATTTAAATATTATTTATATCGGCTAAGCCTTATACTAATTAAAAAAATAAATAAATAAATAATAACCTTGGCTTACATCTTTCCACGAATTTTCATTTTGTACATATGAAAGTAAAAATGCCTTTTAATTCTTTTGTAATTATTATGTTTAATTCACTGTAATTTTGGTTGATTATCAACTAAATTTAACTAAATTTTTCTCATTAAAAAAATGAAAAAATAAGAAATAATTGTACTTAAAATAGCTTTTACCTTTCAATTAGTCTTTTTACCCTTGGCCATGTTGCGTATGAGTAACATGTATATCTTCTTGAAAACATTTACTATATTCTAGTTCTATTCATATCCTACAGCACCATACGTGCGTTTGTGCTGATGTTTGTAACACCCAACAATATTGGTCTAAGAGCCACATTGATGTATACCAACCGACTTAGAATCACTTTCTAAGTCGATTTAACGATGTCCGTCCATAGACAGACAGACGTCCATCCAAGCAAACTTTATAATCAAACTATAGGTCGCAATTTTTAAAATAATGTAATGAAATTTGGTACACATGTCTTCTGTAATCTGACGATGAAACCTATTGAAATTAGTTATGATCAGTCCATTATTTCAACTAGCCTTCTTTCAAATGTCCCTCAAGAATATGAGTTTAACTATCATAAATTCTTTAGATATAGTAATATTTACTTTAATTTAGCTTATACAGGTAGAATTCTATATGCCAAATTTCATGAAGATCAGTCTATACTTTACTATAGCTCCCATATAAACCCTACTTCCGAAAAACACTTTAACGTCAGCGTTGTCGTTGAAAATTTTTAAAGTGTCGAAAAAAGGGGATTTAAAAAAATAATGTCTCCTAAAGAGGGGATCTTTAAAAAAAGGGCCAACTGCTTCAATACCTAAAAAAAAATCTCAAAATTTGTATATTTGATGAAAACTCAAACAAAAAATATTGCATTTTAAGAAAATTAAGCATCAAAAATAGTTATAACATTACATTAAAAACATATATTAATAAAAAATATATATTAATTACTGCATTATTCAAAATTAATAATACCACAAATTCTTGACTCAATCCTTTTTCGACATATTTTTGTAAAATGTCTTTAACAAATTTTCGTATTGTAAAAACGTTTATATATAAGACAAAATTTCCTCAACAATGATATATAATTTGCATTTATTATCTCTCTGACGGATATTACCAGTTCACCAGTTGCTCCTTTTCTACCCCTTGGCCACTTTTTTATTAATAACAAAATAATTTATTTACAATAATTCTAATATTGCAAAAAATAGAGATGTATTGATAAAAATAGTTAACAAAAATTTCTTTTTTCATTAATTAACGTTCTATACTTTTGTACGAGGTCTTCACTCGTACATCTAATAAATTTAGGGCAGAAAGCATGGATTCACAAGAGATGAACTTAGGCCTGTTGGACAATTTTCATTGGTCATAAATTAGAAAAAGACGCTGAGGCACTGCTATGAGCCAATGTAAATATATAAATTAGGATATAAATATTCACCAAATCTATTTCTTAATTTTTAAAATCCAGCCCAAAATGATTCGGCATTTGATGTTGTTCATAAACTTTATCATTAGCTTTAGTTAGTTAGAGATTTTTTTTACATCACTATTTTTTGAAACAATCTCACAACAATTAACTTCTTCGTTGAAATTAATACATATTGGGTCGAGGAATATAAAATATCTTAGTTTATCGTCATTCCATTTTAAACGTAGCCAGGTTCTTGAAAAAGGGACAATTGATGACTAAAGACTAAAGCCGCCAAACGGTAACGCTGTTTAAAGTGCATAAATTCCATACAAATATTAACATTTAGTATTTGACGTAAATAAATTTTACACAGGTGGAAATCACAGTGTTAAATTTTATCGCAATTAACCGTAGGTCGTGAATAAGGCCCACTTCTGCTTACAAGTCATAAGTAACATAATATAATGCATACATAGGTTTCATAAAACTATACAAAACTCTTAATAAAAGTTCCGAACAACAATTGGCCATAGGTCTCTTATAAGATCTTTCCCCGAGCATTGATAAACATACAGAATGGTGTAGGGTATCATATATTCGAGCTTGATCATATAATGAAACATTTACCTTCCATAAACTTTCACAAAGTAAAATTTTTTATTTTTTCTCTATAAACTTAAAAAAAAAAAATTTACCTTAGTATAGAAAAAAATAAAAAACGATAAGAGATATACATAAAGAAATGTATTTAAAACCCCAAAAGCATTTGATATACGAATATGCTTTGATGTCTTGTTATTTCTTCATTTTGATAACATTTTCTATCAAGGAAACATATACGAAAAATATATGTGAAAACAAATTGTAATAAAATTTAACAAACAAATATTTGATAAGTATAAATGAATTTTAAATACTTGGTACAATATTTGTACATATGAAATGAACGAAGCATAAAACCAGATGAAATTCAATTAATTTGCATGTTTGATGTAATCATTTCCATTTCTTATCTGAGTTTATTTTTGCTCAAAAAGCAGGCATGCACATACAATATAAACCTTAAAATATACCCACTTGCTAATAAGAATTTATATACACGAGTGTTAGTATTAACAAATATTTTGTATTTTTATGTGTTTATATAAAATATAGGAGTGTATTATATGTATTTACCCATACCTGTTTAGGATTTAGTGCGTATAATACACTCACAGAAAAATTTTGATGATATACGTTTTCAACAATTAAGGCTTTTTTGTTGTAAGAAAACCTGTTAAGCAAAACATCGTTTGGTTAACTCCAATAGAGTTTAATAAAACTACTGAAAGTTTGGCGTAAGTTTTTTTGTATTTAGTATTTATTTTTTATACCCTACACACCACTATGGGTGGTTGAGGTATTATGTGTTTGTGCAGAAGTTGTAACGCACAGAAAATATAATCAGACTCCCAACATAAAATCTATCGTTCGACTCAGAATCACTTTCTAAGTCATTTTAACGATATCCGCCTAGTCGGCTAGCTGACTGCCCTTGTAAAGCTTGTGCACAAAATACAAATCGCAATTTTGAAGATACTTTAAGGAAATTTGTTACATATGATTGTTTTTATACAAGAACGAAGCCTATTAAATTTGGTTATGATCAGCCCATTATTTCAGTTAGCCCCCATACTAGCCAAATTACTTAAAAATAGAAATATTTCAATGAAATTTGACACAAATAAGTTTTATATAAGTATAAATCTGCTTGCCAAATTTTATGAAGATCGGTTCATAAATGACTATAACTCTCATATGAAACCCTCTTCTGAAAATCATTTTAACATACACAAATTCCACAGAAATATTAGTACTATGTTAATATTTAATACGAATATGATTAATATAACTAGAAATAATTGACCATAACTGCAATATAAGGCATACTTCTGGGAATTACCACAAATATATAAATGGTAGTATGAATATAATATTATGTAATAAGTATATTTTATATAAATATACATTAGACTTAATACATGTATTGGTACATTATTAGACACATATCCCATATAAGACCCTTCCCTAAATTTCGGTGCAATGGTGTAGGATATCATATGGTCGGGCTTAGCTGCTTTTAATATCTAAATTATTGACCTAATGAAACTTATATTCTGCACATTTATGAGGAAATGCTTTTCGAATGGTACATATTTTATTAAAATCGAATATATAGCTTCAGCGAAAATGCGATTATATAAAAAGTGTTTGCCTATTAATTATATAGATTTGTATTTTTCAGTGCATTCGAATGACTTTTAGCGTTAGTGTTATGGAGGTTTAAGATAAAAAGCTAAAAAAAAAACATTCAACAACATTCTATTTTCTACAATAAATAAAAAATTACCACACGTATATATTCCACATCAATATATATAAACTACAAATTAAAAGTGATAGGATATTGTTGATGATACCGAAGATAATCGCGAACATAGTGATTTTTTAACATTTCATTAAACAAATTTTAGTCAACAAAGTATGCATAGATTTTCTCGTTTCTAATTTTATAAAATTTTTTGATATATTTTTAATTTTCGACAATCACAAAATTTTTTAAAATAATATTAATGGACAAGAAATGATCGTTTATGTCATAGTAGTTAAAATTCAGATATTGCAAAAATTCCTCTTTAATTCGACATCAATAATACATACACATACAAACCTATATAGACGTATATAAAATCCAAATTAAAGGAGGTTCGGTAAGTTTTATATTATTGAACATAATCGCGAAAACAAATCTGTTTAAGCGTTCCTTTTGAAAATATTACAAAAAAAAGTGTACATAGATTTTTGATATATTTTTTTAATTACACTAAATTCTCTAATGCATATTTCACATCTAAATTCCTGATTTTTACAAATTTAAAGACGTCTGGGTACTATGTGTGGCAAGTTTGAGACTTGACTTATACTAAATTTTTGCAGCATCACTTCTTGTATATAAAACTAGTTTGCTCTTTCTATATATATTACCTAGAAAATTATATAACATAAAAACTCATCAGGGAAGCATATTTTCTCTAGTCGTCAATGGGTTAAAAATGTGACGTGAGAGATATAATCCGAAATGCTCCTAACGATTGGAAAGACTATACATACAATGTCTGCAACATATTTTTACGATACTTTTTTTGTATTGACCTCTGTAATTAAACCAAAAGTTTTTGAAATACTTGAAAATCATTTGTTTATTAAAAAAAAAACTTTCAGCTTAGTTTTAAATTTTATAAGCAATTGACAAGTACAATTATTATATTAAAACCTTTTGAAATTGAAAATAATAGAAGTCTGAGTCTATTCTCACAGGTAATACTTGAAATTTTAAATAGCTTTCAAATTCAAATTCAATTTCAAATTTTTGTGCTTTATGTTTTAGTTGGTGCAATTGGCAAAAAATTAAAAATTTAAGAAAAGTTTAAGTCAGTTTATTCCAGATAAAGTACAACAAGTTTTAAAATTCTTGTTCAATTTAAAAATTAAATTAAAAATTAAATTATAAAATTAAATCTTGTTATATTAGCAGAAAAAATGGTTTTAAAAATGATTGTATCATAGTATACAATTTTGTAGGAAAATTAAAAGAAATGCACTTAAACTCCCAAAATTAAGAAAAATGTTAATTTTTTTTTTTTTTTTTTTTAATGTTAAAAAAATAATAAAAGAATAACGGAATTAAACATGCAATTATAAAGGAACTTCACCAAAAACAGTGTGTTTTTTAGCATAAAAAAGCCCATGACGCTAGCAGAGTTATATTTATTTTAAAAAACAAAATAAAAAATATATTTTTAAACATATTCCTAAAGTAATATATAAATTATATTTTTCAAAATAATTATAACTTGGGATTTAATTTGAAAAAAAATATATTTTGGAAAAATGAAAAGTAGCTAAATTAAATTGTGTAAACGCATAGAAAAAAATATAGTTGAGCATTGTCACAGCAAATATATCATGTTTAAAAGTTTTTCTTTTTTTCCAATATTTGTTACTGGAATAATTTGTACAACTGTAGCAACTATATTATGGTTGTAAAAATGAAACTTTCATTTCCGCAACTTTATTATTTTTGTAGTAAACATAAAATATGTTTAATATAATAAATAATATATTAATCTACTATCTTTTTCTACTATTTAAAAAAACACTTGATATAACAACATTAGTACGTATGATTTATATAATTTTTGTAACATTTTTAACTCCTTGATATTAGTTACCATCAGTCCGTGGTTATAATTATTACTCTTTTCAAGCTGTTAAACTCTCTCCCACAAATATAAAAACCGAAATGAACTCAGAAATATAAACGAAATAGTTAGAGTTAATTTAAACTTCTAGAAAATTATTTGTAAATTCGTTTACAAACCAACATAAATACTAACATCAAGGCTATAAAATAAAATTCTATAAAAATAACATAAATATTTATGTTAAAATATTTTCTAAGTTAATTAACAAAGTTATTTTAATTTGCCTCTATACTTTGCCTATGATATACAAAAAACAAAAAAATAATAATAATAATAAATGTTTTTAATCAAAAACTATTTTTCATAAAAACATTATGAATTCATTATATTTAATTTTTCTAAATGTTCTGTGATGGAACTAAACCGCAACACATCAAAAGCACGTGTAACATATTTTGTTTGCAAAGTTGTTTTTTTTTTTTTTTCTAGAAAAACCACTAAAAATATGTTACGCGCATACTAATGAATGAATGACCTATTTTTAAAGTCAAACTTTTTATTTTAAATAAATGAGGTTTTATTTCAGAATTTGTTTTTTTTTTAAGCAAACATTAAATAATGAACTTTAATTAATTTGGAATCAAAAACCATTTTGTTTTAGATATGAAAATACACAAAAAAATAATTCATAATGTTAAAAAGAAAACTAAACCTAATAATACATAAACCTTTTTTCCACAATCATATGCGGTAAAAATGGGGAACTAAAAATGGATGGATACCCTGAACAGAAAGAAAGGTATTGTGGAAGGCATGTAAAGTGATTCTTTCAAAAACACATGTTGTTTAATGAGCGTATATACAACGAATGAACAGCAACCACATTTGTGGAATGCATAACGTGGTTATGACAACATTGATAAATATACACAACAATGTAATGTTGCCTTCACAAAATAAAAAAAAAATAAATAAACAAAATAAAAAGAAGATTTTTCCCTAAAAAAACATAAGCAGACAAAAAACATGATAAATGAATGAAAGGTGGCTAAACAGTAACTTCGGACATTTACAATTCTGAGATGTTAAGATTAGGAATTTTTGGTATTTTTTCGTAGGAATTAGATTATTTTGTGTAAGTATATATTAAACTTATTATTTATATTCTTTTTCAAGTAATTCAGGAATTAATCCGAATATTTTTTCTAGGTGTTAAGTAATATTATAATTAAATTTATTACATAAACAAGTTATATATATATATATATACATATATATATATATATATATATATATATATATATATATATATATATATATATATATATATATATGTATATTATTAATACCGTAATAAATGCGATTCAATATATATATATATATATATATATATATATTGCAAAACTAAAATTACGAATTAAACTTAATTAAGGAAACATATGAAATGAAAGGTCTTTAAAGGGCACTCTTTCTGAATACATCCGAAAGTTTATGATTTACAAATTTGTACTTTTTACATAACATTGAATACACAAACAAAAAAGTCAAAATTATATTTTTTTGAGCAATGTTTTTCTTAAAAAATTATATACAGGTCCTTTTATATACAAATAAATATTACTAAGAAGTATTATGAAAATTATGATTTCTATTTCGGCTTATATAAGACTTGTCTTTGATACTAGAAAACTACTAGATTTTTTTTTTTTAGTAATAAAGAACAAAATTATCTTAATTTGTTAATTAAAAAATTTTGTTAAAATCAAAGTTTTTAAATAGGTTTGCCAAAAACATATTTATGCATATATATACATATTTTTTTAACATTTCTGAAAGAAAGATATATGTAACTTAACTACTGTCTATAAAAAACCGATTAAGCGAAAATTTTATAAATTAAAAAATCGTTTTTTTTGTTTACCATTTACGAAAGAACCGGTTAACCGATATTTAAGTAAATAATGTAATTAGAAGCGTAATAAAAATAATTAAAAAAGTGTATAACCGTTTAAAGGCTTAACCGAGCAATACATAATGGTTCTTTATAAATTGCACCTAATTTCAATCGATAGTTTATATATGTTTTCATTCTTTACACAGGAAGAACATTTTAAAATCAAGTTTATCGTGTTTAAAAAATTAAGTAAGATTCGTACTAAAGTATTATTAAAACATGTATAAAACGGAATTGATTTAAAAATTAAGAATGAAATACTTTATTTAAGTATGAAAATTCTAATACTAAGTACAAATTATACATAAATCAAGTAATTGACTGCGAGAAAATATGAGCGGAATAAAATTTATTCTCACTGCATTCTCATTCTCTATTTGTCTCTCGGTTGCTTTCAATTTTCGTCATGCAATTTTCATTCGACTTTCATTGTGTATCATTTAAATACTTTCACATTTGTTTTTAATTTTTTAAGCGGTGTTTTTTTATATATACGTATATATATAAGTGTGTGACAACATATGAAATTAACTTCTATTACTTCTACTACGCTTGCTCCAACTACTTAAAGTGTTTAATTTAGAAGCTGATATTGACAATTTATTATTTACTAACATAATTGTAATTAAATAAATTAACAATAAATAGCAACAAGATGTACTTAGTATGTATACTTATTTATAAATCAAGTAAATATTTTTAGCATAACAAAAGCCCATGACCTAGCAGAGTTGCATTTATTTAAAAAAAAAAAAAACAAAAGAAAAAATATACGTTTTTAAAGATATTCGTAAATTAATATACAAATTATATTTTTGAAAATAATTATAATTATTATAAAATTATTTTGGAAAAATGAAAAATCTACACAATTACTTCGTTCACGATTTTTTGTTACTAGTAATACAGATCGACTTTAAAAATAATTGTACCAAATAATTGTACCAATAAAAACTGAAAAATTATCTAATAAAAAGTAGCTAAATTTAATTGTGTGAACGCATAGAAAAAGTATAGTTGAGTATTGTCATAGCAAATATATCATATTTAAAAGTTGTTCTTTTTTCCAATGTTGGTGCTTGGAATAATTTGTATAACTGTAGCAACCATATTATGGTTGTCAAAATGAAATGTTTGTTTCCGCAACATTATTATTTTTGTAGTAAACATAAAATATGTTAAATAGAATAATTAATCTATTTATCTACTATCTTTTTCTGCTATTTCAAAAAAACTAATTGATTTAACAACATTAGTACGTATTAGGTATCATCGGTATATACAGAAAACATGCAAATTTTTTTAAAAATAAGCGTAAAAAGAAAAAATCTCCCTTAGAAACAAATGACTTTCTTTGTGTTTTTTAAGAGACCCACGTCATTGATTAAGAAATTATGTCTCACTTTGAGTATATTTTCGACTTACATACTATAAGTACAATTTCTACTTACTTTAGGTACAATTTCTACTTACATATTTTAATTACAAATTCTACTTACCATATATTAGCAAATGCTTCGTATTTTTTTGTATTAGTATGGTGTTAACAGAAGGGGGAAGAGTTAGTTCTGCTCTCTTTGAAATTTATTTTCGCATTATGTGTTTTGTTAAGAATTTGCAAATATGTATGTGTACGTATATGTATAAATATGTAAGTAGAAATTGTGCTTAAATCAAGACATAATTTCTTAATAAATAAATTAGTTCTCATAAAAAAGTCATTTGGTTTTAAGGAAAAATTTTCTTTTCCGCATATTTTGAAAAAACTAAAGTGAAAATTAGTAAAATATGTGAAAATGCTTGAGGTAAATCTGTCTGATTATAATAAATTATATTTTTCAATTTCTTAATTTCATTATATATTTTGACATCGATGAGGACACTATTTCGATCGACCCCAAATTTTTAGTTGAAGGGCGATTTTGAATAAGGTGAATATTCAATATATTTTTTTTATTTGTTACCTTTTTCAGGATTATTGTTTAATTTGGAGAGGCATCAACGGAAATAGAATTGGGAGGTTATTATTCCATTACTAAAACTACCCAAAGCTGCCGATTTAGTGAGGTTTTAAAAATTTAATAAAAACGCAATAAATAATAAACTTTAAAAAAATTATATATATATGTCAATTTAGTTTTATATATAAAGTAAGTACGAAAATTCTAAATACAATCTTTATGGATTAGTTTTAGTAAGAATTCATCGCAATTAGGATTGACTCAAGATTTATATTTCTTAAATCAAATGCATTTTTATTTATTTATTTATGCTCACTTTAGGTATGGACTTAGGCCAAAATAAAGCCAGAACTTCCAAAAACAAGAAAAATTTGGAATTAATTTAAAAAAAAATAGAGCTAAAAGTAAGAATTTTTTGCCATTCCTGATTCAAGAAAATCCTTACCCACCGTACTTTTGATACTGCTTCGGATTGATTTATGTATGGATTATTCAATATATTTTTTGAGTGTACTAGTTATTTATAACATAATTTATAAAAACTATTTTTTTGCTTGGTACTTAGCACATCCTTAAATGCTTTATAACAATTTAAAATATTTCCATACGTTAAAAGAAAAATAAAAAACAACATTAATTTTATTTATAATTATTGGATTTAAAAATACAATCAAATGATCAAAATTCTAAAACATTTGAGCAGAAAAAAACTTGAAAGATGGAAGAATGTTCTTTTCATGATTTTTATTTGCCGCTTTTGAAGATTTTCCCTTAAACTCAATTATAAATAAAACCTTTAAAAACGCTCTTTAAAGATTAATTAATGACTTAACATTTTGGAGTATATCTGTGGACTTCAAAAAAGTAAATAAATATATAAATAAGTCAATAAATAAATAAATAAGAAAATATATAAATAAATATAGTTCTCAACTTTTTATTAGAGAAAGTCGTTGAAGCGACCCAGAAATTGATTCCGAGTTATATGAAATATTTAAAGGTGGATCCATTCAACAATTTGCTATAAATTTTTATATCACATTATTTTGTTTCATTCTGTACTGTTTATGAAATAAAGGTAAAGCGATCTAAAAAGTGTCAATAATTTTTATTTTGCATTAGCTTTACAGGTTTTATATCTCTAAAAAATTACCGTTCTTGAATTTTACCGCACTCTTTATATAAATATAACTAAAGAAACTGAATTTGGTATTTAAGATATTTAGCTAATAATAGCGAATTTTATTTCAATTATTTTACTCCTGCCTTTAAAATGAAGGTATAATGCTCTCATTTAACCTTATAAAATGTTGATGAATACATGCACGTGTGATCTATAAACTTCTAAAGAAAATTAAAAAAAAAATAAAACTAACTTTAATTTTTTTTTAAGATTGTATTTAGATAGCATAACATAACATAACATAACATAACATAACATAACATAACATAACATAACAATAACTTAAAATTTTTAGACTCCAATTCGAAATGAGTAAAAAAAGTTTATATCTCAAGGAAAGTTCTCATTCTTATCAATTTTTAATTTTTCACTTCTTTGAAATCAAACAAAAACTTGTGGATAGCACATAGTGTTAGAATTAGCTTTTGGCTTCAAAATTCATACATAAAAAACACAAAACTAAAGAGGATGACGCGATTTTTTTTCTTTGAATATAAGCCATCTATATATTTTTAGGAAAACTACTAATATTCTACAAGTGAATTTTCTGCACTTACATATTTAGTTCTACTTTTGAAGTAATGAGCATTTTATTTTTTAGAAGTACTTCTTCCTTTTTTCTTGGTATATTATTTTTTATATATATATAATATTTACATAAGTGTGTAATATTATTTTTCTTCTTTGGAAAATTTCTCTCGCACAGTTTTGTAAATGGAATGCTTAATGACCTATCTGATTTTATTATACTTACATAAACTTTTAAAATATATTGATATCCAAACATGTTACAATATCAGCTGATTACTTGTTAACTCAATCATCGGGTATTTTTTTAATTCTTCCGAAATATTTTATTTTATTTTAAAATCGGAAAAAAATAACAAAAGAATACAATACCCTTTTTTGTAACAAAAGGAAACAATATCCTTTTTTTATCCTTTTGTTACTTTTTTCCCGATTTTGACTGGTTAACCAGTTCGTGAAAAGAAGAAATTAGAATAATAAACCGGTTTATAAACACTAAACTTAACACTTATTAATGATAAAAATTGTTCGCCTATGTTAACAATTTGTTATAGATTTCTGAATAGAGGGGTATGATTTTAAAACATTTTAAAAATTTTTTGCAATTCAGTGGTAAACTTAGTCACAATTTTTTTTTTAAAAAGCTTATTATTCAATAACCATTTTTTTATCTTACAACAAGGATACGATAGCTTAATATAGAGAAAGCGTATTTCGAATTTTGAAATTAATTATTTACTTTAATAGATTTATAAGTCCTGCAGCATGCAATAAAATAAATTCTAAAGCACTGGGTAATGCTTTTAAATTTGACATCTTGTGTCAAAACTCACTTAACTTTTTAAGGACAGTGTATTAAAATATTAACCCAGCAAAAACTTGGTAATAGCATATAGTTACAGATGTAGTTATTTTTTAATGACAACAGCATATCGTTTGCATTACATAGAAGTAATTTATTAACTGTTAATTTATTTCCCGGTATGTAATTAATTATTTATGATAAAATTTTTGAAAGTGCTACTTTTTTTTGATTTTTTAATTCAGTTTAATAATACATATATTTAAAGAAGCGATTAATATGTATATGAAAAGACAAAATTTGCATGTACATATGCACATTCATAATAGCAACTTTAAAATATTAATTTGTACGACAAAACGTTTAAAGTAAAAATAAAAGAAAAAGAAAATGCTTTATATATTTTGACATTTAATTAGTTATTTGTAACCTAAAATGTAACTAGTTCCTGTTGATTTCAGTAATAATGATTTCTGTGATACTTTAAAATCAATGAGTTATTGAATTGCTTTGGAAATAATTAGTTCTTGTAATGATTTCTAAAATGCCCACTTGTTATAACATGAGGTAAATAGTTGCCTCTAATATCATCACCGTGTTAAAATAATGGGTTATTCAGCTAATGTCTAAGTAGTGAAGAGCCATTATATTAGTTTTTTAAACTCATTACATGGCAACCAAAGTCTTTGCTGGGAAGGTTACGGAAGATTACAGAAGTTATTAAAAAATTAAAAATATTTTTTGGCATACTACTAATGTTAACAATTTGTTTAAACAAGATGATTGTAAATTGTCATATTTACAATTACTTCCAGATGATTTTTTTACATTGAAAAAATAAAAAACTTATGTTAGAAAATTAAAAATTATTTTATATAATATTGAAAAAACAGAAACTGAACTAAAAAGATAAAATAGAGTATTAGTAGCTGAGAATTCAATATATCTTCATAGAACATTGAAAATATTTACCACAAAAAATTTTGTATAACGTTTTATATTTTATAGTTTTTCAACAGTTTGTCTTATGAAGTATGTAATCAAGAACCTCTTCTGGGCAATTTAAAAAAATATTTCTTGGAATTACATTTTTTGCAACCGCTGCCTAATAAAATCTAAGGTAAATATAAGAAATCTATAATATCCAATTTATATTTTAACATAATCATTACAAAATTTCATAACTAGATATAGAAACTTTCCCAGGAGAGTTGGTTGCGTCCACAGATACTCATATTGAAGATATCGTTGGAGAAAAAAATCATGAGTCAGCCGTTCATATCCATACAGAAGTAAACACGATTTTGAAATTTATGATTTTGTATTACGAGTAGTTAATATAACGCGCTTAAACAATAATGGCAAAACTTTGAATTGCGCGAAATACTGTGAAGGAACGAAATGTATTAAACAAGTTAAATATTCTAAAAAGTCTTTTAAAATGGCTCCAAAACAAAATAATGTAATTCATAAGAGAAATACTTTATATTTGTTAAAAAATCTATGTTTTGTATTATAAAATTTAAATTAATCTAAAATAAGAATAATATAAAAAATATGTGCTACTAATTAGCCAAAACATGTGTCCCCAATACGAGACAATTTAATTGAACAAAATTTTAATTGCGCTTATAATTTGAATAGAACCGGATAAGAAAAATATACAGACGAAATCAAAATATGATTAAATAATATATTGCAAACGAATTCTGTGTAATAAATTATTGGTTAGCAATTACACTTTCGCGAAATTTATTAATTCAAGGAGAATCTTTATCAGGTGATTTAAATATCTCTGAATAATGACCGATGGTTAAGTAGGGACTCTAAGACAAAAATGTCTTAAAATACAAAATATTTGGTGCCATATAATTAATTATTTAATTTAAGAAATATTAAATAAAAAATAAGGAAATTTTCACAAACTAACATTTTTCATTTAAATAAAAATGCTGGTCTCAAAATTAAATTTTCTATTTATTCTGAACTTTATTTTACGTGTTTTTAATCTCCATGTAATTTCACCGGTCCTAATGAAATCGAGGATTAGCTGTATAAATAATTCAAAGGAAATTTAGGTTGCATTTTAAATATAATTGTAGGTTGTTAAAAACATTTGTATTTAATAATACAAATTCGTTGTTGAAAAAAGTTGCTAAATATTTACAATTTATGGCAACAAGAATTCTTTTTAGGTTTACAAAAACAGTTGTTAGTGCCTTTTTAATTAAAAAAAAAAAACACAAATAATAATTGAATTGACGAATTTGGTATTAAATAGTACAACTGAATTAATGTATTTTGTGATATATAGATTTGTTTGATATTAGCTTATCTAAATTCTTCATTAATAACTTTGCAATGAATTCACAAATTATTTAGACACCTTTGAATAATTTTTACATATTCGGACTGAAATTTGTAAACTATTCTCTTATTTTGGCAAATATCTTCTTAAAATACAAATCATTGCAAAACAGACACATTTTGCTTTACGTATTTCGATTATTTTACAACATTTATAGATCACAAAATTTTCTGATAAAAATTTGTGGCGACAATCTTATTGCTCGCTAGATTATGTTCCCGAAGTTACTTTGATCTTCATTAAAAAACTTATACTTGCGAAGACCCTAACATGAACCAGAAAGCGATTTCGCGACAATATATGCAATAAAAAATTATCACATATATGTAGCTAATGGTTGATAAATTTATCCTAACGATTTCACAATACCGTCCTGAAATTGAAATAAAATTGAAAGAGTTGTTAGCTGTTGAGAAGTTTTTCCAACAACAAGTTTGTAATATTAAATAAAAATATTTTCCCCATCACGAATTATATTTTAATGACTAAAAATCTTTTTTAATATTTATATTTATTAAATAAATATATAAATAAATTTTAAACTATTTAATAGCGTATTAGTGCACTTTCGTTCACTTTTTGTATATTTTACAAAATTTGTAAACTATAATATAAACAATAATAAAAGTAGGAAATTAAAAAATTGTTTCAAAAATTAAATTGTAATATGTAATACATATTGCGACCAAAGATTCTTCTTTCAAACGATGACCTTCACTAATAGTTCAAACGAACAATTCTGTAAGCAGTTTAATCCTGTAATTACCTGAACCTGAAAATCATTTAAATCACCTAAATACACGCATTTCTTCTTTAATGTTTTAACTCTGTAGATGAACTGAAAAAAATGGAATTGTAAATTTCGTGTCCAAATTATAATGTAGCTTAATCTTAACATTTTATTACATACCTTTCTGGAAGATAGCTTCAATTCTTAAGTTATTGTTAATACTGAATTCCCAGCAAAAAAAAAAAAAAAAAGAACATCCATAGAAGTCAATAAGATGAACTTATATCCAAAAGTAGTGCAAATTCGAATCATTTCCAATGAATTCAACATAAGCTTGTCATTGGAAGATGTTCTCTTTTTTGATACCTATTCACTGAGTAAGAAATCATGTTCACGATTTTATGTGAAACTGATTTTTTGATCTTCTTTTTTATTCATTCAAGAAAATTACTTTTAATTTTTATATAAATCAAATATTTTTTATTAAAAAATATATACATAATAATATTTTTCATTTGATTAGAACAGTTGTTATTAAGTAACAAGTATTTGTAAATTCTCAACGTTTTATATCAGAAAATTTTTTCTGAATCGCTTTTTAATAACATCTTTGGATGATGTTTTTATAATTGCTTAAGCAAAAGAAACCGTCCGCATATTGAAAGTTTGGAAATAATGAAAAAAGTACTTTCTTAAAAATAACTTCTATTTATTTTTGCTGGATTATACTCAATTTATTTTCGATTAATCTTAAAAAAAAAATAATACGAAAGTGAGTCGAATTCTTATTGCTTCATAGAAAAATTTTATTGATGCAATAATCATATTCGTATTACGGATGTTTCCGCATCGGGAGAGATTGTGCGTTGATACATCCAAACAATAAGAAATCAATACGCCTGGAAGAAAAATAGGCATTATTGCTAGATAATCATCTAAAAAAGAAGATACCACCAGATAATCTTCTGGAGGATGTAATAAATATATAGAAAATTTATCACTAAATAAATCTTTAAATAATATAATAAAGAAAACTTTTACATGTAATGTAAAAGTAATGTAATGCATACACATAAATATTTATATCATAAGCCACGAAAGCTAAAACGTTTACATAAAATAAACATTTTTTTTATTTTTTATTTTTTTGCAAAAAAAATATTTTTTCAATATTTTTTTTTTTTTTTTTAATTTTTGAAAAACTTTTCGTCAACTGAAGACATTGTGACAGAAAAATAAAAGTATTGTATTAATTTCTTCCAGATGATCTCAATGGGATATTATCAATTTATTGCGGAGGTGATAACCACCTTACTGAAAAAAGGTGATTACAAATTCAATATTATGTAAATATTGTTTTGATGATTTCCGTCCAAATAATAAAAAGAAGATATTGCATAAATTTCTTTTAGGAAGATATCTTCCAAATATTTGTAGGGAATATATTTTAAACAATAATTGTACAAATATTTTATAATTTTTAATTTTTTGACACATGTTAATAAAGAAAATAGATGAGAATCAGCATGTAAAATTGTGTATGTGGCAACTAAAAATCATGTGAAATACATATATAACTTTTTTCGTTATATACCAACAAATACTTTTTAATTACTTATTATTTTTTATTTTTTTCTGTGTACAATATATAATAAGAGAGATCTATAGAAAAAATAGATTTTTGTAACCTTATCTACATATAACTCGAGTGGTGTACACGTGATCATCGTCATCATCATGAACTCAATAATAAATTAGTGTAACAAACATGAAGAAGTTTAATATATATAACCAAAGAAAGCAAAAAGAAAATGCGAAATACTTTGTGTTTATAGCACAGAAATATCAAGAAAAAACAAAATATTGGCAACAGTAGCAAAAAAAAAAAAAAATATACATATATATATAGGATATTCCTTCAATAATTTATTGTAATAAATTGGAGCTCCCTGACACATCATGTTGTTATATATTAATTTTCTTATTTTGAGAAAGTTCATCTAACATCAGCAGATATACTAATTAAAAGATCCAAGCTGAGAAAAAAAAACGAACAAAAATTTTTTGACACTCTTATTTATATTTTCAACATGAAGTTTTAATTAAAATGTTAATAACGGCAATAGATGAAAATTAGCCTGTAAAATTGTATATGTGACAACTTAAAATCATATGAGATATATATATATGTATATATATATATATATATATATATATATATATATATATATATATATATACAATATATATAGCAACAAGTACTTTTTAGTTACTTATTAACTTTTGTAATTTTGCAAATTTTTTTGTGCGTACAATATTTAATAAGAGAAGTCTATAGAAAAAAACTGATTTTTGTAGCATATAACTCGCGTAGTGTACACGTGATCATCGTCATCATCATGAACTCAATAATAAATTAGTATAACAAACATGAAGAAGTTTAATACGTATAACCAAAAAAGCAGAAAAAAAGAAGAAATGCGAAATAATGTGTATATATGTATGTATATATATATATATATATATATATATATATATATAATCAGATGTGTCAGGGAGCTTCTATTTATTGCAATAAAAGAAATATCCTATATATATGTATATATATATATAGGATATGTCTTCAATGATTTATTGCTATTAATAAGATCTCCCTGACACATCATGATATTATATATTAATTTTCTTATTTTGAGAAAGTTCATCAAATATGAGAAGCTCTTATTGGAGCAGAGATACTAATTAAAGGATCGAAGCAAAAAAAAAAACAAAAAGAACAAAAACTTCCAAAAAAAGAATTTTTTCATTACTTTAGAAGCAGAACTAAGTGCATATTTTGCACTTTTTTGGTATTTAGTAAAAATTACTTCCAAAAAAAGTGAAAATATATGTATTCTTAGTTCAGAAAAAGGTGAATAATTTCTAAGAAAATACAAATTTCACAAATTGAAAAGTATTTTTGTTATCTACTATCACACCTATAATCATGCTTTCATTAACCAATTTTATAAATATAGTTTTTAAAAGAAGTACTTCAAAAGCAATGAATAAGAAGCATTAGGGAAAGGAATCCTACAACAGTGGCTTAAAAAAGAACTAATGCAAATCTTTTCCAGCACTAAAAGTTCCTTCCGATAACAACACAATGCTAAAATCATGACTTTTTCAACTCCTTTCCAGTTGCTTTTTTGCTGGGATTATTTAAATATAAACTATTAACAAGTTTATAATCAGATTTTACTCCAAAATTCGTTGACATGATTTTTAATGGATCTTTTTTGCCAGATACTCTTTTATATTAGGCACAACGTTAAAAATTGAATAGCTTGAAATTTTCTCTTTTCTTAAACGACCATATTATAACAGATTTTTTAAACACAGATAACACCAACAGATTTAATACTCAAACAGTTATTGTACTATTTTTACCTTAATATTTCATACCGAGAAAAATCTTTATAACTTTTCCAACATTTTAAAAAAAGTTAATTTTGTTCTAAAAATAATAAAAGCATACAAATGAGAAAAGTAGTAGAAAAGAGAAAAAACTCAACAAAGAAGCATAAAAATTTTTGTCCTATCTGCATATAACAAAATTCTTTTTTTTTTTTGATGATATATATTTTTTCCCATTTATAAAAATTATTAATTTAAAAGTTATAGTTCGTTAAACCTACCTAAAAATTAGAGTCTACTTATTTTCATTCAAAAAGAGAAAACAAGAGCTAATATTGCTTAAAAATCTTCCCAAAAGTTACGACACCACTTTCTAAATTTTGAAAAATTACGAAATGAAAAAGTATAAATGATAATTAATATTTTTAAGTTAGTACATTCACTAAGATTGCATAGCTCCCCAAATTTCAAGCAACATTTATCGATTATTCCATGAAAAAACGCTCGCAAAAGAGCATTTTTTACATGATGTCTTTTAACTTCCGTAAAAATTTGCATACTTAAAACCCATTAAACCATTTACAGCTTTCAGTTTTGCGAAATTCTGAAAACTCGCGATTTTATTTCGCTTTTTCACTTTCTCAAAAACCAAAAAAAATTTCAAATTTAACTTTATAAAGTAAACCTATTGGAAGGCTTTGAGAATTTTTATGATTTAAGCGGCGTTTGAATTTCGCATATGTGAATTTTAATACAAATATTTCAAAGTAATACGAATTTTTTAGAATGCATTTTATTGCAAATTCGTTCTCGTTAAATATTCCATTTAAATTTGTTGATTTTTATATAATACTTAAAGCTTTTCAGGCGCGCACATCTACTATGCAAAATCCAATTTTTTAAAAACATGTTCCAAATTTTTCATATAAAAATAATTTTAAATATTTATATCTCTTGAAGTTATTGATGCAGGTGTGTAACTTAAAAAGCATATAAAAGGGTATTACTTTTTTCGAAAAATTTAATAAGAATTAAAAAAAAAAAATAAAAATGGGGGTAAAATTTGCTTCAAAATAAATATCTCTTAAAGTAATGAGATAACCTACACACGTAAGCATGTTTTTGTAAAGATTTTGTAAAGATTTGCAAAGGCTACACACATGTTATTATTTTTTTTTTTTTTTTTTATTTGAGTCATAAAGGAATTTCTGTCGAATGACAGAAATTCATTTATGACCAACTTTGGAGGTCTACACTGTGAAATTGTATTAAGATATCTCTAGCGGTTCACCAGTTACAAAATTATTTCCAACAAAAGTCGTGTGCATCTTAAAAATATCCTTCCTGTTCAAAAACGTTTAACTATTGTAAATTCATAATATTTATTTTTTTATTGAAATGTACTTTAAATTATTTTGTTTACTATAAATTTCAAAATTAATTATTCTAGCTCATAAAGGTTAGATAGTAACCTGCTCATATTTTAAAAATAATAGCATAATAATTAAATTTTTATATGAAAAAATTTGCATAGTTTTTAGAAAAATGTAAATTGTATATGGTAAATGTATGCGTCCTAAAAATTTTAGATTTTGTTTCAATGTATAGATTTTACAATTTTCACATAAGCTAAAAAATCTAAAATTTTAAATAGCATATTTTGTGAAACATGTATTTAAAAGATTATTTTTTATTTTTAAAATCTTCGTACTGAAGCTAATATAATCATAAATCAAATGCCATTTAAATTATTGAATTCTACAAAGCTTTCCCAGAAGTTTTGTTATTTATAATTTTATACTTTCGGAATTTTTAAGGTTTTTCTCCAGATTCCTTTACATAATCCGCATTGTTAAATTAAACAAAAATTTAGGCGGCAACGGAAAATAAACAAAAAAATTATTTATTTTCTTTTCATTTCTTTTTCTAATTTAAACATTTTTCAATTTTGTTTATGAAATTCATATATATATATTTTTTTTTTTAGAAATATTATAACATATTTTGTGGGAAAATGAAAACAACAAAAAATCTGGAGACAATTTAAAATAAAGTTTATTTTTAAACCAAGTCGCATTGCGCATTTTTTTATAAAAATTTGTATGGAAATTACCGGACTTGTTGCGTTTATACATATAATTAGGAAATTATTTACAACTAAGCACAAATTTCAACTGATATTTTTTATTAAAAATTCTTTACTCTATTTTAACTTACAAAACACTTGTAAGATCAAACAACGGTGAACAATTTTTTTTTTTTTTTGTAAAACAAGTGGTCACGCAATTTTGACCATAGCACAAAGTCTATTTAGTTCTGCAATTTAAATATGTAAAAAAAAAATAAAACTCGCTACATTTTCAACAAAATAATAAAAAAAAAAAACTTTTCAAATCGTTGCAAATGGTCCCAACAAAAAAGAACTAAAAACGTGGTGATTCAAACATTGTGTTTTCTTAAGATCCATATTCACTACTTTTGAAGTTCTCTTAAAACTATGTTTATATATTTATATATTCTGTTTTTAATAAAAATACTTTTAATTTGGAAAAATCATAATTTTCTTAGAAATTATTGGTCTTTTTTCATAACCAAATGCACTTATTTTCGCTATTTTGGAAGTAATTATTATTAACATCCAAAAAGTGCAAAAAAGTACTTACTTCTACTTTTGAAGCTGTGAGAATGTTATTTTTTTAAAAGCACTTGCTCGTCTTTTGCTGGGGTTTTATAGAAAAATTTGTTTCAATGTTTGACCCAGTAATAATTAATTGTATACCGTTAGAAAGCCTAATTTATATTCTTCTTAAAACGGTATAAAACTGTTGGATTTAAATTTTCGGCAGTCCTTCATAAAGTCTACATAACAAAAAAAACTGTAGAGATAATGAGTAGCTTCTGAAACCCTTTTTTGGCAATTCCTAAAGCCAATACTTCTGTTCCTTATTTCTGTTCGAATTGTCTATTTTTCACAGCAAATATACTTAACCAAAATTATATTCACGTTTTGAATAGAACAGAAATGTATGTCCTCGTTTTACAAAAAAAGAAAAAAATAATAATAATAATAATAATAATAATAATAATAATCATAATAATAATAATAAAAATATAGAATATTTCGCTTGTAAATGTAACAAAATTTATGTAAAAATATTTATAAACAATTCCTTTAAATACTTTTCAGTTATTAAAGGAATCTATATTTTCTAAAAATAGCAAAAAATATCAATTATCATCACTTCTTGCGGAATATAAAACGTTACAAATATAAAACGTTTGATTTTTCTTTAATAATAATTGCTAAGAATTTTACCGATAACATAAAAAACGTACTCATTGAAACCATCGCGACTATTTGCCCTTGTAAATATAATCATATTTCAAATATTTATATAAATATGACACTTTTGTTTAAAGGACAGTAGAAGATTACATTATAATCTCCCACCATTAACCATTAACACCGTTTAAAATTTTAATTGTAATTCGCTTTATTTTACAAAAATTTTTCTAAAAATGAGAACATATATATATATATATATATATATATAGACTTCCGCCACAATGTGGTTTAGCATGAGGCTGAAGATCTCCAGTCTTTAAATGGTATTTCTTGTTGTTGCAAAATAACTTAGGAAAAAGGTCAAAAAATTAAACTTACCGTTGAAATATTATAAGATGAGTTAGTAAAATGTATCCTTAATTAATATCCTTAATAATTTATGTGAATGTGGCTAAAAAGAGAATTATGACTTAATTTATAATAAGTGACATAAATATAAACACACACACATACACACTTATATACACTTTATTATTTATTACTTGAATTAATTATTTACTTAGATTTTTAATTTTTTGTATATTTTAAGAGAAATTTTTGAATTCTATATAATTTATTAGTTGTTTAGCTATAATGTGGGGACAAAAACTTAATATTTTATATTTATTTTTTTCCTTTATAAAAATTCTATACAATTATTGTATTTTTAAGTAGCACTAATTATTGTTATTGTTTGTTAATGATTTTTTTTCCTTCATATATAGAAACTACACGTTGTAGGCTTTTTTTTTTTGTCAGAAATATTTAGATTTTAAATCATATTTTAAGTAAATTTTACGTTTGGTTAAATCCAGTATTGCCACTTTTATGTTATCCTTGAAATCTTAAAATGTATTCAAATTTTTATAGCACACACAATTTTTCGTTTTTTAGTTTTGTCTTAATTTATTTTCTACATTTTTTAATAAATTATTTATGTTACTATTTTGTTTCTTTTCATTTTTTTATATTTTGTTTCTTTAATATTTATTATTCATTTTTGTTACGTATGCGCTACGTGTCACCCGTTAATAGGACATGAACGCACGATAACGACATTAGTAATACGACTGATGTAATGGTGAGCTCCAGCGTTATGCCGAACACACATAAAAGACTGGGACACACAGGCCGGAAAAGTTGGCTAAATAACAAGTACCAATAAATAAAAAATAAAAACACAACAGTGGAAAAAATTTAACAAACAAACACTCACACTCTTGAACGTACACACTAAATTGCAAAATTATTCTCAGAAAATTTAGTTATAAGAGTGTGAATGTTGCCACAGTTTTGGTGGTTGTTTGTAAAGTGTGGAAAAATAAGCCCAGAAAATACCAAACGTACTGCAGTGGGGCAAAACGCAGAGTTTTTGGTAATAAATCTGTATCTCCTAAACCGCTGGTCGGATCGAATTAAAATATATGGAAGAGCTGTAGAAATTGAATACCTCGAGTATGTAAAGTTTTGAAAAACTCAAGTCCGATTTCGAGAATTTTTATATTTCTGTAAAGTGCTTAGCAAGATAAAAAAATGAGTGATTTTGATTTTTTGTCTCGACTTTATTTCGTTTTTCGAAAATATTCTGTAATTTGCAATATATTCCGAAATAATATCCTTAACAAATTTTTCGATTATCTCAATCCGTCCATACGTGAAAAAAGTTCAAAATTTGCGCTCTGAAATTAGTATTCAAAATGGCTATTTAATAACGAAACAAAAAATAATAAAAATTGTCACGCGAGTTTTTTTTTTCTTTAATATATTGACGATAATAGATTTTGATCGATTTGACATTAAATTGCTTCCCGTCCAAGACAATTTTTTAAACATCTTTTTTTTTTTTAATTGCATAAAAGGCATATTTTCATAACATTTTCACTATTGTTCCTTATGTAGTGTAAAAAATATCATTTAAAAAGATTTACAAACCAAGTTTTGGCAATTTTTCAAAATTAAACAATATTTAATAAATTTAATCGATTATTACGAATATTACCTCGTAATAAAAACAAAACGTGCCAATACAATTTTGTTATAAAATAGTGTATTTAGTAAGAATTGACCTGAGTTGTCAGATTGAGGGCAATATATTTTGTTTCTAGAATGGCCTATATACACATATTATATATCATTGCATTGGTAAACAAATATACTTTTATATAAAGAATTAACTTTTTATGTTCTTTGAGAGCGGACGGAGTTTTGCTAAAAAACTATTATTTTCTTTTTTTAGTTTTTAAATTTTTTTATATTATTTACTTTTGAAAAAATGCCAAGAATTGAATTTTAAAGATTTTAAATAATTTTTGCACGAATGAAAGACTGTTATCTTTTTTATACAATACATAATAAATAATAGTGAACATATTATGCCAATATGCTTTTATGTGCAATTCAAAAAAAAAAAAAAAAAAAAAAAATATATATATATATACTTTTTTTATAAAATCTGTATCTAAACCTATTTTATGATCAAATGTCATCAATAAAATAAAAAAAAATCCTGCGACATTTTTTTCTTTACTAATCTATATAAATGAAAAATTAATCTATAAAAATGAATTGAAATTCACCAAACCTGTATCAATTTAAAATTTATTAACCATTTATACAGCATTGTCCTTCAAAATATGCAAAGTAAAAAAAAATACATATTAACAAAACTTTCGCAAAAAAGTGTACAGAAATAGTAATTTTTCATACTAATTTCAGAGTGTAGACCTTGACCATTTTTCACGTCTAGAAGAATTGAGATAATCGACAAATTTTTTCAGCACACAGAAAAAAATTATTAAAGTATATTTTTCAGTTAACACCGTTGTTTCATTTTGCATCTAAACTAAATATATTTAGTTTAGTTAAATTTTTAACTTAGGTGAGTAAGCTTACAGAAATATAAAATCTTTTAAATTTAATTTAGTTTGTTGAAGTAACGATTTTTTCAACTTACATACTTGAGGTAGTGAACTTTGAAACCCTGTAGCTTATCTCATGTTATCCCTTGGAGGTTGCGAGAAAAATATTAAATATTACTTTTATGCTAAAAATCACGATTTTTAAGAATTTTGCAAAAAAAAAATGGGTTTCGAATCTAAGTTACTTCTTCTCATATTGGACGTAAATATATTTTATTCAAGTTTATTACAAAAAAAAAATGTTATTTAATATTATGATTATTTTTATAGCCCAAGTAAATTTTGTTTGGCCCATAAAATTGTTAATTTTATGAAAAAATGATATAAATAAAATACTAGGGTGATTCGTCGCAAAAAAAACTTGAAGTTTACTTAAAAAAAAGTAAATACTGAAGAGGGAAGAAATTTTCAAAAACATATCCGCAGGATTAGGTACATACACAAAAAAAGTAACGTTAGTCAATACCTTAGTGTGTTTTTCGTTGATTTTGTATAAAAAATTCTAATCTTATGTTAATTATTTATTAAGATCATTTAATTAGTTATATAAATAAAAGCAAACTTGTAAATACATATAGAAAAAATTATTGGAGTATGTTCGCGATGTAATTTTTGAGATAATTCTATTAAATTTGTTTTTATACAATGCAGAAATGAACCCTAGCCCCACACAAAATTTCTCCTAGAATATGGTTTCAACGCTATTAAGTTATTTAACAATTGCATTATTTGATACATATTAAGGTTTTGTAGACGTTAAAAGATCCATTTAATTTTATAGAATAGTTTTCATAAACGTAAAGAGTCAAAGTACAAAATTTTTATGAGGTTCGCTAATAATAAATCCACAGCCCTTTTTTATGGCTCACATCCGAAAATCATTATAAAGAGCATAAATTATTGTTGGTAGACACTATGTTTTTTGTAAACTTAAGATTCTAAGAAGTATAAACTGTTATTTTAAACTTTACAGCAAGACTTGATTCACAATAGATTAAAGACTTCATAACAGAAACTCTCCGAAAATCTGTGAAGCCCGACTATAACATTCTTACTACAATCTTAAAGAATATTATAGACTTGGTCTATAATTGAGCACAGGTCTCATATATGATCTTCTACGAAAATCGTTCTAACAGTCCTAAAGAATGTTATCAATGATGGCGCAGTTTCCTGTCATGTTTGAAGCACGAATAGCGGAATGATATCCAGCCTGAGCCTTTGCATTATATTTTAGAGTAGAAATTTTTACATGACATATAAAAATAATAAAAAGAGTTCAGAATTAAAGTAGAAATTTTTACATGACATACAAAAATAATAAAAAGAATTCATCAAAATCACAGAAAAAAGACTGGCACAAAACAATAATAATGAGAAAGATATGAAATAGTAATAATGTACTTTATTCATCTTTCTGAAGCTCAAAAAAAAAAAAAATACAAAGTTGAAAATTAGCTTACTTATGAGACCAGTTTTCTTTCAAATCCTATCGGAGCCAGATTTAGTACAATGACATTTTTGCCTGACATGGACAGACTTATGCACTAGTAGATTCTATTAGTGTAATTGATTTTATTAAAATATTTAACTGAAATTTGAAAAACCAATAAAAGATTTTTACTTTTATTATTTTGATGATTGGAACAAAATCAAAAAAATCGAGAAGAAATCTTGAAATTTTTTAAGAATCTTATATAGAACCAAAATACGAGTCATTATACCAATTTCTTATTTTATTTATTTTTTTAAGTTGTTTTTTTTTATTTAAGTTAGAAATTAATAATTTCTACAATATTCGCATTAAATCTCATATCTATGTCCATCTGTTTGTCCATCCTTTCTTGAAAACAACTTTACTAAAGCCTGTTAAAGTAACACAAAAATGGAATATAAGATTCAGAGTTGTTATAGAAAATCTAAAACCGTAATCTAGATGAGCATTTAAGACCCTTTTAATCAAAAGGACTACAAATGTTTTCCATTTGAAGACATAATTTAGTAATTTCACACAGAATGACAAGTATTTAATTATTTTAATTATTAAGTAATTCATAAGTAAATTACTGCTGGCAAAATCTTTATAAGAATGTGTACGTAAATTCTATATATTATTTCCCAATATAGTGGCATCATCTCAAATACATCAAGTAGCAATGAGAGAACCATTTGTTAAAAAATACACAAATAATTCTCTCCTAGAGATAAAAATAAAAAATACAGCACCTAGTTATCCAAAAAGTTTACTCATTAGAAATATTTTTGTAACAGAAAGAATGTATAAACAGAACCTGCAGGATATAGCCGATTTTTTTTTTTTTTTGGTTTTTCAATTAAATTAAATAATACTCAAAACCAATTAATTAATTATTAATTAAATATTTTCATTTTAATGATATTTTCTTTTAAAGAAGTTAAAAATATTCTTAGTAAAAAATTGCATACAACTACTTAAATCCAAGAAAATGACGTTTATAAACGGGAAACAAACCTTGTCGTTATAATAACGAACACAAGAGCTGTGAAATAACAGGAACATTTAAGTTGTTTGATGTCATCAGTAGTAATAGAAAATTACAACAACATTCATAACTATAGATTTCTCTCTCTCTCTCTCTAGTGTATTAGAGAATTAATAGAAAAGAGTATAATATTTTGGGTGTATTCTGGCATGCGCAGATGATAATAAATTAAATAACTAAAACATTAGAAATTTTATTACTCTTATAAAGCCCTTAAAATTATTCTCTTATACATTCCTTGATCTCTTTCAAGTATTTCCATTTCCAGTGATTATTTCCAATAACACAGTTTTTTTAATACATTGCACTCTCTTCAAGTTAATAGCAACACATGACCATTTTATATTCACATTTTAGAAATTCCAGTATTTATTAGAAAAAATTGTCCCAAAACTCTCATTTAGCCCACTTCCTATTTATTTGTCCAAATTTGTTCCTATTTCTACTTTTTTCACTCTCTTCTACCTTGTTTATACACATTCTCTGTTGATTTTCTTCATTAAGCTAACAAAAAGGAATAACAAACAAAGAGGATAACAGATAAGAAAGTAAAAAAATAAACAAAACCATCATCATCATATATTTTATGCATATTTTTTGTTAACACTTTGGCATATCTACACGTCTTTTATATATTTTAAGCTTACAAATAATTACATTAATAATGATGCTTATAAAGTTTATTACGATGATTATGACGTTGTTGTTAGTATTTTTATGGTGAAATTATAAAGGAAATTCCTTTGTTTTCTTCTTTTTCGTTGATTGTTGTTGTTCTAACTTTTACTTTATTCATTTGTTATCCAAACAATCCATACACACTTGTGTATATAGTGTCTTAGGTCAGAATGTGTCATCTACGTATGTTGCCACAAAATGCGAGTAAATTTGTAGGTATGTATGTGTGCTTTAAGTAAAATGGTAATGACTTTTGGCTTAGATTCTTTGGCACTGGCAGCTATGAATATTCAAAATTGAAAAGTTTTAATTTTGTTTAAAGAAAATTTTCTTGATAATTCATGATTTAATATGTTAGAGTAGAAGCAGTAAAAAAAATAAGTAAATAACTGTTAATATGTGATATACATATCGGCTGCCAAGTGTGACACAAATGAATAGAAATTGAATAAAATGACAGAGACTTTTTCTGAAAAAAATGCATTTTTTTAAACAAAAATAAGAATAACTATAATGAAATTTTTGAGAAGATTAAAATAAACTGAAGCACATATTCCAGATAGGCATATAATTGATATTATACCGGTAATAATACATCATCTTTCTAATCTTGCTAAATTTTTGTTGAATTTCATCGCAAATGCTGTCTATTTTATAAACTAATCTATTTTAATTATTACGTATACATATATTAGTGAATTGTATTACTAATTAAAATAATACATTTATTATATAATATTCACTTTAAATAGTATTACAATGAAAAATCCTGACACCTAAATCTCCGAAATTTTTCGTGGAAATTATGTATTTTCAATAAAGTACCATATTCTTAATGGCTTCATGAAATAACTCCCCACGAAATAAGTCCCCAAAACTAAAATGAAACAAGTCCCAAAATTTTGCGAAGAGCGCAACAACGATAATTGGGATGTTCTTTCATTTTCAGGGGCTTTATTTCCCTTTTTTAATTGGGGATTTATTTCGTTTGAAATATATCATTTAAATAAATAATCAAAATAAATTCATATGAAATAAATAATGTAACAGTATAATATTCATAACATTTACCGCACACATGCTCAATTTAATGGCTAGGATCTACTTGTGTGAATTTGTAAAATATAAAGAAATAATATAAAATTTGGAAAATATTTTTCACAGACAGTCACATAATTGAAGAGCAGATTTTGTTTTAGCCTTTAAATAATTAAGGATCAACTCAGTTGCTGGTTGAGTAAGAATATGCTATAATTATTTTATATATTACTAAATCATAAATTTGTAATATCAACTTATATATATATATATATATATATATATATATTAAGCACCACAGATAATTCCATAAATCTAACAACAAATCCAAATAATTTATCTAAATAAAGTAATTCTCAGAATTAGATAATTATTATATCTACGTACACAAAAAGATCGAAAATAAAGGCTCCATTTACATTTTTGCGGTTATTTAACACAATTTACCATTTATGAATTGTTTTTTTTCTCGTGAGATTGATGTTTTAGATAAATGGTTAAGAGAATTTGAATAGTAAAAGAAAATAAAAATCAAGATGATTTATTTTTCACATTTTACTTTTGATAAAGGTCAACTTTTATTTTTTTTTCGTGTGATTTAAAACATAAATTATTTTAGTATTTAATGGAATTGTGCTCTTTAATAATAAAATGAAATATGTTAGACATCATAAGTACATTAATTGATGTTTTCTTATTAAAAAAATTAAAAATATATATATATATATATATATATATATGTGTATACATATATTTATATACACATATATATATATATATATATATATATATATATATATATATATATATGAACATAAAAACAGAAATGTTAAAAGTTATTAAAGAGATTGGCTTTTTTCTGTAACATAACAAGTGAGAATGTTATTTTCGATTTGGCCGAACCTATATACCCACCATCTGCAACTTTAATAAATTTCGCCTTATATGGGAGGTGGGCGCCCATTACCTTTCCGAGTTTACATTGGTCCCTGAAATACTTGCACAAAATTTAGTTAATGTTTAACCTTATATGGGGGGTGGGCGATAAAGTGGGCGGATCAAACCCATTTTTGTTCTCCGAGTATGCATTGGTTATTTTTTCAAAATTTTCTTGATGTACATGTTTTTTTGTAAAAGATATCCGCCTTAAAATATAAAGTGTAGTTACGACGGTCACCCTATTTTTCTAGTATTTGGTCCATAACTAGTATTTGGTCCATAAACAAAATTTCATCTCTTTTGGATGTCCGCCCGGAGCCCTATCCTGCAGACGGACGAACATCATTAGATCGTCTTAGATTTTCACGAGGACACAAAAATTTGGGCTATAATTCAAATAAATTCGACAATGCTTTAAAAATTTTATATAGTCAAAAACCGAAATTCGCAAAATGTTAAAATAGTAAGTAAAACAGAACTTTTAAGCATTTAAAATTTTTAGAGCTTTGGAAAAAAATATTTTACCATATCGATAAACTGTCAATTTAACTACGTGGCAACCATATTTTTAAACACAAGTTTAGACAAGAGTACTTAACAAAATAGTAAAACTTCTTGACTTTCATTATAATATCAGACGATACTTTCTGATTTGAATATATGCCTTAACAAAATAAAAGATTTACTCATTTAAAAATAGTATAGATTGAGGTAAAGTGAATCTAACTTGAACAAATATAAATGATAATCTTTTGTACTTGTTATATAGAAAATATTATTGTCTAACGTTTTTCATTAAAATAATAAGAATCATTTGTCTTTTGGTATTATTCGGCGGTTTTTCAAAGCACTATTTTTGGTAAAAATTGGAAATGAAGAGATATTTAGTATTTGTTAGACATCTTTAATTGACTTTTGTATTTACAAAACTATTCGAATATACAATTTCAAGCAAGTTTTAAAGACAAATTACGAAACAAAATTTATAGAAATTGGAAGTTATTTCTGTTATTTTCAATATTTAAATTTATAGGTATAATAAATTGTTGTAATTATGGCACGTTTTAACTGAACAAACCATTTACATGAGTATTGGAAACCCAAGTGTGTGTTTTTACATCATTCACTATCAGCGATTTTTAAGTTCAGATTTTCTTCCTATGATAACATAATGTAATAGTACATATGGGTTTTGGATTTTTAGTCCTATCGCTAGTCTTAACATATCACGTTATTTCCAACTTTTATATGTTCTATGACTTTTACTAAGGCATCACACTTTTGATCTGTTTTACTATGTTTTCTTATATGCATATGTATTTTCTTATTATACATTTTCTTATAAAAGTCATTGGCAATTAGACCAATAAGAAATATAATTAATTGCTATATTTCTCAATATTATTTGCTTGCGCTCGAGAAGTAATAAAATCAGAGGTTTCGTGAATGAAATATAATTTAGAAATGTAGTGCAATAATAGCAAACCAGAAGTCTTTTTTGCAAAAAAAAAATAAATAAATAAATAAAATAAAAATATGCGAAAAATGTAAAATTGTGTTCATTATCCCATATGCCACAATACTCTACTTTATCCTACATAATTTTTGTTCACTTTAAACTTCAATCACGACCACACAAAAGCATTCACGACAAATGTTGTGAACAATCAATGTGTAGAGAAATTTTCTCTCTAAAGTTATATAACTTTTGAATCATAAAACGCATTTTTGATTTATTGCCAATGGTCTCCGTAAAGAATTTTTCAGAACTTAGTCCCGAACTTTTTTTTGCTGCTATTTGTTGAAAAATGTTTTCAAAATAAAAGTTTTTTCCAAAATTTGTTATAAAAACTTCGGAATTAAAGTAATTTTTA
Source organism: Protocalliphora azurea (assembly GCA_932274085.1). Lineage (NCBI taxonomy): Eukaryota > Metazoa > Arthropoda > Insecta > Diptera > Calliphoridae > Protocalliphora > Protocalliphora azurea. The sequence goes on from OW026519.1 coordinate 42,609,000, forward strand.
AGAATGTATCATATAAAAATTATGACCGGCTCTGGAAAAATTTTAAATTACATTAAAACATTTAACTACCAAATTTCATCTCGTTACTAGAATCCATATAAAATATATGCACATATGATCTTCTCAAAGCTATTGTCGGTAGGAAGTCTGGAAGTGTGGTAGCCAATAACGTTCCAATATTCCTCAAATCTGGTTACAAGGTTTTCACTTAAATATAAACTGTATAAGACATATCGGTAACATATTTTTATGGCAATTTCATTCAATTTTATTAGAGTCGTCCACATTGTAATACGCAGTTTAATTTGAATATTTAAATTAACTATGATTAGAGGGACAGACTGACGGGCATCACTAAAACGGTTTTTAAAATTATTTTGTACTAATTTGTTCATTCGAAATAGTGCAAATAATTTTATTTTCGGGCGATATAAACATTATCACAAACGTTATATTATTACATATCCTACAGTGGTATGGATTATTTTTTTTCGTTCTTCAAATAGTCGTTTACAAGATTTACATGAACATTCATGGGAAGTGCGAACAGATCCTGAAACATATTCCTAAAAACAGATTTTTATTTAAGGAACCCGTGCTTTGCTTCGATTGGAAATATTATGCTTAGGCAACAATGATCAAATAAAGAAAACTTTCCGATGTGGCTGGGAAAACAAATAATTAAATAGATAAATAGTTCATCTTAATTTGATGAAACTCGCTTTTTTACATAAAACCCTAGTTTGTTTTTTTTGTAAATCTACTATGCCAAGAACTTTTTTATAAAGTCGTTTCAACGCCGTTTACAAATTTTAACATACAATAGCATTCTGTGGAATTATTAAAATTTGTTTACGACCTCTCAATGCTGAGTATTCAAAACTTTTATTTCGCAGAGCAGTAAATCTGCTTAAAGGACCTCTTAACTTGAAAAAGGAAGTATACTTTCAATATGAATTTCAAAAAGTGTTAAAAGTAACTCATGTCTTAAATTTAATTCCACAGATTTAAAAGCATTTTGTTGAAATGTAGCAAAGTTTATCCGCTTTTTTATGTGAAACTATCTTTTTCGCTGATTTGTTCATCAAATAATAAATCTGTTGTAGACGCAAAAAATAATATTAAAAATACATTATCTGAAAATGTCTCTTATTATTAATAATCTGGTGAAGCAAAAACATTTTCGCTACTATTAATATCATTTTATCTTTATATAACATTTTGTCAAATTTTAAACTAGTTAAAATTGTAGTGGGTTGCGTTTCGATTACAATGTTACAAAGGGTCGCGAAGCAAGATATTGTAAGAACCCCTGAAACAGATAGATGGATGCAATTAATTGGACTCATAATGCTATGCTTCTATTTGTTAATCCGTTTAGAAAACGAAAATAGGTATGAAATATTTACCCAATACAAATTATTTATTTATGAATATTATTTTATATGGTTTAAGTTCACCACACAGTAAAATTTTGAAATATAATATTCTATCTACTATTCATCCATAGATTTTATTGCAATATTTATAATTACATGAATGGTTCAATAAAAACTCCCTTTGCATTTAGCTTTTCATATTGTTGTCATAATGGTTATTGGCATATTGCTTCCATGTTTAAGTAGATGTTTGGGTATTGCAAAAATAAAAATTAATTATAAATTTGTAAAACATCTCTTACAGGTCCTTTTATTTAATTAAGTACAATTCCACTGTGTTGTGGCTATTTATTCATTGGCGTCTATGAGAATAAACAAAAAGTCAACAAAATGTTTAATAAAATTTTGTATTTGTTTGTGCACAAAATTAGTATTGATGATTGAATTCGCTTTATTACATACAGAAAATATTTAAAAATATTTAGATATGAAATTATTTTGATTGTTGTATAAATTCATAAAAAATAAAATTTTGGCCAGAAAATATATATTGGATTTGCACTATGTATACCAGCATTTCTTCAATTGTTATATCAGGATTAAAAACTTTATAGGTGCTTAAACTATACAATATTTACCACTAATGTGTATTTACAAAACTGTAAATAAAAAGTAAAAATTAAATAGCTATAAAATTATTTTTAATCTAGGGAGCCATGGTCTATATCAATTTTCTTTTATATAGAGTTAGCCGGAAGGACACCAGTGAGAGGTTCTTAGCATTATTACATTTACGTAGTGAAAAAGTATTGTAAATAAGAATACTCGCTTCTTCTAAAAAAAAAAAAAAAATATACAAAATAAAATAAAACGTATTAAGATAAAGAAGGCAAATAAAGAGTATAACGCCGCTGAATCTTAAATTATTTATTTCCTTTAACGTTGCCACGTATTACCCATCCACATTTGTATTTTGTGTTTAGATTTTTTTGTTTTTAAGTAGTACTAGTGTTTGTGTGATTACAGTGGCGGACAAAATTAGGCAAACAACAATTATTAAAGCTACAAACCATCAAACGCGACAATGTAGTATTCCCCAAATATGTTTCTTAATGTGGTTTGAAAGTGTAATAACTTTTCTGCCTCCATCGAATGCAAACATGATGTTGAGTCCGTTGTCACACTTAAAGGTAAGTGTGGGTGAATGTTTCGAAGACATTGCAAAAAACAACACAATACCCTCTCTATCGCAGCGACATTGTGTAGGTTATAAAAATTAATTTAATTTGAATATGAGAAATCTGTTTATAACTCGATTTTCTATAAATTCCACACCACATTTCACGCTTCTCTCCTTCACTGCATGTATACGTGCAGATTATTTATTTTGTTTTGTTGTTCTAAATTTATACACAAAAAATCCTTCAGTGCAATAGTTGGCATAACACTTGCAACAGCATTACCACCAAATGCTAAAAGAAGTATATTCTTTTCTTCTTATTTTTTCGCGGTAGCTTAACTAATGTGTAGGAAAGTTGGAAGGAAAAACTTTATTTCTATGTGGAGTTTTTTCTTTTTATAGAGTATATGAATTTACTATAGTCTTTATAAAGTTTTTTTGCTTCGCTTATGTTGTTTGGTTTTATTCGTTGTATTCAAGTAGATGCAAAGTTTTTAATTTAATATAATATAATTTATATGTGTGGAAAATATAGGTAGTTTTAGATTAAAGTGTTAGTTTATTGTTTGGTTGGACATTTTTTATTAAGTGAATAAATTGTGCAGTAAATAAAAGGTGAAAATTAAAAAGCAATATTACCTTAAAACCGGAGGTAGACAGAAAGTCACAAATATGTATATTGAACACTCGGTATTTTAAATAAAATACAAAAAAATGTTCCCGAAACTATACGCGAAGAAAATCAGTTAATGTACTCGAAAATATTACAGTTTAGAACAAAGTGATAATATGAGATCACCATATAACAGACAGTAAAATATTAATAAAAAGAGTATTTTATGTTATATAGTATAAACGCTTCCCTTTTTCTGTTATTCATTTTTTAAATTTTTTGAGAAGTGGAAGGATCTGACTTTTCAACTGTATATTTTTTATTTTTTGGTCAAATACTAAAAGTAAATTCCAAAACTACATCTAAAAAAATAAAATTTTTCCACAATTTTTTATATATATTATATATATATATATATATATATATATATATATATATATATATAATAAGAATATTTATTAAATGTGACAATATGTTCTAACATTTCGTTTCTTGCATAATTGCTTTCCTTCATGTAGAAAATGCTTAATATAACTGTGATCTCGGTAGCAAATAATTTCCTTTAAATTATTATATTAATTGCATTGAAAAGTTAGAATTAACTATTGCACCCTCCAAATTAGGAATATTTGTCATATATTTCAACATTTACTCTGTCATTTCTAATAAAATTTCCAAATTTATATTTAAATTTATACTGTTAATATTAAAAATACGTAAAACTTACATATAAAATTTATACTCTTAATACTAAACGTGGTAACTTTCTTGTATTTGCATTCAGAACTTGACGAAAGAAGTTCCGAAATTTAATACCGTTAGGTTTATACACACAAGAGTAATACGAATTTTAAAAAAATGTATACGTAAAATTTACGTACATTAGTATTCTAGAATTAAACCAAGTAAATAAAACATTTTCTTAAAGCAAAGTTTCAAAACTGATATAATCTAAAGAAAAACAACAGGCGACTGAATTCGCTGTGCCGAAACAGGGGACCGAAAATAACGGAATATGCAAGACTTTACATATCCCCACAGGAAAAAGTCTAACGGTGTGACATCACATGATCTTGGTGTCCAATCGACCGGCCCAAAACGTGAAATTATGTGCTCACCGAAGTGTTCTCTCAATAGATCCATTGATTGATGCGATTTGTGAGAAGTGGCGTCGTCTTGCTGAAACTAAATGTCGTCGAGATCACGAGCTTTAACTTCAGGCATCGAATAGTCGGTTATCATGGCATGATAACGGTCGCTATTGACGGTCGCACCGGCATCATTTTGAAAGAAATATGAGCCGATGCTTCCACCGGCCCACAAACCACACCAAACCGTTGTTTTTTCTGGATGAAGTGGCTGTTCTTGAATCTCTTCAAGTTGCTCTTCGTTCCAAATGCGGCAATTTTATTTGTTTACATACGCATTGAGCTAGAAATGGGCCTCATCGCTGAACAAAATTTGCCTCGAAAACGTTGGATCTTCTTGGAACTTTTCAAGAGCCCATAGAGCGAAGCGATGTCGCTTGGGAAAGTCGAGTGGCTTCAGTTATTGCACAAGCTGTATTTTGTACGCTTTGAATTTAAGATCTCGACGTAAAATGCGCAAAGTCGTTCCATACGTCAGTCCGAGTTGCTGCGAACGGCACCGAATCGACTCTCCACGGTCTTCGTGTACACTCTCAGCAACGGCCGCTATATTTTCTTCACAGCGTGCTGAACGTGGTCTATTCGATCGAATATTATCCAGTAATGAATGCTGGGTCTCAAAATAGGTGTGGTGTTGTAAGTAGTACGCTCAGCATTCCGATTATGTTGACCATAACACATTCCTCACAGAACGTGAATTTTCGTAATAAAGTTGAACGATTTGTAAACGTTGTTCAGGCGCAAGTCTTTCCATTATGAAATGCCAAACAATACTAAACAAAAATAACATGACAGCATGACACGACTCACACGTGATCTGTCGAAAAAAGGCTATTGAAAAAATTATCTCTACTGGAATCACCCTTTATATAGAAATAAAATGTAGTATAGACTGTAAATGAATAATAATAATTACAAAGTATGTTAATAAGGGCATTTGTAATAAAAGATATGTGCATGGTTAATAGCACCTAAGAGTTACATGTACTAATGGTATTTATGAGTTTTAAATCCATATTCCAGTAGGATATTTGTACCGATTATAACTCATATCAACAAGCTTTGACTTGACAAGTAATTTTGTATAAATAGGAAATCATCAGACAATGTGAATTTATGTCAAAAATCTATTGAAATTTGTAAAGTCATCTAAAATGCCTTTCTTTTTATTATTATTATTATTATTATTATTATTATTATTGTTGTTGTTATTATGATTTTTATTATTATTATTATTATTATTATTATGATTTTAATTATTATAATTATTATGATTATTATTATTGTTATTATTATTATTATTATTATTATTACTATTATTATTATTATTATTATTATTATTGTTATTATTATTATTACTATTATTATTATTACTATTATTATTTAACTTTTATATATATATATATATATATATATATATAAATATATATATATATATATATATATATATATATATATAAATATATATATATATATATATATATATATATAATTATATATATATATAATTCAGCTTAAAATCAATTAAAAGTTATAAAGTCGTAAAAGACTTATTGATTTTTTTTATTTAAATAAAATAAAAATTGTATTTCTGTGGCAAAAAAGAAAACTATTAGTTTTCAGGAGACCGTTTTTTATTTTTTAAATTGAAATTAAAGAAGTTCGCAAGTATACAATTTTAAATTATCGACCTTATAAATATATCCACAATTCGTACGAAATTCGTACGATATATTTATTAACTACCGAAAAATACAGCAAGAAAAGGTGGTATTATTTTTCCTTTATAAAATTTTTATTTTGTTCAAATAATATCTCAAGTTATACATTTTTTCCGAAACAAAATTTTGAAATATATATTGAATATCTTTATGTTTGTACTTATTCCACTTCCAAAATACTATGAAAATAAAATTTATGTTTTAAAAGTGTACCTATTTCAAATAAGTATATTAAATTCAATTATCAATTTTAATATAGGAAATATGGAATTTACAAAAACAATTTATTTGTTGCTGTTATATCAGCTAAGTGCATTTTTATTACTTATTTTTCTTTAAATAGGCCTAAAGTGAAAAAACAAATTCAATAAATAAGAATGAAACATTAAAAACTTTTAAAAGTATATCAAGATTTTATTATTGAAAAGTCATGATAAATTATGATCAGATGTTCTTCAATAGAGACTTAAGATGTTTATCAAGCATGGTAATATGTTCTAACCTTTTAATCTTTTTTTTAAATATTTTACTTCCTTTTCAATAGAAAATTTATAGTATAATGATAATATCAGCAGCTCATAATTTTCTTTCAATTATTACATTTGTGACGACCAAAAGTCATTAAGATTTGTTTTTGGGTCACATGGTAAAATGATTTATATGTTATTGCTACTTTTATATATACTCACTTTAATATTAGAAATAGCGCCATCTATTATCCAGATCTAATTAATTTAGTTACTTAAAAATACCACTCACTATCATAGTATCAAGAATAGCAAGCATATGTAAACATCTGTAAGTTTTGATTATGTTCGTTAGTATATATATGTATGTTTACATGAGTGATCGACACTATAAAAGGAGTGTAACAGAAGACAGCGAGTTAGCCTGTGACAGTAGACAGGGTAAGACATTATTTATTCTGAGAGGGAGTTATGCTTCCATCAGAAAAATAAAGTTCTTTTGCGATTTGTGGTTCTGCCCCATTTCAAAATGCTCGTCATTGTATTCGTTAGAAAAGAGTTTAAGTAAAATAATAAATACGGCTTCTAACGTGTTTTTTGAACAAAAAAGAAAAAAAAATTGTGTTTTTTTTAATTGTGTAACGAACCCTGGAAGCCGAGAACTCTACTCCTACTTAAGGTGGATACACGTCGTTACACATTAATTTTATTCAAAAGTCAGCATTGACTACTACATTCACTAAATTAATATTATCTGCCGAATACTTTAACTTTTACTCTGCCATTTCGAATCACATTTCCAAATTAATATTCAAATTTGTACTATTAACACTAACGATACCTAAAATTTACGTATAAAATTTATACTCTTAATACTAACAAAACATAAATTTTACGTAGTAACATTTTTCGTACTTGAATTGAGAATATGTAAACGTCTAAAAATTTATGATTTCCTTTTTAATATATGTTCAAAAACACTCGACAATAGAACTTCCGGAATTTCAAACCGATAGGTTTCCACACACGAGAATAATAAAGATTTGAAAAAAAAAAAATTATATCTAAAAACCACGTACATTAGCATTCTAGGATTAATGGAACATCAACGCTACTTAGTACTAATATTAGCTGGCTTTAAATAGTGTCTATATTAGACAGTTTCTTATCAAGACAAACGTCAAACTTAACCCGAATTTATGGAAGGTGGCAATAGTTGCAAAAACAACAATAAGGCGAATTCATTTACGCTTTACGACGTCAGTATTATGGGGGTTTAAGAAAAATTTAATAAATTGCCAAAATTCTATTTTCAACAATATTTAAAAATATTACCACACATAATTTGTATGACCAAAATACAAATTAAAAGTGATCACGATCACAATGATTTTTTTAATATTTTATTGAAAAAATTTTATCAACAAAGTATGTGTAGTTTTGCTCGAGTTTAGTTTTTCTAAAACTTGTTGATATATTTTTAATATTTGACAATCAAAAATGTTTTTTAATTTATATTAATGCACAAAAAAATTAACGTTTATGTTATGATAGCTAAAATTCGGAAATTTTTAAAATTTTAAAAATTCTATTTTAAACGCGATGGCAAAAATTAATTCACATATATAGACTAAACAAAGGTATACAAAGTACAAATTAATGAAGGTTGGATAAATTTTATATTAGTGAACATAATCGTGATCATATATCTGTTTTAAACCTTCCTTTAGAATATCGAGTGTGCTTAGATTTTTTGCTGTAATTCGCTGATGTATTTTTCAAATCTAACCTCCAAAAAAGAAACAAAAAAAAAAAAAAACTTTTCAAATGGTGTAAATAAATAAATAAAAAGTTGCAAATATTAATTATAGTACTATAATTATAGTAAAATAACAGGAACTTTTTATAGTTGCATTGAATTCAAACGCGTAATTATTTTTGAGTGCCACTTGATTCCGATATAACCTATAATAACAGTATTAGTATACATTTTCACTCATTTCAAATAGCACCTTGTGTATGCCACAACGATTTATGAAATATTAAAGACACTGAAATTTTATGCAATTATGCAATTTTTTGTTGAAACATTTTTTACTTAACTAAAAAGAAAAGATGTACTTATTCTAAATACTCATAATTACAAAACCTATAATCCCCAATTCCTTATATACTCGAAACGGTGCAAATTTTTTAATCAAAAAACTAAAAATTTTAAATTTTGAAAATTTTGGTTTCACCATCTGTCCACAATATAATTTAACACTGGTCAACGACACACTAATTGATCACAAGTTGTATCATTTCTACAAGTGTATGGAGTTTACATTAGACAAAATTTGATACATATGCTAATATACGCGATTACAGTAATCCAAAGAATGAAAAAAACTTGTTATTTTCTAACTCTTTTTTTGATCTTTTAAATTTGGCTGCTTACTGGTACCACATGTGACCATTCCTGGTCTACAATTTTTGTAGTTTTACTCTACAAAGTGTTGTTAATATAATTACATCAAAAGTTAAAAAAAAATCAAAATTAAAAAAACAAAATATTTGAGGTTTAAGGTCGGTTTCTTAAATGTAAACGTAAAAGGAAAATTCCCCATACATATATTGTCAAACTGAGTCCATCTGATTTTCTTAAAACTATATCACTTTTTCATTCAAGGTTTGCTCTTGTCATATCCGGAATATGTTACCAATAACAAAATAGTTTTTAATGACATTGGAGAAATTTACGAAAAATTTCTGTTATGCACATTTTTAAAAAATAAAAAAAAAAAAAATTATGTATGTATGTTACGTATGTATTACATACATAATACTTGTATGCATCTGAACAATTAGTGACATAAAGAACAATATTATTTATTGTTATTGTTACAAAATAGAAGAAATAGTTCATATATGGCCGTCCAGAACGTTCAGCGTCATTTGTACTTGAGCGACCACAACGAAAGTCAGTAAATCACTTTTTTAACATTAAAATCGATGGTGCAGAGTCCCCATAGTATTTATCGAGCTTTTCCTTGGTCAGCTTGACTGCTTTTTTTTTTTTTTTGCAAAAAATAATGTTTAATGAGCACTCGAAGTTCACTTTTTTCCATTTTTAGAAAAATGCTGTTAAACGCAAAGTAAATGACAACACTTGCTCAAAATTTGACAGTAGTCTATTAACAGGTGGTTCTTGACGGGAATAGTGTTGCATTCCATATAACTACAAGGGAAGTTCGAAAAGTCACGGACTTATTGATCTGCCCTCGTACACTGCCAGCCACTTGGATAAGGAATCACATTTTTTTTAAATTTATTTAAGTATATCTCTTAAACTAAAGTTCAGAAAAAAACAAATTTCAAAGTGTTGGCTTTAGTTTCCTGAAGAAATTAAAAATATACATATTTTGTTATACTAAAATTATTTTTATTTTAAGACATGTATTTCTGTGGTTTTTTTCGTGTTTCACCTGAATAAGGAATATTTTAACACTAAGCAAACTGTAATTTATTTTTAAATTTTAGGTTATAAAAATAAAAGTAATTATCTTCTAACATTCAATTAGTAATGAGTACTGCCACAATTTTTAGAAATAACCTCAAAAATGCGATTTGGCATCGACTTGTATAATGACTCTAAGTAATTTAGCGAAATTAAACTAAACTGAATTAAGGATTCTATCGTCTCAAATTGTTTTTCTCTTTCATAAATTTTTCTTGCAATCCAACCCCCTGCATTTTCCATTGGATTCAGGTCTAGTGAATATGGGGGCAAATCCAAAAGTTGAACACCTTGTTGATTAATACTTTGTTTCTATGATACCATAATATGAAATGGCATCCCATACCATTATTCCGCCCACTCGGCTGTGTCTGCGACTCAAAAATAATTCCTCCTTAATTAGGTCATAGAAGTAATAGTTTTACTCGTCGGGACCATCACTGACTCCACCTTTTTCACATGTTTTTGATACCGACATGGCAGAATTTGATACAATTCAAAGAATTTTTCGTTTTTCTTTTGGAGTCATTTTCTTCCGCCCTTTAATGTTTTTTTCTATATCTTTCCACGTCATTTAAATAATTTTACATAACTGTCTTTCCTCTATTAATGTTTTTGGCTATTTGAACCGGGTTCAAACCCTGAGATTTCAAAATCAGAATTTTTTCTTTTTCAGAGTTATTAAGAGCCTAACCACGTCCCATTTTGAATAAAAACTATTTAAAAACTATCAAATTAAAAAGTCTCTAGCTGTTTATATTGAAAGAAATTCAAATTATAGCCTTCCTGATTAATATTAAAAGAATTCTTTATTCAAGTGATACACGAAATAGTACCACAGAAATACATGTCTTCAAATAAATGAAATTTGGTTGTGCAAAAAATTATTTTTTTCTGAACTTTAGTTTAGGAGATATACTTAATTAAAATTAAAAAATATGATTCCTTATTCAAGTGGCAGGCAGTGTATATACACAATTGCTTGCTTAGATAACGAAAACATGAGAAAAAAAATTAACAAAATCTTAATATTTCGCGAATGAAAAGATATATAAAAATTATTCAAATTCCAAGCGTTAATATCTCTCTATAATATTTTGAAGTTAATTTTCTTATAACGAAGTTTTTTATAATTCTATTGATAGAAATCCGTATTTCTAGAGGTGTTTTAAAAATGATCCAACTCACGTTAATGGAAACATTTTGTTGAATCATATAAAAACATATCAATCTTCTTACAAAAGCTTTTTCTCTATCTACATACAAAGATTTTCACTTTGGTAATTCTCTCAGATTACTATGAGTAATTATATATTTGTTATCTTTTAAATTAACAAATAAAATATCTAAATGTGGTTCAAATTATTATTTCATGGGAAAGTTCCTAACAACCCAGCAAAAACTTTCATTGTTAAATAATTGGTTAAAATGCTATTATAAAAATACGGCACTACTTACACTTTAGCAACTTAACTCGTTATCATTAACACGGTAATGGCATTAGAGGCAACTAGATACCATTTACGCTTCCTAATAGGAAGTAATTGATGACTCTAATAATGATTGTAATCGGCTCAGTAGTTACATAAGTAGTTAAAAGTAATGCAGACTAAAGTTAACCACCCATATAAAACAATTTCTAGGTAATACGAACGAAATGTAGTGGTTGGCGTAGCGTTGAAAAACATATCGTTCGATTATTACTCGTATATGTCATTACCAAGTTTTTACTGGGAAGATTGCAAAACCTATGATGATAAAAAATTGCAATAGTTAATTAAATACTTAGAGCACTTGGTACATTGAAATCAAGTAATTAGAAAAAAATTGTGGATAACTGCTAGTAATATTATTAAACACATTTTATTATAAATACCCCTAAATGCCCCTAGTATTAACTTTCATTCTACGGTTGCATGTAGCAGAATACATCATCATTCTTACTTAACTTAGCATTTTTGTTGTACAAATATTCTTATATTCATCTGCTTTTCCAACTTCTAAATATTTCAATTTTTAAGATTATGCCATCACTTCTAATGCCACTACACATACTTAACATAGCGGTAAATTGAAATACAGGAAAAAAAAGTAACGATAATACAAAAATGTTAATACCAATATAGCATTACTTTAGTTTGATGCTATATATACATATGTGAATATATTTGAATGGGTATATTTATTATAAAATAGAATAGTATGTATACATCACAATATCTTACGAATAATATGTATATGTTTTATTTGTTGTTGTCTTTTTTTAATACCAGCATTTGAATGAAAGTAAAATACTTTTAAAAAGCCACTGAATATACTTATAAACATTTAGATAGAATGGAGATTGTGATAATATTACGTCATTCCACTGTACTCTGTAGCAAAGTAAAAAATAAAAATGTATAAAGTTATCTATCTATTTATAGTGTAGAAGTCTGCATAATATTTAGAAAAGTGCACATGAAGAAATAAGTATACGTAAGATATTTTTACAACAAGCATAATATTTAACTAAGACAGATGTTAAAATCAATATTTGTTATATTTTAATTTTTGATTTGCATTATTATAAATAACTAATTAATTTATTCCCATAATTATGAAGATCTGTATTATATTAATTGTACTAAATTTGTTTCTGATTTCAAAAATTTTTTTTTTTTTTGGTATAGCAAAATATAATATTTTAAAATCTTGCTAAATTATTAAAGTAAATTTTTTAACAGTGCACGGAAAACATTTTCACATCTGTTTGTGCATTAGGATCTGTATATAATATTTTTATTTCTTGAATGCATTTGCAAACATAACAATAGAATGCTTGTCTCCAACTTTTACTTAGAATTGCAGAGTTGTACAATAATTCAAAGGAAATTATACCAATTTTCAATATAATTTACGAGTTATAAATATGGATGCACCACTTGAGTACATAAAAGAAATATCGAGTCTGGTATTAACTAAACGAATTACAAATGAAAGATTTCATAAATATCTCATATTTTATCAAATTGCTAATTTTCTGTTTATAAAACATAATAAAGAAATAAATTCTATGAAATGTAGTTCATTAAAAATGTCAATAAAAAGAAAAGTATGATGAGGTAGGATACGATTTTTCAAGGACACATTCTAAGAAATATGTTACAAAAAATAAGTATAATTATAGAACGGCCTTCAATGGTATTTTTTTAAATTAACAAATTTCTTTAAATTAAAAATACCGACTTTCATAGTATGAAAACCGTATTTTTTATTTATTTATTTTATAATTACAATACAATTATTAATTACACTCTAATTCTAACCGAGCGGAGTAACGAAGACTATTGTTCGTTGTAGTGAAACAGACCAGAGTCTCTGGTGGGAATCGAACCCACAACCCCCATACTGACAGACTAGCTCACTACTAACTAGGCTATCGTGGCACCCTGGATGAAAACAGTAAATTTTCCTACTCCTTATTAAACTGAAAATACAAGTAATTAAAGCTTATGTCAATACCTACTGAAAATATGTATAAAGTACGTCCTTTTTATTCACTAAGCAAAGTATCTGTGTTAATACTTGTTAGTATTGACACAATTGTGAGCCGCCGATACTTGAACCGCGACCCCCGTAAGTTTTTGATTTGTTAATAATTTGAGCCGACGGTACTTGAACCGTGACTCTTTATTATAATCAAAATGAAATGTTTGCTTGTCAATTTTATTCTGACGATTTTCTGTTCATTTGTTCCTGCTTAAATACTTTAGTTTTACAAATAATTATAATTGAATCATCAAAAAGTGTTTTGTAATAAATGTTAAAAAAAAAATTATGTGTGATAAGCAATAATGAATAAATACATTGAACTTGATAAAAATAAAAATGTTTGATTATGTTAGGAGGCAAGAATGCAAAGGTACATTCAACTTGAATTAATTGCAAATAAATAAGAATAAAATACGTCACAAAAAACAATGTCTATAATGTTTAAGAATGACTATTAAAAATTAAAATAAAATAATATTAAATAAAATAAAATAAAATATGAATTTAACAACTAATGTGTTGACGTAAGTGTCAACAATTATATGGAATTTATGGAACTTATATATATATATATATATATATATATATATATATATATATATATATATATATATATATATAAACGGTATACTTTTATTTAAGGGTCCAACAATCTTTCTGTGCGTTATAAACATCAGCACGAGCGAAAAGTACCTTTGGTGGTGTAGGATATAAAACTATGTATAAGCCAATACTTGTTACATTTCTTACGGATCAATTTAAAAACTATTTCATAGGATTAGAGAATGTTCTCGGTTATTAAAAATGTTTCTTTTCAAACTGTAAGCAAAAAAAAAAATAAATAAATAATTAAATAATAATAATTTTTTACGATACCACAGTGTGTCTGAGACAAGTTTCCTAACTTTCTAAAAATTTATTCAAATTTAAGTTGGCTTTGGAAGGCATATAACAAATACATGTATATAACATCCAGGATTGCTTGTGTTGAAATCTGCTTAACGTTTTTTTTACAGGCAGAAGCTTGAAAATATATATCTCTTTGGTATAATTACTGATAACACGATGCCATAGTGAAAAAAATTATTATAACATTTTTAGAATATTCGATATGCCACCAAAATCAGGATTTACATCCGAAAAAACACTTTTTACACTTCTCGGCTTTAAAAGTTTTTATCTCGAATACCTAAGTTTAAGTTTTTTAAACGGCATTAGAAAGAAAATATTACCCTTCTGTGTAAGGTATTAAAGACACAAATTAAATTTTTTTATTTTCTATTCGTATTTTTCGGATTTTATAGTCATTTTTGACCCACAGTTTATTAGAAAACATATTTTTGCATATTTTTTCCTAATACTATATTTTATTACGAATAAAATGAGCAATCGCTTGATAATTTCAGATGAAAGTTATAGAAGATATGAATTTTTTCAAAGTTGTAAAACTCGTTAAATTCGACTATTTTACATAGATTTTGCTATTGCGTTTATTTTGTATCATACATGAATAATTACAACAACAAAATGCACTTAAAATAATAATTTTTATGAGCTTTACAATTACGAAGAAATCATGTGCTCTACAATTCTTATCCGATTTTATCAAAAGGTAACTTATTTTATTCCCAATAAAATTTAGTATTAAGAAAAAATAAAAAAAAACCTTTTCTAACAAAGTGGCCACAAAATTAAAAAAAAATACTCGTAAAAAATAAGAAGGGAGTTTGCGGCCTTAATATCTTTTTTCACACTTTTGCTATGAATAGAGATATGTATATACGACCCAATACCAATCTACATTATGTTACATTTAAAGTGTATTAAACTTTTTTTATCTTGTAGCACCGAGTAATCTTTCAATCGATTTCATTTAGTATTTTAATGCTTTCTAGCAAAAGTGATTTACTTGTAAATAATTTCGTCAAGAGGTGCGCTTTAACATGCAGGTCGGTGAGTAAATGATAATCCTTTAAAGACTTGGAATTAAAGAACCAACACTATCCATTCGTTTAAAGAATGACGTACAAAGTTTTCACACAATTTCCACGGCTTTTTGACATGTCTTATTAAACCTATCTACGATTTTAGTGAAATTTTATTTAATGGATTTTATTTCCAATTTAATTCATCCGCAAACATTTATTCTACGGCATGTCTTATTCAGTAGTAATTTATTTAAAAGATAATAATAATTACACAAAAAATATTAATTTCTTGACTATAACCAAGGTTTTCCATCACTGGTGGAAAAACACTAAACCCTCATTCGTATGCTTATTCGCGTTGTGTAAACCAAACTACAAGATCTATGCTGTGTTTTTACTTTTTTTGCACATGTAAACGCGTAACAATAAGGAACTTTTTGTTATAGTTGTTAGATATTTTCCTTATTTTACTTTACATAAACATAAGCTCGTACAATAGTTTTATATATATGTTTTATTTGTTTCATTTTTTATACCATACACCATCATAGGTGGTTGGGTTATTATGCGTTTGTGCTAACGTTTGTAACGTTTGTAATAAAAAGGGTTATCCAACACCCACCTTAAAGTATAAAAATCGATTCAGAATCACTTTTTAAATTGATTTAACAATGTTCGTCCGTCCGTCCATCCGTCAGGTTGGCTGGACGGCTGGCTGTTCATATAAACCTTGTGCACAAAGTACGGGTCGCAATTTTAAAGTTAATTCAATGGAATTTGGCACGTGGAACTTTTACGATATAGGGACAAAGCCAATTGAAATTGGTTGTGATTGGTCTATTATTTCACCTAGCCCCACACAAGTGTCCCACGGAATAGAGTTCTAACTATCAAAAATATCTCAAAAATAAGAATATTTTAATGAAATTCGGTACAAAAAAGTTCTGTGGAAGTATTAATCTTGGCACCAAATTTTATAAAGATCATTCTACAATTGGCTATAGCGCCTATATAAACTTCTCTTCCGAAAATCACTTTAACGTGCATAAATCTAATACGAATGTTAGTACAAGTTAATAATCGACACAAATAAGTTTTATATAAGTAGAAAGAACATTACCAATTTTATGAGAATTGGTCCATAATTTACTATAGCTCCCATGTAAACTCACTTCCAAGAATTGCTCTAAAGTTCATATAATCATCTAGATGTTAGTATGAAGGCACTTTTCTATATCTTTTTATTTTTCATTTAGTAAAATTGGCCGCAGGTGTAATATGGTGTATGGTATCATATAGTCAGTCTTGACCGTCTGTGTCTTTCGTTCTATCTCGTTTTTTTAAAATTTCATTCCCTAATGTGTAATTTAACTGCCAAGAATATACATAGTTTTTTTTTTAATATAACAACCACTCATTTTGCAGTATATATATATATATATATATATATATATATATATATATATATATATATATATATATATATATATATATATATTTTTTAATAAAATGGAAAACTCACTAAAATGAGCTTGAAATAATAGATAGAAAGTAAGAAATATATAATGGCACTATTTTCAGTTGTATGAAAAATTGAAATAAAAATTTTTTAAGTGCCATCTGTACAATATTACAAATACAAATACAAGTACATAGGAATGAAAATTTTATGTTTTACTACCAACTCCAAATTTCTGGAAAAAAAGCATTTCACTAAATTATAATTTAATTTAAAACTAAAATGATGTTGAGGGATTTTTACTGTTACTATTTATTTATCATTTTTTATATTGAATTTTGTTTGCCTTTACTTGACTCTTTAGAAAACAAATATCTATTTAATTTTTTCTTAAACGTACGTAGAATAGTTAAACATTATAAAAATATAAAATTAAAAAATAAATAAATATGATGATATTAAAATTACTTTTTATTATAAATTGATAATGTGTGTTGTGAACGGAATGACAAACTTAGAATAACAATTGTGAAGGACATAGAAATTTAAAACGAAATATTATTTGTTTTGCACTGTTTCAAATTGATATGAGCAACCACTTGAAAAAATTTGCAAAAACGAGTAAAACAAGTTTTTCAAGATACCGAAAAAAGTGTTACCTGATTTCTAATATATTTTTTTATTTATACAATTCATATTTATCTGTATATTTATAGATATTTTTCTTTTTATATATTTTAATTCATTTTAACTTTTTTATATTGTTGTTAAATACCAGGAAAACTTTTTTTACGTCTATTTTAATTTTTCAGTAGTATTTTACAGTTTGCAGTTGATCTTTTAGTACTGCTTACACATTTTTACAGAGTACAAAACATTATTCTATGTGTTTGTTGTTGTATTCATAGAACTTTACTACTTTTAAAGGATCTGGGAAAATTGCAATTTTTGAGGTGAATACCTTTGTTGTAAATAAATTGCAAACACATTAAAAACTTTAACCGTGCAATTTAAAATATTTAAGAGGTTTTACAAATTGTTTAGCCGTTACTTCCTTAGCTCAAGGATTATTCTTATTCCCAAGATCAGTTGATATTTTTAAATTCATTATAATAGATTTATAAATAAAACATATAACGGCTGCAAAATTATCCAATAAAAAATCTAATATAAAATTTTCGTACACATTTTCGTTTGCAATGTTTTGACGTGATTTTTCGTCATTTTTAAATTATAATTTCTTTTTAATTGATCATTTCCAAATTTCTAGGGTGATTTTTCGCTTTTATAAGATTTTTTTTAAATTAAACTATGCAAAAACTGAAGACCATCGCGTGGAGGCGGAATCATTCCATCTGTAATTTATAGTGTGTGTAGTGTAATAAACTCTAAAGACAATTTTTCGCTGGAAGGCAATATTTTTGTTTTATGGCCTTTTAAAGTGTTATTTTTTATAACAATAAATAAATCTAAAAAAATAATATAAATTACTTCGTAGCTCAATTATTTTCCCATAGATAGTTAAAGCATTTAATGGGGAATATTCTGTTAGAAATTTCAACCTTAAAATTTTCTATGTTGTATTTCGCCAGTTGTTATCAAAGTTCTAAAGTTGTAGCGTTTATCAAAAAAAAAAAAAAAAAAATATATGAAAAAAATTTAATTTCACAAAGATTTGGATCTTATGTCATATTTCATCGCCAAGTTTAAGGCAATTATATAAGAAATATGGGAAAAATTTATATTTTTTTTTTTTTTTTTTTTTTTTTAAGAGCACAAGATAAGTCGGGTTAATTTTTTATCCTTCGACATCCCTAGTAAAATTCGACGAAGCAAATATCAATTGAACTTTTAACCCATTAAACCCAAGTTTTTATCGACTTTTATTTCTTAATAACGGACTAGAAATATTCCTGTTAAATGCTATAAATATTTATGCAAAAATTAGCTTCAAAATAGTTATATTATTTTTTTCGACTTATCATACACTACATTGGTTTTAAAACAGAAAAATTTTAAAAGGTCATAAATAAAAAAAAACCTTTGGAGGGTTAATTACGCTGTTTAAATCCTATCAATTGCAGATGGAATGATTTCGCCCCCAAAATACTGTTGCATTGTGTTATATTTATAAATATTTTCTGTGGTTAATGAAGTTTATTATAAAATAATTACCTATAATAATTGATTTAGTAAGTCCAAAAACTTAGTTGTTATTTTTAAATTGGAGTTTGAAGCGGCGTAGCTGCAAATTTTAGTTAAACATAGATAATCTAGATCTTTTTGTACGAACTAATATACAAAAATGCTTAAATGGATGATTCTTTAGAAATAGAATAGTAAAAGCCAATAAGAAATTATTTTCTTCTTCGTTGAAGTACTAAAATATTAACCTTTTTAAAGCAATTTTAAGAATCACTAGGCTAAAAATAAGCTGAAGCAAAAACGAAAATTTTGATGCTAAGAGCAAAATCAAAAGGCTAGGTTTAGTCTTAAAAAGGCTAAACTGGCAACACAGATATTTAGAAATATATGTCAAACATGTCGATTTTACATGAATAATACGAGCTTAATGATGTGGCTCTACTTTCAAGTTTTTCTAATTCATAACATTGTGGCTTAATTTTTATTTTATTTTTTATTATTTTTTTTTTAACTCCTAATTTCTTATTGAAAACTAGTGTGTTGTTCGAAAAAAACAAAATCTTTCTTTACTAACTCCACGTTGAATTTCGGTTTTATATTTCGGTTTGTCTAAAACTATAAAGAATGTAGAATTCATAGAATTAAAAAAGTTTAGTACACGCAGAGAAAAAATATAGTTAAGTGACCATAATCTAAAACTACCAAATGATTATGATTCCATTTTATCATATTATTACCTAATTTTATCATATAGTTATCCAATCTTATCATATTTTTATTTCATTTTGTCATATTATTATTCCATCTTATTATATATTAACAAAAATTATTATTATTATTATAAAAAAAAATTTTATTCAAAATAATATAGAAATTGTTCGTTAGTCAAAAAAATAAAATGAAAAATTAAAAGAAGATATAATATATATTATAATATATATATTTATATATATATATATATATATATATATATTTATATTTATATAGAAATAATATTTACCATTTGTACCACCATGTGTGGTTTATATGCAAGATATCTTTTATTGCTTCAATCACACAGAGTATAACCAAGCCGTGTCTATTTACATTTATTCATATGAAAACTAAATGAGAATTATATTGAATTTAGAAAACAAATATTAAAAATATATGTATTTAAAAAACAAACAAGTATTGAAGTTTTCCACTAAGTTTCTGAAACGGATAAGTATTATATTTATTTGTAACATTTTACTGTATCGGAGTAATAATATTAATATGGTTTAAACACAGAACATGGTTCAAGAACAAGGAAAAAGACTACAAATATTTAATGGTTGTAGAAATAATAATATGTTTCACATTAACAAAATTTTGTTTCTGGTAAAAATATTTAAAAACATACAATTTTTGCAGTCAATCTTATTAAAATTCTTATTGAGTGTAAACATCAAATTAAATCAAAATCATTGTTATCATGAACACAGAGTTATTATAGTTGAATAAAATTAACAATGAGAACATAGTATTGTTGTACTGATAATGTTGTGACCATATTTTTTCTCTGCGTGTACGTATAATTTGCATCTAGAGAACTTGTTTATTTGATATATATGCACTTACGAGTAACTGAATAAATCGATTAACAAATACTTGTTTGGGCCATTAACAAACGTTTTTAATTTTAGGCCTTCAAAAAAAAAAAAAAAAAAAAAAAAAAAATATATATATATATATAATAAATTTTTGGTAATTATAAATAATCAATGTGCGAGAAAATACGCAAAAATTCCTAAATAGATGATTTTGTAAAAATAAAATTAGTAATAGCAAATAAGAAGTTATTTTTTTCTTCATTGTCGAAGTATTAACTTTTTAGCCTTTGTAAAGCAATTTTAAGACTCAAAAAAGGCTAGAAAAAAGCTAAGAGCTAAAACGAAAATGTTGAGGCTAAAAACAGAATAAAAATACTAGATTTAACCTCAAAAGGTGTAATGGTTATTAAGGTGAAAAAAAAAAAAAAAAAATGTGTGTGGTGGATGAGTTGTTATAGTTGAGACGTTAGGAGATTTTCATCAAAAGATAACACGAGGTCCATAAAATCACTATCACATTAAAAATATCTGTGGCCATTGTTAAATTATATATACTCCCATTCTCGTTTAAACTAGGTTGAATGACGGAGGGTCGGTGGGACCCGTCTTAGCCGCTAGCTTCAGTGGTTGGGGAGGTTCTTGACCCCCGTCAAACAGCACACCATTACTGATTATTATTACAGAGTCCCGGATTTTTGCTAACAAATGAAAAAAAAAAAACTAACTGGTCACTATTGATTCCCCCCAAAAAAAACCTGTCTATCGCTCGAGGAAATTTAATAAAAAGTTATGTCGAATTACAATAAGTATGGCAAAGATGTTAATGCCCGTGCTCATAACCCTCCCTAGCCAATGTTCTTCAAAACACAAAAAAAATTTGAAGAACCCGATCGCAATATCAAATTTTCTTCAACCCCAAAGGATAAGTCTTAAAGAATTTATTCCAACATTATTATGTTTATTAAAAAAAACTCAAATTTCAAACCTTTTACCAAAATGGACTTTTATAAAATAATTTCGAAAAAAAAAATTTTATTAACTAATAATTTTTACCAATCTTAAAAATCTCGAAGAAAATTATTAATAAATATAACATTATGTGGATATTTAATATTCTTCCTATATTTATTTTAACAATGAAAAGGAAAAATGTTTAACATTATTTATTTAACAATATTTAAAGTAATTTCTAAAAATTTTCTAATAACAACATATTTCAAAAAAACTAGGATTTTTTTTTTTATGTAAGTGTTTGTGGAAAGAGAAATGTGTCAGAAAACTTCAGAATTTAAACTTTTCTTAACAATTTTGTTTTCGGTTATCCATTAATTATATATAACAACACAGATATTTAAAAGATAAGAATTTATGAATAATATATGCATGCAATTAAATTGCGAAAATTAAAAAAAACTTTGTTACGTTTCAAACCGAAGGAAACTCTTACTTTATCTACTTAAAAAGAATAGAGTGACTTTACTGTTTTTAATTTAATATTTTCTTTTTGTTTTGTTCGCGTTTTTTAATTTTTTGTAGTTTCTTAAATAATGATTTTTAATTGTGATTTTTGCATTTTATTTGTTTATCGATTTTGTTTACTTTATACTCTTCAGGTTTACTTATTTATTGGTTTTCATGTAATATTATAAAAAAAAATAATAAAGAAGAAGAAAAATGTAAAGCGAGATTTGTTCAAAAATCAATTTTGTTTTTTTTTTATCTTTTCATGCAAAATTTAGAATTTCAATAAATGTTTAGAAGTTTATTTAATTGTTTTTTTTTTTTTTATTAACAAATTTATTTATTTTATTAAAACTTTAATTAAATTTCCAATAAATTCTCTTAATTATATTAATATTTTTTTTATATAAAATTAAATTAAGTTTATTATTATTTTTAAGTTGTAATAAAAGTTAATAATATTAATTGATTAACCAAAAATCTTAAAAGAATTATAATTTTGGACTATGTCTTTATTTTTAATTCAATTTAATTCACATAAATTTTAAATCAAGATTGATTTTTGAATAAGGAAAAAAAATATTTTTACATAAGCGTTGTTAATTTAATTCAGTTAGTTCAGTTCAATAATCAAAATTTTATTTATTTAATTTTATTATACCCAAGCGGGATAATATTTTGGCAAGCACTGTAGTCAATGCTAACTGAATGTAGCTAACAGAACTTATGCAAAGAAAATAAAAGAGAATTGATATGCACTTACTTGCAGTGATGTTGAAAAGCTTTCCAGATCCCCGCTCTTAGTAAAGTTGATATTGGTTTAATTCCTTATTTTCTGGGATTAATCCGCTATTCTTTTATGTTGTTTTTGGTTGCAGATTTATTTTCTTTCTTCCTCTCTCACTTTTTTTTTTTTTAATAATTTCTCTCTTTCTTCTTTAAAATCACAATTTTTAATATTTTTACATCACAGTGGCACGGCTTGTATATATTTTGCAATGCCGTTTTTAATATACTTTTAGATTTCTCTTTTTATATTTATTTTACGGACATAGATTTTTTTATTTTTTATTTTTTTGTAGCCACCGTGATATAGTTTTAATTTTACACTAAAAATCATTATTTAAATGGATGTTTTATTTCATAAGCAATTATATGATTTTCCTTTTTTTTTCACCGATTAATTTAATTTCATATGTATATATTTTTTTTGACAATTTTTCCCGATGTCGTTATACTGTGATATAACAAAACGTTTGACTCGTTGATTTATATTATTCATAAATTCTTTACAATAAAAAAATTTAAATATACCGCGATTTAATCAAAATTCTTGTTATTTAATATTTTTTTTATAACTTAATTTAAAAAAAAAAAGAAGAAAAATTAACTTTTTTAAACAAAAGAAAAAAAATGAACGAATGAAATACACTTTTTTTTCACATAAGTATAGTACCACTTCGATCACTTGATGTTTAAAACTGATTTTCTTGATAGAGTTTTTTGTTTGTAAACCAATTTCCAAATCTGTTTTGCTATCCGAGAGAGTATTATAAATTCCGCCTTATGATGATTTTCGTAAGTGAATACTATATGAGAGTGCTCTCCAAATCCCCAATAAGTAACTAAATAAAGGAGTAAAATTTATAACTCAATCGAATTGCAAGTAGACTTTACCTATTTACTTATATAAAAATGGAATTTACTCCTTTAGAAATCCAACACAGTGGAAAGTTGGTAATTCTGGTAATCCAGATATTTCTAAAAACCTTTTATATGTTCTAGATGGATTTTTTGTTTGTTCACAGAATCGCAGCTTTTCCGTTTAATTACCCCCGGAAAAGATGATAATTAGATACCAATGGCACATTTAAATTTTTGTTGTAAAATGTTGTGCCACAAATATTTTTAAAGATTATCTTAATCTTGGAAAAACTACAATTAATAGAAAAAAAAAAACTTAGAATATATGTTTAAAGCATCTAAGAATTTAAATCTAAAAATTATGAATAATTACCTTCGAAGTTTCAAAAGTTTTTGGTTAAAAAGAATCACATGTATTTTTTTTACGAAGTTTTGTACCCAAAAGATGTTATTAGTTCACTGGTTAAAACGAAAAAGAATGATGGCGTTCACTTTTTGACCTAATTTAGTTCCGTGAAAATCAATATGGTTTATTTTATGGATAAATTTCTTGGAAATGCTTGAAGATTAATTGGCCCGATTAAAATTGGGAGCACTCATAGTGGTAGGTTTGTTTAAGAACAGCCACTGAACATACTCTTTATACGAGTTGTAAAAACCGTTAACAAATTGCAATATTTAACATTATCTTTGAAATGCATTTTAGATTACCAATTGTTTCAAAACCTATTTTGCCAAATAGTAAATTATTTTTAATATAAATTTTTTTTTTTTTTTAATAAGTGATGAAAAAAAATTAAAAAAAATTGTATAAAAGCCAAGAATGTGTATATTTACATATTACAAAACCGGATAATATGGAGATTTTACTGAACAGATTAGCCGGAAATCAATTATGTTTTAATATCTTTTCCATGATACGTTCCTACGCCTTTCCCTTCAATGTCTTCAAGAACATAATAGCAATTTCCCAATTTCTCCTTCACTTTAGCCCTGACAAACATTGGACTCAACTTAGCATTGAATCTTAGATCACCACTACTTTGTGCAAAGTTTCTTCTAAATACCTCTTGTCCTACACTGTAAGAAATAGGTCTAGCTCTTAAGTTGTATTGTCTTACGTTTGTTATATATGCTTTCTTAATATTTTCTGAAATCTGATTTCGAAGAATGGCAAGAGTATCGTCTCTTTCAATTGTAATGTCCGAACTACTTAAACAATTTAGTGATCGAAGCAATTTAAACGAGGAGCCATGTGTTATCATGTCAAACCCATACAATGCATGATATGGAGATACTCTAATAGAATTGTGAATTGAATTTCTAAGAGCACAACTTATAGAGGATATATTCACGTCCCAATCTCGATGATCCTTCTTTAGGTAAGCTCTTATCGCAGCGATAATTGATCTATTCACCCTTTCAGACGCATTGCTCTGTGGCGAATAAATGGCAGTATATGTGTGATTTATGCCATATTTTGTCAAAAAAGCATTAAATTCATTTCCTCTGAATTGGCTTCCATTGTCACTAATCACAACTTCTGGAACCCCATATTGGTGGAAGATTTGTTTTTCCATAAAATCTATTATCGCTGAACCGGTAAATTTCCTTAATGGGCACAACCAATGAAATTTAGAAAAGTGATCTAATATAATTAATAGCCCGATATATCCTTTTTTGCTACGAGGATATGGACCTAGTATATCTACATAAAATCTTTGGAAAGGTCTTTCTGACTTGGCCATTTTCCCCATTTCTGGTGTTAGTTTTTGATTTGACGCTTTAGTCATTTTGCAAACCGAACATTTTTTTAAGTAATTTCTTACATCTGTCGCTAAGCACGGCCAATAAAAGTATCTACGAATTAATTCTAAGGTTTTTCCTATTCCGCCATGTGAAGCTAACACAACATCATGAAACCTTTTCAAAATATCTGCCTTAAGTTTCTCTGGGACCCATAATTTCCAAGAATTTGAATCTAATTCTTCATTACCTGTGGTGAATTTTTTTCGAATGTAAATGTAACGATCGATAACCTTAATATCTGGGTAACAACTTTCATTTTCCAAAAACTTTTCCTTTAGCTTTACATATTCTTCATCTAGAAAGTGTACTGAGTTTAAATCAATTTCTGGGCCTATCAGTTCTAAAGAAGATATTTCATCTTCATACATTCGGCTAAGCGCGTCAGGTACTATATTCTCCCTACCGTTTCTATGACTGATGGTGAATTTGTATGCCTGTAAACGTAGCACCCATCGAGCAAGTCTACCTTTTAAGTTTGGCTGTCTCATTAACCACACCAAACTGCTGTGGTCTGTAATAACTTCAAAATTTTGCAACTCCACATAACACCTAAACCGTTCTATAGCCTCAATTGCGGCTAGACATTCTTTTTCCGTAACGGAATAATTTTTTTGGGCTTTATTCAATTTCTTCGACATGAAAGCCACCGGAAACTCTTCTCCATTATCACCTAGTTGCACTAATACAGCCCCTATACCAAAATCGCTGGCATCGCAGTGAATAAAGAATTTTTTATTGAAATCAGGATTCCTTAGAACGGGTGCTGAAGTTAAAACTTTCTTAATATTTTCAAAAGCTTCCGCCGCTTCTTTTGTCCATTCAAATTTTCTCTTTTTAGAAAGAACTTCTGTAATTGGATGAGTAATATCGGCAAAATTCGCAATAAATCGTCGGTACCAACCCGTTAAACCTAGAAAACCCCTCACCTGTTTTAGATTTTTCGGAGTTGGCCAGCTTAGAATCGACTCAATTTTCTGAGGATCAGTTGATACTCCCCCATCACCTATAATATAACCTAAATAGGGTACTCTTTTTACACAAAATTTACTTTTATTTATATTCAGAGTCAGGTTTGCTTTCCTAAATTGTTCGGCAAGTTTCATCAGTATGGAAATGTGATTTTCAAAGGTGTCAGAAACAACGCATACGTCGTCTAAATATCCGAAAACGGAGTGTTTTAGCTCTGGTGGAATAATGGAATCCATGAGGCGACACATAGTCTGCGGTGCTGTACATAAGCCAAATGGCATGACCGTGAATTGGTATAGTGGACGCCCAGGAATGGTAAATGCAGTTATTGGTTTGGATTTTTCCTCTAAGGCAATTTGCCAATATGCGTCTTTCAAATCTATTTTTGATATAATATTTGCCTTTGGCAATCTTGCAAAAATGCCTTCAATATTTGGCAGGGGGTATGCGTCTTTAGCTGTGAATTCATTTATTTTTCTCGCATCTAAGCATAACCGTACTTTTCCAGGCTTCACTACCATTCTCATCGGAGAACTCCACGCACTATTACTCTCTTCTATTACACCTAAGCTAAGCATTCTATCTACTTCTGAATACATTAATTTTTCCACGGCAGGTGACACGGGATAAAATCTTTGTTTCACTGGTTTTGCTGCTCCTACATCAATGTTATGAGTAATCAAATTGGTTCTACCAAGTCCTTGCACATCAAAATTTGGAAAAAACGATTTAACTAATTCTAATTGTTGTTTTTGCGAATCAGTTAAGGGATATTCATCTTCATCTATCTTGTCTTCTGCATCATTATTATTTAGGGTAATACCAGATACTATATTGTTAATTAAACCAAACAATCTCCAAAAATCTAATCCTAGAATTAATCTTTGGTTTAGATTCGGAACAATATACAATTTTAATTTTTCATTTTTATTCTTATAACGCATATCCACTTGAATCAATCCTATAACCTCATGAGCATTTCCATCTGCTGTTCTAACAGTAGATTTTATTCTTTTAAATGCAGGATAGCAAGTAAAATCTTCCGAAGCTAACTCTTTCCCTATACAGCTGATGTTCGCGCCTGTATCCAATAAATCTAATTCAACTTTATTTAAGAAATTCACTTCCGCATATAAACGACCATCCTTATCTGAATCTATTATAGAAGACACACATAATCGTTGAGCATTTTTAATATTTTTGTAAAAATTCCTCATCCGTACTGTCGACCTATTATATTTCCTAATTATTTTCTTTTCCAATTCCTTATCATTAAAAATTCTAAATCTAGCCTTAATATAATTGTTTAATCTTTCATGCAAAGGTTTTATTTTATATAAATTAGTGTAATTTTTTTCATTAAATTCATTATTATTTTTCTCAATATTATTTCTTTTCGCAATGCTAATTTGATTATTCCCAATTTCTTTCAATTCATTTTGTGAATTAGTAATTATTTTGGATTCACTGGGATGTTGTATTGGCAGTTTTTTGAGTTTTTTGCATTATTTGCGCATTTTACGCACTGTGGTTTATAAACATTCTTGAGACCACACCCGTAACAAAAAATTTTACGCTCCTTCAAGCACATGTCCCAATAGTGACCCTCTTCTTCACAGTTCCAACATCTAATGATTTTGATCGCATTAGATAAAGCATTGATTTCAAAATCAGATATTTCCTCGTTTGATTTGTGTCCCGCGTCTGCGTTTTCATCGACTAACGAATGTGATTCTACACCAGCAATACGTCTTTGTTGAGAAAAGTTACCTTGTCCACGACTCAACTGACTACGTCTAAAACTTTCCTCTTTAAAAAGTAACTCACGCTTTTGGCACAGTTCCTTCAAATGACCGATCGAACGAACTTTCACATACAATAACTCATGACGTATCTCGGGTCTTAAATTTCGAGTTATTATTTCTATTAATTCTTCATCTTCTAAAGGAACTGCTAACCTATCTACAATTTCAGTAATAGCATCGTAAAATAACTCAAATGATTCAGATTGTTTTTGTTTCCTATTATGCAACTCTTCTCTGATATCAAATGTTGTTCTAAAATCCTGGTATTGTTTCTTGAGAGCTGAGCAAAATGAATCCCATTGAATACGAGTAACCATTTTATGGTAACGCCAAAACCAATCCTTGGCCTTTCCCGTTAGTAATACGTGTAAATTTTTACATACTGTATCATCGAAGTTACCATTAAAATTTTCTACTGTTAAAACATGAATTCTATAAATAAATTCCTCACATCTCAAGCCCTTTGACGATCCATCGAATTTGACATTCCAACTTTGGATCATTGTCGTAATTCTATCTGGGTTTATATTACCAGTGTTTGAATATACTCTAATATCATTACCACGGTTTTCAAGGGTATTTGGATTTAAAACCTCCTGCGATTGTTCATTGAGTATTGGCCTTTGTTGTACTGGTAATGTTTGTACATTCTGTTGTTGTTGCATAGGACTGATATTCATATTCATTAAGACGCGTTGAACGGTAGTTTCTATCATCTGCGACATCCGATTGAAACTATTATTACGACGACTGCGATTTGAATTCCCGATAGTATTTCGAGTTGAGTTGTGCAAATTCTGTGACAAATCTTGGGAATTATTTTGATTGTTAACTGAATTGTCTAACTCCTGAGAATTTCTTGGCAAGGTAGCATTATCTTCCACTGCACTTTGGGTTGCTCGTGAAAACCCTGGTCCTTCATCTTGTAATCTAGAGCCTCGTGTATTATACCTTTTCGAAGCCGATCTACGAACCCTACCGGAAATATTTGTAACTTTTTCATTTGCCATTGACTTGGAACGAACTGTAACTAAATCTTTGGCGTGACACAGTTTTTTACAATTAGGGCATTCTTGAGAATTTGCCAACCATTTTGTTATACATTCCTTATGAAATGTATGTTTGCATTTTGTAGTTACACAATCAATATTATTTTGCATTTCCTTTTCACACAATGAACATGCAGGTCCTAAGAATGTGTCTGAAACGGACGGTATGTCTTCAGTACTCCGACGAACTGCCATAATGAAAATATATAAAAACTACCAAAACTAGTAAAAATGTTTCCCTAAACAAAAGTAATTGTGCATAGAGTCTAAAGTGATCAAGTTTGTTGACCAGCAGAAGCAACTAATTACAAAATAAAATTACAATTATGAGAAAAAAATGTATTCTAACTTTTTACGCAGAATTAAAAATTTAATTAATTATGTAATAGAAGAAAAAAAAATCAATATATATATATGATAATCAATAAATAAAAAACTTCCCAAATAAATTCTATTCAAGAAAAAAAATCTTTTTTTTTTTTTAATAAAAATTAATTTATATAAAAGCATTTAGACTATCCTATAACAGGGGTTGAAAAAAATTGTTTATGATTTTTCCACAGCTTATTTAAAAATTAAGGCTGTCAAAAAAAAATATAATTTATATTTAAATTTGTAAAGTTAAATATAAAATTCGACATAATGTATATAAAAAAAATCACGGCCATTGCTCGGATATTTTGATTTTGTAACCAAAATTATATTTAAATTCAGAATATTTCATCGGATTGAAATTCGTCTAACGAAACAAATATTCAATATTCCAGGACAAATATTTAAAATTCTCCTATAACTTTAAAAACAAGAATCAAAAATCCTCTGAATCTTTAAATAGATTTTTTGGAGAAACTAGAAAACGCAAAGGAATAATAAATTGCCAACCGGTCGAATCTATTCGTTCCAATTTAACGACAAATAGTCGAATTCCACGATGGTTTTAAAATTTATTACGAATTACAAGTTTACACAGAATTTCCATTTAAAGAGTCATATTACATAATTGAAACCAATTAACAGAAAAAAATAATGTTCGTGAAAACAGGGTAAACTGCTACACAGGATTCATAATTACAACGCAATTTAACAAAATTATGTTCTAATAATTAATCCACAATTGAGGCCTAAATCTTCGACAAAATAATACATCTTACGACACAAACCTCTCGAAAATTTTGTGCCCCACGTTGGGCGCCATTTTATGTAATGGTTATTAAGGTGAAAAAAAAAAAAAAAAAAATGTGTGTGGTGGATGAGTTGTTATAGTTGAGACGTTAGGAGATTTTCATCAAAAGATAACACGAGGTCCATAAAATCACTACCACATTAAAAATATCTGTGGCCATTGTTAAATTATATATACTCCCATTCTCGTTTAAACTAGGTTGAATGACGGAGGGTCGGTGGGACCCGTCTTAGCCGCTAGCTTCAGTGGTTGGGGAGGTTCTTGACCCCCGTCAAACAGCACACCATTACTGATTATTATTACAGAGTCCCGGATTTTTGCTAACAAATGAAAAAAAAAAAACTAACTGGTCACTATTGATTCCCCCCAAAAAAAACCTGTCTATCGCTCGAGGAAATTTAATAAAAAGTTATGTCGAATTACAATAAGTATGGCAAAGATGTTAATGCCCGTGCTCATAACCCTCCCTAGCCAATGTTCTTCAAAACACAAAAAAAAATTGAAGAACCCGATCGCAATATCAAATTTTCTTCAACCCCAAAGGATAAGTCTTAAAGAATTTATTCCAACATTATTATGTTTATTAAAAAAAACTCAAATTTCAAACCTTTTACCAAAATGGACTTTTATAAAATAATTTCGAAAAAAAAAATTTTATTAACTAATAATTTTTACCAATCTTAAAAATCTCGAAGAAAATTATTAATAAATATAACATTATGTGGATATTTAATATTCTTCCTATATTTATTTTAACAATGAAAAGGAAAAATGTTTAACATTATTTATTTAACAATATTTAAAGTAATTTCTAAAAATTTTCTAATAACAACATATTTCAAAAAAACTAGGATTTTTTTTTTTATGTAAGTGTTTGTGGAAAGAGAAATGTGTCAGAAAACTTCAGAATTTAAACTTTTCTTAACAATTTTGTTTTCGGTTATCCATTAATTATATATAACAACACAGATATTTAAAAGATAAGAATTTATGAATAATATATGCATGCAATTAAATTGCGAAAATTAAAAAAAACTTTGTTACGTTTCAAACCGAAGGAAACTCTTACTTTATCTACTTAAAAAGAATAGAGTGACTTTACTGTTTTTAATTTAATATTTTCTTTTTGTTTTGTTCGCGTTTTTTAATTTTTTGTAGTTTCTTAAATAATGATTTTTAATTGTGATTTTTGCATTTTATTTGTTTATCGATTTTGTTTACTTTATACTCTTCAGGTTTACTTATTTATTGGTTTTCATGTAATATTATAAAAAAAAATAATAAAGAAGAAGAAAAATGTAAAGCGAGATTTGTTCAAAAATCAATTTTGTTTTTTTTTTTATCTTTTCATGCAAAATTTAGAATTTCAATAAATGTTTAGAAGTTTATTTAATTGTTTTTTTTTTTTTATTAACAAATTTATTTATTTTATTAAAACTTTAATTAAATTTCCAATAAATTCTCTTAATTATATTAATATTTTTTTTTATATAAAATTAAATTAAGTTTATTATTATTTTTAAGTTGTAATAAAAGTTAATAATATTAATTGATTAACCAAAAATCTTAAAAGAATTATAATTTTGGACTATGTCTTTATTTTTAATTCAATTTAATTCACATAAATTTTAAATCAAGATTGATTTTTGAATAAGGAAAAAAAATATTTTTACATAAGCGTTGTTAATTTAATTCAGTTAGTTAAGTTCAATAATCAAAATTTTATTTATTTAATTTTATTATACCCAAGCGGGATAATATTTTGGCAAGCACTGTAGTCAATGCTAACTGAATGTAGCTAACAGAACTTGTGCAAAGAAAATAAAAGAGAATTGATATGCACTTACTTGCAGTGATGTTGAAAAGCTTTCCAGATCCCCGCTCTTAGTAAAGTTGATATTGGTTTAATTCCTTATTTTCTGGGATTAATCCGCTATTCTTTTATGTTGTTTTTGGTTGCAGATTTATTTTCTTTCTTCCTCTCTCACTTTTTTTTTTTTTAATAATTTCTCTCTTTCTTCTTTAAAATCACAATTTTTAATATTTTTACATCACAGTGGCACGGCTTGTATATATTTTGCAATGCCGTTTTTAATATACTTTTAGATTTCTCTTTTTATATTTATTTTACGGACATAGATTTTTTTATTTTTTATTTTTTTGTAGCCACCGTGATATAGTTTTAATTTTACACTAAAAATCATTATTTAAATGGATGTTTTATTTCATAAGCAATTATATGATTTTCCTTTTTTTTTCACCGATTAATTTAATTTCATATGTATATATTTTTTTTGACAATTTTTCCCGATGTCGTTATACTGTGATATAACAAAACGTTTGACTCGTTGATTTATATTATTCATAAATTCTTTACAATAAAAAAATTTAAATATACCGCGATTTAATCAAAATTCTTGTTATTTAATATTTTGTTTATAACTTAATTTAAAAAAAAAAGAAGAAAAATTAACTTTTTTAAACAAAAGAAAAAAAATGAACGAATGAAATACACTTTTTTTTCACATAAGTATAGTACCACTTCGATCACTTGATGTTTAAAACTGATTTTCTTGATAGAGTTTTTTGTTTGTAAACCAATTTCCAAATCTGTTTTGCTATCCGAGAGAGTATTATAAATTCCGCCTTATGATGATTTTCGTAAGTGAATACTATATGAGAGTCCTCTCCAAATCCCCAATAAGTAACTAAATAAAGGAGTAAAATTTATAACTCAATCGAATTGCAAGTAGACTTTACCTATTTACTTATATAAAAATGGAATTTACTCCTTTAGAAATCCAACACAGTGGAAAGTTGGTAATTCTGGTAATCCAGATATTTCTAAAAACCTTTTATATGTTCTAGATGGATTTTTTGTTTGTTCACAGAATCGCAGCTTTTCCGTTTAATTACCCCCGGAAAAGATGATAATTAGATACCAATGGCACATTTAAATTTTTGTTGTAAAATGTTGTGCCACAAATATTTTTAAAGATTATCTTAATCTTGGAAAAACTACAATTAATAGAAAAAAAAAACTTAGAATATATGTTTAAAGCATCTAAGAATTTAAATCTAAAAATTATGAATAATTACCTTCGAAGTTTCAAAAGTTTTTGGTTAAAAAGAATCACATGTATTTTTTTTACGAAGTTTTGTACCCAAAAGATGTTATTAGTTCACTGGTTAAAACGAAAAAGAATGATGGCGTTCACTTTTTGACCTAATTTAGTTCCGTGAAAATCAATATGGTTTATTTTATGGATAAATTTCTTGGAAATGCTTGAAGATTAATTGGCCCGATTAAAATTGGGAGCACTCATAGTGGTAGGTTTGTTTAAGAACAGCCACTGAACATACTCTTTATACGAGTTGTAAAAACCGTTAACAAATTGCAATATTTAACATTATCTTTGAAATGCATTTTAGATTACCAATTGTTTCAAAACCTATTTTGCCAAATAGTAAATTATTTTTAATATAAATTTTTTTTTTTTTTAATAAGTGATGAAAAAAAATTAAAAAAAATTGTATAAAAGCCAAGAATGTGTATATTTACATATTACAAAGGGCTAAACTGGCAACACTGTTGATGGCACATCAAAATCCATTTGTATAAATATAAAGTGACTCGAATACATGTAGAATCAGTTCGCGTTAATCAATTTACAAACTAGAGGTTTATGTATAATTCTGGTAAATTTTAAATATTAAAATCTACTGAGTTATTGAAATAAAATGTATGATACTTGCTATTTCATTATTAAAATTTTCATTATATTAAAAATCGCGATTTTTAAAAACTTTGTTAAAAATGTGGATCAAATCTAAATTATTTCTCCGTATATTATACGAAAATATATTTTATTAGAGTTTATTACGAACAAATGGTATTTAATATTGTGGTCCATTTTTAAACCGTGATTTTTTTTCATAAAATTTTTATCTTTCCAAATTTTTTTATGTGCCTCTAGACTTTCGTTAAATATTACAAACTCCAAATACTTATGCTAATTATGGTCAATTTCGTACTGTCCACCCGACGTGCCTTAGCAAAATCTGTTTTGAAAAAGTATCCCGTTTTTAAATATCAACGACATTATACTTAAACTTTAATGCTCTTAACTTTTAATGCTGTTTTTATTTTATTGTTTAAAATAACAAAAAAAAAAAAAAAAAAAAAAACTAAGATCATGTAGTAATCCATGTTATTCCATTATAAACTGTGAATATGCCTCGGGAAAAACTGACTTTTTAAAAGGTTTCGCTCTTATTTTCCAGAATTTTAGACTATTAACTGCGTTGAATATTTCGGCATCGGAGACATTGCGCAAAATTCGCACAGTTGCAACAAGTATCCCCATTTCAAAATTTTTATTTCGATGAAGGCGTGCACAACCCGCACAAAAAAACAAAAAACTAAAAAATGTCATCAAAAATTCACTTCCCTGTATTTAACTGTTAAAAGTATGCACCGTTACAAATAAGGAACAGAATTTATCCACAAATTCCGATTAGTTTATATATGATCGAATAAGATCAAAAAGTATAAGTGCGCGAAAATCAAATGTAGAAAAATGGGAAAAATTAAGTAAATTTTAGCCGTTTTTCTAATTTTTTAAAATTTGAACAACAATTATGATTATAAAATAAAATAAAACTTTACGCTCTATTAGTTTCAAGACTTGTGAGTTCAGATATCCGACTCGTTTGTTTAAAGTAGTATTACCGTAAAACTTATTTCAGATTAAATTCAGTTCTAGCCAGGTTAAAATTTTTTGATAATAGCCCAAAGTTATGTAAAGTTTTACTTAAGTTCAAAAATTTTAACATATAATACTAATAATACTTCCGAAAATCACTTTAACGTATATAAATCGTATAGAAGTTAGTATCAAGTTAATATTTAACACGAATATAAATCAAGTACCGAATTCTATGAGAATCGAATACTAATAATAACAAAGTTTACATCCGGGAATTACCCATAAGTACTCGTGTATAAATCCCATATAAAATTAATAATAAATAAATTATAATGCATATGTATGTTTAATAGAATAATTTTTTAAAACAAGTATTTGTCCACAGTTGGCCACACGTCCAATATAAGAGCCCTCTCCGAAATTTAATGCAAATACACTACTGTGGGATATCATATATTCGGTTTTGATTGACTATATCTTTTTTTATTATTTCCTTTGAAATATGGCCTAAAATTTATATAGGAATTTTGGCGATTTTTTCATGTGTTATTTATAAATTTATGACAATATCTTTAAAAGAGAATGCGAAAAAAAGTATTTAAACTAAAAATAATATAAGCCTTTTTCTGTCTATTTCTTAAGGAATTCGGCCTTTTTTGACCAATATAGGTTTTTCTTATATGACACTCCTGACAACATTAATCCCTAACTATATTTTTAATTTACTTAATTTTTAAACTATTTTAGAAAGTAGACAAACTAGGCTTTCCAACAGTATAAATATAATTATGTTTTGTTAAAGTATTAAAAACAAATTTCTAAACAACTTTAAGAAATCGAAATTTTTGGAGTTTAAAAGTAATTTATTATAAATTTGTTTATAAAGCCTATGCAACGATGCTATATTTTTAGAAGATAACAAG
This sequence comes from Protocalliphora azurea, assembly GCA_932274085.1. Lineage (NCBI taxonomy): Eukaryota > Metazoa > Arthropoda > Insecta > Diptera > Calliphoridae > Protocalliphora > Protocalliphora azurea. The sequence continues at coordinate 42,645,199 of OW026519.1, forward strand.
ATATATTATTTTTAATTGAATATAAACTGTATTAAATATAAATATAAAAAACGTTGAAAATTTATATACAACAAAACTAATTTGTATAAATAAACAAACAAAACAAAATGTGATAAAAAATATTATAATTCAGTTATATATTATTTAAAATCGAATCAGTTTAGACGGCAGAAACGCTTATATATTTCTTAAAGGGAGAGTGTAAAAATAAAAATATTTGTGATCCACAGTATAAAAAAAAATTATTTAACCACCAAACCATTACAGAGCTCGCTTTTGTTACCCCGCAAGTCAATCACATAAAGAAAATACACAAATAACACAATATAACTTCGTGGGTCTATCTGTAGTAGTATATAAATTGAGGATTGTTATAGAAAAATCTCTCATTACCTAAACAATAGTAAAAACCAAAAAAAAAAAAAAACTTTTATACATATCAACTTAAAAGTAATAAAGGTTTAACTGTTGTCAGTTAAGGAATAGAGTTCAGTGTTGAACCAATTGAAGTCAAGGAGACGCTGGAAGTGTTGGGCTTTCACATAAAAGTTATTGTAAACATCTTTAATAAAGATAAGATTCTTCAACCAATGTTTAGAGCTGAGTTGGAGCCGGACGAAAATAAACTAAAGAAAAATGAATCGCATCGTATATATTCTATACGATACGATATGCAGTGTCACTATAGAGAAACCTCTTAAGAGAAAGGGTCCTGTTCAATGGGGCAATTGCCAGGACTTCGATCATACTAAAAATTATTGTACCCTACGTACAGTATGTGTAGCATTCGGAAATCTACATCCATCATCACAGTATGATATTTTGAAAAAAGGCTTTAAGAGAAAATGTGGCAAATGCGGTAACGATCATTCAGCCAATTATCCGGGTGTCCAGTATATAAGAAATTATTGAAAAGATAAAGAGAAAGTCAAAAACTAAAAACGTCTTTGTTGAAATAGCACCTGTAAATATCATTACTAACGAAATATATTTTGGAGTAAGTGTTAGTAATGAGGGTATTTCTTCAGTTAAGTCAAATTTGAAAATTGGTCAATCGAGTACAGCCAACCCTGGAAATGTCTCCTATGCCAACGTTTTAAGAACGAGTTTCTAACAACCTAATGTCCCCCAAAATTCGGGAGGGTTAGAAACTTTAGTGCAAACTGTTACGCAAACAGTTACATCTCTAAATAAAAAAAATATGACAAACTTTACGTTATACATGCAAAAGACAATACAAATCCTCATAGTAAAAAATGAGCTATTTGAGAGTATGTTTCTGGAATGCAAATGGTTTAAAACAACATAAATCAGAAATAGCATACTTCATGAAATAGCGAAATATTGATGTGATGTTAGTCTCAGAGACTCATCTCGTAATTAGATACAATTTTTATATTACAGGTTATTCATTCTATTTTAAAAATCATCTGGATGGTAAAGCACATGGTGGAACTGTTATATCAATTAGAAATCGAATACGACATTATGCCCTAGATGAATTCTCAAAGGAATACCTGCAGGTAACTTCTAATAACCTTCACCTGAATTTTTCGCTGGTGATTTAGTGCTAAGCTCGGTGTATTGCCCACCATGATTTTCAGTGACCAAGGAGAAATTTAAAAAATTCTTGTGGCAACTATAATGCCAAACATACTTACTGGGGTTCTGCATAGATAAATCCCAGAGGTAGACAGCTTTATAAGGTACTAGTTTATCGCAAAAATGGCACGAATTTCGTGTCCCCTGAACATACAACATACTGGCCGGCTGATCGTGGAAAAATTCCAGACCTCATAGATTTAGCTGTATCTATAAATATAAACAGAAATTCAATAACTACAGAAATTTCAACTTCTGACCATTTTCCAATAATAGTAGCATATTATGGAGGGGCTAACATACCAAACTATCCTACGAAAACTTTCTATAGGACAAATTGGTTAAAATATAGAAAATAAATCAGCAGTTACATACACACAAATACACATTTTCAGTGTGAAAAATATCTTCTTGAAAAAAGAAGTTTTAGAATAGAATGGGAACAAATCAGATCACCACTAACTAAGAAAATTCCATCAAATAGAAGAGGACGCCAGTATGCTAATTACATTGAAAGTTTAACAAATAATAAATATACAAATTTTTCCTTATGGAAGGCAGTGAAGCATATTAAACCACCGGTAGAGGCTCAAAGTCCATTAAGGAAAGCTGACGGTACCTGGGCTTGTAGTGCAAAAGATAAGACTAATTTATTTGTTTGTTATTTTAGCTCAGTCTATCAATAAAATCCCCAAATAAATGATTTTGTATTGGGAGAGACACTTGACACTACACTAAATGATTATAACATAATTGTTGTTAGCACAAAGGACATTAATACAGTTATCAAATAAAATATAAATGTTAGAAAATCATCTAGATATTATTCAATAACACCATCCATGATTAAAAACCTACCAAATGTGGCAATAATCGTAGTGTCAATAATTTTCAATTCGAGCTTAAAACTAGGAGTTTTTCAAAAAATATGGAAAATTTCTCAGATTAAAATGATACCAAAGCCAGAAAAGGATTCTACTATACCATCTTCTTACAGATCTATTAGCCTACTATATTGTTTGTCTCAAAAGCAAATTATTCCATTCTTAAACGACACAAGTATCGTCCCAGTCCACCAGTTTGGTTTGGTGAAAAACATGGAACCATTGCACAAGTGAATCGTTTAACAGAAGAGATAAGGAAATGTTTTAACTAAAGAAGTATTGTTCACTTATTTCTTTAAATATTGCGTAAACGTTCGATAAAGTATGGCGCAAAGGTTTACTATATAAAATTAAATGTTTACTACCACCATGTACTCACAAATTGAAAGTAAAGTATAACGAATTTGTGACAGAAGAATTTTAAATAAATGCAGGTGTTTTACAAGGTAGGTCCAACCTTGTAAAAAAGCTTTTTGGTATCAAAGTTTACCATCGAATGCCCTTTGACTGAATGATAAATTATGATCTGGTCTTCACCAGAGATGTTTAATAAAAATGACAATATATTCTAAACAGTGCTGCTAGGCGTATCATAAAAAAAGGTTAAATTTAACTTTAAAGAAGGTCAAAAAAGTCTAAATGCACAAAAGGTTATGATTTTTTTTTTAATTTAAAAACTTATTTTTTCTTGTTCTCTTTAATTTTGATATCTTTTAAAGATGTTGTAATAAATTTATAAATAATATATACATACAAATTTGGATCACATATCATATGAAAATTAGTTGTTATTAGTTATTTTTTATTTTTTATTATAACCAGCACTCAGGGGATATCCCTATGTATATAATGAATTGTGTTGATAATGAGAAATGTAGGTATTAGGTGGAGGATATAGGGAAGGGTGTATACGTTTAATTTAAATTGACTGATGTTATATTCGAATGAGAAGATATAGACTGGAAATAAATTCCGCATACGCATAGTTCGACCGAAGAAAGAGTTTTCCTTATTGTGGGTAATACGACTCGTATTCCACTCGATGACAAATAGATAAGCGTGTGCGATGGCTGAAAACATATATACTGGGTATAAGGTTACTTATATCTACGGAACATCTTCTATGAAAGTACCTATAAAGAGAAGATAAGTAGCCGACATTCCGATGTTTTTCAAGGGGACAAATATACCTGGACGTATTATCGTCCCTAATGAGGTTTATTGCTCTCCCTTGAACACGGTCTAATAACTCCAAACTGGATTTTGTCGCACCCAAATATGTGAATTATATTCCATTCTTGAACGTATGTAGGTGGTATATATAAGGCGTAGGTCAGATGAGAAAAATATGTCTGACAAGCACAGAAATTCTTAAATGGGTGATACTGTAAAAATGAAATTTTCTCTTAAAAGAAAATTTTAAAAGTAACAAATGATTGAAAAAAGCTAAAAAGTAAAATGAAAATTTTGAGGCTTAAAGTAAAATATGAAGGTTAAATTTAGCTTTAAAATACTAAACTGGCAACACTGGTTCAAGCCTTTCGTTTTCTTGAATAATGGCAAAAATTTCAACACATTTTGCTTTCCCATATATAGAAAGTTCTTATTATAACGGTAATCTCAGAAGCTCATAATTTTATGACAATCTTATTGAGAAGTTAGAATTGAATGCAATAGCCATCAAATTATGTTTATAATTCAAATATTTCAACTTCTATTCTTCCATTTCAATTCACACTTCTAAATTTATATTCTAATTTATACTGTTGATATTAACGTTATGTAAAATTTTGTTTTGTGATGTCCTTAAGAACACATTATATAATTTTCAGAGTGAAAATAAAAAGTTCCTTTTTGTAGCAGCGATTAATGACTTTTATCTTAAATTATTTAACGTTTTGTTAAATTTCTATGAGACATTTTTAGCATGTCTATTCTACTGGAAACTTTATAGTGAATATCTAAAATGTCTACAAGATTCTTTCAATCAGTTATATTTTTTCAGTTGCTGTTTTTTAGTGCTAACATTTTATCCAGATGTTTAATTTAATTTCCATACCATAGAATCACCCATATACATTTTTCTTTAAAAAATTACAAAAATATATATGTTTTTGTCAAAATGCAAGCAGTTTTCTTCTACTTAAGTGCTTTTAAAATTTCTGGGAATCCCGGTATGCATTCTCTATATGCAGTGTGTAATGGTTGTAAACTAATATTAATTTCAAATCCCTAGTTTCTCAGGGTAATTTACTTTGAATTTTGCATACATTTTGTTTTTTGTATACTCCTTTCGCTTTTTTTCTCACTCGAACAATTTGACCCAACCTAATATACATTAGTTCTTCTTAAATTAAAATTTTTATGTTTTATTGGGTTTTTATTTTCATTTTTAATGAATTATTTTCAATGCATTAAAAATTCAAGTCACCCAATTTCAGAGAAATAAATACAACTAAAAATGGCAAATGCAACATACTTTTAACATTCAATATAAAAGCGAGACTATAAAAATACAAAATAAACAATAAGCTACATATTTAGTGTTTTCTTAAACTCAAAAAGATCTAACTACAATTTCAATTAAACTAAGAATCAAAGTCTACTCATGATGAGGTGTATAATTTTGCAATTTATTAAGCAAAAATAATTAATTATCTGTCTGTGTAACACAAGTTCATATTCAAAATAAAGAACATTCAGAATTATTGCCATTATTCAAAGCATTTTGTTGATTAAACTCAGCAAAAACTCTTAGTTTAGAGAAAAAATGGTAAAAACATATTTACTCAACTTTGCTGAAAAATGTAAAAGATCACAACAAAAAGGTATAAGATGCGGCACTAACTTGAAGCATACGTACCTATTTATTAAAAAAAAAAAAAAAAAACAAAAATAGTAAATCTTTTGAAATATGAATTAGGGCTTTTTATACTTCAACTGTATATATATTACTACAAAGACCACTTATTATAAATTGTTTTAAAGTAAACATATCTATGTGTGCAAAGAATTCTACACACTCAAGTATGTATTTTAATAGCATTGGCAGTGGTCATGACAGAATGATGTTGCATTGTATATTATGAAAAATAAAAACGTATAAAAAAATATATATCAACAAATGCTGAAATGTCACTGTTTGTTTGTGTATGCAGTACATATAATACAAATGTACTCCATATGCATACACCCCCATAAACAAAACTAGAAGATACAAAATACAAATACAATCACATTCGGGTACTTTATATACATTCATATCTATCTGTGCATGAATCTATCTTGTTTTATGTGTAGAAATGAACACAAGATGTGTTCAAATGTAAAATAATGTTCCGTTGCAGTTGTTACTATTTTATAAATGTTGCGTGGGTGAACTAATAATTACAGTTATCATCATGATATAAGGAATAGAAGGTAGTTTCATTCCGTTTTTATTAATTTAAAATCACTTTCTGAGTTGCTTAAGGATATTTTATTTGATACTGACATTCTTTTTTCATAAATAAAATAAGAAAAATATTTCTAATTGTATAACAAAATTTATACCAAATACGGAAGACAAAGCTGATCACATCAACAAATCTATTATTAAATCCTAGATAGAAATCAGTATCCTATAAAAGTTGTTACTAGGAATCTTAACCAAATTATAGACGTCAGTTGTTCTTTACAAGAGGCCAAGAAATCTTATAGGCGTCCAAAGTTTTGAATACTCAAAGGATAGCGTATTAAATTATAATATTTGATGCGACTCTTCAGTTGACAAAGGTATCTATTATTCAACATGATACGTGGGAATTACATTTTTATGCCTTCTTTACAAATCCAGCCTCCAATGATGGAGGATGTGTAGCTTCTCAAAACGAAAGTCGAACACCGATAATAATAAAAGCTTCTTCGAATAATAATGCAATGATGGAAATGTAGAAAATGATGGCAGAAGTATTAAATGCTTTAGAAAGAAGCTCAGCAAATAATGGAAATGATGTACTTCATAATTATGTTAAGCTTCTACTTTGGCGATCCTCTTCTAATTAGAGGGTTCTTTTTAGTTTTTTGCTTGCTATGGACAGCCTCAGCTTTGCAGCTGGTGATCTGGTTTCTCCATTGCTGAAGTAAGTAATGACGCAAAGTCGTTATTTTAACCAATTTGTTCTCTAGAGAGTATTCGTGGGATAATTTCGTAAGTTAGTCCTTCCATAGTATGTTAATATTATAGGAGAATGGTCAGAAGTTAAATCATAAGAAATTTCTTTAGTTATTGAATTTCGGTTTATATTTTTAGACATGGCAAAATCTATGAGGTCAGGAATGTCCAGGGGCATGAAATCATTGCCATTTTTACGATCAACTAGTACCTTATAAAGCTGTCTACCTCTTGGATTCATCAATCTTGGACCCCAGTACGTTTGTTTACCATTATAATCGCCACATGCCTGGAAACGATCTCCTAGTGTGTTAAAGAATTCTTCAAATTTTTTCTTAGTCAATAAAAATCATGGTGGGCAATAAACCGAGCTGCTAAACATTAAAGATAAATAGATGTTGCCTTGAGAATTCATCTAAAGAATAATGTCGTATTCGATTTCTAATTAGTGTAAAAGTATCACCATATGTTTTCCATCCGGGTGATTAGTAGAATGGAATGAATAACCTGAAATATAAAAATTGTATCTTTTGGTGAGATGAGTCTCAGAGACTAACATCACATCAATATTTTGCTTTTTTATGAAGTATGAAATTTCCGTTTTATGAGGGTTTAAACCATTTGCATTCCAGAAACATACTCTCATATAACTGATTTTCTCGTTAAGAGGATTTGAATCATTTCGTTCTGCGCTCTTAGAAGCTCTTGTATTGGGTTTTGCATTGATGATATAAAGTTTGTCATATTTTCATTTAGAGAGGTAACTGTCTGCGTTGAAGTTTTCATTAATGTTTCTAACCCTTCCGAGTTTTGGGGGACATTAGATTGTTGGTAAAACGTTTTTAAAACGTTGGCATAAGAAATATTTTCAGGATTGGCTATGGTCGATTGATTGTGAAATTTGGCTTAACTCTCATTACAAACAGGTGGTGGTTCAACAGCTTCGTTTCTTTTTATCTTTTAATTCTCTCTTAATATTTTCAATAATTCCTTATGCACTGGACAACCACGGTAATTGGCAGAATGATCGCCACCGCAGTTGCCATATTTTCTTTTGAGACATTCTTTCATATTATCACATTGTGGTGACGAGTGCAGATCTCCGCATGCTACACAAACCGTACGTAGGGTACAATAATTTTTGTATGACCAAACTCTTGGCAATTGCCGCATTGTACATGTCCCTTTCTCTTAAGAGGTTCCTCTATAGTGACTCTGAGATTCAATAGGTATCGCATAGACTATATAGGATGTGTTTAATTTTTTTAGTTTATTTTTGTTCGGCTCCAACTCAACTCTAAACATTGCTCGTGGAATTTTTTCTTTATTAAAAACTTTTACCTCAACTTTTATTTGATAGCTCATCTCTTCCAAGGACTTCTTTATTTCAATTGGTTCAACACTGGACTATATTCCTTTAATATGAACATTCAAACCTTTAATGCTTTTAAGTTGATATGTATATATATATATATGATATATATATATACATATATATATATAATTACTTGTTTCTAATATTTTTTTACAAAATTTATTGAAACTACCTTCTCTTTTTTTTCTACACTTCCAAAAGTGTAGGATCATACAAAATCTAGGAATTTCTCTATGACGATTTAAAAATTGCATTTTATCTCGTCCAAACTTTTTTTTTAGTGGAATTTCAAATGCACCACATTTTGCGGATTAAAGCAATATTGATCGTGCTAAAACGATCTGAATTCAGACAACATATAAAAAGGCAATTAAACGGTTTTGTCTAGCTAGATTTCAATTTCGTAAAGCTATGAATGTAATATTTATAATGGAAAAAATTAAGTTATTTTAGATAGAAACAAAAATATAAATTTCTAGGATAAAACAAAATAAAAATGCAAACCTTAGCCTGAAAAAAGCTTAACGGACTACACTGGTGACCGTTAGTTTCGTTTCTCTTTTGGACTCTTATTTAAGAAATTACAGGTGATTTTTACTTTCTTATGTTTTTATAATTCCTGGGAAATTACCAACTAATGTTCCCGTTGAAAATTTTCTTATATTTTTTTAATTTTGTAAAATTTCTAGTAGTTATTTTGCTGTAAAATGTTTTAAAAAAAGGAAATATTAGAATATGACAATTTGTGGACCCTTAACATGAACCAGGAAGATATTTCTCGACAATATGAGCAACAAACTATAAGTACATATCTTCAGAAGATGGTTGGTATAATTATTAATTATTCTTACAATTTTACGTTTTGAAATATAGCGGATACTAAAAAACATTTAATAGAACTATGGATGTGCTATAGCCCCAAAGCCAATGATGGTACATGATAATGTACTTCAGTGAAATTGTTGGAATTTTTATACTGTGAAAATGACAAAAGACGCACGATGCAGGATATATGCAAAAAAAAAAAAAATAATTTTTGTAACTTTTAACCGCAAATAACTCGGGTAGCATATAAGACGAAGCTATATACAAAAATTTGCTTAACTACATCAAATTCCAAGAATGTCATTTTTTGTTTGCCTTATTTTCTGAAGTATTATTTATTAGCAAATGTTATTATAGAAACTCTATAAGTATGTATTTTGGAATATAAAATAGATTCTTTTCAAAGCTATGGCCATGTTTATAAAATAAATAAGACCCGGTATTATACTGCTCACTTAGTGGCTTAAGTTCTTAAAATTGTTTTATGATTGAAAACTTAAGTATTCTTTTGTCATTCCTTAAGTTTTTCCCAAGGATGAAAATTTTTTGATGTCTTAAAAAATATTTATTGAAAATAAACAAAAACAAATAAAAACGCCAAATCTAATAAAATTATTTTAAATTGAAAAAAAAGAAAAAAATGCAGAATGCGCTCTAAATTTATATTTCATTTGCGGTTATATATTTTTACTAACACCTTATTAATTTTAAAGCCCATAAGGTTAAGATTTCTTTACATCTTTCAAGTTATTTTATTTTTTTTAATTGCTGTTTTACCATAAGCAATTAGTAACCTAAATTAAAAGATATTCAATAAAAAATTAACATAACTGTAATTTACGATAAGTAAAACATATTAATGATTATTAGTTAAAGAAAAATATTTGGAAAGTTGGGAAACTTAAAGCTCTATTCTTATTTTCTTGTCAATTTAAGTTTTAAATTGTAAAACGCAACATTACTAAAGTGTGAGCTTTAACTTAAATGTTTCTTAAATAAATTTACTCTTAAGTATACACTAAGGAAGCAGTATAAAACTGGGCCTAAATAATTTTTTAAAATACTTAGCAACGTTTCAAGTAATATAAAAAACTTATTTAAAATGTATTCAGAATAATTGTTCAATTCCACGGAAGACAAGAGTAAAATTTTTAAAGATAATAAACGAAGCATTTGATCTTGCTTTGTTTATTAAGATTTATTAAAAGATTTTTGTGATATTTTCTGGAATTATTGCAACAAAAGAAAAACGGTTCTAAAATCCAATTTTTAAACAAATCATTCATTACATATCGTCGCTGTACTGACGAAAGGTCTTATATGTATGTCATTCTTTAGTTCTTTTAATAGACAATAAGATTTATTTTCTGTTCGTCCATTGATTTGTAGATCTGTTTTTAAATATCTGTATTACGAATATTTCTGAGAGTTATCACAAAATTAAATATAGCTTTTGTCTAAAAACTAGCTTATTTTTGCTCAATTGAAAGGTTTTGATAATCCTTTAACAGAGGAATTATTATCATAGTATTTATAAATACCGTTTATAAATACATTTTTTTATTTAAGCATATTTATGTAGAGTACTCTAATCGAATTTAGTTATATTAATTTATTTATATTAATTTTGTACTATTTTTTATACAAAACTATAACAAAACTTTAGTTTAATTTAGTTTAGAATTTTCCCGGTAATACCGTTTCCTATTTAAAGGTTTGAAAGTCCGTGTATTCCAAAATCATAGTGTTCTTAGAATTTTTGTGTTTCTCAACTAGACAGTTGTTTGCAAAACTATATCCGATTTTAGTTTTCTTATATTTTTATTAAGTTGGACATTTAAAAAAACTATGATAGATCACAGATTTTACTCATTATTTTCTTAATTCGAAAATTAATTGGACGTTTACTTAAGAAACTAGCCGATTTTAGTTTTTTATGTTTATATAGGAAAAAATAAAATTTTTAAGAATATTATTAGTGATCACAAATTATTGTTATACTTTCAATTAGACATTTATTTAAGCAACTGCAATCGATTTTAGTTTTTTATGTTTTTATATTGAAAAAATCGAGTTTTGAAGAAAAGTGTTACTGATCACTGATTTTCGTTGTTTTCTTAATTAGGAAAATTTTTGAGGAAAAACATGAGTGATAAAATATCATCGTTATTTTCTTAATTGGACGCTTATTTAAGAAACTACAGAAGATTTTACTTTTCTAATATTTTTATATGAAAAATTCAAAATTTGATTTAAAATATAAGTGATCTCTGATTACACTCTGCTACAAAATCATGTTTTTAGTTTTCACGCGAGAATATCTAATGTAGGCTGTAGATCATCTTGAGAACGTCATATGGCAATTTTTAAAAATTCGAAATATTCCCTAAAATTCGAGATGTAATGACAAAACTAATTATAGGATAGTTCCTGCACTAAAGATTTCGTAGATTTTTTAAGAATCTAAAATCGACATAGAAAGCGAAAGAACGTTGATTTTAACTGTCCTAAAATTTTTTATATGGGCATTAAATAAGTAAACGTTTATTAAATGTTTTTAAACCTATTTCCTTACCTTTTTCGAAATTTTCACTTTGATGTACATTTTTTGTCGATCGGAAAATAAAATATCATTTTGGAATTTGAAAATCTTGAGCAAATCAGTGCAGCTGTTTAAAAGTTAAAAAAAAAAACATGGCCAAGGCATCCAAACAAGTAGTCTATAACATTCTATAGTACTAGCACTATCTGTATGTCAAATTTCATATAAATTTGACATACAGATTTCAAATTTCATATAAATTTGGCATATAAATTCATTAATAACATGCAAAATTGTAAAACATCGAGATCTATATATTTATAAAATACTTGTTGTGCGCTGAAGTGATTATATCTTCCTTAAATATGAAAATTACTTTCAAATTTTTTTTAAACTTTCACTCGAATAGCCCTTTAGATTAAAAAGTTTATATATTCTGTACTATTTTCATTTCATTCATGCGAGGTGATCGGATAAAAGTTTCAACGAACTTTTAGTTTCCTAGATATGCCATAATGAATATTTGCTTTATATGGGGGTACTACATCATCTACTGATTGGTATATTTTAAGCTAATCGGCCCGTGCGTTTGAAAGTTTTAAAAAATTGGGCATAAAATATGGGCGTGGCATCGATTAAGATCCAACGTAATCTGTAACATTCTACAGTACAAGCACTATTTATGCGTTAAATTTCATGTAAATAACTTCCTTAATAACGTGTGAAATTAAAAATAATAGATTTTTTTAGAGTAGGCCTATAATATGAGTGTGACGTCCAATCGAGATCTGACAAGGCCTATAACCACCTCTGGCACAAATAGTATCTGTGTGTTAAATTTCGTGATAACGGGTTCAGTCGTTTAGACGTGACTGGTACACAAACAAACTGATACTTCATTTTTATAATAATGTAATAAGGATCACTTTCATTGATTTCAGTTCATAATATTTAAGCATAATTACTTAAGTATTAAAACTTATTTTATATTTTTTCAAAAAAATCAAAAGTCAATATCACTGAAAATATTGCTTAAATTTTCATTTATTTTTTTAATTTTTAAAAAATAATGTTTGAAATTTTCCTTGGAAAATTTTAAATTTTTAATGTTTTTAGCTTAATTTTGGGAACATAATAGAAGCGCTTTTTATCAAAATGATGTGTTGCAGAATGCGTGCGAAATTATCCAAATTTCTAAACATTTTTTCTAAGAGATTTTCCTTGGAATTTTGACATTTTAAGGAATTTCTTGTTAATACATAAAGAAAAAAATTTATATATGTGGACATTTTTTTTCATAAATTTTATGAATCGAACATGATTTTTTTGCCCAAACTTTTTTCATAAAAATAAAATTTTATCCATAGATATTTAAATCGTACTTAATGATAATTTTGCGAATTTTTCAAAAATGATTCTAATATTTTAATTTGGTTTTATTAGATTTGATTCGAATGGTAAACAAAAACACTTATGAGTGAAAATATTAACAATAAATCCCTTTAAATGGCAATTTTCCAATAAAAAGATGTTAAAAAGTAAGGATTATAAATAGCTGAAATTTGCTGCCATTCTATAGCACATGCATCATTGTAATAAAAAACGCATCTGCTGTGTTCTTCTGCCCACAACATATGCCTAAAAATCATTAAAAACCAAAAATTCCGTAAAGAAAATTTCAAACATACATTTACAAATTGAAAATATAAATGAAAATTTAAACAATTTGTTTGTCTTCTTGACTTTTGGTTCATTTCAAAAAATGTTAAAAAAGACAACATTCTTAAATATTATGAACTAAAAACAATGAAAGTAAATTCTTATATTTATGTGCAAACTTTTTTCTATGTATATATTTACCTCTACTGTATCTACGTAAACACCAAAAGCTTTAAATAATTTTTATTTTCATATAAATTTGAAATAGAATTGAGATTTTATAAATCGTTAAGATTTCATAATCGTTTAAATGTTTGAAAATTTGTCTCATAAATATTATGAATCGAATGTGACTTTTTTTTACCAAACTTTCTTCATAAAAATAAAATTTTGGTCATAGATATTATTAAATTGTTTATAATGAAAATTTTAGGAATTTTACAAAAATTTTGTTAAATCTTTGATTTAGTTTTATTAGATTTGATTTAAAAACTCTTCGTATATTTTAAGGAAAAGTATCTGTTTTTTATATTTTTTATTTGGTGCTTATTTTTTGAGATAAATGAGAAAGCTATGGGAAGTTTTAGTAAGCTATTGTAGACAAAATCGAATAACTTTTATGGGATTTTAGGTTTTAAAAATACTAAATCTTGTTATACTTAGAACAAAAATTTAGAAATTATTGGTTTGGTATACAGGCTATTAAAAAAAATTTGTTCTCGTAAAAAATCGCAGTTAAACTCAAAAAATTATGAAAAAGAACATTTTTTCCCAGATGTTGTTAAAAACTTCACTTTTAGTAATTGATAAAAGTATGAAAATTATATGGGCAATTATGAAAAATCTTTGATTTTAGGCCTCAAAAAATTTATTTATTTATTATTATTATTATTTTTATTTTTATTATTTTATTTTTTTTATTCTTTTTTTAATGGCACATTAAAATCCATTTGTATTAATATAAAGTGACTCGAATGTATAGGGAATCACCTTGCGTTAACCATTTCGTGCAGGGGTGCAAAAATTTTAGTTATTTTAAATTGAACGTATACAAAATTTTACAAACTAGAAGCTTATGTATAATTTAGGTAAAACTTACACTTAATATCAAAAAGAATTTATGATATTTACAGAGTTTGATATTTTATGGTTTTGGATCAAAGTTTAAAAATTTTCTTTATGCTTTCGATATTTTTAAAATTCCAAATTATTTCTTCATATATTATACGAAAATATATTTCGGCCAAGTTTATTACAAAGAAATACTATTTAATATTGTGATTATTATTTAATCCAAGTAAATTTTTTTTGTTGACTTTCGATATTTTTCTAACGTGTGAACGTGTTTCGTGAAAAAATATTTTTTTTTTCTTAATTTTCACTCTTGTTTTCCAAACTTTGAGACTATATACTGTGTTGACAATTTAGGACACATCAACGCAAAATGCTCATAATTACAACAGTTATCAACCCTTGTTTCAAAGTATGTGTTCCATTGAAAGGCGCAAGGTGTGGTAAAATAATCAAAAAATTTTAAAATTTTAAAAACTTTTGTTATTAAAATTCGACTGCCCTTTATGAAAATGTTGAAATCAGCACAATAACATAGAAAGTATTGGATTTATCCACAAAGTCCTATTAGTTTACATAAGATCAAATCAGATTAAAAAGTATAAATGCGCGAACAAGAAGTGTAGAAGAATGGAAAAATATAAGCAATTTTGAGCTTCTTTTATAAGTTTTTGAAATTTGAACAACAACCATGATTATAAAATAAAGTCTATAGAGCTAAAATTTTGCACTCTATTAGTTCCAAGTCTTACAACTGCAGATCTGTAACGCGTTCGTTTAAGGTAATATTAATATAGAACTTACTACGAATTAAAATCAGTTTCAGACAGGTTAAAAATTTTTGATAATGGCCCATATCCGGTTGAAAAGCCTGATTCGTCTACTTCACTTATATGGTAATATATCCAAAAACACTTTTTTTAGCATAATTGAAAATTTTGAGGGTGTATTGCAAATTTCTAAAACTGATTTGTTATATCCTCAAGAATACCTATAACTGTGTTACAAATAAAAAAGAAAAAAATTAAGAATAAATAGTAAAATTAAAACAAAAAATAATTAATAATTTACAATTTTTTAAAAGCTACATTTCTTTCCATGACTTTTGTAACCTTAATTCTTTATTGTACTTATAACAAATAATTTTATTTTACGTTGTTTTTAAATAGAAAAAATATATCCAAAAAAAGTTCCTATACTGATCTTAATAAATAAAAATAGTTAATTTATAACCCACTTTTCATTTTAAATTAAATTATCCTTGCACCCACCTATATTCCCATTGAGCAGCATAATATTTCAGGAAGGAGATACACTAAAAAACGGTTCTAGATTAAGTGGACTGTAATATATTTGCAAAGGCTTGCAAAAATATTATTCCATTGTAGTGAATTGCTTGCGAAATAAGAATTGCAGCGTTTCTTATTTAAAAGAAAATTGAAAAAAAGAAAACGTACACAAATAAAAACTGCAGCGCGTTTAAACGTCAGGCTGAATCAGTGTATAAGCGTGTCAATGTCAGTGCACAGGGTAAGTAAGTAAGTGTGAGTGTGACCATATACGAGTGCTTTTGTGGATAAGTTTCAATGTGGTTGTTGTCCGTAAGAGCTGATTTATCCCACGAATACAGTTGAGTATAAAAATTTATTTTGCTTAAGTAATGTGTGTGAGGGAAAGAGTAAGTGTGGAGAGCATATAATGGTGAATGTTACTATGACATTTGCTATTTTTCTTCCTGTTTCTTACTGTCTGTTGGTTGTGTGATGCATTGAATGGTACAACGTTTGTATGACACATGGTCAGCAAAGGATTGAAGTAATATTTTTTTTTATCATTTCTGTTTTTATATTTCACTTTTTTATGAATCCTCCTTAGTACCAAGTGTTAGTACCATCATGGTATTTCCATGCTGTCAGTAAGTTAGTACAAATGTGTTTGCTATTTGTTGCTGTTGTTGAATACCAATATAAGAAAAATAAATGTTTAGTGCAAATAAGAGAATTTTACAATATATTCATAATATTTTTTAGTAATGAGTCTGGTATTTACTTACTCGTAATTTCTAAAGCATCCCGTTGTTTTTTAATTTAAGTCATATGGCATTTCCTGAAATTATTTGTGGAAAAAACAGTAAATATCTAAAATTTATTAATATTTGTAGGAGAGAGGTTTTTCTTTGAAATACATTTAGTAAATGCGAAAAATGTACTACGGGGTATAGTTACTATTTCGCCAATGCACTATGATAGATAATATGGTGGAAGCTAGCTGCTAAATGTATTGAAGTTTCTCTAATAAATTTTTTATTTGCAATAAGAAAAAAACTGCTTCAATAATTCCTATTGAAATTCGAATTTTTCGGTGACCTTTTAAATATAATTGGAAATAAAAATAATTTAAATTATTTAATTCAAATATACTATACTCGATTTTTGATGAATACTACTCCCTCTTTCGTCCATTTTTTTTTCATAATATTGTTTACTTTATTGGACTTAAAATTACTAAACCGATTAAAATTAAACTTGGCACATATGTTTATCCTCGAAGAAAGTACTAAAATTTTAAAATTAAATTTAAAAGTTTACGGCACTGGTAAAAAAATATCTCAGTATAATAAAACTAGGCGAAAAGGAGGCCTTAAAACCAAACTTTTTAAATTTTATAATTTCTATTCCAAATTTTATGTGAATTGTCTGGTAGCATCTAGAAAGCAGCAAAATTGATTTTTACTAAAGGTGGGTTAAAAATTAGGTGTGACATTTAACTAATATTTTAGCCCATAGTTTTCTTCAAAAAATACTTGATATATGTGGCAATTTTCATTTGAACTTTCAAAAAATAATTGTTTACAAAAAATGGGCATGTCATTTTTATTAATTTTGTATTTACCTTATGTGCATATTATCAGTTAAATCGGTTGAATAATGTATATTGCATATAATTTTGTTATGAAAAGTGGGCTTAAAAATCACTTACTAAAAATCTTACGTAATATTTGATTGAAGCTATGTACTCTGTTAAACAATAAGTAGCAATAAATACATTAAAATTTACTCATCTAAATATTTTTTTTACGCACATAATAAAAAAGTAAAAAGTCAATAAAATCGAAATTCGAACTAACTTTGAAAAGGCTTTTGGAGACATAATTAATCTGATGGTATACATTCATATCACGTTGGAATCATTGAGACAGTATTTTTTGATCCAAAATTTGCCGCATAGCATTATATAATGTAAATAAATTAAAATCGTGAATTCTATAAATCTTCCAAAATTTATTTATTCCCAAAAATATTTTCGTAACAAATCTTAGTTGTAAAAATATTATTTTTTCAGAAATAGTTAATAGATTCAAGAATATGCTTATTATAATTACTTAGTATTATTCATACACTTAAAGAGCACAGAAAAATGTATTTCAGTTCTTATTAGATTTTAAGTCATTTTATATTTGGGCGATAAATTAATAAAATATTAGAAGAAATTAAATTAAAACCATTTATTAAATTTTTGTCAAATTTACTACAAAAGAGAAGTTCAACAATTAAATATATGTTGCGATAAAATTTCCTCTGAATGAAAAGCTTAATGCATAAAATTGACGATAAAGCTTTCCCTTCATGTCATTATTACATGGATGTAAACCCGCTTTGCTGTAAGTGAAACGTCATATTTTTTCAGTTACTTTATTGCAAACAATTTTCACAAACCGAAATAAAATTCTGAAAGCTTACTTCCCAACAAACATCGATTCAAATCTAATATTACGTTTACACCAAAATGAAAGTAATTGATTTTTTTAAAAACTGAATTTCAAAATCCAATTCGTTTTTTCTTGGAATTTTGCCATTTGAAGGCATTTGTTGTTATTATTTTCATGTACAACAATTTTCATTTACAATTTGCAATCAAATCTAATAAAACTAAATCAAAGGTTTAGCAAAATTTTTTCAAAATTCCTAAAATTTTTATTATGAACAATTTAATAATATCTATAAACAAAATTTTATTTTTGATGAAAAAAGTTTGGGAAAAAAAGTCATGTTCGATTCATAATATTTATGAAAAAAAATTTAAAGTATATGAATCCTTTTTCTCTGAGTATGTAGTTTTTGACGTTTTGATTTTTTGATTTATTTTTATTTAATTTTGGTAAATTTTTAAAATGTTTTCTAAAAATATTATAAAAACTGATATATAAAAGCTCACTGTTGTGAAATCAGTTGAACAGTATATTTGATAAATAGTTATTTTAGCAGATTTTATATAGATTTTCATAAAAATTGGTTGAAAATGGTTTTCAATTTGTATGGAAAAACTAGAACATTTTTATGATTTTTCGATCAAAAACCGAATGGAGAAAAAATTGCAAGCTTCTGTTTGGTACAAACGGTATAGGAGAAAATTTTTAAAAAATTTGTTTTAATCAGTAGCATATTTCTGAAATTGTATTCGAAGCTACAAAATATGTGTTTGGAAATAAATAAGAAAATTTAAACAATTTCCTATAATATTATAATGTTAGGATTTCAAAAAATTTTCAAGTGATTATAAAGTACAAAGTTAGGTTTTTTTATTCAGTTTATTTTGTATTTTTTCCATTGTTATTAAGACAATATTCAAAAGTTTCACATTTAAAAAAACTTTATTTTTATTTTTAATTATTTATTATTATTTTTTTTTCATAAAAAGTTTAAAACTTAGACACGTTTATTCAAAAAATTAAAATATTATATATAGATTATGTTACGCAATTGTGCCGCAGTCAAATGGACAAAAACAGTTTTTATGCCCCATGAAATATGTTGAACAATATACCTAAAATGATGAATGCAAAATTTCAGTTTTGAAAATGTATATGAAGACTTTCAAAAATTTTGAAAAATTTGAGTAAAGATATTTCAAAATTTTTTTCTTCAGACTTTAGAAAGTAGTATATAAGCATGCAAAGTCTATTCGCTTTAATCATTTTCTTCCATGATGGCAAAAGTTGTGGAGGTTTAAAGTTGCAACTATATATTAACATAGATATGAAGCTCAAAAAAAAAAATCAATTAAAAAAAGAGAAAAAAAAAATACCCAAATAATTGGTTTTGTTTTCAATAGATTTTTTCCTAACATATTCTTAGATTTGGTAACCTACTTAGGGTTTTGAAAACAGAGTTTCATATCTTTCATATTGTTTTTTCGCAGCCAAAATACCGCAGTTTCATAGAACTTCTAAAGTATTTCAAATCTATTACTGCATCTTTAATATTTATTTAAGTACACTGAAAAGAAAAATTTTCAATTTTATTCTTTTCATAGTTTCGTAAATAGCAAAAAATATTTATTGACTTAAATTTTTAGAAAAATGGTGAGTAAAAGTAGAAGTATTTCCGGATTTGCGTCTCTAAAAATTATTTAAATATCCGTACAGTTTTGAAATATATAATCATTTAAACATTTCCACTCATGATAATATTCCTTAGAAATGCGCCGTTATTTTTAAGTGAATTTTTGCAAAATTTTAAATATGTATCTTATTTAGTGATAAGTTTTACATCGAAAATAGTTTTATATTAACTTTTTTTAAGTATAGTTAAGAATAGTTTTTATTATTTCAAAATTCGAACTATAATGCGAAATATCTGAGGCTGATTTTTGAGGTGAAGAATTTTGGTCCATACAATTAAAATGTTTTGACGCCCTTGAATTTTAGTATTGAGCATATAAAATGCCATCATTTGACATCAATATAAACGTAATTTATACTTCGCGGTAGTTGTTAGCAAGCAAAACGTGTTTGAAGAAAAATGCTGCTGTAGCCGGTATAAATGATGGTTCCTAATTTTATTCACACTGTCAATTTTCAACATTAAGATGATTCTTTACATAACTTTTTTAAATTTTAAAAAAATGCATAAAATGTTTGCACTTTATAATTTCTTAGCGCCCCTTTGTCACGGAAGTGTCATTAATTATAAAATTCTTTTTAAGCCACATTTTGGGCAATTTATTTAAAAAGGGTATTTGTCAGTAGCGAAGAACATGCATTTTACAAACGTTTACGCTGATTACATGAAAGTTTATGATAATGGTATCCAATGCCTAGTTTCGTGACACCAACGTGATACACCTCAAAATGTAGAGTCTTTAAAATTCTGATCTCTAAATTTGGTTTCACGTAGGAGCGCAAATTTTCTATAAAAACTGCAAACTTTAAAACAGTCGTGAATTTTGGATTTAATTTTTTATCATCGCCTTACTTATACAACATATGAATTTCTTAAGAGCTGTCTCACGAGTGGTTAATAGTTTGAATCTATAAGATGTAAATTGTCAGTGCAAAACTGAGATAAATCTTCGAAAGTTTCAACTATTTTTTTTTTAGGTTTAAATGGCTGTATTTTTTGTATTTGAGATTTAAGTGAGTGACCTAAAATTTTGGATTTCTTAGTTATTTCGTAACGTCTATTAAAGTTCATTAACAGTTTTCCTGTTTTTGAAACAAACGTGGGAAATACAAAACACATAAAGTCGTTTTCAAAGAGTTTCGAAAATTTTTTAAATTCTCATATATAATAAATATTTGAAATAATTTTATTCATAATTTATTCTTAAAGCATACAAATTTCTTACGTCGTCCGTATATGCTAATAAATCGATTTCATTATTACAAAAAAAAAAAAAAATAAATTTTCAACTTTTTACCAAATTTGTCGACAGCTTCTTTTATAAATTTTTTTTTATGTTTAAACATGATTTTATACTTTAAAGTGTACTTTGTAATATATTTTTTTCTATTATAAGAGTCCCAATAACCAAATTTTTTTCCTTATTATTCATGTCATTGAGGCCACTTGGCAAGAACTTTTTTGTTTAAGTTACGAAACGTATCATCACTTAATATGATTAGGAATTCACTCTCAGCTATGTTGATGCTATTTTGTTTTTACTATAGCCCTCATTTTATGTTTATTATTTGTCGTGCGGAATGCGGATGTCAATAACGTCGTTTATGTTGCCTTTGTCGTTATAATTTTGCTATTGCTACTAGTTTTGGTATATCATTATCGTAAACTTTTATGCTAAATACATTTCGTTGTTTGCTACGTATCATAAATGTTGACGGTAAAAGTATAACAAGAATAGCAAAAAAAAAAAAAAAAAAACATTAAATAAACTTGGTACAACATTCTGTTTATACACTCATATTTTGTATCCTATACAGCTGTTTTGAAAAATGAAAAAAAATACTTTGAATGTGTCGAAAAGGCCGTGAGGGTATAGGTCAAAATTCATATTGGCATTAAGGCCACAATTTGTTGTCAAAAATTAAAGTAGATTGTATGATTATTGTGCAATAAGTGTGGTATGCTAGAAATTAGACGAGGACATTGACTGGGTTTGGGGGTATTAAATTGTTAGAAGTAAGTTTAGAATGTATGCGGCAAAAGAGTAGATTTTTTTATAAAGAAAGTTTTTACATAGATTTCTATTTTTTTATATATTGATTTTTTGCACATATTTACGAGGGCTATAAAATAACATCACATAATTTTTTTATAAATAGAAGCATAAATGCGTACTTCGCTCAATTATTCAAATTCAAAGACAAATTATTTATAGCAGAATTTTAAATAGTAATTTTTGATTTTTTTCTGAAATTTTCTATCGCTTAATGGTTAGTGCCGATGCACCTTCAAGGTCGATCAGATGGATTTATTATCAGAAATGCTGGAAAAAATCTACAAAATTTTTTTATTTTAAAATTCTATAAAAAATATATACGTGGCCCATTATCGATATTTTTCAACCTGGCTGAAACTGATTTAAATTTTTAATAAATGCTGTGGTAAAACTATTTTAAACAAACGGGTTACAGGTCTAAACTCATAAAACTTCATACTAGTAGAGTATAAAATTTTAGCACAGTTTATACATTTTGATCTAATTCGATCTTATATAAACTCACCGGACTTTTGCGGATAAATTCTATACCTTCATTCTTTCAAAAGTTAAATGCAGGGTAGTTCAATATGCGCGCCCCTTAATGGAATAAAAAGTTTGTAACAAGGTTTTACATTTGTTGAAATTATGCATATTTTGAGCTATATCTCGTTGATGTACATTGTCTCAAAGTTTGGAAAATAAGAGCGAAAATTTTTGAAAAACTCAGTTTTTTGCGAGGCACAATTTTGGATTACTGCCTGAACTTATTCTTTATTATTCTTCACAATTAAAGCGAAGAGAAATAACTTAGCACACTTTTTGAATTTTTTTTAAATCGCAATTTTTAATATTATTAAAATTTTACAAGGAAACCCTAAAATATATTATACTAATACCATCAAACATTGAAAATATCATAAATTTGATTCTAATAAGTCAGTAGCTTTTCATATTGCGCGTCATTTTTCTATAATTATACATAAACATTTAATATGTAAAAATTTTTATATGTTTATCTTAAAACCGCTATAAGTTTTGCGACCCTGCATTATTAACGCGTACAGATTCTGCATGCGCTCACTTTATATTTATAGAGATGGATTTTAGTGTGCCATAAAAAAAACGTTTTGTTTTTTTTTTTGGAGACCTAATATTAAAAATATTTTATAATGGCCCATATACATACGAGGGCTGATCAATAAGTCCGTGACTTTTTGAACTTCCCCCGTAGTTATATTAAATGCTGATCATTTAAATTCGAAACCACACTGTCATATAAAATGCCTATGGTATCAAAAATCTTACGCACTTTTACTCTTCGGTCGGCCAACACCATATCGTGGATATTTTTCGACATTTTCGGGTATACTGACCTCAATTGGCCGTCCAGAACGTTCAGCGTCATTTGTACTTGTGCGACCACAACGAAAGTTAGTAAACCACTTTTTTACCATTGAAATCGATGGTGCAGAGCCCCCATAGTATTTATAGAGCTTTTCCTTTGTTTGATTGACGGTTTTTTTCGGAAAAAATAATGTTTAGTAAGCACTAGAAATTCACTTTTTTCCATTTTTAGAAAAATACACGAGGTTGTATGTTGTGTGTTGAACAGCTGTTAAACACAAAGTAAATGACGACACTTGCTCAAAATTTGACAGTAGTCTATTAACAGGTGGTACTTGGTGGGAATAATGTTGCATTTTATATAACTACAAGGGAAGTACGAAAAATCACGGACTTATTTATCTGCCGTCGTAGATCATGTAAATTAATTTTTTTGTATAATTTAAAACGTAGATATTTAAGTACATATACAAGATATCAAGAAAAATTTATGCTTTTATAAAAATAGATACTCCAAAGCAGGGCTTTTCACAAGCATCAGCTTCACAACCCCCTTGAGATATTACAAATCGAGAGTGACCAATCACAATGTGTGTGTGTAGCTTCTGACTTGACATTTAATTCCAAGCCAAAAGTTTTAAATATTTATGATTTTAAATTTTAAGTTTTAAGTCTAATTAATTTGAGAAAAAGCATTTAATAAATGATGAGATCTTATTTTAATATCAATTTAAATATCAAATTATTCTAAAATTTAAAAATTAACGCATTCAAAATATTCAAAAATATTCGAAAATTGGAATTTTCCGTTTTTATATTTTTTTTTCAATTTATTCTTAAACATCTTCCAAAAACAATCCTATTTTAAATTCATTAGAAATAATCCGAATTTTCACTAACTTGGGTACTGCGATATGAAAATATTATATATTATAACTTCATGAATACTTGTGTCAATAAAAATTTTTTAAACATTGTTTTGAATAAAGTAAGTTCAAAGTTCTATACACATATTTAAAAATTTTTTTCAAATATATTATGAATCGAACATGACTTTTTTCCCAAACTTTTTTCATAAAAAATAAAATCTTGTTCATAAATATTATTAAACTGTACTTAATGATAATTTTGCTTCTAAAATTTTAATTTAGTTTTATTAGATTTGATTCAAATTCTAAATAAGAATATTTATGCATGAATATATTAATAAAAATCCCTTTAAATGGCAATTTTAAAAGAAAAAGCTGTTAAAAATTAAGGATTAGAAATTTGCTTAAATATGCTGCCATTCTATAGCACATGCATCATTGTAATAAAAAATGCATCTGCTGCGTTCTTCTGCAACCAAAATGTGCCCAAAAATCATTAAAAACCAAAAATTCTGTAAGGAAAATTTCAAACATACACAGATAGACAAAAATCACCGTCATTTGGTATCTAGAGGATAACATACATTTACAAATTGAAAATGTAAATGAAAATTTAAACAGTTTGTTTAAGTCTTCTTGACTTTTAATTCATTTTAAAAAAAGTAAAAAAGTGTTAGAATTTGAGACACTATTCTTAAATATTATGAACTAAAATCAATGAAAGTCAATTCTTACATTTATGCACAAACTTTTTTTTCTGTGTAAATAAGTTATAAAAATTAAAATTTTCATAAACTGAATATACGCAAAAATACAAATATTAACTCAGTTTTATGAAAAAAAAAAAAAAAAAATCATTATCCCACGGAAAATAAAGAGTTACATTAGAAAGACGGATTTATTAAATAGAATTAGGGGAATATTTTGTGATATTGGGTGAAAAATTGCAATTTTTTCATACAAATGAGTAAAAGAAAAAAGGATGAGCACTTTGTGTAAGAATTCGATCTATAATATCATTCTAATCTTTCTGTGTATCTAATATTAATTTCTATAATTAGTGTGATTTATACATTTTACATTTATAACTAAAACAATTCGGTTTATCGAATAATTTGCCATTAGTCGGTTAGTAACCGATCAACTTTTAACCTCAAATAATTTGTTACAGTAGAAACTAGACACTCAAGAAATATAAACTGCTTACATAACATGAAAAATATGTAACATTAATAAAAATATGCTTCAATAATGTGTTGGTCGGGTATTTAAAAACTCAAAAATTTTGTTTGTAGCACAATTAATTTTGATTATATAAAGTTTTTTGTTCCCCCTGTAAAGCAGTGAAAAGTGACATTACGTTGTTTTGCATTTTCAGTAAGAAAATATTGTTAATAAAGACCCTAAAATATTTTATTTGTTTGTGGGAATGTTACAAGTGTTACAAGAGAAAACTAATTCCATTGGTACGCGTATTTCATTTAACGTAATTATTATTTTAATATTTGCTTAAAATTATAGAATTAATTTCGATGTTATTCAGTTAACAATTTTTCTAAATTTCCATTGAAATATTGGTATTAGGCACATACTTTTTTGGAAATAAAATGTTGTTATTAATTTAATATTATTCGAAAAATGAATATTTTGAAAAAAACCGTACATGAATCGAAAATGAGTACCTTTTTGGAAAATAACTTCATAACTTTTTAGTTGTATTTTATATCCAATTACCTTAAAAAAAAATTAATGACATATTCTCTTCGCAAAAAAAAAGGATTATGAACACGATACTTTTAAAAAATAAATACAAAGCTTGCTAAACCTACATCATTAATTCAAAAATCTAGTTTTTGGACTTATGGCATTCTTGAAATAGCCCGTTACATTGTTTTTTCGTGATGTGAAAAAGTATTTATATTTCTTTTCATATTATCGTTTATCCAAACGTATGAGTAATATGAAAATAATATATTAAGCGGAACTATATATCACTCATACGATGCGTTCGACATGTAAGTCATTAATTGTATAGTTCAATATCTTATAGAATAAACCCACTTTGAACTGAATAATAATTATTATTAATTTTATTAGCAAACCTATAAAAGCTCGTTTTTGAAATCCAAAATTAATTCGTAAATCTATTTATTAATTGTTCAATAATCCTGTTTTACGTATATTGAAAAATATACAAAATCATATTCACTCAAAACTTAACTTTTTTCTGCTTCCTTAAAAACTATTTTGCTACACCTACGATTCCAAATATAATATACTTAAGGTTTTTCAGATTGTGTTCTTATTTCACAAAAAAGTTTATTGCCTATAACAATACTGTTAATTGTTTTTTTAATTCAAATTGAAAACCAAAAATAAAAATTGACGTTTATTTAAATAATAGCTTTGTTACCATATTCTAAATTGGGAGCACGCGGGATGCCAATGTAATCGAAAAACGTTAACGTACTTGAAAATTTTACAAATGAATGCTATTTTGAGAGAACGATGCTCTTCTTCTTCTTGCACGAAACAGCCCAGAATATTTCTTCGGGTACAATATGTAAATTGTCAAATAATTAAAAGATAAAAATACAATAAAAATTTGAATTCAAAAATTGATTACAAAATTGTTCGTTTTTGTTACTAATATGAAAGTTTCATAAAAAAACTAAAAGCATTCAAATATGTTGAAAAATACAATTACATTCACATACGAATTTTTGAAATAATTTGATGTTTTATTTCTGGATAAAAAATTTTGATTTTTTTTCCGTACTTTTGTACATTGTTGTGTTTATGTTGGAGAAAAATCAGCTATTTTACTTTCTCATTTTACCGCACTTTAACAAGAAAGTACAAAAAAAAAACTAATTTAAAAAAATTAATATAAATAAACATTAAAAAATGTACATAAACATTCATACACATTTGTTCATTAGCTATAAATTAATACATATTGTAAAATTAGTTTTGAATATCTAGTAGATACAAGAGAGCCTTGAGTGCAGTGGTATGTATAAACATTTTTAATTTCATTTCATTTATTTTTCAGAGTTTCGATTGAATTGCAGGTGCCCTCGTCGTTAATTCATAATTGATGGATAGATTCAAATAAACTAACAGAAGACGGGATAGAGGTATTTATAGCATTGTCTATTTGTATGTAACAAACTATAGATCAAAAGGATTGAATGACACATTCTAAGCATTAATTTTGTTCATTTTTTTATTAAGTTGAAAATAACATACGATTTGGAATACAATAGATTTCACTAGTTATTTTCGAAGAAAGATTCTGAAGTTTGAAAGAAAAGGCAAAACGCAAGGAAAGAAAATATTCCCGAAAATAATATAAAGTACAGACATTCATGCAACAAAAAAAGAGAAATAATAAATATACCAAATATATACAAAAATAAAGAAAACAATAAAAATAAAATTCTTTTTTCAATTAACATATTAATAATTTCAACCATCTACTTGATTGATTTAATTCAAATATTAACTTTCTTTCAAACTTTTTGATTCATTTAGTTAACAGATTGTTTCATATTTGTAATAAAAAGAATCCCAGTTCTTTAGTTATTACAATTTTAGTGAGAGGTGCAAACATAAAAAAATGTGTGATGATTAAAATGATTTTTTACTTTTTCTGTGTTATATGTTTGTTTTACACAAATATGCATAAAACTTATATATTACATATTTTCAACAAGGGGTTAATATTTACAGTGCAACACCTAAAGCTTTATTTCTTAAAAATATACAAAACTTCTGATTAAAAAACTTTCACTTAAAGAAAACATAAAGAAAACCAAACATTCGGTTACTTGTCTATATGTTATCCGGTCAAGATGAAAATGAAAAAACAAAATTATAAAACTTTGATAATTTGTGTTTCGTTTAATATCTCTACATTTAATTAAAAAAAGATTTTAAGGAAAGTAAGAAAAAAATAACTAAAAAACAAAGAATACTAAAAAGGACAATGAAAGATTCAAGTTCAAGGTCATAAATAATGAAAAAGCAATTCAAAAAATAATTTGTAACGTATATATTTTTTATTATTTTCTGCAAAAATGTATGATTTTTTCCACAACTTCTTGTAGGAAAATAATGAAAATATGCTTAAAGAATGAGAGTTAAAAAAATTATTTTTAAGAAAACTTTTCGACATAAAAAAGAAACATGAAAATAGGAAAAACGAAACATGAAAGTAAAAAATATAATTTTCATTGCAAAAGTTTTGAAACAACAACAGCTTGCTATGAATAAAACAAAATGAAAACAATAGCTAAACAAATGAAGTGGGGTTGAATCTTAACCATATATACTTCTCAGAAAATTTTGTAGTTAGGTACAATTTGTATAACTAATTTTTGAAGATTAGTTACTAAGTAATAAATATAATAAACCTAAATAAAGAAAGCAATTTCTTCAGGAGCAATTTACATATTAGAGATTAAAAAAAATATATAGGGTAGAAAGAAAATCATTTGCCAATTTTTTTTTTTAAGTGCTCTTTTCACAACCACAAATGATAAGTTATAAGTTGGCTTTAATTCAAATCCTTTTGATCCTGACTCTATCACCGCTATGTTAATTTTTATGAATTTCTGAAGTGATCGAAAACGGCGAAAATATCCAAATCTATAGGGTAAATTCAGCAAGTGATGTGATCAGAACAGCTTTCCTATATATTATGTATTTTATTTTATTTTACACTTCATATTTCCACTGAAATTATAAATAATATTATTCTTACAAAGTTAAAAATATAAAATTATAGAAAAACAATGTAAATAAAATTTATTCCACTTTACGCATACTTGCAAGCAGAGCAAGTGAATGATAGATTATTGTCAAATAAAACACACACATATTTTATTATATATAAAATTTAGAATAAAATTAATAGTAGGACTATTTTCTATTTATTTCATATTTTTATTTATTTCAAGTTCAAGAATATTTTTTTACAGAATAAAAGAAATGTAGGTGTGTTTGTATACATCAAAAAAAGAGTCCAACGAAAAAAAAATGCAAATGCACACCTCTGTAAATTAAGATTCATCTGTTTTCATAATGTTTAATAAATAATATATCTGGAAGTCTAAATTTACGAGAGCTGAACCAATTTTAAAAATACTTCTATGAATATTTCTTTCTTTCAATATCATTATCAAAATTTTCCTTAAAAGAAAATTAACTTCAAATTGTAATAGAGTCATACTAAGGCCTGGAATATTCGTTTAAATAATTGTTATGTCTCTTTTCAGTCGTGGAATATTAACATTTTACTAACATTTTTTGTTATATTTTCTTTATTCAAACATATAATTTTATATATTTCGAATATATTAGGTTTTAATATACCCGTTGGATAGACTATTCCAATGGTATATTAAACCTTGATAATATTAAAAATTATACGTAATTAACACTTTGACAGCAAAATAGTCAATTATATGCATTTTGTTCCCAAAAGGTTAAGTTAGCAAATTTTGCAAATGAACCACATGGAAATATTTATTACGCTTAAATATATATAAATTTATGAAATATATAATAAATTCCTTTAATACCGCGATAATAATCGAATTAAGGGAATTTTTGAAATTTAGTTGCTATTTTACAAGAATTTATAGTTTTTAACCAGCTATAAAAAAAAAACTATATATTTGATATAAAAATTAACTTAACCAATTATGCACCGGATATCCCATAGTATTTTTTGTGCAACTAAAGAGTTAAATGAATACATATATCAATAGTATTGACTGAGACCTTTCCAGCGATACCGTAGAATGCAAATTGCAATGTTAAATGTCTAAACTATTCAAACTTTAATAAAATTGTATTTAAAATAGAATATTAGAAATTTTTACTAAAAGTTTGATTTCGTGAGAATAAAAACTTATTTTAAAATTTTTTTACTCATTGTGTATTTTGGAAATTAGCTTAGAGTATATCTACGTTTAATTTTAGGTGGTAAATTTGCAACATTTTTGTCTCAATACAAATCAAGGCACTTTAGTATACATATGTAAATAGAAAATATAATATGAATGTTAATAAATAATTTGTTGAAGTATATAATACCAGCATTTAGTCATTTGCTACATTAGCGGATTTATTTGAAATTACTATGGAAAAACGTATTAACTTGTTAACTCGAATACTTCCTGAACCTTATTCAAGTTTTCAATAAGATAAATAACTGAACTCCCTCCATTTTATATTAGAGTCAATAACTTTAATGATGCTAATTTAATCCTTTTTGACATCTGCCTTTATATTATATAGGAATACATATGTTATGCTACTGAGGTATTTATTTAAAACATACTAGAAATAAAAATACCGTCTCAGAACTCTTAACTCCCACCTCATAAAAAAATCTTTTTTTTTTTCATTATTATTAAAATGTTTTTTTCTTACAGGAAAAAAAGTAAAAAGGAATCTAATAATTGCTTTTTTGAACTCACATCAGCGGTCATCTTAAAGTCTGTAACGTTCAAAGGTATTAGTCTAAAGCTCACCTTAAAATATATGAAACATAGAATCACTGGCTGAGTCGTAATAACGATGTCCGTCTGACGGTTCACACGTCCATGTTAACCTTGAAATTAAACTACAGTTCGCAATTTTAAAAATAACTTGGTGAATTTTGGTATATAGCACTTGTAAAATACAAATTGAATAAAATAATTTTTACGTTAATATGTAAATCTTAAGTAATATAATTATTTTTATTACCTTTAATATCTTAATATCTTTATTAAGTAATTTTTAGGACACTCTGATCTATATAAAAAAAAGTACAAACCGTAATTTATTTTGAAGATATCTTAATGAAATTCGGCACAAGTAAATATTTTGGCATAATTTTGAAAGCTCCCATCAATCCACAATAAGCTTTGGCGTCTAATTCCGGTAAGTACTTTAACGGACACAAATTTCATATCAATTTTAGTACCAATATATATATATATATATATATATATATATATATATATATATATATATATATATATATATATATATATTACAGAAATAAGTTTTATGTAAGTAGAAAACACATTACGAAATATTGTGAACATCGGTCATTATTGGCCATAGCTGCCGTGTAATGCCCACTTCTGAAATCCAGTCAGTCTAAGGTAAATGTCATAAAATTGTTAGTGTCATATAAATTTTTACATAAGTAGAAAACCCAGCACTGATTTTCATGAAGATGGGGACATAATTAACGATATGTCTCTCCTATCAGAAAGAAGAAAAATGCGGGTTTAAGTTTTTGCAGACTAAATATTTTAAAATGTTCACAAGCAGAATAAGATGATCAATTTTAATTAATATTAGTATACTATGGAATAGTGAACTGTTTCTAGAAAAATCTAATACAGTAACCGATTTTCAAGCTTGTAAGAAACAAATCTATAAACATAATGGGATTTTATTAGAGACAATATTATGTATAACATAGAATTTTGAAGGAAAAACTCTAAGCGCCTTATGGTTCTATTTCAAAGTATTAGGACTCATCTAAAATCCTATAGAGTTGCATTTTAAATGCTACTTAAATATTGGAAATTCCTTCATTAGTTTAAATATTATTATTTTTTTTACGAAAAATGTCATTAATTGCTCGCTAATCCATATTCAAAGTTTTATTGTGAGGTTGTCAGAGTTGTTTGCGTTTGCACCCGGAGCGGCAGTTAGTAGCACGTAAGTTTTATAAAATTACATAGAGTATTCTCTATCTGAAGCCCTTAGGTAACATTTTAAAAAATTAACAAAATATAGTGTCCTTAAAAAGAGCGATAGCCAAAAAAATAAAAGGCGAAATGAAAATTTTCCTATAGTAATTTATTTACAATGAACCTGATTTTTAAGTGCTACAAAATAACTCTAATAATGACTGATTAAATCCTGTAGATACAATTCATGTCCAAAAATTAAAAACTTCTCAAAATTTCTGCCACTTTTTTTTATAAGAAAAAAAGACCGATTGGCTTAAAATCTCAAAAACATAAGTAACAATAGCTGTATTTTGGTTTGAAAAATATAGTTTAAAATTAAATTTAAAATTACTACCAAATTATTAAACAAACTGCTATAAATGCATAGCTTGGAATAAGGAATCCCAAAATAATTTTCAATAAAATAGTTTTAAAGTTATTGAAAATAAAATTATTAAAATGTTTATATTTTCAAAACTTTTTAATATTTAATTAATATTATGACTAATAAAATTATGCTAAAATTATTTTACATTTAAAATTTGTTTTGAATTGCTTTTAGTAAAAATCATACAATTGTTTAAATATTAAAAATCTTTACTATAAGAAATTAAAAGAAATTTTAGTAATTTAAAATTGATTTCTAAAAATGTTTAAAATAAAAAATTGTAAAATTTCAAATAATATTGCCAAAGGCAATTACGAAAAAAATTACGAAATTTTTTAAGCTCATAAACAATTCAAAAGAAAAAAATAATAATAATAAAAATAAAATAATAATAATAAATTAATAAAATATATTTGTTCTTACTAACTCCTACTAACATCTTACTTCATTTTCCAAACGTAATATAAATTTGTAGCAAAAGCTTCAAAGCTTCGTTTTCAACGTGTAATCTTTGCAATATTCTAACCAAAAATATTCAACCAAGATAGATTAAAAGTCAGCTTTAGCACACCAATTCCTTTATAGTTCTATTGTTTATTCTTAAAAAATTATCGGGTATGTCGTCAATAGCAAATGTTGAATGATGTTCCGGATAATATCGGGAAAGTTCATCGTGAGGTAAATTTAAGTATATTATCACACTTTTCATGTGTTCTTTTTGAACATTATCTGAATCCAGGATATCACTCAGCAGTGTAAATGAGGAATATTTTGGTAGAGGGGATTAAGACGTCTTTTCCATAAAAAAAATTTTGCACATAAAAGCAATTATTGAATTAAATTCATTTAATATATTTACATTGCATAAAAATAATAAAAGTAACTCAGATAGAGGGATAGGAAGAGGAGAAATATAAATGCTGATGGCACAAAGTGTAGCCTCAGGTGTTAACTGCTACACAAATC
The DNA here is from genome assembly GCA_932274085.1 of Protocalliphora azurea. Lineage (NCBI taxonomy): Eukaryota > Metazoa > Arthropoda > Insecta > Diptera > Calliphoridae > Protocalliphora > Protocalliphora azurea. Next base: position 42,678,065 of record OW026519.1, read on the forward strand.
CTAGCCCACTCGCCATGCTGATATGGAATCATTTTTATCAGTCCAATAAGAAAATAGAAAAAAAGAAAACTTTACCTACATACCTCATACCTTTACTTCCACTTTCGAATTTCAAACTTTAAAATTTCATATTTTATAACAATTAAATATTAATAATTGCATTTATTAATTAAATGTAAATGATAACAAATTAAAATTTTTAACTTAAATTTTTAAACAAGAGTGGTCACTCTTTAGTTATATATTTTATAAAATTTATTATAAAGTAAAAAAATATGATTTAATATTACTTAACGTTTAATGTATATATTATGAAGTAGATTTAGGTAACCATTCGACTCTTTTTTGTAAATAAATGATATTAATGGAATATATTAAATAAAGAAAACAGAAAAAAGAAATGATAAATGTACAAATTCAATTAGATTATTGAGATGTTATAATTAATTTTAATTAAATCAGCCGGTAAACAATTATTATTACTATCACTTTTATTTATAATTTATAAAGTACTTTATGGGGAACAATGCCACTTGTTTGCGATTGCCGATTGAAAAAAAAACACGAAATCACTGATCTGGCCACCTTAATTTATAATATGTTTCTATCTTTACGATTATAAACAACACTATTCAAGCAGTATGAGCTTAACCTTTCCTCAAATTACTAAATTATGGTCACTTTAATAAGTTTCTTTCAGTAGATTTAGTAGAAAAGATTATGATGATGAAAGCTTTTGTAGACAGCAAAAGGTTTCCTTATCTGGTTCACAAATTTGTATCCACAAATCCCAATTCTTATACGCTATTATTATCTTATACGATATTAACAATTGATGGGAGGGTTTCGATGGTGGAAATGAAATATACTACGTAAAAGTCTAAGCATAAGAAAAGCAAATATTAATCCTCTTACCCGGATTTCCTATCAATTACAATTTATTCTCGTCTCTTAAAAAAAAAATCCTTTATGTAAATGTACTTATATTCACACACAAAAATTTCGGTTTATTTTCAGATTTAAATTTATTATTATTATTATTATTATTTTTCTATCAGCTTTCTAATTTATGAAGAACATTTTGAAAATTTTCAAAACAATAAAAATCAGTGACAACTAGATAAAAAAACGAGAAAGAATGATATAGTCGGCCAAGACCGACTATATGATACCCTACACTATTATATACAAGCACAAAAAATCGAGAAGGGGACTTATATTACACCTGGCCAATTTTACTAAATGTAAAATAAAATATATAAATACAGAATAATGCGTTGATGCTAACATATATATGATTTTATGCAGTAGGTTTATGGTAAATTATGTATATTATGGTAAATTATGGCCTGATTATAATAAAATTTGGCAATGTTATTTCTACTTATTTAAAACTTATTTGTGTCGAATATTAACTTGATACTAACATTCGTATGGGATTTATGCACGGTATAGTAACAGCCAGCCATCCAGCTAAGCAAACGGATGGATGGACATCGTTAGTTCGATTTGAAAATTGATTATTTGTCGATTTGTATACTTTAAGGTGGGTGTTGTATAACATTTTCTATGCGTTACAAACATCAGCAAAAACGCATAATACCTCAACCACTTATGGTGGTGCAGGGTATAATAATAATATCTATTATATATATAAAAGAAAGTGATGTTAGTTACTATTGTTATAACTCAAGAACGACTAGACCGATTTTGATGATTCTCACCAATTCGGACCGGTCACCGGCCAGAAAAGGATAATACGAAAAAAAATTCACGAAAAATCCGCGATAAAAAAAAAACTCTTTTTTGTCATAATTTCTTTGCCTTAATAATCATTAAAAATATTTTTTTTAATACAAATTATAACAATTACTGTTTCTGTTTCTATCGAAACGCTTACTTTTTTGTGCAATTTGTTTTTTGGTGGTGGTGTAGAATTCTATTTCCAAACGGTAAGTTCCAAGTAAAGCTCATCATTTAGTGAGGTTGTGATATTTAAAACCATTTGTTGTATTTTTGGCATTCGTTATTAAGTGTTATTCACAATGCCGCGACCCCGGAGATCTAATATTTCGCGTCGAACACGTAATGCAAGTACTTATCGTAATATCGTCAATCAATTGAATATATATGAACGAGAAATCGCACGAGAACAACCCCGTATTAGTTTGGCCCGACTTCGTACATCACAAACGCAGGAAGAAAGGCAGGCGAGAAATGAAACGGCTCGGTTAGCAATGAGAAATCGTCGAGCAAATGTAGCAATTCAACAACTTTAAAATTTTTAATCAACGCATAAGAAGAATTGCTTCAAGTTCTGATTTGAATCAAGCAGCGTTCCATTACAACTGCAATTTCGACTACAGCTCTCATCATTCCGTTCAAAAAAAAGACATTGTCTATCCGCTAACCTTAAGATGAAGTAATAAATAAATATAAATTCAAATTTGCCTTAAATACATGCGTATATTTTTTGATTGAGCCCACATCTACATCATATTTAAATTCTTCTGTAAAAAACACTTTATAATAGGTATTCCTTAGATTTTTATTTAAAGGTCGTAAATTTCGTTAAAATATTAATTTAAATCGTTCAGTAATACAACACTAATGTTTGCTTAGGGCCAGCAACGCGGCTCGGGTCAGCTAGTTTCAAATAAAATAAAACTAAATAATGAAAGTAGAAGTTTTTATACACTAGTACAAAAAAGTTTGTCAATAAGGAATATAAATTATTGGTGCCGAATTATTGTAAGAAAAATAAGTCGCTACCACAAAAATCTGAAAAAAGGTTAGAGAAGAAAATTAGCACAAAAGGAGAATCAGTAATCAGTTCTACATATTTTTTATATGGTGCACACCAGTATAACCTGCATTGATTACCTCCAATTCGTAATAAACAGTAACTATTCGTCTTTTAGCCATCGATTTTATTCTAGTAGGGGCAAGTTTAACGTTAAAGTTGTTCGCAAATCTAAGATTGTATAATTTGACGCTTCGATCATAGACATCCTTAATTTTTGTTCGTATTGGGTCATGTGTAATAATGAAATTGTTCAGTCTTTCTACTTCGGTGTTCGTTTCTGCCAAAAGTTTTGAGTTCCATAAAATTTTGTAGTCCTGTCCGTGAGTAATCATTGATTATCCGAATACCAAATTATAGAGTGTCTATCTTGTCTTCCGATATACAATACTAAAAATCGCATAATTTACACTTGGTAATACTCGTCCTATTTTTGTTGATCATTACAAATAAAAGATCTAAGAGCCTGCCTTCGATATCAGCCTGTCATATAAAATTAGGAAATAGCTTTCCTTAATGAACCTTCACCTACTACATAACCGAGATACTGTACTTTACGAAGGCAAAATCTATTTCTTTTTTTCAAGTTTATAGTCAGGTTTGCTTTACGAATTTGAGTATCCACCTCCTTTAGGTGCTGTAAATATTTGTCATAGTCTTTCGAAATAACAAGTAAATCATTCAGTTGTAGGGAATGACTTGGTCCATTAGTCTACATATTGTCTTTGAATTATTGCACAATCCAAACGGCATTCTTGTAAATTGGTACAAGGGCCGATTAAGGATAGTGAATGCTGTTTTATGCTGCGAAGCTTCATCCAATTTGATTTGCCAAAATGCATCCTTGGGATCCACTTTAGAAATATAGTAAATTGGGAGCCTAGAAATTAGTCCGTCTCTGTTCGGAAGAGTGTCCAAGATGGTGTTGGGCACTCTTCGATTACACCTAACTTCGGCATCACATAAAAGTTTTTCCCTCGCCGGAGATATGGGATAATATCTTTCTTTATCAGGAGAGCATTTCCAATATCTACGTTATGTTCGATTAGCGATGTATATCCTAATCCGTTTCAACTACTATTCGGAATATAGTCAATAATAATCTATATATTTTTTTTTTCTGTAACGCAGTTAGAGTAATTTTGTTTATGATGATATCCGGTGAATTTGTAGCAGTAGTGTTTGAAGATTGGTTAAAATCAGGTAAGTTAATATTAATGTTATTTAATTCTGGATTTAGTTTAGATGTTCGTTCTTCTTTGAAATAACATTCTTCAAGACGTTTCCCCGTTGGGAACACTTCGGACACTTAGGTTCTTCTGCCCGCCACCATAAAAAATACTGTTCGTGGTTCAAGACAGCCTATGAAACTGTGATCAATTTTATCATAATTCCATAAGCATTCAGGTTTAATTATCAAACAAACCTCTGTTTTAGTTTCCCCCAATATCCTCAATGTAATTTTTCGAGTTTTTAACAATGACTTCCGACACTAAACGCTTTTGAAAAGAACATTTACTTGAACTATAAAGTGACACATCTTTCATAAATTTTTAGTGCTTTTTCTCAGCGTGCCTTATAAGAGTAATACGACTAATATTGAGATGAAGAAGCTCATGCCTCAACTCAGGTCTCAAATTTCTGCGACAACTCAAAATATGTAAGAAGTGTCAGGTAGCCTGTCACACAAAACCATAATTACATGGTAGTACTCATAAAATGTTTCTTTTAAGCGTTGTTTTCTTCGTAATATTTCTTTTTTTCAAATTCCGTGTAATAGGCCTTGAATTGGATCTTCGAGACTTCATATAAATCATCCCAAACTATTCTAACCTTAATTGTATGATATCGTCAAAACCATTTTCAAATAAAATGTGAATATATTTACAAAGAGGCCTAATATCGGAAATTAACCTCTGTTAGTATCCTTTTCCGATATATAAATTCATCTGTAGTAACACTCGATGCCAGAATATCAGAATCACTAGTATTATAATGAGAATTCCGATTCTTTCTCCATGTTCGTCTTTTACATGAATCTAAACTACTATTATCTTCGTCACGGTCCATGTGCTTATTACTAGATTGTTCTACGCGAGTTGACGGTCCTTCTTGGAAGTTGAATTTCTGATTTGCGAAATTCAAAGCTCGATATCCGTGAGCTATCATATTTATAACTTTTTGCCTAAACCTACAATGCGATTTATTCTATTATTATTTGTTCCGTAACTACACTTGGAGATCGCTGTCGAGTTCTCGGTCTACCAGTTTGATTCGTATGAACCCCTGTATCTTCTCCAGCTTTCTCATATATAGAGATATTGTAGTATAATGTGCCTCTTTCTCAACTTGAGTCAGAATATCCCCTACACTACGAACTAATGGCATTTTTACTAATTCCCTAATTAAGATTTTTATTAACTATAATCGTCATGTGAGATTTTAACTTATAGGCAGCATAAAAAAAAACAAATAAAAGTGACTAAAGTAAAGGGATAGAAGGAGAAGAAATATAAATGCTGAAGACTCAAAGTATAACCTAGGGTGTTAACTACTACACTAATCTTAGTCCACCCGCCATGCTGATATGGAATCATTATTATCAACCCAAGAAGAAAATAGAAAAAAAAAAACAAAAGAAAACTTTATCAAGTAAAGGTATGAGGTACCTTTACTTCGCCTTTCAAATTAAAAACTTTAAAATTACAATTAAATATAAATAATTGCATATACGAGTATTAATTAAATTTAAATGATAACAAACTAAAATTGTTAATTTAATTTTTAAAGAAAGAATGGTCACCATCTACCTATATGTTTTATAAAATTTATCATAAAGAAAACAGAAATATATGATTTGATATTATTTGAAATTAAAACAAGAAAAAGAAGAATATTAATATATTAATATTATTTGATTGAAAGAGAGTGTATTTTAAAAATGACTGGCTGTATGCATTTAAAAATTAAAGAAAAAAACTCAACTTATATTTACATTATACCACTTACATTTGTATTATTGGCGTCTCATTAAAAAAAAGAAAACAATTCCTACATTCAAAAGTGTACGAAAGTGATTCGAATTCGTATTGCTTAGAAGAAAAATTTTATTGCCGCAGTAATCACATTCGTATTGCGGAAGTTTCCCCCATCAGGAGAGGAATGTGTGTCACAGGCGATACATACAAGCAATAAGAAATCAAAATGCCTGGAAGAAAAATAGGCAATATTTCTAGAAAATGGTATATGCGAAAAAAAGAAGATACCGTCAAATAATTTTCTGGAGGATGTAATAAATATATAAACAAATTATTATATATATATATATATATATGTATATATATATACGTACATAAATGTTAACATCATAAAGCATAAAAAAGAAAATTCTCATATAAATTATGTATTATTTTGCTAAAAGACAAACGAATTTCTATTTTTTCATTTTTGTTAAATTTTTCGACAACTGAAAAAATTGTGACTGAAAAATAAAAGTATTGTATTAATTTCTCCCAGATGATCTCAATTGGATATCACCAATTTATTGCGGTAGTGATAATCATCTTACTAAAGAAAAGGATATATTTTGAGGATAAAAATAATAAAAAATTTAATATTTTTTATATTTTTTTTTTCTTAATTTTTTTAAACTGATAAAAACACATTATAAAAAATTGCTTTGATGATTTTTTTCCAAATAATAAAAAGAAGATATTTTCTTCCCTTTAAGTAAATATATTTTTATTTATAGAAACATTTCAAATTTTAAAATTATTTTTTCTCTATCAGTTTTCTAATTTGACTTCATCCAAATGGAAAATTTTTGCTTATGAAGAAAATTTTCGAAAATTTCAAATCAATAAAAAGCAATCATAACTAAATAAAAAAAAATATTTCAGTTAAAATAAAACTAAATAATGAAAGTAGAAATTTTTATACTCTTGTAAAAAAAAATTCTGGCAATTAGGAATATAAATTATTGGCGCCGAATACTTGTGAGCAAAATAATTCGCTATCACAACACATAGCGCTTTAAGAATTGTATTTCTTGAGGCACTAGTTTTTGTAAAATTTATTACACTTATATTAGTTTGAAGAGCACTTTTCTATTTATCAGCAGCAAGTATATGTTGATTCCATTTGAACACCTATAGAAGTCATAGAAAAGGTTTAATAAAAAATAGTTCTTCCTTTCTGCAAAAAAAAATTAAAGTTGACTTAAATTAGAAACATCAGTCATTTCAATACACTGCAGGCCATCAATACATTTTTTTTTTTCAGAGTTATCTAACATTATATCCCCAACGACAATAAAATAAGACTTTATTAAAAGTTCACCAATTCTTTGCTTTTGCAATTCCCATGCAAATGACAGGCACCTGTAGAATCCAACTTTGGCATAATAATAATTATTCCGCGGATACCCATTTGGGGAACCTTTCTCTACGTAACGTAGTGATACTAACACCGCGTCATATTGTCTAGTAGAAAAAGTTCGAAAATTTATTTTAAAATTTGGTAATAAAATGTATCTGCTTAAATAGGACGACTCTAAAGTTGAAAAATCTTTAAGTATCTTAAAAATTTTACATATCATAAACCGGTTTCCCAAAAAATCATTCCACAAGCAATAGTATAACAAATATTTACTTACACTCTGCGAAAAAAGTGTGTAGCTTCGGCCAGAATATTAAATATTTTCTAAAATATTGTCGAATTTAATGAAGGCAAATAAAGACACAATGGAAAATAATCTAAATCTGAATGGGTTTCAATATTTCGAAAATAATTTTTATTCAGCATACATATATTAAATTGTGTGTATTTTCTATGTTAATTTTTGAACTATGTTTTTTTTTTTAAGTATCCATATTATGGATTTTTTATTAAATATTTTTTCAATTCATCTATTGATAATATTAAACTTACACTGTATTACAAATGTATAATTTTAAGGAATGCATTCATAAGATACTTTAGGATGTCTTTGGAAAACAACCAATAACAATTGTGATATTATTTGAAAAATTAGTAAAGGAAATACAATTGAAAATCAAAAGACGAATAATCCTGTAGTTACAGTTCATCGAAACATAACAAATCAAAGCAACAATATTAGTTAATATTATTAAAGCACTAATTACGTATTAAAAGATGATTGCGAAGAATGTCTTTTAAAGATTTAATCATTCAGCATTAGTAAATTTTTATAATAAATATTTATACTAATTTTTACAGAAATAATTGATATAAGTGTAGCAATGTGTCATTCTTAAACAAAATGAATTCCATATAAATGTGCTTAGAAGACATAAAAATTAAAACAAAAATAAAGTAAATTATAACAGTTTTATTACAAGCAATAAACATTTGTAACACTGTATATTAAAAAAGATATAAAATGTATGTACAAAATACCATAATTAATATGTATTCGTGTGTTTCAATATATATATATATATATATATATATATATATATATATATATATATATATATATATATATATATATATATTGAATAATCTCGTAATTAATTTCCAAGAAAATTAATTAGGTAATTGGATTTGTAGTCCATTCTAATTATAATAATATACGGATTGAAAGATTAGAATTTATGATTTCAAAGAAAATTTAAATTCTTTATTAAAAATTGTGGTGTTACCAGTTAGATGATGCAAATCAGAAAGCCGGAAAATCCCTTGTTTCGTTTAAAGTGATCTTCGGGTTTACGAATTCTCACTGAAGTTATTGTTCAGTGGCAATTAGTTAGTTATAAATTCAAAATATCCAGGACTAATTTATGGCAAAATTCACAATAATATTTACAATTTTACATTTAGTGTAAATAATTGGTATTTACATGTAATATATTAGGGGTTCATACAATTCGTTTAGTAATAACAGCAATTATAAAATAACTAATATAAGAATAAATATAGGTTTTTAACATATATATATATATATATATATATATATATATATATGTGTATATATACTCCTATAAGACTTAATATCTAAAAGTGGATATTTTTATGAATTCGTTGGACCAGTACAGGCTAAGTATTAAGAATTTTTAAATAGACGATAAATGTCTACACATATACAAAATTTTATCGCTATATCTAGTTCCCTTCTATTTTTTCCCCCCGATTTGAATATGGGCTCCAACATTGCCATTGAGAATTTTTAAAAAATGTGCAAAAATGGGATTAAAAAAAGTAAGTCGCCAAAACAAGAGATTTTTTTTTTTTGTAAAGGGGCCAATACTTACAAAACTCCTTACAGAAAAAAAAATTGCAAAAAATTGTGTATTTTAATAAAAACTATTAAATTAAATTTTATAAAAAACAAAATAATTTATTTATAATAATTTTTATTATTGCAACTACAAAGATTATTTCAAAAATAGTTAACATAAAATACTCTTTTCATTAATTAAACTTCTGTACTTTTGAACAAGGTAGATCTTCCAAATTCCGGCAGTCCCGTTAGTTTTGAAAGCATGGATTCAAAACTGTTTACATTAACTCTGTTGGATAGTTTATTATTCATTGGTGATAATTTAGAAAAAAGACATTCTGCTAAGGCACCGCTATGAAGTAAAATAAAAATATAAATTCATCGAATCTATTTTTTTTTCTAATTTTCCCAATCCGGTCCAAAAAGATTCGGCATTTGTTGTTTTAAATAGTTGTTCATAAACTTTATCATTAGCTTCAGTTTCTAACGGTTTCAGTTCGTTGATAAATTCTCCGAGTTTTAAAAAAGGGGGAAAAAAGTGGCCAGGTGATTGAAAAAGGGACAATTGTCGACTAAAGTCGCTAAACGGTAATGCTCATGGGTTCAGTTCACTGTGCGTCGGAAAGGTGTTTAAAAGTTACACGGACGGTCCAAGACAACTTTTCAACGATATATCTTTTGATTGTTTCCATTTGACAGCAATTTTTGTAAAATTCGGGATTGTTAATATTATTTTTAGCTTTTTAATTAATTATTAAAAAGATATTATTTAAGTACTGAAAAAAATCAACATCTTCAGATTTTTAGCATAGAAACTAAAAGCTTATTGTGCTAAATCCAATATTTTAGAGAAAACTGGTAAGAGGTCTTTCAGATTTTATATTACGATGGTATTTATACTGGTTTTATTAAGCAATATTTATGCACGCAATGAGATAAAAAATGAGATAAAAAATTTTTATTTTTTCTTTTCCATAATTTTCTAAATAGTAAAAATTATTTAATGGCTAAAAATCTTTAAAAGCAGATAATAATGGACATATTTTTGGATATTTTGCAGAAAATGTCAGAACAATATCAGTACTGATTTAAAAAATATAGTCGTTTAAACGTTACTACTCATGACAAAATCCCTAACAAAAAGCGCAATATATTTTATTTTCTTTAAATGAATTTTTGCAAAATTTTAAACACATATCTTACGAGTGCTTAGTGAGAAGTTTGCATTTAAAATAGATTTTATTATTTTAAGATTCGAACTATAATGCGAAATATGTGGGGCCGATTTTTGGGGTTATGAACATCTTTTTTGCCCAAACAATTATAAGATATTTTAAAGCCCGCTAAATTCTAGCATTAAGCAAATAAAATGCTTTCATTTGTTTGGAAAAAAAGCCATGTAATAAATGATGTTACTTAAATTTTTCTTTTTTTACATTACTATTTTAACCAATAGCCATTAAGATTCTAGTCATATTTTGTCTCTTAAGAAAATACTGAACAAAATTTCAAAATTTAGTGAACATTTTAAAAAGTACATCAAACTTTTGCAAACTTGTGGTTAACGCGTCATCCACAGCCTCTCTAGAGCAAACGTCAACTTCAGGCTTCAAGTGGCGGATAAGTGGCGGTATAACCTTTCAGCAGTAACAGCTTTGCTCTAACAGGAAATGGTTAGCAAAACGGGAGAGAAGAGGCAAGTTAGGAGGCCCCTTTTTCGTCTTACTCATCCGCACTATAAGGTAGCAACCCTGCCACCAAACTAAGCAACATTAGGCTAATACCCTATTGCAGCCGAATCAACGCACGATTACAATACGAACAAACAGAATAAGAAACATAAAACAGACAGATATTTTGATGACGAACCCCGCATGCCCCCAGAAACGATTTGCTACATGGAATGTAAACACTTTGTTTTAAGTCGGCAGAATGAAAAAGAATAAATATATCCGTTAAAGTATCAGCGAAATAAGGAAGAATGACAGCAGAAACTTCACAAGCTCTCTAGGTGAGCGCATACTGTTCTCTGGTCGTAAAGAAGGAGAAGCTCTTACACATTGAGTAGGAACCTTTATAAAACACAGACCACGAAATACCCTAATCAAATAGTCGGCAATTTCTGAACGAGTTATGACGGCTCAGCTTAATAGCAGTAAAATTACAATTGCTCAATGTTGCGCTCCTGCCAAATTATATGAACTGGAAACTAAGGAAAAATTTTACGACCAACTAAATTTTCCACAAAGTTGATAGGAATGAATTTCTAATATTAATGGGTGACTTTAAGCTTTGAACGAATCATGGGAATAAACAGCCTTGGTAAAAAAAAATTAAGACGGCATTCTGTTTCTGAAAACATGTGCGGCACATGAACTTGCTAAAGATGGCTCCTACATTCCTCACGTGGCAATCGAGAGACACACGACATGAGAAGAAGGCTCAAAGTACTATAAGATGTCAGAGTGGTATCTAATCAACTAAATCGATGAACCTACAGTATCAATAAGCTGAAAGCCCCTCTCGTAAAAACGAGCTGCAGGCAAAACTATCAAAACTTTTTAAAGAAAGTTAAGAAGCAAGCCAGAAATGATAAAATAAATTACTTCAATACCATCGCCATAGAAGCGGAAAATGTTCCACATCAAGATAACCCAAAATCCGTTTTCAACGTGATCAGAAAACTTTTCGGTAAGAAACCCAACACATCTCCCTTCAAAGTGATGAAACAACCGATACCAGAACCCCACTCCCATTAACAACAATCTGCAAAGATCACCCAAACTCCACAAAATTTCAAAAGCCATTACACAGCTAAAAAACGGAAGAGATGCCGGCATCAATAACCTACCCGGATACTATCCCTCAGAAACGGAAAGAAAGTCTTATAATTAAAATGCCTAAAGAAGAAGATCTAAAGTCATGCAATAACTGGGGAGATATAGCACTGACACCCTCTGTATGTAAGATATTTAACAATGTAATACTTAGAGGAAAAATATGAGGAGCTTTGAAAAGTAAGGAAGTCCCGCGGAAACTAATTAACATAATCAGTTCACTGATGCAAAAATGAGCATACTACACCTCAGAAATGCATCCCACCTTTGAATATATTAAGCGATGTAAAACAAGGATTTTTGGCGAATAATTAATTTTAATTAATTTTTGGATTTCTTAGTTATTTTGTAAGACCTACAAAAATGCATAGAAGACAATTAAAGTCGATTTCAAAGGGTTTCGAAAATTTCTCATATATATTTACATTACACTCACACTATGCATCCAATATATACCATAATCAAGGTATTTTCTCATGGATGTGCAGAATATATAATATATATATATATATATATATATATATATGCTTAGCAAATACTCTATTTTAATATTCTATTCATTAAATCCTATTAAAATTATAATAACTTTTGATAAAACAATCATATATTCGCCCCTATTATTATTCGACCATAATACAGGTAGATATCTTGATTTCAGATCGGGAAAATGAATTAATATTAATATATTTGTCTTTGAAATGCAAAATTTTAGAATATTATGCTAAAAAAAATCATTTCGTTATACAAAATAACAATTTAGAATGAAAATTAGTAGAAGTTGAGGGACAGAAACCCTAAGACCAGCGTTTTCAACTTTAAATTCTAAAAAAGCACTGAAACCACGTAAGAAACGAATCATTTTTCCAAAAAAGTACTGAAATATTTCCTTTATTATATTTTTCAACAGCGAATTGCTATATGTTTAAAAATTAAGAAAATGTACATAAAAGTTTTAATTTATAGGACCAATCTATAAATTAAAATTTTACGTACATTTTCTTAATTTTAAAACATATAACGGAATTTTATTTACTTTCAAATTTGAAGCGATTTGAAATTACAGGCTAAAGTCAAATTTAAGTACCAACTTAAAAATCACAAAATTAATTGAGTTTAATAAACAACTGATCACGATTATCGTAGCAAATAACTTTTCACTTTGAAGCAATAAAAAATAACGTAGCATTAAATAATCTTACTAAAATTTTTGGGGAAATATTTATTTCTGGAAATCATTTTTCTTATATCCATAACTATAAAATGAATACAACACGAAATTATGGAATTCAATTAAAATTAATTAAATAAAAACGAATTTATAATAAAATATATTTAATTTTGTTGCAGGGTTCTTGCTGGAGCAATTTCTTAGTTGTTTACGCATAATATAAAAGTTTTCTGTAGGAGAAATCATTTATGTAGTATTGAAATTTTGTATCTTGGTTTTTGTAAAGAAATAATAGCAGTGATCCCGCTTTCAATGAGAGAATTGCCTGAGAGACATAAGAAATCAAATAGAATATTTGAGACGTTCTTTTGTTTGAGGCTTATACACATATAAGTTTTTTATATGTATTAATAGCAATATTTACCGTCTGTAACTTCTAAAATACTGAACAGATTATATATATAAATGCATATATATATATATATATATATGTATGTATATGTTCTTCAACAACCCTGTTTTGCACTAAGTACTGATTAGTATTAAATACTAAATTACTTTTGCCAAGTTATCTTAAAATAACACTAGTAAATAAGAAACATTTTTATTAATTCCTTTCCGTTTTTAAATTTAATAAAAAAAAATCCTGAACATTGGTACTTGGGTACAACGAATTATTATAAGCTAGATTTTTTGTGTGCGGCAGTACTGGACATCACTTAACCGCCATTTTATATTAAAAAAAAAAACGTATTTATATTCTTTGCAATGGGTGAAGAAGATGCCACAACACACCTCGAGACAACGGCAGTGGTGTTTCGAGCGAAAACCCGGACAATTAATTGATGCTACTACCATACCGCAAAGGAACGTCTCCATTATCTATGCCCGATTGCCTGTACTACATACGTCAAGTGCTAACATCGACGCATAGTTCATTTCCATGGATTTTTGGTTCACGCATCGGGCATAATATTATTTTATTTATTTATTTATTAGTTTCTGTCTATGGATACAATATTATCATTACAGACATCAATGATAATTTAATATACATAATTAAATTAATTATTTAAACAAACTGTTTAACAAATTTTTAAATTCAAGATTTGATATACTTGAGTCTAATTCATTAGAATATTTATTGAATAATCTCATAGCCTTTATTAAAGGTTCATTCAAAGCATATGTTGTTCTATGAATATCTATATAAAAGATATAATTATTTTGCCTTAGAAGCGTAGGAGGTACATATAGCTTTACGGTATGAAGCAAATCAGGACAATCAATTAATCCACGAATTATAGCATATAGGAAATATACAGAAGAAATTTTACGTCTTGTTTCTAAAGTTTTCATAGAAATCAAGGCACATTTATCAGGGTATATAGGAATCGAAATTTGAGGGTTTAAAAATGAAAAGTTTAAAAAAGAAAGAGCAAACTTTATACATTTTACTTGAATTTTTTCAATTCTATTTGCGTGGAATTGAGTACAAGGGCTCCAGATAAATGAAGCATATTCTAATCTAGATCTCACAAAGGATGTATATAGAACTTTTTTTGTGTAATGATCAAAATTATTAGAATTACGGCATAAAAAACTTAACATTGAATAAGCTTTAGGTATAATATAATTTAAGTGATTATTAAATGATAATTTTTTTATCAAATAATACCCCTAAATCTAAAATTTCATCCACGGATGAAAGTAAATGTTGATGTATTCTATATCGAGATATAACAGTGTTACAACATCTATGATAAGTCATAGAAAAACATTTGTTTAAATTAAAAGATAAACCATTACGGACTGACCAAGAACTCACTCTATTTAAATCCTGACAATGGCGTTGGCATTAGAAATTGTTTTACAAATTTTTAGACCATCAGCAGACAATAAATAATGAGACTTTCTGAAACATAGGTCAATGTCATTAATAAATATATTAAATAACAGTGGACCCAAAACACTACCTTGGGGAACACCAGAAGTAGTAATAAATGATGTGGAACAAACACCATCAAGAGAAACCAAGATAACATTCGGTAATCAACGTCCAATTTATATAATTTTAATAATAAAAGTTCATGTGATACTCGGTCAAATGCCTTAGCAAAATCCGTGTAAATCGCATCAATCTGCAATCGATCTTCAAAACTATCAACACAATACTTGGTAAAAACAGCCAAATTAGTACAGGTTGATCTTCCAGTTATAAATCCATATTGAGGTAAAGAAATATGCATCTTTACATTGAAGAAAAGCTTATGATAAACAATATGTTCAAGAATTTTTGAAATATTGGTTAATTTGGAAATAGGTCTATAATCAATGACATTATTTTTATCACCAGATTTATAAATAGGCAAAATTGTAGTAAATTTCCACTTTTTAATAAAATAGCCATTGCTTAAAGACTTATTAAAAATAATTTTCAATGGTAGACATAATGAAGAAGAACATTTCCTTATTAAAAAAGCTGGTAAACCATCATTATCACCCTTAAATGAATTAGAAAGCCGAACAATACCGAAATCCATAATGGTGTTTATTTCATTTAAATCAAAATTATCATACTGTAAAATTTCACCATTAAAATTGGATTAAAAATAGAATGCGAACAAGTTCAGTGAATCAATTAGTTTATTTGAAGTTAAGTTATTATAGTTCATACATAAAGGGATGTAAAAACAATTTCTTTTAGAATTTATTAAAGTCGTTTTGGATTGTACTTTAAGTCATTATTAAGATTCATAATATACTGATTGTATAGAAATTTATTGAGAAAATTAAATTCTTTTTCGAATCGAAGAAACTTTTGTTTATAAACATTATTATTTATGGAATTATATTTTCTGTAATATTTATTTTTAAGATTTTTTAATTTTTTGAGTCCTTTGGTATACCGTGGAAGCTTATGTACCCTAAGATTTGCTAAAGGAATATTATTTTGAAAAATATTAAGAACATTTGATAAAAAAAAACATCATAACATATACTAACAATTTTACTTTGTAATAAATCAATCCAATTGACATTTTTAATAAGTATATTTAATGTATTAATGTCACATTTATAATAATTATAACGTATATCATTATTGTTATAATTAGATAGATATTCATAGAATTCAATATTAATTTCTAATGGAAAATGATGAGAAGTAGATGGTGATAAATTTAAGGTAAACCTCAAACCAGAACTAAGAAATACTAAATCAAGAATAAATGTATTGGCAGCCCCCGACCCAAATGTTATAGCTTAGCTTATTGATGTAATCGCCTCTATGCCACCTGTCAACAGGTACCACTCCATCAAAAAGAAAATAATAATCGACAGCGAACAGTGTCGTCTAAACTGCTTGCAATTTAAGTTTCCCCTCGGATACAAAAAGCCATCACAATTATACTTCAAAACGAATTGAGCAGATAGTATAATTTTGGGCTATGGACTAAGCGTTTATCAGAATTTGCACATCCAGTCGTGGCTTTCGGCTGGTATGTCAACTGAATTTACTGAGCCGATGCTATCGTTGACGCAATGGCATTAAATCAAATTGGAAGCAATCAATCGAAATCAAATTCATTGGCGAAAAAAGTATTCGGTCTTGTCGATCTTGGCTTTTTTATTTTATTTTTTTATCGTTTGTAGCAGACGACGTGACGTCACAGATTATGTGATATGATTTTATTCAGCATTTG
Organism: Protocalliphora azurea; assembly: GCA_932274085.1. Classification (NCBI taxonomy): domain Eukaryota; kingdom Metazoa; phylum Arthropoda; class Insecta; order Diptera; family Calliphoridae; genus Protocalliphora; species Protocalliphora azurea. The sequence continues at coordinate 42,694,818 of OW026519.1, forward strand.
TTGGCAGACTTAAAACGTAACCGCCTCATTGACAACATTACTGGGGTAGCTTCTCAGCTCACATCTCCTGCATCTTGCGAAATAGCTGCTATAAAAATCTTTAACGCTGTTGATTCGTTTACTGACATTTTAAAAGATTTCGCCGATATAACAGGACTTTCACCATACGGTTCTGCGACAAAATCCTCAATTTCTCACAGAATTGACACGACAGGGCGACCCGTTTTTTGTCGTCCATGCGGAGACTACCGTGCACTCAACGCACAGACGTTGCCGGATCGTTACCCATTGCCGTATTTATCAGATTTCACCATGAATCAAAAAGCCTTCCACCAGATTCTAATCCATCCCGATGATATCGCGAAGATCGCAATTAGCACATCTTTCCGCTTATACGAATTTAAGTTCATGTAATGCAGCCCAAACCTTTCAGCGACTAATAAACATTTGTGTGGCATCTGTTTCCATCGAACAATATCACCGCGACCTTGCCGAAGTCTTTCAACGCCTTCGCAAAAACCGTCTTGCCATTAACTTAAAAAAAATGTGAATTTGGAAAAAACGAAATTAATTTTCTTGGTATTGTACCTTGCCAGAAAAAATGGCTGCAATACTGGAGTTTCCTAAGCCAAAAGTAGCTCAGGACCTTGCTGAAGCTTCCATTTTATCATATCCCACCGTCAAAGCTGAGCGGTCCTGCACAAAAAACATCGACTGCTGCCTTCAGCCCTTAGACGCAATGAAAATACTCAATATATAACCGAGAGCTAACAGCAATGTATCAAGCTGTATGCCACTTCTGGTATATGATAGAAGTTAGACGATATTATCTGGTTAGTTAAGATGATCCGAGCAACCCATATTCGCACTACACCATATCACTGCAAGGAAATGGGATGATTGAGAGATGGAACCGAACCTTTATAGGGCCAATACTTTGCCATAATCCTGCCAAATGGGTATTTCATTTACCCATAATCTTGCTTGACTTACGGTCCGCTTTTAAACCAGACTTAAACGCTTCACCAGCAAAATTGATTTGCGGCTCAAAATCCAGGACAATTTTTCCAAACGGCAAAGGCTGCGAGTTTCGGCAGCATCTTTGCTGATGAATTTCGTGCAGCAACGCAAAAGCTTAGGCCGACTGATTTCGTCCATCACTCATCGCCGCCAGCATTCGTCTCAAAGTGTTTTTCGTCCTCGTCGCACGTTTTTATTCGCAACGACTCCGTCCGACCATCACTTACTCACCCATACGATGGTCCTTATTGGGTAATAACACGTTCCAAAAAATATTTTAGGATTTCCATATGAGGTCGTCATAACAACAAACATATAGACAGACTAAAACCAGCTTTTGTGACTAGTACCTAGTCGAATGACATGCCAACTAGTCAGCAAAAATCACCAGGTATTCACGTTAGTCAGCAGCAACTACTAGACGTTCCCGCTAATCTTCAAGAAGAGCCTGAAAAATGTACAAAATGTACAAATGAAGCCACAAATTCAACGCCAAGGGTAAACTTTCCATCTGAAGTCTGTTTTACACTGTTTTACACTAAGTACCGATTAGTATTAAAAATTCAGTTACTTTTTCCAAGTTATTTTAAAACCGATAACGCTAGAAAATAAGAAGCATTTTTATTAATTCCTTTTCGTTTTCGTCTTCTGCTTTAAGTAAAACAATTTTTTATTATTTAATTAATTAAAGTAAGCGTTTGTTCCAACAAAGAAATAATAATTTTAAAATTAATAAAATTTAAACTATCCTTTTACTGGAATATCGAGACGCATTCCAAATATATATATATATATATATATATATATATATATATATATATATATATATATATATATTTATATATATATATATATATATATATAAATTAAAGTACCTTGAAATTAAAAGATTGATGTGATATAAAATAATTCCCAAAATAATTCGGTTTAATTATTTCGCTCCAGTGATCAATAATGTACACAACTTTTAACTTTTTATCAAAAAAAAAAAAAAAAAAAATACAACACATAATAGAAGCATGTCGATATATATGGTCAGTGAAAAAATAAATGTGACCAAAAACATACTTTTATAAAAGAACAGTATATTTGTAAGCTCTTAATTACCTTTCACCTTTAATATATGTTGGAAAATATCTAAAATATATGAAATGACAAGTTTAAATAAAGAAAATATGACAAAACAAAATAAATAAAATCTTAATATTCCTGTAGCAATCATTTGAATGAATATTCCAGGTGTAATTAATTCATATATAGTATTATAGTAGTCATATAACATACCTATCTTCATTTCTAGTGGACTGAATTTGCAACTTTTTTCGTGAGGCACTTTAATATATATGGGCCATTATCAAATATTGTTGATTTATTTTATTTTTATTTTATATATATATATATATATATATATATATATATATATATGTTTGCACAAATTATAATTTGCTATTTAAAAATGTAAAAACAAAAAGTTTAATTTTTGAGTAATTTTCAAAAAGTCCATGATATTTTTCATTGAGTTTAATGCTTCAGCGATTTTAAAATAACAAAAAAAGTAAGTACACGCATCAATCTATACTATTCCATTAGAAATTGTTAATGTATCTTGCGGAAAACTGATTTCTTTTTTTTTAATTTTCGCTCTTGTTTTCTAAATTTTACACAATTTATTGCTTTGACTATTTAGGGCACATCAACGGCATATAGCGAAAAATACGCATAATTATAACAAGTATCAATCCCTGTTTCAAAATTTGCATTCCGTTGAGAGGCGCACAGACCCACACAGACCAAATAATTTTAAAAATTTTAAAAATTTGTCATCAAAATTCTGCTATTCATATATTTAACTGCTGAACATGAGAAGAATGGGGAAAAGTTATGTAATTTTAAGCCCTTTTTCCAATCGCGTTTATAAAATTAAGCCTTTAAGCTAAAGTTTCGCACTCTCTTTATTTCAAGTCTTCTGAGTTCAGGTCTTTAACCCGTTTGTTTGAGATAGTATTACCACAAAATGTACTAAGGATTAAAATCAGTTTCAGCCAGTTTAAAAATTTTTGATAATGACACATATGTGTATGCTGAATGGTTGGCAATAAATTTTCAATAATTTTCAAATGATATAATAAAATTGCAATTCAAACATAGATGAATAAAAAAAAAAAAAAAATAACGACAAAAACATTACACATTATATTGGTAGTGATGGATTTTTCATGGAAATCGTATATATTTGGGTCAATGGCTTAAATTTACAATTTTTTTTTTTTTTTTTCAATCCGTATGTGCATTTTTATAACGATAATAATATACTATGATGCAAATGTATTCATATTGTACAATAATGGATATAGGAATATTTTTTTTTTTTTTTTTTCAAAAATAAAGCGAATAAAGTAAAAATTATGGCATTTTTTAATAACTTTTTAAAAATATACTTCACTAGAAAATTTGTTTAAATATTTTTATTTAATAAATATCCACTAATTGGCATGCGTTGATTTTACTAAGCTAGCGACTTGATATGCATACAAATTTCAAAAAAAGTGTAAAATCTACCACAATTCTGTCAAAGACAAGCGACCAAATATGAAACCACAATGAAACCTCTAAAATTATTCCCCAAAAAATACTATAGCACTTTCAAAATGCTATCATTTGTCACAACACCAAAAAAATTGTTTTCTATATATTGCATCATATGCAGTTTTATTTACCAAAAGTATATGATATACATATGTATATTCATGTACGCATTTATGCTGATATATACAAATTTAAAAATGTATGTCTATATGTATGTATGTTTAGCCAAGGCTCACAAAGAGCAGAGAAAAAAATATTCGAAATATATCATAATAAATCTTCATCACTTGAATACTAAATTGACATTTTTGCAACCGAGAGCAAACGACTGATGTTGTCAGCAAAATGATAGACAACACTAACAGCTCTGTGTGGATGCCAAGGTTGCCATACTAATATTTTCTCAATGTTCTAAGGGTCAAATGTGTCAGAAGATATATTTCTCTGTTTGCTGAAACTTTTGATTAATATTTTTGTTTGTGGTTAGACACTTCCAAGTGGAAATCTTCTTAGAGGAATAGAACTTTAAATTGGCTATTCTACTGCCGAAGGCCTCATCGTGAACCACAATAAATATAGTTAAAGTTTTTATTTTTCTAAATTGATATTCAAGAACATGATTTCAACACTGACTAGAATTTTTAAATATTTAAGTCAGAGTAAGTAAATAATTAATTCTAGATTTGAGAGTAAATATAATTCTGTCAGAATTTCGATAATTCCATTTGAAATGACCTAACACATTAGTTATGAGATTCAGTTTGAAAAAGGTAATGAATTTAACGAAAAAATACTGTTAATAATTTTGAAATACAGTAATAGTCATATATTTATACTTTTTTAATTTTTTTGAAAATTCGGAAAAGATGTCAAATGTTGTTGTTATAAAATATTTTGAAAAAATTGTTTTGTTGTAATGAATGAAATGTGTAGAATATATTGTGGTAATTTCTGAAAAAGCAGCGGTATATAGTTCTGATATTAAAGGAAAATTTATTAAGTTTTTTTTTATTTCAAAATATTTACACAGCTTTAAAAATCAAATATTTACGCTTAATAATTTAAAATGATGGTTCAAAATCTTGTCTCTAATAAGTCGCAAAAATCTAAAAATATTGGCAAAAATATTGTAAAAACATTTTAGATCCAAAATGAGATGTACATCGACATTAAAGTTAGTATTAGAGCATGAGAACAGTTAAAAAATCATGTAATCTTTAATAAAAATAATCACTTATATAAAAATAACAATATTTGAATGAGAAATTAGCAAAAATCTGTCATAAAAGTTTAACATCGTTTAAAATATTTGCAAAACTCTCAGTTGTCATCTAACTTTTCAGCGAGAAAGTATGATATTTAGAAAGGTTGTGACGTTCGCATTATAAAAAGTGTAATACTTTTGTTCTATAATTGTTTTTTGTAGCAAAACTCGTGATTTTATAAAAAATTTTAAGTACAAAAATTTCATATATTTGAACTACATGGAAAATTCAATACAAAAGTGAAATCAATAATAATGTTATCTGGTAACATTTAGAAATTGCGGAAAAATTGAATTACACTTTCTGTAACGCGAGCATCACAGCCTTTGTAAAAATCATACTTTCTCGCTTAAGAAATAGATAACTACCGAAAATTTTGCAAATATTTTAAAGGATATTAAATTTTTATGACAGGTTTTGGCTAATCTTTCTTTTAAATTCTTTTATTTCAGAGAATTTTACTAGTGAAATTCAGCAAGATTCGTTCGAAAACGGCGGCGATATATGGAAAAAACGGTTTTTTGAGTTTTTTTTTTTGACTCATAAATGTTTTAATTGACATTTGTGAAACTTCATAGATATATGAGAAAATCGGTTCAAAAACAGTGGAGATAAAAAACGGTTTTCAAACCGATTTTCTGAAGCCAGCTAGAAACTTCGTCCTGCAAAACAAAATCGGGAAATTTTGTTATAAGTTTTTGTGCTGAAGAAATGAACTCAGTCGGTTGTTAGAGTCTACATAGATATTGAATAGGCAATTTAAAATTATATCCAATATAAAGATAACAGATTAATAGAATATTTAGTGGAAATAAGTAAAATAAGCAAATAAAATTCAAAGAACTAAGTAAATAATAAAATATTTTCCTTTTTTTATTTTGTCTTAAAGTTGGCTTATTTGGGAAAACGAACATCTTACTAAAAGTGTTAGAAGCTATGAGTAATTAAATTTTAAATTTAAAATTTTGACCTCTCTGAAATTTTCTCTGTAGCAAGTGTACCGATAAGGCTTCTTACCAAAAAAATAAAAAATAAAAAAATAAAGATGGACTTTTTTAGATACACGTCACTAAAGAAAATTTTACAAAATTTGTTAAAAAAAATATTTTCAGAATTTTTGTTTCAAGATACAAACTTTGTCAAATTCACAGTAAAAAATATTATTTTGATATATTTTATACAACAAAAGTTATGGCCATTTGAATAAATATCTTAGTCACTTTCAAAGCTATAGAATTGCCACAGTTCCCAAATGAAAACGAGAAAAATTCATTTTACATACCGTTGTATGGTCTTCTACACATGCACCAAATTTTATCTTAATCGTAACAGAGAGTCAAAATTTTTTAAATTTAAAGCGAAATTTAATTAAAAAAGTGGCCTTTAAAAAATGGCTTGAAAAATGATATCAAACAAAATCGTTTATCAACGCTTCTATTGAATTAGGATGATAATTTAGGGCAAAAGTCATTGATTAAAGAACTACTTCCAAAACCGTTCCACACAATGTGTAAACCCATTAGTTGCAAGGCTATTTGCTTGCATTGTTAGAATTCACTACAACTAGTAGAGAAACACCACCAATGATGGCAACGGAAGTTTTATGCAAATTTGATTTTATATATACATTAAAAATATATTAAATAGAAAAAAAAAATTAAAACTAAACAAAGAAAATTAAAATTCTTTAAAAAAATAAAATTATACACACAAAGTATAATAAAATTTATATATAAAATATAAACAATTATACATAATATATAAATATATAAATATTTATATATAATATATAAATATATAAATATTTATATATAATATATAAATATTATTATAATATTTATATATTATATATATATAACAACGCTGCTTTTATTTTTATACAAGTAAAATTTGTACTTTTCGTAATTTTTGTTTAAAACTGTATCTCAGATTTTTACGTTATTATGCTAAAACTTTTTGAAAATATACACTAATCTATTGCATTTATTTAAACTTACTTGCTCTAACTTACATTATTTTTTACTAATTCTTACTAAATTAAACATAAAATTGGAAAATACTAAGAATTATTTAGTAACAATATTTTTCGGATCAATCATAGTGTTCAGAAATCTGATAAAAATAATCTCATATACGTCTGAACACAAGATGAGATAAGTTATTTTATAAGTATTTTACATTTACATCTAAAATTTACATATCCAAAATGTTCTATTAGAAGGAAAAATATCCCAACCAAGTAATTTTTTGTTTTTTTTTTTATAATAGTGAGTATTTTCGAACAAATCTGTAGTAAAACTAAAGTATCTAAAATTTGAACATGACAAAAATAAAATTGATTTAAAATGTCATGTGAAACAACCTGTAAGTAAATTCGTTAAACCATAGATAAATAAATATATAGATATGTGATGAAAAATCATCTAATTCAATTCAACAGTTGAAAACCTAATTCATGCAACATTAACGTTCTTCTTAGATAATGTTTTACTTGTATTATATGCATTAAACTCTGGCAAATACCATGTTTAGATTAACGTCTATCTTTCATTAACATAAGGTCTTAAAAATAGCAAAATGTTTGCCATAAAATTTTAAAACTACGAGACTAATTAATTTTTCGTTTTCCCGGGATTTAAAAAATATTGTTAGAAATTCCCGGGAATATTTTGATGGAAAATCTATGGATTTCCTGCCCGGAAATTCCCCAACCTCAAACTCTAGGTGTGATGTAAAATTGAATAAAAGTTATTCACGTTTAAATAATTTTGAAGATTTTGGTAATAAATTTGTATCTCCTAAACTATTGGACGGACCAAAATTTTCAATTTCAAACGCAAATATATTTTTGAACATAATAGATGTCTTTGCCTCATCAAGTTCTTTACAAAGATTTATAAATTATTAGGTCGGACTTGATTTATAGAAGTTGCGGTTTGTTGAAATTTTTTCGTACTCGAGGTGGTCTCCCATTATCACAAGGTGATGACTATAAGATAATTTTTCTGAAATCCTAGATCCTCTTCTACAACTATCCCATACATTTCAATTCCGTACAATCGTTTAGCAGATACAGATTTATTACTGAAATTTTTACGATTGGCCCCACTGCTAGATGGCAAATTACGGTCAAAAATAAAAATCGGGTTTTTGGTCAAATTTGTATTACGTTAAAGTATTGGCCTTCTATAATGCTACTCATTTTTTTTCCGCGGCTACGAGATTTAGTTTGGTATTAACACTGACCCAATCTTGAATATTTTTCACTAATCCTTGTTAAAAGAAATACTGTTTAATTTCTAGTAAAAAAAAAGTATGCTCTAATTTTTAGCCACGTACAGATTTTCTGAAAAATTTCAAGATTTTTTCAGAAATCTGGTTTATAGTTAACTTTTGATGTAAAATGCTGGTCACAAAATTATCTTTTTAGTACATTTCAAGACTGTAGAAAAGTTGATTACTTCTATCATAAAAAAAAAATATCCTAAACTCTGCTGGACCAGACATTTTCGAAATAGATTTGAGAGGCTGAGTCCAAAACCGGCTGCCACCTACTACCTGCTTTCCCCTCTTTCCACAGAATTTCTATTAGCTACTAAAAATGAGGAATTTTTTCAAATATTTTTAAGATTAAATATATTTAAAATATTAATTATTATTAATATTAATAATTAGATAGGATCGGCCATTTAATTTTTAAAATGAAGTTCATAAATTAAAATTTTAATACATGTAATTTACTTTTCCTCTAATTTTGGTCGTCCCAACTAAGTTGGACAACTCATTATATAATTTACTAATTTATCTCAATAAATTCAAACAAATACGTATATGTATGTAATTTATCTAATAATAGTGTAGATTAAATAGCCCTACAGGGGTTGGCTGCATTAGAGTGGATAACACTGACGGCACCAACTGTCAATTTACCATGAAATTATCTAAATTCTTCAAGTATGAATTTATCATAAATCTTCTTTGACCTCATTTAACCGGCCATCTCCTTTTGGTATCCGCAAAAAAAAGTAGTTTATCCGTATACCAAATTTAAATTATTTATACTAATAAATAAAAAGAGTATTGATTTTTTGTCTGAATTTATCACCGTGCACTGTGGAGAGGTGGACTTATATGGGAGTATGTTTATGTATGAACTGCTCTTCGTAAAATTTGTTACGCCGCAACGGTGGCTCAGAAATTATTTTCATTGGCCAAAAGTCCAATTTTTGTTAACATCGATTACATTTTAATGCCACCCAATAGTATAGATCAAATTATTGTTAATAGTAGGCGCTGCATGCTGTTAAAGACAAATATTTTATGGATGTTTTTTTGTTATGTTGGTAGGATAATACTCTTTAAGAAGTGGTATGACGTGTCACTGTACCGCTTATACCTGTTATGTTATGAAATGTTTTCTAAGGTACTATATTTTAGTCAAATTTGAATTTTAGTGGAATAGAACTTTTGAGGGTCAGAAGAAAAGCAAAAGTGTCCTCTTAAACCCCATATATACTTTTACACCTGTCTGAACCCATTTAGAGAACATTTTTTCCATTTGAATGAAATTATTCCTTAAATTTTTTCATGGAACACATACTAAAAAACAGTTATGATTTGGATTTTGAACCTACAGTATCAATAAAAGAGAACGACATCAATAAGGAGTTGAGAGATTTAAAAAAGCAATATATTTAGAACGAATTTTATCAAATATGGGTTCATTAATGATCAATCAAAACATGGATCATGCAACACGAATGATGTGCAATGAACAAATTGATGCTAGAAAATTTGGTGGCTAAATCCTTTATCATGGAGAAGATGTCATTAAGCATCATTTGATGATCTATCAGAGGAAGCCAAAGAAAAAAGGAATAAGGATCGCAGATGTTATAGAGAGCAAAACACCAGAAAAATATAACAAAATTCTACAAATGAACATCTATTTAACATATTACCGGCAACGTCAAATCCGCTCATCTCTAGCATTCGAAGTAAATTGAGAGTAAGTTGTCGGGACTTAGATGAAGAAGTAAAAGGCCTGTTAGACGACAGAAATAATATAGGACTAAATATGGAATATTTGTAGGCTATTTTCGAATCGAATGAATAACAATTATAATTTTATTTTATTGTTACTTAGGTCCTTATTTTGTAAAACGAAACGAAAATTCGTTTCGAAATTTTATATTGAAAACAGCAAAAAAATTCAAATTAATTTGTAATTTTCAATACAAACTGTCGAAACGAAATTTTTTTTCGTTTTACAAAATCGGGCTATTAAGTGAATATTAAAATAAGCATTAAAAAAAATCATTCTTTTTTTTTTTGTCGAAAAACAACCGAGACTATTCGAATCTGTTCTAGAAACCGTACAAAATTATCCAGGTTATTATTAAAATGCTTTTTTTATCTGCTTATAATCATTCTTATAAGTAAAGCTGATTCAAAAAACAAATATATATATGTATATATATATATATATATATATTATATTAAACTTATTTCAACGGATTTTTATTAAAATAGGAGTTTAATTAACACTAAAACTGGGAGGAATTTTGTATGGGTGATAGATAAACTAGTAGATCTATTGCAAACAACTTCAATAGGCTTCGTAATATTTAATTGAATTATCTTTATAATTACGATATATACTTTGTGCACAAAGTTTACATGGACAGCCTGCCAAATGGACGGACATCGTTAAACGTATTAAAAAAGTGTTTTTGGGTCGATTAGTTGCTATCGTTACCAATAACAGCATAAACGCATAATATTTAAAACTGCCTATGTTGGTGAAGTGTATATAAAATTTTTAGAAAAATGTGCAGTTTAAGGGCTAAGATGCGCACAACTCGTCCATTATAATACACACATATTTTAAAGCTGAAATAGAGTTGAATACCCAAAATATTAAAAAATGCATTACATATCACAGGAGCATTACTTAACTCATTTCCGACCACTACCCGTTCCCGTTAAGATAAATTGATAAAATTTGTTCTATTTTAGTAAATGTGATCATAAAACCGAAAGATTTGATACCTTAGTTTCCGAGATATCGTTTATTGCGCAAACGCATTAATGGTCAATTAGGGGTATGTTGTTGCACTTATATGAGAAGCAAACGCAGTACTTAGCAGATTAAGAGAAAATTTAATCCTGTAAAAAAACCAAATACAATGGTCCATAGTCTAATGAAGTTAAACCAATTAAAATAATTGAAACATTATCCTTTCAGAGAATAAAACATAGTTTTCTGTGGGTACATTCCCTAAAAGATGGCCTTTCCATTACATTCTAAATATTCCTCTTGTTATTTACTTTCTGCGCCATTAAACAAACTATTGATTGTATAACACTTTGCACAATTTTAACACTTATTATTCACTTAATTAAACTGGAAGATAAAATTTAACTGATCATTTTGAGTTGAGAGCAAGGTATTTTATAGGAGAAATTATTTTCAAAAATTATGAAATTGGGTACCCATTCGCATTAGTTCTTATTTCTATTTTAAATAAATACTTTTAATCAAAAAAATGTGCAGTAATTAGATGTCAACAGAAAAATTAAAGGTTTTATCACCTTTGTGGGAAATTTATTATCCCTTTTTGAGAAAATTTTAAATATTGCGCAATAAAAAGTAATTAGTAATTAAAGTAATTAGATATCAACAGAAAAATTAAAAGTTTTATCACCTTTGTGAGAAATTTATTATGCCTTTTTGAGAAAATTCACTCATTCATACTTTACATATTTCAGGTTATTGCTCTAAAAATTTCACTATATTTTCAGGTAACATCGAGTGTTTATTGGAAATCCATTGGCAGCAGATAAAATACTAAAGAATATATAGTATGATTTTTCTGTGTCCGACATGAGTTAAAATATAAAAATATTTTAAACATGAAATATGACTGGAAAAATGAAAAGATTTTCAAATAAAATAAATTTGACTTGAATTTAAAATTTCTTTTCACTGGAGAATTAAAGTGTGGAAAAAGTTTAACTTAATTGTTTGCACTGGATTTAAGGCTTGAAGTACATTTGGTTTCAACTTAAATTCCAGCAAAAATGCTTACAGGAAAATACTGCAATTTTAAGAGGCTATAGTACAAAAGTTTCTATTCTAACTTTAATTTCGCAAATTCTCATTTGTTTATCAACAACATTTTCCTTAACAATTTCAATATTTTCGGTGCGCCATCTTGCGTGAATAAAGTTTAAACACACTACATTTAATTGATTGTTGATTCGCTTTCATAACACTAATTTTTAATTTATTCCACTAAATTATTTGTCATATTCTGAATATTTTCTTACTTTCTGTCTTGGCTATCATTTGAAAAGACATTTTAGATGTAGTGTACAACTTTTCGAATTATTTTTTTAATTTTAAAAAAGGTCTAGTTTAAAAATTATAGCTAATGAAAAGTAATTGTACAACAGACTTAAAGTCAACACTTGTGAATCTATGCCTTCAGTCCTAAATTTGTTAGATGTGGTTTTTTAAGACTGAAGTCCCAGTGAAGACCTTTTACAAAATTACAGAAGTTTAATTAATAAAAAGAGAATTTTACATTAACTACTTTTATGGATAAATCTTTATTTTTGCAATAATAAAATGTTTCATATATAAATTATTCCGTTATTAATAAAATTGAATTTATAATTTTTACTTGCTTTTTTTTTATCAAATAAACAAATTTTAAGGAGTTTTCTATTTATTTTCAAAAAATCCTGTTTCCGGCGACTTTTTTTTTGAAATCCCCTTTTTTGACACTTTTTAAACATTCTTAACGGTAACGCTGTCCACAGAAAAACTGAAAACAAAAAAAATCTAATTTACTAAGTACTTTGTTCTTCCAGCATTTTATTAAATATATTAAAATTCCTAACGCCAATCGAATTATTTAGTAACAGAAAAAAACAAATCGTAGGGAGACCATGGTGGCAAAGCTTAATTTCATCTTATTTACTTTGTTTTTTATAACTTTTAACCATTTAACGATTTTTGTTAATTTTAACAATTTTAAATTTAAAAAATGTTTACCCTCGATTTTAGATTTTAATAAAAATTGGTGAATATGTACGGAAGCATGTATATTGAAGAATAAGAATGTGTTAATCTTGTGCTAGGAAAAAATTCTATAAATATCAGACACATATTTTGCCATTAGTATAATTAACTAACTTGAAAAATCGAATCAAACTTGATCTCTTAACCACAAATAAAGTGGCTTTTGGTTTTAGATTTTTTCCATTCTATCAAATTATTCTAGTAGTGCATTTAACATTCGTCTTAACTTATTTCACATGATTTTGAATAGTAATTGTTTGTCAGAAAAAAAGAGTAATTATTTAGTAGTATTAACAAAATAATATCCATCGGTATAGGCTGTCTGCTATATGTATGTTATGCGATGTAATTATCATGCACAGGAGTAATTCCATTTTAAATTTAAATAATATTTAAATATATTTACCCTGAGGGAGCGTTCAACAATATTGAGATTGACGCTATCAAGCAGGCGCTGGTGAATCTTAAGGTACATGACTTCTTGATCGAATGGATAATCCTCATGCTGAGCAGCAGGATTATCAATTCAAGCTTGGGTGTAGTATGCTTAAGAAAACTAGTGACTAGGGAACTCTGCAAGGGAGAGTGCTCTCACCCCTGCTGTGGCTAATGGCTGTCGATGTGATTTTGCGTCAATTCGACAGTAGAGGGCGGAAGATCGTGGCTTATGCGGATGATGTGGTCATACTGGTAAAGGGAAAATTTCTTCCCACAATCAGTGAGATCATGCAGTCAGCGCTGGGTGAGCTGTCCTCGTGGGCTGCTGATAAGGGGTTGGGAGTGAACCCGGAAAAGACAGAGTTGGTTCTGTTTACTAGGAGGTACAAGGTAGAGAAATTCAGACTACCGGTACTATGTGGGACTGAACTGAAGCTTTCAGACTCAGCGAAATATCTGGGGGTGTTCCTTGATAGCAAACTGACCTGGAAGAGGAATGTTCAGGAAAGACTCAAGCGTGGCCTCAATGCCTACTACACCTGTAGAAACTCCATAGGTAAGAGTTGGGGACTCAAACCGAAAGTTGTATATTGGATTTACACTTCGGTGGTGAGACCAATCCTTTCATTTGTTCTGTCTGGTGGCAGGCACTGGAACGCAAGAGCAATAGGAGCCTTTTGTCGAAGGCGCAAAGGTGTGCTTCGATTGGCATCACGGGTGCAATGAGAAGCACACCACAAGCGGCTCTGGATGTCATACTTCATCTCCTACCCATTGAGGAGTTTGTGAGGGGTATGGCGGCAAAGAGTCTACTGAGACTTAGGGAATTGGGACTATTAGGCTCATCAAGAGCAGGTCACTCCAAGGTCATTTACGAGATCAGTTACGGTGAGGTTAATCTGAACTCTACGGGGGCATCAGATTACATGGCCGCTGAATCGGACTTTGGAGTAAATCCTGTCGTGGTGATACCTGATAGGGAGATCTGGTCCGGCACTGAGAGACTATATGAAGGTTGCGCAGTGTTCACGGACGGATCAAAGATGGTCGAGGGTACCGGGGCGGGGGTCTATATTATGGGCACGGATTTGAAGGGCTCTTTTAGACTCCCTGATGAGTGCAGTGTTTTTCAGGCTGAGATTCTCGGCATCCTGAAGGCCGCGGAAATGATCAGGCGAAACATTGCGAGAGGTACCGAGGTACCGAGGTATACAGGTATGAGAAAAATGCTTAAAATCACGTACTATAAATTTTGATTTTTATTAATCTTTTGCAAGTACACAAACTACGATTTAAATGCAAAAAGTTGTATTTACGACAAATTAAAAATGGATTTCTTTTTTTACATTTTTAGAAAAAAATATATTTCAAAAAATAGCTTTTCTAAATTTTTTTAAACTAAAAATAAGCGTCAATAAATCTAATTCAAAAAAAAGTATATTGATATCTCTTATATAACAAAAGTTATGATAATTTTTACATAATTTACTTTGTAGAGTTATATAATTGACACATTTTTCGAAATTAAAATAAATAGATTCCATTTTACATGCTTGTGTATAATCCTCTGCACATTCACCAATTTTTATACAAATCTAAAATCAAGAGTACATATTTTTTTATTTTTAAAAGTAATTACTCATAGGTAAAATTTATAAAAAAAAATATTTAAAGGTTTCACTGATAGACATTTTTATACAGGAATTTCACTAACGCCATTGTAAATATTTTAATAAGTCTCTGGTAATGACATGTTCATTGCAGACACTTGTCCATTTCACTCAAAAATCTTATAATTTTTTTCAAACGACCACCAATTTACATTGTTGTCAATGGTAACCCTTTTCATATACTACAAGTCTAATCTTTTATGTATAATATTTCATATAAGCTTTTATAATATGCAAACAAAAATCGAAATCGACATACATACGTAAACACACTAGAAAATGGCCAAAACAACAACTTTATTTTTTATATAAAAAATAAATATATATATATATATATATATATATATATATATATAAACATATATACAGACACTAACAAATACGCACATAACCATACAAATAAAATTCATACTTGTGTAAGTACCAACAAACACAAATTTGTTAAGCATTTATCTATGGGTGTTTTTATATTTGTTTGTGTGTATATGTTTTAATATAATCCATTCAAATTCTGTCGAAAATATTTCGAGCATATGTTTTTAAACATTTATAAACGGAAATCATTATTAAGTTGCGTGGTAAATCTATTTTAGCTCCTGCCACAGCTAGTACTGCTGTTGAAAAGGGGATAAACATGATTGTTAGCATTTATGTAAAAAGTTTTCTTTAATACCTTAGAAATGTTATACAGCATGTTTGTTAAATTACAAGACTTGTAACGTAGCCAAAGTTAGTATATTAATTATGTTGAAGAATAAGAATGTGTTAGTCATGTGCTAGAAAAAAATTATGTAAATATCAGACACATTTTGTGTCATTAGTATAATTAGCTAACTTAAAAAATCGAATCAAATTTGATCTCTACACCACAAATAAAGTGGCTTTTGATTTAAAATTGCACATAGTTCATCATAATGTAATTTGGCTATAAATTCCCAAATTTTTATGAAATCTAACTCCAGAAAATATTTTGATTACTTTCAAATTATTATAGTAGTGAATTCAACATTCGTCATAACTTATTACACATTATTTTGGATAGTAATTGTTTGTCAGAAAAAAGCGTAACTATTTAGTAGTAGTATTTACAATATAATATTTATCGGTATTAGTTGACTGCTGTATGTGATGCGATGTGATGATCATGCACATGTAAAATTCATCTAAATTACATCGTTTGCCATAATGGACGATTGCAAGTGTGGTAAAGTACTTTTTTGGTTAAATGTTCATATATTTCACTCTTTCACTAATATTATCTAGTCATTTGTGTAATGTTATCATTTGCATAGATTTTTTATATTTAAATGAAGATAACGATTTAAATGTTGTCATTTATTAATGTTTTTACATTTTTTTTTTTTTTTTTTTTTTTTTTTTTTTGAAATAAGATTTATTACACATCAGTGGCAACGAAGCGGTGTGGTTTTTATTATAAACTGTTGTGTAGATATATTTGGTTTATTGTGGAAAATATAAATAGATTTTAATTAAAATCTGATTTAATGGGGATTTAGTATATAAATCGCTCATATGTGGTATGAACATCAAAATGCAAATTTTAGCTAGAAACGGAATACCTATAATTATTTATCATGATTTTTTTATTTTAACTTTCTTCTAAACGGGAATATATATGTATATTAAATTGGAGCAAAACAGTGAATATATTTAACCAAAAATTGTGCAGCAATTTCACAAAAATTGTGCAACAATTTCACAAAAATTTTCTCACAGGCGTAAAAATCAAACTAGAGCCCATACATAATTAAACTACGTAAACAGTTTTTCTCCCGGACGTCAAATTTTCTCTCAAAAGGAGTTTAAAGTTTCGAATAATAAACGAATTTAAAAAAATTACAAAATATTTACCAAAATTATATTATAATAATATATAGACATTAAACGAAAGCTAAGGATCTCTGCGATATATCAAAAGTTTTTACTTAAATGCTGCAGAACAAAATGTTAAGGAAATGTCCTTTATTTAAAGTATATTAATATAATATAAAAGGGGTTAATTTTCAAAAATATGTTTTCTTAATTCCTTGTACTGCAATATTTAAATAAAAAATATAATTCTGTTGCAGTGATTTTAACTTTCATTTATCATCCATATTTGGTTCATATAATCTTCGTAAATTTTTAATAATATTCGTAAAAATTTCAAATGTTTCGAATCACTGAAGTCCATTTAATAGGAATTTTGACATCCCGGGGAAAAACTAAATGGATATTTTTACCGTGGATGGTCTCTAGTTTTATCCATATAACGATTTTTTTATGTGTAAGAATCATTGTAACATTTTCAAAACGACATTTTCTTAAGTTTTTTAATTGCAACATTTAAACATTATTGTTATATTAAAGAGATTTTTAGCTTTCATTTAATACACATATTTGGTTGATATAATATTCGTAAATATTTTACACATTTTTTTAAATGTGTATCCTTCTAAACTTTCAATTCCTTTTAAGAGAAAGTTTGACGTCCTCTAGAAAATCCGATTACGAAGTTTTAGTACATTTGGTCTCTAGTTGCATGTATACATAAATTTTTTCATGTGTGAAAATTACTATCTATTGGTTTATGAAACTATCAAATGGTTTATGAAACCCTTATCTCAGCCATTATGTTTACAAGTTTCAAATCTATAAACTTTTTATCGAGTTTATATAAGAAAATATTTTAAAAATAAGCACAAGGTTCACTAATGTACCATTTTCTTTGCCCTTACATTAAAAAAAAAAAAAATTTGTTTTCTTGGCTCATTAACCCTTTAGTGCGCCATTGTGCACTTATCAAATATTTCTCAATGTTATTATATTTTAATCGAAAAATATTATAATCAAATATTAACTTTTCTAATAATATTCTAGTATCTAATTTATTACTGAATATTTCGACAAAAATTTTCATGATTATTTTTTCGATTTGCGAATTCTTTTGCTATGCCGAATTAAATAAAATTAATAATTAAAGAAATATAGGTACAATTGATCAAGGCAAATTTTAAAAATATTGATTACATTGTGTGGTATTTATATGTTTAATTAGTGAAAGAAATTGTTTAATACAAAATTGTAAATAACAAATGATTAAAAGCGAATGCTTGGTATAAACTTATACATATATACTCAAAAGAATTGGTATAAAATTTTTAAAGTATCTTCCCGACTCAATGTGTCAACAGCAATATCAAAATTATTTTAGATTTCTAAATACTAAGGTCCGCATTTTGGCAATGCAATTATATTAAATCATCTTATGCGGATAATTCGAATATTGTGATACGTTGCATTAGTGTGATTAGTTGTAATATTATGAAAACTGTTAATTTGGCGATAATTCTTAAAAAAAAAAACAAGTAATTAACCTCAGGAATGGGCTTAAATTTCTTCAACATAAATATATGAAGAAAAACTAGATACAGATGTGCACTGAAAAAAAAATTCTTTTAAAAATTACGAAAAATAAAATTGTTATTATTTCCTAAACTTCATATAACTTTTGCATTGACTAACATTATTTATACTCAAAAATAAAAAATTATGTAATAAAGAGATAAAATCCATCAGTGCAAATATAAAGTGAATCAAATGCATGTAGAATCTGTTCCCGTTAGTCATTTCGAGCAAGAGACGCGAAATTTATAGTGGTTTTAAGTTGAGCATAAATAAATTTGCAAACTTGAAGTTTATTTGTAATTCTAGTAAAAATTACATGTAATATCAACACCTACTCAGTTATTCAAATAAAACTTATGATATTTTCAATTTTTGATGCCATTAGTGTAGCATATTTTAGTGTTTTCGAGCAAAATTTCTAAAATTTTCTCTATGTTTTTATGTTTCTTTAGAATTTTTGCATGTTCGGCTTAAGTTGATTGAATAATTGTACAAGAATTCGGTGTAAAAGTTTTATTGGACACTCGGCAGAATGAAGTGCATTTTCTGGTCCGCCACGACCGTCATCAGAACTCTTCAGCGTCCCACCGTGGCGTTCTCTGTAAACATCATCTATTTAACTTACAACTTTTTTGAAATGGAATCTATAACTTATTTTCCTTATATGTTATTAAGTAAGACATCGCCAAAAAAGTGCATTTTTTTAAAAAAGGGGGCCAACTGCTTTAACACCTAGAAAACTCCTCAAAATTTGTTTATTTGACAAAAACTTTTGTGTTTTAAGAAAAACTACTAATTTATAATAATTTTTATTATGGAAAAAATAAAGACTGATTCATAAGAATAGTCTGTTTTTATTACTTAAATCTCCTTACTTTTATACGAGGTCTACGCCTTATCTTACACTTAAATCTGATGGAAAATTTTTTTTTCATTAGTGATAATTTAGAAAAAAAATGTTCCGATGAGGCACTGCTATAAGCCAAAGTAAAAAACAAATTAAAATATAAGTATTCATCAAATCTATTTTTTTTATTTTCCGGTCCAAAAAGATTCGGCATTTGATGTTTAAAATAGATGTTCATAAACTTTATCATCAGCTTTAGCTGTTAACAGTTTCAGTTCATTTATAAATTCTTCGGGGTCTTTTTTGCATCACTATATTGTAAAACAATCAAAAAATAATATATAATGGGTCAATATATATCAAGAAACTTAGTTCTTCGTCATTTAGTCTTAAAAAATCGCCATGTAGTTTCATTTTTAAAAAGGGGCCAACAAGAGATCAGATGGTTTACCGATATTGCGTAGATAAATAATTTGTACCAAACCCATTATACTTGGGCCATATGGTTCGTGGACTCACGCTCCTATCTTCGCTCTGCAGTACCAAAAATCTCTTATCGTAGTAGCAGCTTATCTTATACCAATATAACCAGATGATCAATCATCTGTCAGTAAAAATATAGATATTTCCCAATATCTTGTAATTCCTAACCCAGTTAGCAGCCCGTTTAATAGCAGAATAATACTGCTCCTAAATCACATATTCCTAAATGTAGAAGCCACCCCCAAACTTACCGATCTTCGATTCAAAAATGTAGATCTTTGGAGAAGATAAGTAGTTTTCAGGGTGTCATGTAGAAAAAATAACAGTAAATTGACATAAGAGAAATGGTTTCAGAATACAATAATCAACATAATCATTAATACACTCAGTGCAATTCAAAATACGACCATGACCTTAGTCACACCTTCGTCGTGTATAGCATATATCAAGTCTAATCGCCTAGTTAAGAGCTATCTGTCTTAAAAACAAGTTGGTAGCCAATTAAGTATAGTGAAGAAGGCCTTGGCTGGCGTGATACGAAACGCATCCGTATTAAGGATAGCTATTCGACCTTCACAAATACCTTATGATGAGTTTCCCTCTTCATCGCTTCCCACCATACTACAGAACCATAGAAGAGTATTGTTTTAACTACTGCTTCGTAAATCCATTGGAATCCATTAGATTTAAGTCCCCAGTTTTCACCGATGATCTTCTTGCAGGCATAGATAGCCATCAAGGCCTCGTTTGAGTATTGAGTTAGCAAGATAGCTTCCTATCAAGAACAATATTTACCAGATATTTAGGAAAGGCTTACCTCCATTGTAAAAAAACTACGTTCTACATAATCCGAAAAGTATTCCCATTTCAAATATGCGCTGTAAATAACACAGAGCCATGGTACAATGAAATCAGTATTCGTTTGCAGATATAATGCTATAAAGATCCAGTGATTTGAAGGAATCAAAACTGTCAATCAGCCAGCGTAACGTGTGATCATCTGTGACGATCGATACGTTAATTTTCGATTGAATTTGTTCTACCTACTGATCTATATGGGAGACGGAAGGCTGTCCAGGAAGTGAGTATCAAGTTTACCTCTATAGTTTCATGACTATTAACAGTCCAATTGCCACATGATTTCTGCATGTAGCCAGATGCAACTGGTATATGTGATGGGGTCTTAAGTAATTGGTTGATTTCCGAAGATGTCTCCATCCCACAGTCCCTTGATCTTTTGGCCCCGTTAAACAAGCATTTCTAGTGCGTGCAATTCCAGGATTCCACCAGGGTGGTTTATCTCTGCCATTGTTGGAATTCCCAATTTATCTTCCCTCTATTCCAGGCGACGGCCTATTCCATTTCAAATGCAATATATCTCTAATCAAATAAAGACCAGTCATAGCAGACTTTCCAATCCCTAATCATACTGCAGAACCTAGCACTTACCAGCGTAAGGTCGGGAACCTCCATTCCTACAATAAAGGTAGGCTCTGAGCCTCTACTACTTCCAAATCACAACTTAGAATCTAATCAAATAGGCACTTACCTCGTGGGTTGGTTTCAGTACTACCCCATATATTGTGGTGTGCATTAGCATAAGCACAGACGATGATTGGTGTGTTGGAGGTGTTCGCCTTATTAACCGCTCTTCTAGTCATCTCATAATGTGAAAAGTGGTCGTGTGCCATATAGCTTAGATTACCCAGATAATGCCTTCTGAGGTTTCCAAAGTTCCTGCTACTGTGTCTTCGTTACTGAAATCAGACAAAATGAAGATGTTCAAAGAAGCCTTAGGCAGGATGCAATAGCTTATAGTCTTTTACGTTTAGTCTGCAGACCTGATCTTGGTAGATACATGGTTTATGGACTATTGCGAGCTCCTCCTTATATTTTGTAATCCGTAGGAGCAGTGTAGCGGATGCTGATCCTCAGCGTTTTCAATAATCGGGACGCTGACGTCCTCTGGGTTAGCTTCGTCCGTCTAGACATAAAGTCCACGCACCATTTTTGTGAGAAAGTGCGTGTCCTCACACGGATTTGCATTGTCAACAACTACATTACAATCGGTTGACTGCACGGCGGCAGTTGCCATCGGAGCTGTATTGCCATTGTTGTCACCATAGTAGATCTTACCCCATTTCTCTCTCAGTGTTCTGTTTAAGGCAACAATCACCTTCCATGAGAACCTTTCAGGAGCTGTGACCTTTACAACTTTCAAGTCATGGGTTGGAAGTTGGGGATTATATTCTTTCTACCCTACTGACTATCATATTGACAGAATGCGTACTCTAAATTCTAGTTCTGTCCCTAAAAATGTAATAAACATGATTACCTATTCATAAAGAATAATCCGTGTGGGCTATCCTTCCTTTCTTATTTAATAACAAAAATTTAATTTTTATATATAAGCTTACAAAAACAATTCATTTGTAATATTTATTGTCACAGAATCAAAACCAAATAAGAAAATTATAATAAAAACATGGTTAAGATAACCACAATTCATTGCAAAGTTATAGAACAAAATATGAATCAAAGTTAAAGAAGATAACTAATATGTATGTAAAACTTATAAACGAAACCTAATGATAGGACAAAAAAAATATATGAATTACTTAAATATTAAGAAATAATGAGAGAAATAAATCAATAACTACAAAAATAAATTGCATTTTACTCACAACAAAAACTCACGTTCCATTTCACGATTATAGGGCCCAGCAATCAACACATAATGATGATGGTGATGTTTTTAATTAGTTTTTTTAACAGAATTATTTTTGTAATTATATGGTTACTTAGATAAATTTGGAGGAATAATAAAATAAAGATATTTAGGTAACACTCATAAAAATAAGTTAGTATAAATTAAATAGTTTAAATTAAATTAAGTAATTTGTACATGTATTGTATATATATATATATATATATCTACAAATTATTAGATATTTGTTTCAAGTTTAGAAATTCATTACCAATAGTTTTGTTATTTGTTTTTTTTTTTTTTTATTGTAAGTTTTCAGGTTTTGCATATTATAATAGAAAAATTAGTAAATAATTTTAAGAAATATTCTATATTAAAAACTAATTTATATAAATAATTTCGTAATTAGCTTTGTTTTAATTTTGTATTTTAGAAAAGTTTTCAAATATTTTTAAGAACATAATGCAAAATATAAACATTTTTTGTGCCTATTTGTCAATATTTTGTTCAATTTAAACTTAGTAGAATATTTTGAGCATATTTGGTTTTAATATTGTTACGATTTATAGATTAGTTGAACAACTTTCGAGAACAAGGCTACATAATAAATCAGTGGTGCATTTGTCTTGTTCCCAACTTTATAATATAATATTGAAATCGTTTATCAGGGACTTTACTTTAGGTAGCAATATAAAACAATTTGATTTACAAAAATAAAAAGAAATGAAAATCGGAAATATCAACGTGGTTGATAATGGTGTAGTTGACGATAGATTCTGCTACACCTTCCTAAGCCCACCCTCCTTGGTGACATATGAATGTAAGTCGCCAAAAAAAAAAAAAAAAACTAAAACCTTATTTTTTACCTACCCAATGCTTCTACTATTACCTTTCGTAATAAATATTCAAAATTTCATATTCGATGAATAACAATTTAGTTTATTTATAAATAAAAGTTATAGCAATAATTCAAAAATATTAAATTTAACAATTTGTTACAATGTGTAATGTGGTCATCACTTGAAATATTTATATTCGGAAATTTTTTATATTATTTATAGATTTATATTTATATTTAAGTTTCATTTATGAAATTTATTTATATAAAAAGAAAATGAATTTAATTCAAAAGAAAACTGGTGACTTTTTATTTATGTTTTTTAAAATGTATAAAGATTAATAACATTGCGTATTAGCGATTTATACTAGTTTAATAAAGTTTAATTTATTAAATATTCATATTGTTTGGCAATTTTTAATGTAATAGTGGTGTAAATGTAATAATGGTATAAATATAATAATGGTGTAAATACAGAATATAAATTAACTTACTTTTACAATATCCCTCGATGTCAGCAGGCGCCGGATGACATTAAAGCATTAATTAATTTAATAAGATTATGATTTTTTCTTTTTAATTTTAATTGTACGAATGAATGTGTGTATCAGTTTTATTTCTAACCAATACAACACAATAGGATAAAGTAAAGAGTTTAAGTGTGCATGTTGTGTTTAGAAGTTAAACTGCTATGTGTAAATGTGATGTTTCAAATATCTTTATGTGTTGAAGTTATCTGAATGTAGGGTGACCTTATGAATAAAATATTTGTGTAATTTTTTTGATGTTTATTAGTAGGTTTCTATATATTTCTTTTTGTTTTTCTTTTCTTTTTAAATGAACATCAAAAGTTAGGTGACCAAATATAAAAATTTTAAAAAAATTGATACCAAAAAAAAGAAACAAATAATTAATTATATATTAAAAAAAAGAACATTTAGAATACAACAATAAAAACTATGATATTTCACATATTAAAAGTTAAAATTGGATTTTTTTATGGGTTCAATTAATCAAAATTTGTTTAAATAATTATTTAGAATTGAGGTTATTTCACCAGTAGCAAGACAAAAATATGTATCTGGTCACTTAAGGAAGAATTTGAGGAATTGTCATGTGTATTTTGTTTTAAATTAATTTAAAATCAAAAACGTCTTACGAACAGTGACCACTATAAGCAAGGATGTAAACATTTCCATCAACCTGTTTAGCAGCTTAAATTTTCGCAACAACAGAGATTCCGCTCTCAATTCGCAAGCACACAAATTTTATAATTTAAATTATACAACATCATAAATTTAATTCCTATGTATGTCCGACACAAAAATAATTTTCTAATGAAGAAAATTTTTGAAATTTTTGACATTTCATAATAATTTAAAATCAATGATGACTCAATAAAATTTTCAGAATAATTTCAAAATTATAAAATTCTACAGCCAGATAAAAATTCTTAGTAAAAAGAAAACAACAAATTTAAAACAATATTTATAAAATGGTCACATCACAATATTTATAACCATGATTTAGGAAAAATTAAGATAATAATTTCTGATATATTATTTGTTTAAGATTATAATTTTAAATTCAATTATGTTCTTAATTAGGGTTAGAATAGAAATATGTAATTTTCTTATTTCATGTTTAGGTTTAGTATTTAGGATTTCATATCATTTAATAATATTTTAGATAAAAATAATGCCATCTGGGTTTCAATAAATTTTAGGTAATAACGTATATTTAGGAAAAGTTTTTGCAAAGCAAGAAATATTGGCCACATGTTACGGTTGGTGACAAATGGATAAGTCATATTGGCTATCATGTAGGATTTTGTAGATTCATTTCTTTTCACTAAGAAATTTCGTATTTTTATAGAAACCTGAGGTTGTTGATGAATAATATCTTGCAATTCTTTGGCTTTTTAATTTCAATGAAATTATAAGGATCTTATTTAAAGTTCCACAAGGATTTAAAAAATAAAAGTTGCTTAGAATGCCTCCCTACTACCGATCCGTTAAGTGTGGTAGATCTGTATCACTTTTCAAAGTAATTCCTCTTTCTATTAATGGAACTTACTAAAATATTTGCTATTTCTGTATATGTATGTACTCTACATATTTACATCGAAACCATATATGTTACGATCAATATGGTCGATTAAAGTGAATTAATTAAAATATTAATATCGTTTTCATTATCATACTAGCAGTCCCTTTTTTATTTATTATATACCCGACATCATTTTCATACAATGGACACGGAAAAGTTAATTTCAAAATAAAATTATATTATAATAAATAAGCTTTTGTGTCCTATTCTTGTTTCGATTAGTTAAATACAAATTTATTTACACTAGTATGCTAACCGGAACAGATACCCAGCGTTACTGTTGAGAGTTTAAAAAAAATTATAAAAAAGGCTATTTCAAAAAATAAAGTCTCCAGAAAAGGGTATTTTTTTGAAAAATAAAAAATAAAAAAGTTTTGTTATTTGATAAAAGCAAAAAAAAAAAAATATTGCATTTTGAGAAAAACTACAAAAATTAATTTTTTTTAGTAACATAATAATTTATTTATTATAGTTTTTATTATGAAAAAAAAAATACAGAATTTCTCGTAAAAATAGTTAACATAAAATTCTCTTATTATTAATTAATTTTCAGTACTTTTATACGATGTCTTCACCCGGACTCCAGTCTTACAAATCCCCGTCTAATAAATTTAAGACTAAAAGCATAGATTCACAAGTGTGGACCTTAAATCCGTTGGACAATTTGTTTTCTTTAGTGATAATTTAGAAAAAATTTCCGCCGAAATTCTACACTATACTGTGAAAAAATATCAAAATTAATAATTTCTTTGTTGGAGTTAATATATGATGGGTCAAGATATTCCAAACAACTTAGTTTTTCGTCATTTATCATATAGTCTTAAAAAGTCGTCATTTAGTTCCATTTTAAAAAAAGGGTCCAAAATAGTGGCTAAGTGAAAAAATGGCAGTTATTGACTAAAATCGCCAAACGGTAATGCTGCAGTTCCCTTCGTTGAAATAATAAGTGTCATGTTCCTTATACATATTTCATTAGAATTTATTTTTAGTTTTTCAATAAATAAAATTTTTTCAAACAATTTTTTTAGTGTATAAATAATTCACAATAATCAGTAATACATTTTGTCTACACCATCGAATAGCTTTTACAAATCAGTTACGTATAACATCTACACGCAGTAATTACAATCGAATTATGTTATAGTACATGCAACCGAATAAGTTCAATTGACAATAAATTTGATTACCACAATGAAAATGTTTTCTCTGTGTACTTTTTATTTTTAACACAAATTGCGCAATATGTTTAATTTTAAACATGAAAGGTTTATTATATCGCATCAAAAAAAGAACTGAAAAAGGTTGAAAAAGTCATGATTATAACAATGTGTTGTTGAGGGAAGTACTTAATACTGAAAAAGACCACAAATTCTTTTTTTAACCCATGGTTGTCATTAGTATGATGTTCTCCTTTCATTTTTCTTGTTCATTACTTTTAAAGTAGTTCTCTTGAAACTATATTCATAAATGCTTTTAATAAAAATATGGTTTTAGCTTTGTTAAGAGATAAAATAAAATACTTTTCAGTTTGCGAAATTTTTATTTTCTTAGAAATTATTCATCTTTTCATTCATTTATTTTCATTTTCCTTTAATTTCATGTGAAGATTCATATTGGTTTGTAAGAGTCTACTTAACTTTTAAGATGAAAACAATACATATATAAAAAAATCCATGAATCGAAATTGCAAAATAATGGTTCCATATAAAAAGAAAGGCTTTTCTATATTTTCAAGCTATTTTTTATTTTCATATTTTGTCAGGAAGGAATAAATTTTATTTATTTTTATTTTTATTTAAAGCCTTGTTTAATATGTTGTAAATTTTTTACAGCAATAGTTTTTATTTTTGCAATATAAATATTAATGGCCCTCTAATATACCAAATTTTAGTAGTTAAAAAAGTAAAACTTTTTTCATTTAATTTATTTCTTTGTTGACAATATTTTTTATTGCTAAAGATTCAATACTATTTTCTAATGGTAGATTGGACAGAAAGAAAATAAAAAGAAAAAACTTTTTTTTCTTTTTTATTTATATTTATGAGCAGTTTATAAGTCTATTTCCATAATATATTTTATTGAATTTCAAATCAAATTTTATACATACGTATTAAGTTTTTTTTAGGACTTTTCTTGTCCATGAATATTTAATAAGAAGTCAAGTAACCCATAAAAATTAAATATCGTAAATTTGCACATTGACAATTGAATTTGCGACAACAAACTACATATGAAATTGCTACTGGTAACTATGTCTATGGTATAATTTACGAGAGTCGTTCTGTTGAAAGTTATGAGAAATGTAAAATAAATTTATATTTACAATGTAAAATGTATCAAATATTCGTTAAAAAAAAGTATCATTGGAGAAAACAATCAGTATGTACTTACCATAAGTAAGTAGGGCAGGTACTCGTATAAGATTATAATATCTACACAGAGCAAGCATTTTCGTTTATTGCATGTAATATCACACAATTCGATTGCAATTATTGAATGTAGATGGTACACACGACCGATCTCTATAAGTTATTCGATGGTGCAGACTAAATGTACTACTGATTATTGTGAATTATTTTTTTAGTTTTTATTTATTGAAAAACTAGAAATTGTAAAATTAAATAAATTCTTTTCAAATATGTAGAATGAACATAACAACACTTATTGCCTTTAAGAAGGTAACTATTCCGGTTAGCATACTAGTGCAAATAAATTTATATTTAACTAGACGAGACAAGAATAGGATAGGTATTATACATACTTACATATTTACAAAAACGATCATTGTCAAAATTTTCTCATCTTCAACTTACTACAAGTAAGTAATTGATAAATTTAAAATCAATATAGTGTATCTGAAAATAAATTTATCCATTTATCAAATAGCTATAAATAGTAGCAATCCTGAATTTCTTACCTTTATTCCGATCCAATGGAGAATCACCAAGAAGTTATTCTTGCCTTCAGAAATAACTGGTTGTTAAACTTTTGAACAATTTATTAATTATACGTTATACTTTTTAAATAAATTCTTTGCAAAAAAATCAATATAATAAAATACTAATTTTCATATGATTCGCTGATGTTCTTTCCGCAAACACGTTAACATTTTTTATTTGAATCATTGTAATACGAACAATATTTTGATTGCAGATATCAATATTTTATTTAAAATTATGAATTTAATGTAGCACTGTCAGAAGAATATTAAAATTTACTTTAATTTGAAAAAATTTATTTACTGAACAAATTAAACAAATGTGTGAATCATATTTCTATCATAATAATGTTTTTACAGTTATTAAAGTAGAAAGTCCTCTAAAAAATTACTTTTAATAATTTGAATAAAATTAACTTTTCTTCTATTAGATTTGAATATTTAAAACCATTTTCCTATCAAATTATACTTTTTTCTGTGTATCAGGGGTCATCCAATGTCACAAAAAACTTTATTTATTTGCTCATTAGTTATGACCAGAAGATTTAAGATATAAAAGTGGTAATAGTAATACATTTATGTTTGAACTTGCACCGAAATTCACTATTTCCGATTTCGATGAAATTTGACATACACACTCATTATGTGAATACCAAAAAAAAGCTTTTTGAAATATCTTAGAGACAAGGACAAAAATTTATTTCGTTATCATTTTATTGTTAAAATTGGCACTTCTACAAAAACAATAAGAAACCAGATTTATTATGCATCAATTTTTTACTTAATTCGACAACTAGATCCAAATATATTTGAATTTAATTTCATATATACAAAGCAAAATATATAATTTTTGGATTATATATATATAACATATATAAAGTTTCATATATGTTGGGATCCGAAAATTGAGAGTATATGGCAATATATGACTATATGCATATAACCATATATTCAACGATATATACTTACAAGCCCTAATGTGAATGAAATTTAATTATTTTTTTTAATTTTATTAAAAAATATAAAACACAGAAATATTTTTTCCTATAAACACCTAACAATTCGTCGGTGATCTTAATCGATGAGAATGTGAAGGTATGCTTGAAGATACATCTTTCTGCAAGGAATTTTTATTGGAGTAATAAATAAAGGGATCAATTAAATATAAGTGTTTTAGTACTCATCACATTTGAATAAGTTTCTTACATTTATGTAAAACAAGGTTTGATATCATTAGTAGTATATGGAACATTTTTAGTGGTAACATCTTTAATGTAGAAATAATTAAACCTCAACACAATCGTCATAAAAGGATTAAAGATTTCGATTTCTATTTTCTAATTATTGGTGAGTAGGTTTCATTTTGGGTTTAAAATTCTGTTTTATCTGATTTGCAACATCTGTATCAAAAATAAAAATATTAAACATGTGAAGATGTTTATCAAAAATATTTCCATATATATATTCTTTTGAATCTTATGATTAACCCAGTGTACGAGGGAGTTGTTAATTCTGGAGAATAGCTTTCATTTCGAGACCCTAATCTGATTTGCAATACCTATATCAAATATAGAAATATTAAATGTTAGAGGATATTTAAACAAAATATTTCTATAAATATCGTTTTTTGATTTTTTTACATTTGTTAAATGTTTAATGTTAAGAAAATTAAATATATTTTTTCTTTTAATGTCAATTTAATTGGGGACAGCAACCAATTTATTTAGTTTAAACCAATTATATATCTTTCTTCATACACGTACCATATATAAAAATATATTACCGTTTTTACCTGGGTATAAATTTTATATATATATATATATATATATATATATATAAAATTAGACGACAAAATATACATTATATCATCACACAGTGGGAAAATTTTGTAATTTTCTGTTCTAAAGCCTGTAACTTCCTAATCTTTAACAATAAATTAAAAAAAATTTACAATAATAATTTTTACATAAATAAATTTAAAATGTATTAAACATTTAGAGGAATGATGTTAGGTTTTAAATACAAAAAAACGGGTTTTAAAAACATGTTTATATATATATATATATATATATATATATATATATATAACTAATTAATAAATCACTTGTGAGACATGCTTAAGTTTTGAAGCAAAAAGCTTGAAAAACTTAATCTGTTATAAATATAGTTTAAGGTTAAATTAGAATTAATTCTATAGGTTTAAACAAAAATTTAAATAATGATTATCTTGAATAAAATACGGATATCAATGGAATTAGTTTTTCTCTAGTAGAATCTGAAAAATAAAAACTAATATTTAGTTTTTTTTTAATTCAGCTTTTCTACTTCAAAGAGTTGTATTTTTAAGAGGTTGGCTTTCAAAATCGATTTCGAAAAAACTGAGATATGCTTTTCCCATTCTTTCGTTATTATTTTCCTCTTTAATTATTTTTTTTTTCTTACAATAATTATATTTAATCAATTTTCACTTGAATATTATAGAATTTGTTGATTTTTTTTAATAGAGTATTTTGACGAAAGAAACTACTTCTGTAAAAGCTGGTTAATCGTTTTTTTTTTTTCGGAAATCCAAAAAATTCAACCAGTTTTTTCAAAATTCAATCTTCTTTTTCTCCAAAAAGTCGAATAATCGATCACCCTAGAAAATACCTTAATTGACTAAACCATGATGATAGAACACTATTTAGTGTTAAAGGTTAACTTTCCAGTAAGTTAGCTGTCGGACATAATATGGTTACAATATTATTAAGCATGATCTCATCTAGTCCCGTACAAATTGTAATGGATTGATTAAGTTTTGAAATTTTAATAAAAACGTTGTGATAAGTAATATATTTTAATGCAAATACATTTTTTTTAAATAATTCTAATTTCATAACTTTTAATACATCTTACTCTTCCATATACTTAAGAATTCCAATCCGCTGGACAAACCGAAAATGGTGTATTGGATTTATCAAGAAATATGTATCTTTGATATGTATTTCTTAAAATATTTGCATCATTTTAAGGAATAATTTTGCGATGCTTATTTCTTTATAGGTTTTCTAAAACTGTTTAAGTTTGCTAAAGGTCTTAGGTATGGATATCACTTTAATCTCTTATATTACATCTTTAGCTTAACTGTTATGATATCATGTGCTCTAATGGGTATCAGGCTACTATAGATCAGACTTTAAAATGTGATTAAGAATAAATGTAATATATATAACATGAAACTTTATATATTTTATATATATATGTGATCCAAAAATTATATATTTAGCTTTGTATATATGAAATTAAATTCAAATATATTTGGATCTAGTTGTCGAATTAAGTAAAAAATTGATGCATAATAAATCTGGTTTCTTATTGGTTTTACAGAAGTGCCAATTTTAAAAATAAAAGGATATATATTTCAGATATCAAATATTTCAAAAAGCTTTTTTTTAGTATTCACATAATGAGTGTGTATGTCAAATTTCATCGAAATCGGAAATAGTGAATTTCGGTGCGAGTTCAAAGTTATTGTTTTCTCCCACATATATTAGTAAAATAAATCTAGAATAAATCAAAAGTATTTAAATAATTTCTCAAAAATTTTATTCGACCTTCGTTTTGCTGATATTACTACAACCTTACATACTTACTTACATATTATAACAAAATAGCAATCACTTCCCAATAACAAAAAATTAAATAAAAAAAGTAATAATAATACTTGTTCTGTCGTTGTGTATTAGAGCATAAAGTTTACTTTAACTAGGGTTAGCTTTGGTTTTTTTGCTACACAAATTTTAACTTTTGGTCATATACACATCTTGTTGAAAATATTTGTATAAGTTTAAAGGATAATTTGTTAGTTACAAGCTTTAAGTGTCTCTCTCTCTATATATATATATATATATATATATTATAATTTATAAGGAATATTTGATGCCCTACATGTTTGTTTTTTTTTTTTTTAATTAAAAAATAAATATATAAGTCAAAATAAATATATAAGCCCAATTAAAAATTTTATGGTCATTAATGCCAATATCACTGAAAATAAGTTTTAATCATAAAATATTTTAGGCAATCATGAAAGATAGGTACGTAGGCCAATGTATAATGATATTGATTTCGAATTAGTATAAAATAATTGTCATTTTTTAGCCAAATTTGTTAGTGTTAAAACACTTTTAGTACTTAATTTTAAGAGGCTATTAATGTAAAATGTTGCGGGTACAAGGAAAAAATCGAGAAACTATGCTGAAAAAGCATTTTTAAATTTCTCAAAAATTATCCGTTTTTGGGAAATTTAGCTATCTATTAGTATTTGTACTATCTAAGAGTCAAAGAGATGGTTGCAAAAGAACTAATAGGTACTCAAATTTATATTGAAAGGTTAAGAGAGGTCTATAAAACCTTTTAGTCAATAACTCAATGGTTCTATGTTATTTTAGCCAAATCTAGCCACCACTTGCTATGCAAAAGTATAATTGAATGGTGTAATGCAAATGTTATCAATTTTGTTCCTAAAGAAGTAAATCCTTAAAATTGTCCGGAGATCCCCCAAAACTGAGAGATATTCGGCGCTGATGAAAAGATCGTTAATAGATAGCACAAAGTTGCCAAGATTTTCAGAATAAGTGACGAAGAGCCACTGCACAAAAACTAATGTAGGGTGATAAAAAAATGGTCCGAAAATTTTATGAAAGCAAATCACGATATCATAATTTTTATTTTATCTTTAATTTAAATATGCTACAACTTAATTAAATAAAATTTTATTTGAAATTTCAATACAGTGTCTTATAACGAAAATAGCAAAGGACAATTTTGTCGTGAACAGGCCTTACTACAAATATTAAAACTAGTTACAGACGAGTAAACATTTCAAGTATTTTATTATTTAGAAGCCATGAAGGCGGATACCAATAAAAAAATATTCTGGATTAAAGAAACTTTTTGAATTAAGAGATTTATTAGACTTTTATAAAATCAAAATAATTCCTCCCTATTATGAGCTGAAAAATAAATATCTTATCCGGTACAAATTGAAAAATCTTTTCTTATAAATTTAGTTTTCCAAAAATATGATTTTTTTTATTTTAACCTACATATTACAGTAAAATCGTTTCAATTCTTTCTTTTTTGTGGTCTGTAGGAAAAAAGTTTTTGAAAACGCATTATGCTGGTTGAGCATCCTTTTTCCGTTTTTACTTTTGGCAATATTACAATTCTTTCTCATTTTTTATACTTTATTTCTTATTGAAAATAAAAAAAGTATATATATATATATATATATATATATTATTATTATAGTTGTCTTTTTCTATGCCATCACATTATTTTTGTATTTTTTTTTTTTTTTTAACGCAGACATTTTCTGCTGCTCATACAAAGAAGCAAACATAACAAATAAAATAAAAGTTAACAAAAAAATAACGGGCAGAAAAATAAAGAACAACTGTAAGCGAGCGACATTTATTCATTCATTCTTCAGCGTTTGTATGGAGAATGGTAGAGAAAGAAGAACAGCAACGAGAAAAAAATGTTGACAATTCTTTGGCAAATTAAATTATTGCGGGTTTTATGAGATGTAGAGGAAAAAAATAATAATCAAATTATAAAAAAGGACTTAAAGGGTTACAGTTTTATTGTATTTTTTGGGAAAAATTATATATACATACTCTGGGTTTAATAAATTTTATTAAGGAAAACGAAATGAATGTTGTAAAGTCTTTAAGGCAAATTTATTAAAGATATTTGTTATATGCCTGAAACATTGAAATATTTTCATAATTAATAACTTCAATTACACATACCATATCCTTTTTAGGAACCGATAGCGAATAAAGATTTCGTTCGCGAATATAGATTTCGTACGCGTAATCTAAATTCTCATTTCGAAGGTGAAGTGTACTTTCATAACATCAGTTTGCTGGCGAAAAGTCTTCTGATTTTTTGAAGAAATTTCCGAAGGAAAGGAGAAAAATTATTTTCAAGAGATGAAGTATTTATACCCTACAACACCATAGGTGGTTTGGGTACTATGTGTTTGTTCAGAAGTTGTAACGTACAGAAAAAAATATTCGGACCCCCACCTTAAAGTATACCGTTTAACTCAGAATCACTGAGTATGTGTCGATTTAAGCTTGTGCGCTGAGATAATTTGATGAAATTTGGTGCATATAATTTTTTACACAAGGACGAAGCCTAATGAATTTGGTTATGTTATGCCCATTATTTCACCTAGCCCACGTACTAATGTCCTCCCGGAATAGAGTTTTAAGACTCATGGCTTAAAAATTAGAATATTTTAATGAAATTTGACACAAATAAGTTTTGTACAAATAAGTTTTGTACAAATAAGTTTTGTATAAATCCGCTTACCAACTTCCACGAAGATCGGTCCATATTTGACTATCACTTTAACGAACATAAATCATCAGTAAATGTTAGTATTGTGTCAACATTTAACACAAGTATGGTTTATATAAGTAAAAACTACAGTGCCAAATTTTGAGTGGATAATTGATCATAAATACTATATAAGGTCTACTTACGGGAATTACACTAAATGTTCAAATGCCATATAAATGATAGTATGAACATGTTTTATAGAAATATCCCATTTAAGACCATTCCCTAAATTTCCATACAATGGTGTAGGATATTTTCGGGCTTGAACGCCTATATTTTCTGAATTTTTTTTTCTCGTCGGATTAGTAGATATCGTAGCCTTTTAAATTCTAGCTAGAAGATTGAGAGCTGAAAAATTTATATTATCGAATTGCATCCAGATAGTTTATCGCAGCCACCCGATCAAAAGTGGAAGTAATTACTTATCATGTCGGAATGCATTTAGTAGCTAATGTATGTAGCCAAATAATTTATAGTATTGCCAAGTGAGAGCCAAAGAATTCATATCGTTGAAATTATCATTTGTTATTTGTAACGTAATAAGTTAAATCTCTAAACCAAGTTCGATCATTTTACAAAGGAACAATGAAGGTCTGTGGAACAACAAAAAGAAACAGACCTTTGGAGAATCTAAACTGGAACAGAAACTGGAATAGAAACTTTGGTGCATAATTTCGCCATTAGTGAACTCAAAAATTTGCTGCTGTATTTTGCAAGAAACCTTTCTTTTATTATCACGCTGCTGAGGGTATGTATGAATGGAATGCAAAGAACATGATTGCGATATAAACGATTTGGTATCTGAATACCAATAACACCGTCGAACTCAATTAAACAGAAGATTATGAGACCGTAAAAGACAAAATTTCAAACAAATAAATCATTGAACCAAAGAATATTCAACAAAATATTTCAAAAAATACCTAAAAAAGCAAAAATATGTATAAATAATAGAAAAATAATTAATATATTTTTTGTTTCGATTCACTTAATCTTGATTAATTAAAATATTAATTTTATCATAATTGTTTAAAATTTGTTTTTTTTTTAATTATTACTATCATCATCGTCAGTATTATTATTATTATTATTATTAATAGATTTTGAATGTACATATATATGGCATAACATATTTGTTATAAGCCAGATTAGCACTATTCAAAGTAAGTAAATTACATTCATATAGTTTTGAATTTATATAATTTTTACTGAATCTACAAGCAATTTTTTAAGTTTAAATTTTCATGGAAAATTAAAAAGCAAGTTTATTTAAAATAAATATTCTATATTTTAAACAAACTTCTATGTATTTATGCAGGGAGTAAAAGTCTATGCCATTTAGTATACATATAACATCATTTAAACTTAGTGTGGTTTTACAAAATATTTTATTCGAAATTCATTGTATATTTGGCAAACACCGATGAAATGAAATGTATTTTCCGTAGCATCTAGATTGCAAATTGTGGAAATACCAATAGATTTATTTCTAAAGGATCTAGCATTCAAGCCTAATAAGCCCCCTCTAGCCCTTATTATTAAGCTGACTGAACGTGGAGAAAAGTATGAATTCTATAACGATGCACATTGTATATAATCATTACGTTTTTTAATTTTTATTTGATCTATTATAGGTTTCCACTGCCTACTTAGTAGTAATATTGAGTAATCGGAGGTAAATTGTATTTGATGACAAAGATTTTCCCACTCCTTAGCCTATTATATGTTCTATTTTATAATATTTAATCCTAAAATTCAAGATAATCTGTGAGGATTCATATCCAATATTTTATTGATGTAGCAGAGGTGAAGTCTTAAGGTAGATATGGTTAGTGACTTAAGGTTTGTCTCTAAATACAGCATGTAATTTGGTGTCGTGTTTGATAGGCATAACATTTTTTTTTTTTTTATAAAAAATCTAAATAGTTTTTCAACCACATCATATTTTGCATAGCCCCATATTTGTGCTGCATATAAAATAATTGACCTGGACGCTTCTCGGAATATTTTTGTTTATTATTCTGTGATATCTGTGGATTGCTAATATATTTGGACCAAATAGAGTTTATCGCCAATTTTAATGCAGTTAATTTGTTGTTTAAGTGTTTCTTAAAGGAAAGATTATATGTGATGATCTCAGTGTTGAGATATTTATAGCTATTTACAATTTCAATATTTTCGCTACCAAAAACCCACTTTAAATTGACGAAATTCTTGTACTGAGACGAAATACCATTATTTTAGATTGATCAAGTTTAGCTTTCAATCACTTCGTTGAACAATAGTTATATAAGCAATCAATCTTTTTTGCAATTCCGTTGGGCTGTTTAATAAAATAACGTCATCGGCGTAAAACAATACTTCAACATTAACGTCAGCAACATTAACTTCTCCAGGTAAGTATTCTCCTAAGTAATTAATATATAATAGGGGCTTAAAATACAACCCTGTTTTATATCTATTTCCATAGAAAAAGGATCTGAATAAGAGCTTCCATCACAGATATAACGTTCAATATTTTCATACATGTGCTAAAGAATTCTTATTATCTTAGAAGACAAACCCAGGCACCAGAGCTTATAGAATAAACTATTACGAGGACTTGTATCAAAAGCGCACGAAAAATCAACAAAGAGAGCATATGCATTCTTCTTATTGGCTTTGTTTATATACACATTATTAACGAAGCTGAAAATTTTGTCAACGGTTGAACATTTTTTTCTAAATCCGGCTTGAAATTCTGCTAAAATCATGTTACCATCGATCCAATCCGTTACACGATTTAGTATTATGGTATTGAATATTTTGCATAGGGTACTAATTAGCGATAACCCGCGATAGTTTGATAGAAAATTTGGCTCACCCCTTTTGAAGAGAGGTATCAGTATTGATTTTTGGAAACTGGATGGAATTTTCTCATGTAGAAATATTTTGTTAAAGACGGATAACATTTCAATAATAATAGAATCAGGAACATTTTTATAAAATTCATAATTCTTTTAAAACGGAGGAAATTTCCCAAAATTCCATGGGGGAATCTAGGAAGGCATCAATAAAATATGGCATTGACCAGCTGATAGTCAGGGAATCAACATTACTAAAGTGAGAACGAAAACCATTGGCATTCAATGAACCTTTTACTGTGTATGTAAACAATCTCAAGGAATTAGATATGTTTCACCATTCCGTGCCACATTTCATTTACATATATATATATATATATATATATATATATATATATATATATATATATATATATATATATATACGAGTATATATTTTTTTTTTTTTTTTGTTTGCTTAAAATATTAAAAGTTTTTCAATTTGTCCAATTATAATTTATAATTAATTTATTCAAATGCTAATAATTATTAGCATTTGAATAAAATGTTGTTAATTTTGGCAAATTTAAAAATTAAAAACTGTTATAAAATGATTTGTACGTCTTTACACATAAAAAATTATTACCGTATATTTTTAACACAGTTGCTTCATTTTACATCTAAATGTAATAAATATATTTAAGTAAATATAAAATACGAATGAAGTTTAAGTAAAATTTTATTTTTCAGTTTTTACAGTTTTAGTGATTGATCATTTTGTTTAGAGGTATAAATTTAAAAAAGTTTTTAATGGAGTGAATTATTTACAAATATATTTTGTGATTGGTAACTTTTTTCTATGTAAGTAATAGTTCTTTTTAACAAATATAAATTTTCGTCTTTCTATAACAATTGATACAATTTTTATTATTTTTTTTTCGTTGCTCATATTTTTATTTTTATTTTTTACATTGCCTAACAATAGTTATTTCTAAAAAAATCTGTTGCTCAAGAACTTTTATACTTAAATTTTATTTTTTAAGTTGCTTGATAAAAGTTATTGTTGAAATTTTTCATCCTATTTACAATTTTTATTTTCCTAAACGAATTTTTTACGTTGCCTTAGAACAGATATTAATTAAGACATTTTTTTTTGCATTGCTTAAGATTTGAATTGTAGAATTAACAAATTTAATGAAATTTCAGAAACCCTTATATGCATATGTAAAATCGTTGGTAAAATAAAAAACACATGTTCCTCCTTTTAAACAAAATGGGTGGGATACAGTGAATATAATGTACTGAATAATAATCTGTTTAATTTATTTATTATTATTATTTTTTGTCGGATTTGAATAAATAATACGCTAAAAGATGTTTATTTTTTTTACCTTCAGCGTATCATTTAAATTACCTAGGAAAACTACAAAAACATGTGCCAGTAAACTCAGAAAATAATTTATTCATATCAGTTAATAAAATAAAAAAATCAATAAAATAGCGTTTTAGTTAAAAATACTAATTTGTATATCCATTATGAGCCAATATATGTAAATAAGAGTAAACTGGTAATAACGCTGCCGCCCATCGCCGAGTAAATTGGCCTATCATTATTATTCAACACATCGAAATCATCCTATGTATTATATTTAATGGAGTGATTTATTGTAGATCAGTGAATACATACAAATTTGGAAATTATGTTAAATGTAACGAGATATTTCTTCAAAAAGAAATGATTTGTATACCCTACCCGATTTGTATATAGAATAATTCGCAGCAGCTACAAATGGACCATGAGAGCACAGCAAGAATCTCTTGAAGCTCCAAATAAAAACCTTTTCCTTGTAAAAAAAAAAGTTATAACAAACTTCAAAAAAATATATTTTAACAATAACTGTTTTCAAGCAACGTAAAAAATATGTATTGAAAAATAATAATTATGCAATGGAAAAAATTATTTTTCAAAAATAACTATTACGAGTATAAGGCAATGTAAAAAAATTATTTCAAAAAATAACAATTATGAACAATGGAAAAAA
Source organism: Protocalliphora azurea (assembly GCA_932274085.1). Classification (NCBI taxonomy): domain Eukaryota; kingdom Metazoa; phylum Arthropoda; class Insecta; order Diptera; family Calliphoridae; genus Protocalliphora; species Protocalliphora azurea. The sequence continues at coordinate 42,734,473 of OW026519.1, forward strand.
ATATATTTTAATAAAAATTTTTATCAAGCGAGGTAAAAATTAATTTTGAAAAATAAAAGTTATTGAGCCACAGAAAAATTTTTTGTCGATAACAACAATTATCAAATAAAACAAAAAATATTTCTTATTCTTTACTCAACTTTCTCAAATTGAAAATGATTTTAATAGGCCTTTTACATGTTTATACCAAGGTAGTACCAGGACTCATTCGGTACTATCTAGTTATTTATTTTTTACCTTAATTATTTTTTTTTTTAATTATAAAAGAGAGATTTAAAGATTACATACAATAAATTTGTTGGCAATTAAAACCACTTTTTGTAAGTTAAACTTTTCATCTATTTATAAAATAATACTCTGATAAATTAATAAATTCTGTGAATTTGGAAACGCAGTAGGATGATATATAAATACATCTATGTCTACGAAAACAAACATTTTTATTTTACTAAATAGCTGACCACTTCATGAACAATAATGTTCTATATAAGTGTAGTATATCATTTGTGGAATTTCTCAAATTTAAGTGACACGCTTTAAATGTTGTACATTATTAAGGATAAGAAAATAAGAAATTATTGAAAATAATTGAACAAGTAGAGCAAACTCAATAAACTACAACTAAAATAAAATCGTTTCATTTAGGAATTATCGTACAATAACTTTAAATTGAACAAGAAATATTTAAAAACAAAAATCACTAATTAAAAATTGACAATTTTTTATATTAACCCATTATACTCTACACCACTATAGGCGGTTGGGGTATTATGCGTTTGTGCTAATGTTTGTAACGCATAGAAAAACTTATTCAACAGCCACCTTAAAGTATACAAATCAACTCAAAATCACTTTTTAAATCGATCTAACGATGTCCGTCTGTCTGGCTGTACATCTAAACTTTGTGCACAAAGTGCGAGTCGCAATTGTAAAGATATTTCAATGAAATTTTGCATGTGGAACTTCTATGGTACAAAGACGAAGCCTTTTTACCATTATTTCATCTAGCCTCCATACAAATGTCCCCCCGGAATAGAGTTTCAACACTCAAAAATACCTTAAAATAATATTTTAATGAAATTCGGTGCAAAGAATTTCTGTATATGTATCAATCTTTGTACCAAATTTTATGAAGGTCAGTCCACAATTAACCATTGCTCCCATTAAAATCTCTCTTCCGAAAATCACTCTAACGTGCATAAATCCCATACAAATGTTAGTATCAAGTTAATATTCGACGCAAATATGATTTATGTAAATAGAAACAACATTGCCAAATTTCATGAGAATCGGTCCATAATTTACCATAGCTCCCATATAAACCCACTTCCAAGAATAGCCCTAAAGTGCATAAAATCATTTAGTATTTGAATATTTTATTTACCATTTAGTAAAATTGGCCACAGGTGTTATATCTTTATGCTCGTACACAGTAGTGTAGGGTATCATATAGTCTGTCCTGACCGATTATATCTTTCTTTCTCTTTTTTTATTTAAAACCATGTGCAGCAACATTAATCACTTTAAAATTTATATATTTTCTGAGCGAAATTATACCGTAGTTGTTCTTCTTCTTTGCTCTTTAATGTAAATAGTCGGCCAAAGCAAGGTTTTCAGATCAAAATTCGATGCTGTTTTGTTATTATAAAACTGTGTGTTTTCGATTTTTTGAATATCCAAGAGTGTCAAAAAAGGATGAATGAAAATACTCTTTTCCAAATGCTGACAGCGGACAGACAGTGAACAGGCAACCCTAAATCCCACAAGTACATTTTTATATGTAAATAGAGCTATAATTTATTGCGGAGGTTTTAAAAAATTTTATATGTATTCATGGACCCCCTTAAATGTTATTAAGGAAGTATAACGTAATAGTTCAATGAATAAAGACCATGAATTAAGTCAATTTCGTTCTGATAGGTCCACTCGTCAGGAATAAGAGTGATGTACAGGAATCTGGGTATAATTTAGTTCAGAAAATTCAGTTCAGTCGAAAATTATTTGTATCAAATTTCATCACCAGGTATTAAGTTTACAAACAAATATTGGAAATATGGTCAAATATGGATCTATCTTCGCGATATAAATTGTTGTAATGAATTCAACATAAATGTTTTATATATGTGTAAGACATTTAAAAACCCATTCCCAGAGAACATTTTTATGATGGTTATTTAAAAAGGTAACCAATTCAATTTGAAAAAGATGCTTTGACCCGAACTTTGATTTCAAGGTTAAAATAGAAATTTTTATATTGTACTTTTAATAAATACCTAGATTCACGTAAACGAGTGTTTCAGATTGCAAATATTTTTACTTTATTTATGTATAAACTAAAATTATAAAAAAAAAAAATAACTGCAAAATTTTTTTGATTAAATTTAACTTAAAGTTAGTGCTATCTAAAACTTTGTGTTAGTGTTTAAACTGAAAGTTAGTATTTAACTTCCAGTTATTGTTTTATTGTTAACAGACCTACGAAATAAAATTTCTATCTATCTTTTTATTTATATTATATGAAAAATTTGATACATTTCACAAATACGGGAATATGTTCCTTTGCAGATATTTCTTATTCCTTTATAGAATTTATTATATTTAAGGATATGTATTATTACAATTTGTGTGTTTCAGGTATATATTTACGGTTTTTAGCCTTATTAAATATCATCAGTAGTTCAGTTCCTTGACCACCCTCGTCTGTTCAATTTATATATCCTACAATAGTGAGGAGGATATTACACGTTTATGCAGATGTTTGTAAGAACTAACTCTTAAATATACCAATCGGTTATACGTACAAATGTAGATAAATGGGGTAACATCTTATTTAAATATAAATCGATGTAGTAAATTTTAAAAACATTAGTACATAATTGACCAAGGCTCTCATAAATAGGCCGTCTTCGAAAATCACTTAAAGCTGCATAAATTAGTATCAAAATACTATGTAGTACACGTAAGTTTTATAAAAGTATAAACCATAATTCCAAAATTTTTAAGAATTTATTCAAAATTGACTGCAAAGCCAATAACTTAAAAAAAATTTAAAATAAAAAGGTAGTCGAATTTTGTTTACAATTTTTTTTTATTTTTAAAATTTGTTTGGCCATTTAGATGGGGTCGCTGGCCACATTCACAGCTTCTAATGGAATAAAACGGATTACTGCGTGAACTTAGGTCTTTTTTATTTTTCATAATAAAATCAAAGGAGCACTAAAATTAAATAATAAAAAAATTTTACAAACTTTTTGAAAATTTTGCAAAAGCCGCCTTTTTTTTTTTTTTTTGTTTTTATATCTTTAAAAATAGTATGAATCAAAAAAAAAAAATGTACTTGAATAACTCAGTTGGTTTTGATATTGCGTGTAATTTTTACCAGAATTATTCATAAACTTTAAGTTTGTAAAAATATTTATATGTTTAACTTAAAACCGTTATAATTTTGGGGCCCCTGCACAAAAAGATTAACACGAGCTTATTCTATGTATATTCGAATCAGTTTATATTTATACAAATTGATTTTAACATGCCATAAAAAATGAGGCCTAAAATCAGAAATTTTCGATAATGACCCATATATTTAATTTCTCTACTGTGTCGAAGTTAATTTAAACACAAGTTCTTTTGAACTAAAAAAAAGGTGCTGAAATTTTAAAATGGTACATCATATATGTAATAAAGTTATTTACTAAAGATTATAATTAATTAAAATTAAATGCTAATTTATGTTATTAAAGAAATTGGTAGACTTGTGGTCGCTAAAGTTTATGTTTATAAACGGTACAAAATTAGATAAGCATTTTCCATCGCTGATGTATATATATCAAAAAAAGACATATAATGTTACATATTTTGAAGAGCTATTTAAAGTTATATGCTTATAAATATAATTGTCTATAAAAATGCTTTACAATGGCTAAGGATAATAATGCTAAACTTTTGGAATAATATTGAATTTTACCTTGTATTTATAGTAATGCCTACATATGTTAAATTTTATAAACGCCAATTTTCAAAACTAAACATCTAAGCTCTTTCTTATACAGTCAATAAAATTGTTTTATTAGCTAATGTTTTTTAATGTATTTTTAAGTACCACATTATCTTCGTTTAAGCTTAATATAACAACTCCCCAAAGTTTAGTAATTATTCATGCAATATAGATTAACAAAATTTCTCACCAAAATCCATTATGCATCATTAAATTTGGAACAACTTTATTAAACTCAATAATATACACTGTACATAAATTCGCGTAATAAAACACAACCGAAACACAAAATATATTTATGCTTGTATGGCAGATTGTATATAAGTGTTGGTACTTAATATTTACCACACTCAAACACACAATCATGTAGACTTGCATATGGTTATCCTTATGCACACCAAACATACATATACATATGTATTGCAGAGGAGTTTAATGGATAAAACTCATATTGACATGAATGTCAATATAGGATGATATTCTACTATTACTGCCATACATCCATCCACAACAATGACAAACGCCAAGGTACTGATGAAAATCACTTTTGGGTAATATGTATTGCATATAAAAATGAACACATTACTATCAAGTGTAAGATTTAAAACATGAAGAGCAAAAAAATATTTATATATGTACAAAAAATAACAACAAAATACATGATCCCAAAGGTTTAATAAAATGTTGCGCTCCTTACTGAAATAATGATTACCGAAGCAAGTCAGATGTATGTAGATGCTGAGTAACAAAGATGAGGGCAACTTATATATTGATAACAATTGCTACCAAAGTAGCAATGCGGAAACAGTTGTGTTTGGTGAATTACCCTAACAAGTGTTGCCAGATTAAAAGAAAATTACATTAAGCGATTTGCCTCTGACATAGTTACATACTTTTGCAATGAAATGTAAAAGATACAAAGCACATGAACAAATAAATGCAATCCAACAATTTCCAGCAGATAGCGGCTGCAGTAGCAATAAGCAACCGCTACCACAAACTACCAGCAACATCAACTCTAGAGCTGAACTATGCTTCATTGTAACCAACAGCAATTGTAGCCACAACAAGTGAGGCATAAATATATATATATATATATATATATATATATATATATATACGTATCTATATTTAGATGCATACTTATGAAGAGATATGTATGTATGTATGTATGTATATAAACGTGAAAATAATATATATATATATATGTACGTACAAATATATTCAAGTACAGTAAAGATATGTAACAAAAATGTTGATATAATATTCTTTTCTACATTGTTGGCATCATTTGTATAATTTTGTATTTGAGTACCTTACACACGTTATGAGAAAATTGGTATTCTATATCTTAGGTGCCGCAAAACAAAACGAACTTTTACCGATTTAGATTTGAAATTATATATATAAGGCCACATGAGCACGAAAATATTAAGACAATTTTCACAACAAATCTTAAGCAAAAGTCAAAAAAGTACGCACAAAACCCTTTTTTTGTATAAAAAAAAAGAAAAAATATAACACTTATCTTTTTCTAACAGACTTCCACAAATTAAATACAGAAATTAAAAAAAAAATTCTGAAATAATGCAAACAAGTACGTTTTGTACTGCGGATCTTCGTTAGTATTCTAGTTCAGTTTTAGTTCAGTTCTAGTTTACTTCTAGTTCAATTTTAGTTCAGTTCAAGTTCAGTTCAGTTCTAGTTCAGTTTTAGTCTATTTCTAGTTTTTTATATGCAAAGAATATATATAAGTTTGTAGTTCTGTTTTTAATTTCCAAAATTTTCGTCGAAGAGGTTTACATTTTTTAGATCTGTACGTCTGTCTTTCGGTTGAAATGGCGTTTCTGATGCTCACCGATAACTGCCATATCAAAACGCACTTTTGACCGATATCAAAGTGCTAAATAAGCCATTAACTTGGTTCCTATATTGATCGATCACAAATATTTTTCTTGAATTTCGGTTTTTGAATCAAACAAATCAGTTCATAAATAATCGAGTATTGCCAAACCTATTTTTTTCAATTTAATTTCCGCTTCCCTTATAGTTGTTGTTTTCATGAGTACTGAAAACCAAAAGCAACAGCAAACTAAGGTATACTTTTCAACTTCTTGTATTTTTTGTGTTAAGAATTGAATTAAGTAGATACAGTATTAATAGAGTTATAGGCTAGAACACGTTATTAGATTTTTGGAAGCTCCTACATAAGATATCGACCTCATTCTTGCATAAATATATTACAATTTATTTTTTGGTTTTTTACATTAGTCAAATCGGTCTATACATTTTCTATCTTCCTTAAATGCGTATTTTTATAAAAGTATAAAATTAATATAAGGTTCTCATGAAATTTGAGGGCTCTCACTGTAATAGGTTCTTAGATATGCCATAATGAATTTTTGCTTTACGTGGGGGGTAATACACTTCTTGCTGTGATCTATTTTAAGCTAATAGGTTCATACGTTTGAGAGTTTTAAAAGAGTGAGTATAAAATATCGGCGTGGCATTCGATCAAGATCCAACAAAATCTATAATATTCTATATTGAAAGCACTTTCTGTGCAAAATTGAAAAAAATATATTTTTTTAAAATTAGGCGTAAAATTTGGGAGTGATGTCCAATCGACATCTAACAAAGCCTATAACCACCTATGGCATGAAATTTTCGATTTCAAGGGTAATCGGGAAAAATTTTCGACACACCGGGATTTCTGGGATGCCGGACTAAAAAGAATAGTTATTGTTAATCTATCTAAGCTAAACATTTGAGACACTTAGAGGATGTGAATCTATGCATTAATGGATCTAAAAGAGGAGAAAAGAAAATCTGATCTATTAATTGATGAGTAATAAATTATTTTATAAAATTGAAAAATAAATCTTAAAATTAAATTTACTAAAATTAAATTTAAAATTTCTGTATAATCTTTTGGTGTAATACTTACAGTGGCTTTCAAAACTATTCACATAAATATAAAAACAAAGCCAATAGTTTTATAAAACCAATTTATTGCAACTCAACGTTTTTATTATTTTGGATTTAAATTCAGTATAGAGTGATAAAGTTATTTCAGTATTTAGAATTAAAACGCTAAGCTATTATAAATTAATTTTGTAAACCAAATTCAAGAATTTTATATTTTTGGAAGTCAGTATATATATATATCAATTTTGCTGATAATAATTAAAATAATACTAGATGACAAGAATTTTTACTGAAAATCTCCGGAGTGTTTCAAAAGCGAGTGTAAACAGTATAAAAGAGATATTGCTTCAATCTACTGAGTATTAAATTTTGTGGCATTATAGATCTGATCAGACTTATTTGATAACATATAAAATACCGGTTGAGTACCAAATGACAACTTACTCATCACCAGACCAGTTGACCTCAACACACTCACTAAATATCAGTTTAGAGTGAAATTCTAAAATGCTGGTCAAGTGCTGGTCATAACAATCTGTTAGTGTTGAAGACTATAAAACGTAAGATACGTGAGTAGAACGAAAAATTATAAAATAAAAATAAATATAATTCAAAAAAATTAAAAAAAAGTAAAAAATAAAAATGAAAGGTATACAATTTTCACAAATTCTTGTTATATTAATCTACTATTTTCTACTATTCTACTATTTTCTACTATTTTTTCTACTATTTCTCTACATTTTCAATACATTACTAGTTAGAAATCGTCTTTTGTCACCCATTACACCGTTTCTTGACTCTTTCATATATTTATCAAATTTCTGCAAGACCAATACTATTCACAAATTTATGATGAGATCATTTCAACCAGTTACACTTTTTCACTTGGTGGTCTCTAGTGCTGTCATATATATCTTTAAAGAGTTTAGTAAATTAGATTGAAATAAGTCTGTCCTTAGAAAGTGTTGGCAAAATTCGCAATCGCAATCGCAAACTGGAATTTTTAACAACATTTTATTAAAAAGTTAATAAAATTAATTAGGTTTTGTAAAAATTCTAGTAGTTTTCATAAAGCGGGATACGAAAAATGGTAAATTTACCGATAATCCCTGGACGGAAAATCCAGGGATGCAATCTTTATATACATCTCTACATGGGAGAAGGGTATATAAGATTTTTCACAGTCGAAAATAGCACTGTAACTTGTTTAATTGTTCTGTATTTTTTTAATTTAATTTGTTTATTAATTTATTAATAAACAAATTAAATTACAGAAATTCTTAATATTAAATCTACTAAGTAATGCGGCTTGACAGCAGGGAGAGAGTAAATATAATTGTTGGTAAATTAACACCTAAAGTGTTTCTTCCAAATTAATTTTCGATTCGATCCACCTTGTATATTTTTTGTGCTCGACGTCTTTTATGATAAGGGTGGTCGAATATTTTTTTTTTTTTTTACAGAAAAAACAAAACATTCTATCATATAAAAAAAAAAACTCAAGGGCTTAGTATAATTCTTCGGTAGAATATATAACCTATTATTTTACTTTATTTACTTAGTACAATTGTTGTGGCAAGACTCCATAGATCGCACTATATAATTTATTTACAACAACTTTTTTACCACATACATTTGCACACATACATATATACAATGAAAGTATCTACTAACACAGAGATACATACTGAAATACATACAAGTAAAATACAAACATTTTCATATAGATTTATTTATAATAAAGCATTGTCAACTTTTGAGAGTATGAATGCGTGTAGTGTTTGTGTTGTTGTTGCAATTTCCTATCAGCCAGCATGTTTTATTTGTGTTCAACTTTGGTTGGAGAATGTATTGCAAATAAGGCTGTTGTTGATAATGAGTCCAATGTTAATATGTTGGCGGTGGTATTGGTAGTTATGGTTATTGGCTGGCATTTGGTTAATTGTGCTCATATATATTTTTTTTCTCGTACTACTCCTTTTTATACACAATAATCAGACCTAGAGACATTTGTTGCAGTTGCTTTAGTTTTATTTTATTTTGTTTTTTTTTTTTGAGCTAACATAGTGTCTATATTAGAAAATTTTTATCAAGACGAACATCAAGATTAATGCTAATGTATGGAAGGTGGCAACAGTTGCACAAAAACAACAATAAAGCGAATTAATTAATGTTTTTATATATGCAGTTAATAACTGTAACAACCAAAAATAATAATCAGCTTTTTAACTGAGGGTCTAAATTTGACGTTTGCGTTGATAAAAATTTGTATAATATAGACACTATGTAAGGGCAGTGGTTGATGGAGTCTGATGTTTATATTCTGTAATATTTTTTATTGTTGCATATAATTTTTTTATATGTTTTTATCATTATTTTCACATTGTCTCATGCTATTTTTGTACATTTTCAATTTAAGGCAATCACCAAGTATATGAGGAGAAAGTAATATAAAATGATGTTGATGACAAGCGTTAATTAACAAATGTAATGCGTAATAAATATGAGTGGTGGTTTTTGTATACGTGTGAGTTTATACCATTTATTGTCATTATATTCTGATTGAAAAGGGATAATAGGTAACGTTGTATAATTAATGGGTGTTATTTTTTTTAATGTATAAAAAACACATTTTTAAAATATAGTTAACTTTTCCAGCACCACACTTTTAACACTTAGTATAAAATTGTTAGGTTTTATTTTTATCAAAAATAAATTTTCTTCAAGTTTATTTTTAATAAATAATTTCAATAGAAAAAAACTGTTAAGTCTAGTACATAATTTTTTTATGTATATTAAATCCTTTTATTTAGATAATTTATATTTATTATATAAAAGCATTTCTAAGTTAAATATAATTTTTATTTAAAACATCAAAAAATTCAAAAGTTATAATACATTGCACAGCAGCTTAATTTAAATAGTTAAACTAACTATGAGATAAAACAATTCGCAAAATTTAACAACAAACTACTAAACAATTTAAAAAATTTTATTAAAGTTAAAAACCTAATAATGATAAAAGCAAAAAATTTAATATCCATTAAAATGTGTTCTTTCTCTATTAAATTCGTTTATAGTTATATATTAGCAACCATAAAGAAAAATTGTTCAAGCGCATACTAAAGTGCAGCTGTTGAGTTAAAATTATATTAAAAAATATTCCAAAAAATAAAAATTATATAAATTAACAACAATAATAAACTACTACAAGGCAAAAATATAATAATTAGGGCTTAAAATATTTTGTTAAAATAAACTCAAATATCCATGAATATTCGGCAGTAATAATTATAAATATTACTTCTATATATAAAGTAGTTAAGGCACGGATCTAGTTCAAGTATTTGAAGGAAGAAAACAGAAAGAATTTATTAACAGTTTTCTTATATTTTATGTTTCATATACAGTTTTCTTACTATTTTGGGGACGGAAATCCTTTCCTTTTTTTCTACCTTGTAGTTCCGCATCTGGAGTAGTTACTTTATTAACATATAATTGTCAGTGAAGAGTTTGTTAGGTCTTTAATTAAAAAAATATTGGAAAAAAATAAAAGAAGCATATTGTTGAAATTTCAATATTTTAAGTAGCATATAGATTTTTTATAAACAATCAAAAATTTTTTATCTCGTTATAAAATAATCTTAAATTTTTCTCAAAAGTCAGAAATTTTAAAAATTTATGTTTTTTTTAGAGAAGTCAGCGTTAATTTATTTAAGAACTGACAGATTTTTGGTATATGGCTTTTGAAACTCTTATTCATCACTTTTCGTATACAAAATTTTATCGTTCTATGTATTACACTAAGAACTAATCATTGTAGAACTCATAAATATACAGTTACGGACAAAATTATTCACAAAAACATAGCATTTGTTGTATTCTATTGGTGCCCATGGATTTATATCTCTTATATCTGCCAAATTCTGAAAGAAAAAAGATCAAAGTATATTAAATCATCAATTAGATAGTACAAGGTATTCACATAAAAAGCGATAACTGTCTTCAACATCTTCCCTGCGCCATCTACATGAATGTTGACCAGTAATCAGATTTATAACCGTTCTAAGTTTCGTTCTATTAATCTCTAGAAGATTCTTAATATATTTCACATTTGTTTCATCTCATAATTGCTTTGTTTGTATACAGGTGTCAGATTCGTTTCAATGATTTAACCATTCAGTCCTAGATTTTTCCTTTATGTTTTGAGTTGTTGTAGATAGGGGTGGGCGAATTTCCGATTCCAGAAGTTCTTTGAGTTAGCTGCTAACTACCTTAGACCTGATATTTCCTGTTCTTAGTGCCTTAATAGTAACTTGACTAGGATTGCCATTCGAAGAAAAATTATTCGTTTATTCGAGGAAAAATTTTTTATTCTTTTCGAACGAACAAAATTTTTAAATTTAGAACAAAAAATTATTCGATAAATTTTTAACGATTAATCGAATAATGAAATAATTTATCGAAACCAGTTTTTGAAGTTATAAGTGTAAAAATTTTTGTTTAGTTGGAAAACCCTCTTGAAAATTCTTAAAAATTTAGTTAGGTTATATAAATGTGTAAACCACGTCTTAATATATTTCCAGTTAAAGCCTTTCACGGACACTGAAGTATCAGTATTATTTGGAAAAAACTAGAATAGCTTTTCTAAAGATTTAATGAAACGTTTTAAAATTAGAATAAACGGGAGACATATAAGTTATTACTAAATTCTGGAAACTTTCCAGAGCATTTTTATTTTTCTTTAAATATTTTTTATTTATTATTTATTTCAAAAATCATTTTAATGATGCAAGTAATAGGGAAAATACCGAAGATTGTGAAATGCATAACTATGGTTTTTTAACTGAACTCGATCAATCAATAAATAATATCAAAACTTAAAAAAATATATATATATATATATATTTTAGCATATTACTCAGAAAAATCTAAAGAGAAAAAAAACCAAATTTATTTTTAATGCTATGTATTGCCAGAAACCTGTTTTTATAAAAGAAAATAATAATAATCGCTTTAAAGTCAAAGTGTTTAATTATGTTCTTTATGAATTATAATTTTAAAAGAAATTTAATTTCATTATACAATTTGTCTATAATTTGAATATGGTCTCAATTTTTGGATTTTTTTTGTTTTATTTTAATAAAACCAAAAATTGATTTAAAAAATACTAGCTATTGCATTTTTCTAACTTGTAATTAATTATTCGAACAATATATTTTATTCTTTATTAATTTAATTAATCGAAGAAAATAGAAATTTTATTTGATCACATGAATAATTAAAAAAATTTTGAAACTTTATTCGATCAACTTTAATGTCGAATAATTGACAACCCTAAGCTTGACTATCAATGAAATGAAATTAAATAAATTAAATTACCTTATTTTGTTGTTAAGAAATAAATCTATATATATAAAAATGGTGTAAAAAATGTATAGTTATTCATAAAATGAGAACGACTGGGCCGATTTCTGTAAAATTTTTTGTCAGTTGTTCGTATTTTCGAGGAGAAAATCCCTCCGGAAAAGTCGAAAAATTAGAAAAATCGAAAATCGAGTTTTTGTATGTAATTTTGTGTGAAATTATTCCTTAACAATAGAAAGTTCTTAGTGTAAATGATGGAAAATTGCGGAAAATGCGAAATGCGGAAAATTGGAAAATCTCTCCGAAAAAGTCGGAAAATTGGTTGAAACAAATCGAAAAACATTGTTCATCAAATCGCTCTCTACTGATTCCATTCAAATAAATCACATTGAAAATTTAAATATTTGTGTTGTATTATTACTCTAAAGTTTGTCTGAAGGCTTAAAATTGGGGCGATGCGAAGTTCGCCGGGTCCGCTAGTGTAAACTAAAATAGAAATGTGAACAATTCTATACCTAGGGATATTTAAAAATATATAAATAAAAATATATGTATGACTTTTATAAAAAATTTTATAACGGCTTTTATCAAAAGCTATCAAGAAAATTTAGTATTATTATAAGAAAAGGAAAAGAAAAAAAGCTATATTACACCGTACAACAAAAATAAAAAAATTGTCTCATACATGATTAATTTTATATATATTGGTGAAAATATACACTTAATGTAGTATAACTACATTTTAAATTGTTCATTTCGTATTCATTTCTTCTTTTTAAAGGACTTTAAAATGTTGAGGGATGCACTAGGTTAGTTTTTAATTTTACTACTTTATAATTAATACTATATAGTGATATGAATATCAAAGGAATGATATTATAACTTTTTGTTACAATAATCCAAATAAAAGTTGCAAAAGAAGTCCTTCAAATATTTCATCATTTAATATCCTTGAAATATCCAGCTCCAAGTACCAGAATTTTATTACTTTAAATCATACAACGATTTGAAAATCATTCCTAAGAACAAATGTACAAATTTATTTTTTCATTTAATATCGCAATTTTTAAGCCCATAGTATAAATTTTAAGTAATTCTTATCTTATGTACAATATGACAACATTATTTGAAAGACTAAAATATATTTGAAAATTAAAACGAAAGTAAGTTCAGCATTTATATTTATTTAGTATTTATTTAATATTTATTTAGTGATAGTAGGCTGTGATTTTTGTATTATATTTAATATAATTTTGTGAGTAATTAACAAGAAGAAAGCTGTAGTCAGACAAGCGCAACCATGTAATACTCTAAATCTGGAATCGGTGTTATATGCGAGATATGGTTAGTTAGTGATCCATTTTTTCTGGGATACATTTGTGTATTAGCAAGGTAAAACAATGGACCTGTTTGAACTGTTTTCTATAACTTTCATCCTTAAGCCTAAAAAATATTAATCTGCCAATAATTATTAAATAATATTTAAAATTGCAATATATAAATAACCAAAATATAACATACATAAACACTGGCAGGACATTTTTTAAAATGTTATAAAATTTGAATTGTTAAAGCTAAAATGACAAAATGTGAAATTAATAAAATATATTGTGATGTGTTTAAAATTAGTATAATTACAAAAATATTTAAAGATAAAATACTTTAAGGACATTTTTGAATTTGTAAGGCCCTGAAAATTTTAAACAAACAATTTTATTGGAATTTCTAAATCCTATTCTATTATATGATGACTCATTCAGCACGTAAATGATTGCAAAATAATTTATAAAAATAATATTATACTTGAAATTTAAAAGTCCTGTTAAAATGACTTTCAAAAATAAAATTAAAAACTGTGTATGCAGTCCTATCATAAAATGTATCTGAGTTCGTATGTATATGGTTTCGTCCATATTTGAAAAATGGCGTTATTATTAATATTATTATTATTATTATTATTATTATTATTATTATTATTACTATTATTATTAAAAAAAACATACAGTATGAATTTTGATGGAAATGTCCATATTTACTTTTTTTTGTCTTATGCAATGTTTTCTAGCTTAAACTTTGATTTGATTTGAAAAATTTGTGGTTTGCGGGAGCAATGCCGTAGTAAAAACAAATAATTTATTAAGCAATTTTTTTGAAAATTTATTTAATAATCCGTATTTAGTGAAACAAACTGTTTGAATATGAGAATTTTGAAAAATGAAAAAGTTTTTGCGGCACGGGATATCTCAGTCATTTTAGATACACATAACTATGGAGTTCTAAGCCAATAACTCACTTTTTTTAATTGACTCTAGTTGTCGATATACAATGATATAGAAGTGAGTTACAAATAACTTAAATTAGAATTGTTTGGAATTCTATTAAACGAAACCAGACAATTCATTCTAGAGATATGTTGCATAATGTGCTGCAACTTCATCAATTTTCTAAATTACGATTTATCTCTAAAACTAGAGCCAATACAAAAAAAGTGATAAAAATTGTCTGAAAAAATCCCGTGAAGCAGAATCACTAATGGAAAATATGTTGTCTAACAGACTTAAGGTCAACACTTGTGAATCCATGCTTTCAGCCTTAAATTTGTTAGACGGGAATTTGTAAGATTTTAGTCCGATATAGTACAGAATTTGATTAATAAAAAGAGAATTTTATGTTAACTATTTTCATGAATAAATCCTCATTTTTGCAATAATAAACATGATTATAAACAAATTATTTGGTTATCAGTAATTTAGCTTCTTTTTAATAATTTACGTGATACACTATTATGATATTCTTATTCCAATAAAATTTCACCGCGATTATTCAATTGTTTTCGGAGTTATTGATAAAAAATTTCTGGCATGAAATATTTTAATTTTTTATTGAAAGAAAAATTTACTACTTATCATAACGCTTTTCTTTAACAACTTAGTAAGCTATTGAGATCATTTTAAACATTTTTGTGAGACTGAATATCTTTCTAAGAAATCATCCTTTGACCGCGAAGAGTTTTCTATTGGCATTATTAAAATTAGTTAAACTTTTCAGTAGAGATATTTTCAAGTCAAGTGCTATAATTTTTTTACCAGCATTTCTCTAAATTTTATCAATATTAGTACTGAATTTTAAATTTTTTATTATTTTTTACATGTTTAACAATATTATAGAAAATATTTTCAATTACGGACTTATAAGTCTTCAGTCTGATAAAATCCTATACTGCATAAAGACTAAACCATTTTACACTTTAAAG
Organism: Protocalliphora azurea; assembly: GCA_932274085.1. Lineage (NCBI taxonomy): Eukaryota > Metazoa > Arthropoda > Insecta > Diptera > Calliphoridae > Protocalliphora > Protocalliphora azurea. The sequence continues at coordinate 42,750,015 of OW026519.1, forward strand.
TGAAAAATTTTCGAATTTCAAAAACGACACTCAAAAGTATCAAAAATTAAAATAATATGGTGAAAATTATAAGATTTTTAATTACAAACTCATAATAATCAATATAAAGGTAAAAGAAAGTATTATTTTGTTTAGCCAACCATATTATACACTATTACACTGATACACCTACACCACTCTGCAGATATTAAAGTGATGTATGATAATCAGCTTTACCGTTTAGCGAATTTAATCATTTTTAAACACTTTTTCGGCCCTTCTTTTAAAATGGTAAAATGTAAATAGCGATTTTTTAAGACTATATACTAAATGATTAGAAACTACATTTTTTGAAAGATCTTGATCTATTATATATTAATTTCAACAAAAAAAAAAAAAAAAAAATTAAAAAAGACCCCGAAGAATTTATAAATGAATTGAAACTCTTAAAAACTAAAACTAATGATAAAGTTCATGAACAACTATTTAAAACATCAAATTATGAATCTTTTTGGACCGTATTGGGAAAATTAAAAAAATGTATAATTTATATTTTTTACTTTTTTACATCTTTTTCGAAATTATCACTAATGAAAAATAAATTTTCCAACAGACTTAAGGTCAACTCTTTTGAATCCATGCTTTCAATCCAAAATTTCTTAGACGAGGATTTGCAAGACTGGAGTCTTTTTTTTTTGTGATATTTTTTTAAATCCCCTTTTTTGGACACTTTTTAAGAATTCTCAACGTTAATAATGTACTTTATACAAATTGATAATGTGCTTTATACACAATTGCCAGATAAATTTGGTGTAAAATCATCAAATTTTGTGAAAAGATCGTCAAATCGGCTATTTAAAATCGGAAATAGGTCTCAACATTAAAAATTTAGATATTTAAATATTTTATCCTATTTTTATTTGAGCTGTTTATTTTGAAAGTGGCCTAAGTCGCTTCATCAAAAAAATCGAGTTAGTCAAAAATTTAGTTGAATTTTTACGTAATAATTTTACCTTAATTTAAGTTTTTTTCTTTATTCACTCAGAAATCTTATCAGGTTTAAATATAAAAGAAAAAAAATAAAATAAAAGTCAAATTATTACGTAAAATTTTAAATATTTTCACACTTAATTGTACCATTTTTGGGGATGGACTAAGACCACTTTTAAAATAAACCACTCATTTATGATTAAATTTTAAATTAAAAAGAAATTATGTACATTAATTAAATATTATCGGGCTATTACTATGGTCTATAAATATTTTATATGACTTTAAAAAAAATACTATGTTTCTTGAAAAGCTATTAAAAAAATTTGAGTTTTTGTAAGCGCGTCGACAATATTTAAAATTTAGTTTTGAATGAATTCAAAAAATGTCGGAACCAAGACACATTAAACAGAATAATACCAATTCGGAGAAGACATTTTGCTAAATTTTTTTATATATGGAATTTGACGTTATTAGCAACTGTTTAGAAAGGGAAATTTATTTTTTTACATACAGTCCGACAGTTTTAGCTAGCGAAAAAAATAGTCAACTGTGCTTTTAACACTACCTTATAAATGCAATGGTTTGAATTACTTTGCTACAAGTTATACTTAGTACTGCTATTTAAGAATGCCTTGATTATGAAATTAAATATCAAAAAAGAAATACAAAATGTTTTGGCCTTTCGTAAAGTGTTTAAAATAAAAGAGTACATAATTGAATCGATTATGATCATAAATTGGTACTAATAAATATTTTCTATAAATGAAGAATTTACTTTTACAATTTTGAGAGGATTTTTATTGTAGTTGTTATTATTTATGTATGAACTAATTTCCTTTGAAAAGTAAAATATACAAGAAAATTTTAAATAGTTTAAAAGCTCCTTATAGAAAAAATCATCAAACCATCAACAAGCCATTTTTAACTCCAAAAATCGTCAACATGTCGATAAATCGTAAAATCTGGCAACAGCGGCTTTATATGAGAACTATGGTTAAATAAGTTTCGATACTCCTAAAATTAGGAATAAATTTAAATCCCCATTGAAGTTGAAAAATATCTCTCCAGACTTATCCGCCTAAACTTATACGTCAAATTTTATCTACATCTATTTAGGATTTTTATACCAAATTTTGTTGAATTAGCATAAAAATTACGATGTGTATTTTAATGGCATAAGCTTACGTGAACGGACAGACGAACGGAAGTCGTTAAATCGGTTGAAAAGAATCTGAGTTCAACGGTGTAACGGTAAGCTACAAATATCACAATTTCATTTTAACGACCTATATACTTATAGTGGTATAAGAAATAACTTCACCGTGATTGGTGCATGAACGTTTTGAACAATCGCATTGGTCTTAATAAGGTATTACTATTAATGTGCATTGAGTGTCCAGTAAAAAATCTTGTAGAAAGATGCTTCAAACGATGCGTATTGATAAGCCAAATATGGAAAAGCTATTTAAAATAATTTTAAAAATCGTCTTTAGCGATTGAAAATCTAGAGTATGGTAAATTTTAGTGGAAAAAAGTCTATTTCACAAAATTTTCGTTATTTTGATATCGTTATGAAAAACTCCAGTACCCTATCGCTGAAACTGATGGCTTTTTTATTTTTCCGTATTAAGCTTATCAATAAGCTTAGTTTTAGAGGTCCTTCTTCATCAAGATCGCAAAAAACCTGTTTCTTGGAACACTATAAATGAATTGAGTTAAATTTTATATTACATTTTCAAATATTTAAATACTTTTTTGACATCTTGAATACCAATTTTGTTATAATTTCCTACTTATTCTATTTTTCGTTGCACTTTAAAAATATTTATATAGTAATAAAAGTGTTTAGATAATCGCATTTGGTTTACAATAATTGTATACTTATTTACATATTTATAGACTGTTAAGTAAAAATACTCACTTCAATAGACCTATTCAAACCTAATTGGTTAATCTATTAGGAGTATTTATTAATTCCCATCGTTTTTTTTTATGAAAAATTAAAGTTATTTTCAAGATAAATTTACAATATATTTTATTCAAAAATTATACATCGAATTCTACAATTTTTCTTGCAATATATTGATTCTATTCCAAAATAACTTCTTATTATTTGAGACCAGAAACGAATCATGTCAATTTTTGTTACCATGTGAAAGTGAACCTTATTCCAGCTAGGGCATTCCAAATTGAAGTGAATAAATAGTGGTCAGAAAGGCCAAAGCCTGGGCTACACAACGGGTGATGCAAATGTTTTCAAGGCCTTAGTTTTTTACTGGTTGTGCAATACAAGGCCGAGCACTATCATGATGTAAAATTTTGGACTCGAGTCTGGTGGCATATTCTTACCATGATTCTTTCAATGCCAACTTCAAACGGACCAACTGTGTTTGCCTCAGGTCTTCTATGATAGCTTCAGCTACTTTTAACAGTATATAATAATTTACACTCTTCTTATCCTTGCGAATACATAATTTGTTGTAAAATTTCCTGGTTGTACGAGATGCACATACGATTTTTTGCTCTTTGATTTATTACATGGATCCACTTTTCACCGTCCGTAACAATTTGTGGCGCAGAAGCAGGATTTTAGGCCTTGACTTTAGTTCGTACGACACTCAATTTCCATGTGCATTCAAAAACTTTTAAACATTTGGAAATTTGTGCTGGATAATTCCTATGATTCTGGAAGAATTTCTTATGTTTAATTAAAGTAAGGCCTCTAACTCTTCATCTTCAAACAAGACTGGCCGGGATTCTTTTTATTATATAGAACAAATTCGCCAGTTTTAAATAGTCTAAACCATTAACAACAAGTTACCTCAGTTAAAGCATAATCCCCACCAATTTACGTCAAAATATGATAGTTTTCAGCAGCTATTTACTTCATAAATAAGAATGAAGTAAAACTTCTGTTTTATTTCAAAACTCTCTATATTTAAATCTTAAAGAACTTCTTTGTTACCGTTTCTACGGAGTAACACATATCAATGAATAATACCTACACTCAAAAAATAAATTAAGTAATCTGTACTTAAATCAATCAGGAGGTGTCAAAAGTACAGTTAGTTCTTAGTTTCAGTTAGATATTTTGGCTTGATTTTAGCCTAGGTCCATATTTAAGGTGACCATAGATAGGATTAATTTCAGAATAATCGTGCTATAATTACTTCCAAAATTCATTTGACTTAAAAATATATATAATTGCATTGAATTCATACTTTAATTGATCCACAAAGTGTCTGTTTTTGGAATTTTCATATTTATTTTATATATAAATCTAAATTGAAATATATTTCATTTTTGTAATTAAAGAATAACCTTCCACTTCAATTTAACTTGTTGCCTATCGAAATGAAATAGTAATTCTGAAAAAATAATGAATAAAAAATTAATATAATTACATTTAATATAAAAAATTTATATAATATTTACCTAATTCAAAATATTTTTTCCTCTAAAATCGCCCTTCAATCAATTTTCAACTTTGGAGTCGATCGAAATGGTGTCCTCATCTTGATTTTAGTACGAATACTTACATATTTATATATGTATGTACATATACACATTTACAAATACATGACAAAACATGCTTTCTTTGAGCAAATTTAATTCTGCTTAAAGAGAGCAGAATTAACTTTGCTTTATCCTTCCCCTTCTGTTAACATCATACTTATATAAAAAATTACAAAGTCTTTGCAAATATACATATAATCACCTTTTATAAGTATGTAAGCAGAAGTTGTATTTAAATTAAGACACAATTTCTCAATCAATGACTTGGCTCTCTTAAAAGACAAAAACTCATTTATTTCTAAGGGAGAATTTTGAAAAAATTTAGCATGTTTTCTATATGGACGTACATATATAAATTAATAAATATATATATACATATATATATATATATATATATATATATATATATATATGTAGCTAATACATTAATTATTTTTGGAAATAAGTTTACATACAAAGTACAATTTGTTACTATTTATTTTTAATTTATTTAATTACAATTATGTTAATAAATAATAAATTGTACTTAGAACGTAGTTTTTCAAAATATTTTATGTATGCCATATTTCATGCCGCGTATATTATCTTACAGATAAATATAAGGTTTTTGTTTCTTAATTCAAGTCAAATTAGACTTAATTACAAATTTCAAGAATTAATTACCTGATTTAAGTACAATTTCTACTTAGCATTAGAATTTTCGTATTTATATTAAGTATTTCGTTCATAATTTTTAAATCAATCTAGTTTTATACTTATTTAAAATTTCAGTACGAATCCTATGCCCAGAATATATATTTTGCAATATTAGTAATGAAAGTTTATGTGTTAATCTGTTTTTCCCATACGTAAATGCAGCTCAAACGTGTAAAAATAGCTACACTCTGCTTTCGTCTCGAGGTACAATGGATAGGTTTGGGTATGATCTGGCAGTTTTATGATCATTTTTAAAATATATCACTGAAGACTATTTTTTTTATCGTACAAACAGTACCCCAAACTTGAGCTGTATACGCTTGAATTGACCTACATACAGCTTGAAAAATTTTCCATTTAGCCTTAAGGGTAATGTTGCTATTGTTCATCAAACTGATCCATATTTCATTATATTTTTCCTCATGCTTAGAGAAACTTAATTTTGGTATTAGAATTACATCCAGGTAGTTATATTCATTCAGAATTTTTATTCTTATTGGATGATTTTTATAGCAAGTTATTTCATTTACAGCTAGTCTACTGGAAGGCCTAAAACCATAATTTAAATTTTTTTACATATTTACTTCCATGTTCCATAATTCACAATAGTGTTCCAAATTTTTAACCATTTCTTCATAACTTTTATATCATCTAGCAAGAAAACAATATCATCTACATAAAGAAGAAGGTGAATATTTATATCACCTACTAGCAGTCCAATAGGCAACCTTGTTTCACTCCATTCACTCCATACAGCTGATTTGGTGTTACTATAAATGTTTTCTAATAGATTTGGAAGTTTTGATGACATACCTATCTGACGTAACTTATATATAAGTAGTTTTCTTGACACTTTATCAAAAGCTGCCTTAAAGTCTAGAAAAAATGCATAAACCTTTTGACTTTTATTAAATTTTAGATAAATTATGGTTGATAAATTGTAAATATTATCCGCCGTCCAGTAATTTGGTCTGAATCGTGCCTGATATTCATTTAACTTATTGTTTTTTGTCAATCCAACTTGGTAGTTTCGAATTCAAAATTTTCATCAGAAGCTTAGCACAACAGTTCTTGAACGAGGTACCACGAGATACCTACTTTTGTGGATTGGAAAAATAATACCACCTCTCCTGTTTCTAGTATTATATTAAAAACGTTTTCCAATTCATAAAGGAATTTATCTGCTGCGTATTTCAGCATTTCATAAGGAACTCTATTTTCACCTGGTGCTTTATTGGGTGTTGTTTTATTTAAAACATTTTTAATTTCCTGAATAGATATTTTCATATCCAACTCCACATAGCTACATATTGAATATCACCTGACAATTTTGGTTGGTTAAAGAGCATCTCAAAGTAGTTCTTAAAGTCTTCTGCAGAAATTGAAGTACCGATTTTAAAAGTGTTTCCTCTTATTTGCCTGCTTCCACCACTGATTAGAATCAGTTATTTGGTTGATTTACTGTAAATTTTTGCATAATACTCTTTTTTGCTTTATTACACTCATTTATATAGCGTTGTTTAGCTAGTAAATATTCATTTTTATTTTTGTTGGTTTGACTTCCGAAAATTTGTTTAATAATTCAATAGATTTCCTTCTGACCTTTAAACATTTAGTTATAAATATTGGTTTCTTCGTATTATTATCGTATTGTGGCACTGACATTTTAATTAATGCAATAAAGTTTTTGGGTTCAAAATTTCGCTATGACATAAATTTAGGTTTTCTTTTTGGTTTTGTTGATATATTTTCTTCTGATCATCTTTCCATACTAATTTCGGAAGTAAGCTTACTATTTAGTTTTCCTTTGTTACAGACTTAATAGATAATGTAAGTTGCAACTGCATGTGTCCATATTTTTTGTTTTATTTTAAAACGTTTAACAAATTGTAAAGTGTCATTAGATACTGAACATATATCATTAACTGATTCTCCTACGGTACTCACAAATGTAAACTCTCTATCTTCATCCCCTATAGTACGAACATTAAGGATAATTAGACAAAAATCATTGCAAAATTCAACAAGTTATCTACCTTTATCATTTTCCACATCGTCCTTTGGTTCCTCAGTTCTAATCCGGCTGTAAAACTATTTTTGTTTATACCGTTTATTTATTGCTGTATTCTATCAATGTGAACATTCATGTCATCGACTAGTATGATGTTATCCACAGTGTTATTTATAAAAGGATTCTTTAAAACTAAGAAGTCAAAAGAAATTTTTATTGTTAGAAGCATAACTCCATCTACCAATTGATAATTATGTGTTATGTTAGAGTTTTTAAGATTTTTTCTAAATCCATACATACAACCACCGCTAACTCTTCCACGTAAACTAAAACGATTAGCAGGTTTTCAGAAAATATCAAAATTATTAAAGTATTTTCTCCAGTTATCAGTATTTTGTTGTTCTACATGGGTTTGAAATAAGTCAAAAATGTCGAAATTACACATATACTGGAAAAATTCCGGAAACAGACATTATTTTAAATACAACTTTTTAGAAAAAAAAAAAAAATAATAAACTTGACATATTACAATAATCTAATATAGAACGAATGAATTAATGCATACACGTAATATATACTGAGAATAACAACAAATTAAACTAAATTTTTATATATAAAATGATTTCAATTTTATATGGCTAAATAAATTGTGTATAAAGCGATAAATTATATTAACAGTTAGAGATAAACTTGTTCACATTATGTACAGGTTTTTTTTTTAACGGAAATTGGTAAAATTTTTCGGTTTGAAATATTTTTGTCTATTGTTTAAAATGCAATTTATTAACAAATAAACTAAATAAAGGAGTTTTTACTTTAGCATGTAAGTTTTTGAGTGTATTAAGAAGCAAGTATGTGAGCCATTTAATTTATGAACAGGGAAACCAAAAATATACTCTCTAAAAAACGTTTTATATGCACTAAATATGCAGCAGGAAACGAAAAATATGATCTAAAAATTCAAAATTTTAAACTTGTAGGACAAAGAATTGATGTAAATTTTATGCAAAAGGTACTTTTTTTAAACAGGGCGCGACTAATATTTCAGTGTTCAAAAATACAGGACTAAAACTTAAGTATCAAGGGTACACAGTAGGGTTATAGCTTTTTTGACCTTAAAATACTATACCACCACCTTATAGCCAATATTGCCCTCATAATAAAAACCGAACATTTTAATTAATTTTGACAAAAAATTTCATCCAATCAGGGAACTCGATTTCTAAAATGCCTTTTTATATTTTTTTAATATTTTATTTGAAAAATTTGTATATTAAATTCTAAATGTTTAAATAGCAGAACTTAGGTATTAAGTTTTATTTTATATTTCTCTTCCACCTATATATAAAAGTGTTGTGATATGGTCAAATATTAAAAATAAAATTATTTAGGATTTCTCGGTTATCGAATAAAATATAAAAAGTCTGACTGCAAACTAATTTGACACATTTTTGCATATATTATGTGTCGAATTGGTTGGAAATAGTTTTGCATTTAAATCTACATCAACAAATATCGATAAACTTAAAAATTCAAGAAAAATATATTAAATAAGAAATAACAAAAATTAGTTTCTTCTTCTGTTTATAAGTTGTACATTAATAACAAAAAATTGTAAAAAAAAATTAAAAAAATCATATCAAATAAGACACGAAAAAGTGATAAAAACTTAAGTAATTTAGAGAAAAATATAAATTTTTTGACACAAATACAATATTATTATTTTATTATTATTTATTAATATATATAAATATTTTTGTACATTTTTTATATTAACAATATTTTATATTCACTTATCTACATTTGTCATAATATTATTAATATGTGCCCGATTGGCATAAGAATTCAAGTTCATATTTAAATAATTTTAGCAATATTTAAAGTTAATTATATTATATTAATAATTAGCTCACGATATTTAGAAGACTTTAGTATTGTATATGGAGTAAAGATATGATACTAATCACATCATTAAAACAAAGATAACACTTGCCGAAAAATCTTTTTTCTAATTTCAATCGGACAAACTCCTAAGAAATGATAGGTAGTCTCATTTTATCTAAGTTACACATTGTGAATAAAGTTGTTGTACTGTTTGTAAAAGATCTGCCTTTTAAACTTCTTTAGTGTCTATTTGCAACCAATACAGAGATGTAATTGTAATTAAATATCGTAATGTTATGAACTTCTTGTATTTGGTGTATATTCTTAACGTTCTTTTATTATCAATAAATCAATTATTTTTTTTTACATTCCCTGGAAAATAAACGACTGCTAATGGGATAGAAATTCACTTTTTGACAAAAATACTCGCATTTTAAAATATTCATATTCTAAATACATGCCAAATCTTACCAAGATATCACAGAAATTGTGTAATGGTCGAAGTTGATTACGAAAATCTCGCATACATTTTAAAAGAGTATCCAATTTCTATACGTTTTAATACAAATTTGAATAAATGATATTTATATTAGGGGTTTTCAATCAATTATATATTTGTATTTTAAAGCTAATAATAAAAATACAAACTTTTCTCAAACTTTATTAAAAAAAAATTTTACACAATTTATAAATGTCTACACTTAAATTTTAATATGTAAATAAATTCGTAAACTTGTATTTTTGAATATTCAAATTTAAAAGAAGAAAGAAAATTTACTTTTTCATTTTTAATATTCAAATCGAAACAAAAACAAAACTTAAAAATAAAACAAGTTAGAAAGATATAGTAGGTCAAGCCCGACCATATGATACCCCACACCATTGTGGACCGATACTTTCACTAAGTGTAAAATAAAATATACGAATGCAGAATATTACGTTAATACTAACATTTATCTGAATTTATGCATTTCCGAAAGTGGGCTTATCTGAGAGCTATGGTAAATTATGGAGCGATCCTCATAAAATTTGTTACTATGATTTCTACTTATACTCGTATCCATCAGCTTCAGTTAGAACTCGTGGTTGTTGTTGAGGATTCATATTTTGAACTTTGTTTATGTAGCAACAGTGAAGTTTTAATGTTGATGAGAATAAAGAGTTCATACCAATTTTATAACAGGGTTTGGTATTGTAGAAGACAAATTTAACATTTTTTTTTTAATAAAAAATAATTTTTCAACTGTATCATATTTTGCATAGCATAGAATATTATGGAACGAGAGTACAGCGTGGTAGATTTTAATTTTTTTTTTTTTATTTTCTTTGAGACTTGCACTTTAAACACGCAGAATTAATTATTAGTTTAGATGCAGTATTAAAGGTTAAATTGTAGATGATATCAATTTCTAAATATTTATAACGGTTTACAATTTCGATGTTTTCTTCTCCATAATACCAATTAAGTATTCCAGAAAATCTTGTGTGTGAACGAAATATCATTATTTTTTATTTGATTAAATTAACAGTTAATTTCAAAGTTGTACAGTATGTATGTAGGGTATCAGTTATATTTTGTAATCCAGTTGCAGAATTCGATAGGATAAATATATCATTAGCGTACAGCAGAATTTTGATGTTCGTTCCAGGAACGTTAACTCTACCTGGTATTTTATTTGCTAAGTCGTTCACATATAACTAAAACAAGAACGGATAAGATACATGATACTGACATAAAATCTGAAAGGATCCGATAAATTGGTATCATAGCAAGTACGGCTGGTGATATTTTCATGTGAATTCCACAAAAATCTTATTATTTTGAGGACAATCCTATATAGGAGAGTTTATAAAAAAGAAGTCGACAAAAAGCATCAGTTGTTTCCAACCAGTTTGACAAATTTACAATGTCTACCAAATTAAATATGTTGTCCAAGATTGCATAATAATTTCTGAAGCAATCTTAGTATGCATTTAAAATGCTATTTTTATCAATCCATTCAGGTAGTCTATTCAATAAAATTGAGTTAAATATTTTGCAGATTGTATCAATTAACGATCACGGTAATTTGTAGAATCATTAATATCACCTTTTTTAAACAGTGGTATTAACACAGAATTAAAAAAAACATTTTGGAATGGTTTCATATAAAAATAACTTGATTACTGATAGTAGCTCGCTTATAAAGCAATTTCAAGCATATTTGTAAAACTCATATGCTATAGCGTCATGAACAGAAGATTTATTATGTTTTACACTTTTAATGATATACACATTTCTATGGGAGAGTTCAACAAGAGATCGATAGTATACGCCATGGACCACAGTAGTAATTGGACCCTTTCAGTATCTCGTAACATGGAATCAAAATGTAAACAGAACACTTCAGCATTAAAATTACCCTTGATATTTATCCTTATGTGTTTTTAACAAGTTAGTTAATTTCCACCAATCTCTACTGCTGTTTACTTTGTTAAGTTGAAGTAAATTTTTGTTATACAGTTCAAGTTTTTTGATATTACATGTTTTTATATAATTATTTCTGGAGGCATAGTAACGTGCTTTGTTTAAAACTGTAGGTTTTTTTTCTTAAAATTTTAAGTCTTCTTAACATATGTCTACTAAAACGTTCACATCTCCAGCCAAACGATTTTTATTTTGGGTACGATGAAATTCTTATTAGGTTTTGTAGCAGCAGCAGTATTCTACTGAAGATCTTTAAGAAGATGTTAAAAGTTTTATCTCTAGAGTACTTACATTCTTGAATATGTGGTAATTTTTGCAAAAAATTTTTGTCTAAACTTGTACATTTGCAATCCTTGCACTTAGATCACCTACAGTGCAAAAATTTGTTGGGCTAATAAATAAATTTATCAAACTTTTCAACATCAGAGCTCCAGTTTATAGAGTTTAAATATCTCATTATTAAATAAAACAGATTGCTTTAAAATTTTGCGGAAATTAATGTATTGTTGTACATATTAAGAAATTTAAAAGAATAATTTTTCTGTAATACCTTGTTAAAACCAAACACACACCCGTCACTTGATCGCCTAGCTCCACGAATTTTTTTGCAGGAATCCAACGCAATGCCAAAAAAATAATGTTTTTTTGCAGTAGCATCCGAGAAGAAAAAAGAACATCCAAAAAAGTCAATAATTCGGATCATTTCCAATGAATTTAACATAGGCTTGTTTTTGGAAGATGTTCTCTTTTTTGATACCCATTCACTGAGTAGAAAGTCGTGTTCTCGATATCATATAAAATTGATTTTTTATGTATATATATATATATATATATATATATATATATATATATAACATCTTTGGATGATGTTTATATAACTTCTTAGGCACAAGAAATCGTAAATGAAAAAGTACTTTCTTAAAAATAACTTCTATTTAATTTTTGCTGGGTTGTGTTTCATAATGGACAAAATAAACAAAACTTTGCCAGATTAGCACTGCGATTGGTACGTAAACTTTTTTAACGATCGCGAAATTTAAATGTCATATTGCTTTAAACTTTTCATGTTTGCAAGACCTTGCTTTGGCATTTTAGATACTTACAAAAATTTCAAGAAATTAACACCCTAGTGCGTAGCTGAACCGTCCTATTATTAATTCCCAAACATCATTTTACTATATCAAATGAAAGCTTTATTGATTTTGTATTTATTTACCAATATATTTTTAAACATCTGTATTAGTTCTGAAGTTATCAAAAAGATTCATAAAAAGATTCATAAAAAGATTCATAAAAAGATTCATAAAAGTATTTCATGCTAAAAAAGTAAAATGTTTTTTCACAACGTCCACTGATACAATGAGGGCAGGTTTAAAAGCATCATGTTTCAAAAATTAAGATTCATTAATATCTTTCTAAACCATTCGAGATTTTTCAAATTTAAATTCATTTAAAATACCAAATATTTTTGGAGATATTATTTCTTTCTACGATAATATATTTAATCAAGAAACATATCAAATTTGAAAATATCAAACATACAAAAATTTAACAAATATCTTCAAAATGTCAAAATTTTCTCTAAGTGAATTAAATGTGTACTAAAAATAATAATAATAATATCTGATATAAATGCCATTAAAGGTAAAATATGCAAAAATTTGCACTTACAAATAGATGCCAAAATGCTTTATTTGTTCTGAAACGGATAAATATTTTATTGGTGGATTCATTCAACGCACAGGAATAACAACCGATTACTTTATAAACTTAATGTTTATTTATATTATGAAATTTTAAATTACCATTTTCCTGAATTTATTTTATTTTTATTATATTTACTTAAGAATTCTCTTTATTCGTAGAATTTGGTTTGGTTTACAAAAACTAATTTAGAAAAAATAAAAAAATAAAAAATTCTGAGAAATGTGTACATAAAAAATACCATTCTCCATTATATATTTTATTTTAGAATCAAATATAAATTCAGTATATTTCAAAATGACAATCTTCACTTTGTAATGAAATAGCTGTATTATAGGAATACAGCAATATGTGTTTGAAAATGTCCTTGATATGTCATTTTTATTATGCATGTTGTCTTTTGTCTTTCATTATTATTTATTTTAATATTGTCTTTTTTGGTAAAATTATTAATATAATGTACAATAAAAATTGGATCCCTGAGGGAAATTGGTTGAGTTCTATTTGACAGTTGACCATTTAACACTAAATCGCACACCAAAGTTCTAGTTGAAAACCAGTTGCCATAACCACGCTTACTAAGTATCAGTTGAGAATTAGTTTCTAGCATGCTTGTTAAATGCGCAGGTAGCAGCACGCGTGCAATAACAATCTGTGGCTGAGTTGTCAGCGTGTAAGGCTAAAAGCTATGTGGGTTCGATTCTGGATGGCGCCATACAAAGTTAAGTAAAAAATATATAAAAAAAATCCAACGTATTGTTACTTTAAATAATAATAAATGAAATTTGAGAAAATTGTTGCAAAAGCATTTGGTTCTGAGATGGTGAAAATTAATATTTTTGTGATCATTATTGAACAGGTACATTTAGACTATTTCTGTGACTGGTCCAACAGTACCTAAACGGAGTTAATTAGTTACTTCCAATAACGACTCTATGTACAGGTGACAGGTTCCTCTCATATAAAGTTCTGGAGCTTAGAACCAGTCTAAAACCTGAAAAACCAATCAAGTGACTAATTTTAGACTAGTTCTCTTTCCTCTAGGGATATTTATTTCCATTAAAATACATAAATAATTATTAAAAATTAAATTTTAAAAGTACTTAACTTTTAAATTAGCGCATTACGGCTGAATATATGAATGAATTTTCATTAGATTAAACGCTAATGCATAATATTACCCTATAATAGAGATTTCACTGCTTCAGTTTTAAATCCCTTTTTTTATTTGAAAATAAGTAAATAAGTTTAATTTTAAATGAAAATCAATAAAAATTCTGTTGTTATTCAGTAGTGCAAAAGACAAATTGTTTTTTTTACAAAAAAAGTTTTTTATAAACATAACTGGCACAGTCGGATAGTCCTGAGTGGACGACCTTTCGCAGATGACAATATCAGAAAAACTCCTGAGGTCAACATTAAAAGGAAAACTTCGAGGGAATATCGAAGGTAATTTTAAAAATCCACAGGACATATTAAAAAAAAAACAACGAGGGAATATCGAAGAAGGCCTTTTTAGACGAAAATCGGTGAGCATCAATTCTTCACCACCAGGAAGAATAATGTTGAGAACCCTACTCTTGATTTGGTGAGTGAAAACGTGCGTTAAAAAAAAGTCGACGTGCGTTAAAAAGAAGTAATAATAATAATAATAAAAACAATCTATAACAAACAGGCCTGTGAAGCCTTAAAAAAATATAATAACTGAGACTTCTATCGCTGGACTTTCCAGTATAACAAAACTCAAATCTGAGATTCTGTAGCCCCAAAAGCCCTCCAGGTTTGAAGAGTGTATCAAGTAATAAGAGAAAGTGAAAAAATGAAAAACCATCTAGAATATAAGAATATAATAATAAAAAATTTTAACAAAAGAAAACAAAGAAAAAAAAAGAATAAAAGAATATAAAAATCATAAAAATAAATAGTCGTTATTTGAGACTTTAGATTACAAATAAGAAGTATTGAGGGCATATCGTTACGGTGTTATTTTTAGAATTCATTAAAATAAGTAACCATTGTTTTGGACGTTATTTTAAAAGTAAGAAGTATCGAGGGCATATCGATACGGTGTTACTTAGTCCGGTCTGTCTGCCTAAAAAAAAGGAAAAGAAGGAAATATATATAAACCATATACATAAAATAAAAAAAACAAATATAAGAAAACAAAAACTCAATATAATTAAATTTACGCAAACTCCATATAATTAACCTATAACATCAAAATTATTGCCTGTAATTACTAGCTAATCAGTCGTAGTGCTCGCAAATAAACAAACGGAAAATGGCTTTCAATTCGTAGCCAAAAACTCTAGGAAGGTTATTTAAAAGTAGATGATTAAGTTCAATTCTAGAAGATCTTTCTATCTCAAGTATATTATTTCAAACTCAAACGACCAATATGTCTACTACTCTAGACGAACAGCCAGGACCTTTCAGGGGTTCCACACCAAACATTAATTCATTCGAATCACTTCGTATACCTGATGAAATTAAAAACCTACCAACATTTGATGGTAATCCATGCTTGTTAAACGAATTTATAAATAACGGCGAAGAAATTTTACTTCATATTAGAACTTAGGACGTTACACCACAAGGGCAAATATTGTTGAGGGTAATCCGCAACAAAATAATCGGACAAGCCAACGAAGTTTTAAACATGTACGGGACATCACTTAATTGGGACGACATTAAGCAAAATCTCATTTTTAATTATTCGGGCAAAATTATAAACCTTCATAATATTCGTCAAAGGCTAAATAACGTAGAAAAATTCTACAAAGAAATCATTGAAGTACAGGCATCTCTATCTAATAACATCCGAATATACGAACATGACGAAAGAGTAGTTAAAGCAAAAAAGGAACTTTGTTCCGAATTGTGTCTATACAGATTTCTGATTGGCTTATGAGAGCCTTTATGTTCGACCATTAGAGCATCTAAAATCGATTCATTAGCTGAAGTTTTTTTTGTGCATTAAAGAAAAAAAAATTTTTTTCATGAAAGCAGATCCCGCTAACACCCAAAATAAATGGCAACCAAGACCAAACAGTTAATTTTATGGTGAAAATAGATATAATAGATTTACACCTTTTTCCCAACAAAATCACCTCACCTACAGAAATCAAAATGTACATCCCCAACAGTCGAAAGAAACATTGAATTATAGCACCCAACTTTTTTAACGTAAAATAAACTCCAAATTCCCTAACCAAACTGCAGTCAAAATCCATTTAAGCATAATACGTTTAAAGGATACAACAAACCGGAACTTATGGACGTAAGTTTCAGCTATATAAAAACTCAAGCACCAACAACACAAAGATCATTTATAACTGAACAAGCGATGGGAATTCTGGCATCCGGGAACTAATATAAAAAAGGGGAGCTCTTTAACTTTCAAAACAATGACCGTTTAGAACCATTAGCACCAATCGTTGACTGCCAACAAAACTTGGACCGACGACGACCACTAAAATTTTTAATCGATACTGGAGTCTCCTCGCCATTTGTAAACCCAAAATTTAAAACTTAATATACTGTCACAATTAGAAGCCTATATAGATGTAGCAAAAAATACAGTTGTAGCAAAAAACGTAGGAAAACATATGTCACTGATTCACTTTATATACCATAAGGTATATACCAGGCAATAGACCGACAAATCCTACTTGAAATTATTAACATCTCGGACGAACAGCAAATATTATACATAGAACAACCATTGAAAGTTACTAAATACTAAATGAGTTCGTAGAAGCCTTTAAATAAGAGACAACCCAAACGGAAGAATGCGAGTGCGAGAATACCTTGGAGATACTTAGAATAGAACATTTAAACAATGAAGAAAAACTACACCTCTTAAAACTTTGCCGCAATTATAAAAATATATTTTTGAAAGAAAATACAAAACTGACCTTCACTAATCATGTCAAACATAGAATAACAACGACACATACAATATCATATAGATACCCCCATATACATAAAACTGAAATAAAATGACAAATAGTAGATATGTTAGAGCAAGGGATAATAGGCCCAAATTATTCTCCATGGTGCGTCCTCGTGCGGATCGTTCCAAAAAAAAAAGTAGACGCCAGTGGCAAACAAAAATGACGATTGGTAATAGAAAACTCAACGAGAAAACCATATCCGACTGTTACCCCGTTCCCAATATAAGCGAAATCGCCGATAAATTAGGAAAATTCATGTATTTCACCACACTCGATTTGGCAAGTGGTTTCCACCAAATCAAGATTCATGCTAAAGACATTCCAAAAACTGCGTTTACAGTAGAAAGTGGACATTATGAATACGTTAGTATGCCTTTCGGGCTTAAGAACGAAGTATAGACCTTCCAAAGGGTCATGGATAACCAGATGGAAAGTCCTGTAGGTAAAATATGCTTAGTATACCTAGACGATATTATTATCTATTCTACATCGCTGCAAGAATACTTACAAAATATCTAGTCAGTTTTCAATAAGATCAGATCATCAAATCAATTCAAACAGATAAATCGAAATTCCTGCAAAAC
Organism: Protocalliphora azurea; assembly: GCA_932274085.1. Classification (NCBI taxonomy): domain Eukaryota; kingdom Metazoa; phylum Arthropoda; class Insecta; order Diptera; family Calliphoridae; genus Protocalliphora; species Protocalliphora azurea. The sequence continues at coordinate 42,767,805 of OW026519.1, forward strand.
GAAACATAGTCTCTTGGGCATATTATATCACCAGCTGGAATTAAACCCAATCCGGCAAAAATTGATGTTATAAAAAACTTTTCAGTCCCTTGTACCCAGAAACAAATTAAAAGCTGCATTGGTCTCGTGGTATGTTACCAAAAATTAATGGAATTTAATGATAAACACACGAGCGCTTTCAAAACATGTAAATCCATTCTAACTAATGACCCTATTCTACTGTACCTTGACTTTACAAAACCTTTCGTTATAACCACAGACGCAAGTAACTTTGTATTAGGAGCCGTACTGTCCCAAGGCCGTGTGGGAAATGACAAACCCATATGTTTTGCAAGTCGCACACTTTCGGATTCAGAGTGCAATTACTCTGCAATAGAAAAAGAAATATTGGCTATAATATTGGCAACAAGTTCTTTACAGTGACAGATCATAGATCACTCACGTGGATAATGATTTTGAAAGAGCCCAACTCCAAACTGGTCACATGGCGCCTCAAACTAGAAGAATTTGACTATAAAATAGTATATAAGAGACGAAAATTAAATACAAATGCTGATGCACTAATTCAAATAAAAATAGACATACCTAAATTATCACAGATAAACATAAACGATGTGGCTTCCAATCGAGAAAATTACGGTACTACTGTGCTTTCAGCAGAAGAAAATTTAAATGATGGTATATATATCTAGGAGAAATCATTAAACGACTTTAATCTAAAACTTATATTTGAAAAATCATCAAAAACTCCGGAAATATCGGTTATGATGCCATTTAAAATCAAACAACGACGTATATTTAGGAAATCTTTATTTGCAGAAGAAACAGTAATAGACATTTTAAAAAAAATTCTTAACCCAAACAAGCTGTCAGCTGTATTCGCTGACGACGACACTTTTCGCACTGTTCAATCAATTTATTTAAAATTTTTCTCAAAAAACAAAATATTTCGTTTAATACGATGTACAGAAATATAAGAAGACATAACAGACAGCGACAAATAGGAAGAACTTATAAAAAATTACCATGAAAATAAGAACCACATTTCTCCATCTTAAAAGAGAATTTTACATCCCTGATAAATGTAATACCCTTATATAACAGGAATCCCTCAACACCGTTGTTTGAAAAACACGAAAGATTACACTCCACCTTAACTGAAATATACAGAATTGTAATAATCTAAAACAAAAACCACCTTAGTGAAGACCATAATGATATACTCACGGAAACCCTTATAACTTACAACAACTCAATACACTAGGCAACGGAATTGATCCCATTTGAACTATATTTTGGTAGAACATTTAAATTTAATAACACAGTCACATTCAATAACGAACATGAATACATTACAAAACTCAATGAATTTCAAAACATCTTATACCCACAATAAAAAAAAAATAGAAAACGCAACTAACAATAGGATAAACAAACTAAATGAAATCCGTTCAGACCCTGAGAACTTAGAAAACCAAACCATTTATCGAAAGGAAGCAAAACGTAATAAAATAACACCTAGATTTACAAAACACAAAGTAAAAAAGAACAATAGAGTAACTATAATTACAGAACACAACAAAAAATTTCACAAGTCAAATATAAAAAAGATGCTAAAAATGCCAAAAACATCTAACTAAATTTTTTTCCCATCCATAGGATACCACTAGCACTTCCTCAAACCATAGACATATGAGAAATAAACAAACAACAGAAAATAGTTAGATTCCGATTAGGACCCGCGAGGATAATTACAATTACAATACCCTCATACATATCGTTAACCACGACGGATACGCAGCAAATTTTGACAAAATACAAAACACTATCTCCACCTTCGAGAACACCCACAGAACTATAAGTTTTACAAAAGTAACTAGATTAAAACTAAAAAAACTAGAAAATAATGTACAAACACTCATACCATATAAACTACATAAACGTGGCCTTCTCAATGGACTAGGTACCGCCATAAAATTCATCAAAGGCAACATGGACAACAATGACGCACTTGTTGTAAATAAACGAATACAAGACATCAAAGCTAATACAACACATTACATTTACAAACTAGCAAACAATATCTCAAAAGAGAATGACTAACTACTCGAACTCCAATATATCAGTCAAATTAATTATAATATAGACCAGTTAAATAACCACCTAGGAAGCGTTGCAGAATCAATTGTCCTAGCAAAACTTAATGTAATATCTAAGCGTATACCAAGCACTACAGAATTAGAATATATAATTATTGGGAAAACCAGTCAACAAAAATTAACTACAAAGAACAAATATATGAATTACTTAGACTCCAAGCATACTATAATAATTCAAATATTATAATTAATGTATATGAAAAAACTTGGAACAAAACAAAACTTCGACGCGCGACCACGTCTTACAGCATTACCAGAAAAAATTTATGACAATTTTTAAAATTTTCCTTTGTCAATTTTTGTAAACAAATCATTGATTTTTAAGCTGGTAATAACGCTACCACCCGGAGCCGCGTGCCACGTACATTTGCCTTCCACTAATATTCAAAACATCAAAATCATCCATTCTATTATATTTAAATTTAAATTTCGGACTCTGCTTTCTTACAATAAGTCACCCTAATTTTAAATATATATATGTATATATTGTACTTATGCAACTATCGGAACTATCACTGAATTAGTAAAATCAAATATTCAAATTCGTAAATATTTTATTGAAAAAATTAAAATTTTTTTCTTATTAAAATATTTTTACTATTTATCAATTTGAATATTTGAAAATTCTTAAGAAATTCAATAATGTGGTTTAAAACCAATAAAAATAATATTTAATTATTTGTAGATTTTCAAACAATTTTTATTTTTTATTTAATATTTTTTTTACATTTTCTACGAAGTCTGTGACTTTTCGAACTTTCCTCGTAGTTATATGAAGTGCAACACTATTCCCATCAAGTACTATTAGTAGACTATTGTCAAATTTTGAGCAAGTGTCATCATTTACTTTGCGTTTAACAGCTGTTCAAAACATACAAAATGGAAAAAAGTGAATTTCGAGTGCTCACTAAACATTATTTTTTGCGAAAAAAAACCGTCAATCAAACCAAGAAAAATCTCGATAAATACTATAGGGAATCCGTACCACCATCGATTTCAATGGTAAAAAAGTGGTTTACTGACTTTCGTTGTGGTCGCACAAGTACAAATGATGCTGAACGTTCTGGACGGCCAATTGAGGTAGTACATCCGAAAATGTCGAAAAAATCCACAATATGGTGTTGGCCGACCGAAGAGTAAAAGTGCGTGAGATTGTTGATGCCATAGACATTTCATATGGCAGTGTGGTTTCGATTTTTAATGATCAGCTGGGTTTAAGAAAGTTGTCTGAAAGATGGGTGCCGCGTTTGCTCTCAATTGACCATAAACGTAAACTTGTGACAATTTCAGAGCATTATTTGGAATTGTTTAACCGCAATACGAATGAGTTTTTGCGGCGTTTTTTAACTGCCGATGAAACATGGATCCACTACTGTACTCCGGGACCAAGCAGCAGTCTAAACAATTGGTTTCTCCGGGTGAACCTGCTGCGAAGAAGGCCAAGGTAAGTTTTTCGGCCAATAAGGTGATGGCAACAGTTTTTTGGGATGCACGCGGTACAATCCACATCGGTTACCTTCAAAAGGTAAAAACAATAAACGGCGAATATTATGCCAACTTATTAGACTGATTAAATGAGGATTTAAAAAGAAAACGACCTCATATGGTCAAGAAAAAAAGTTATTTTTCATCAAGGTGATGCACGGGTGTACACGTATGCAGTCTCAATGGCAAAACTCTATAAATTGGGCTACGAATTGGTACCTCATCCACTACATTTTCCGGATTTAGCCCATAGTGACTACTTCCTATTTCCAAACCTAAAGAAATAACTCGGTAGAAAGAAATTCAACTCCAACGATGAAATTATTGACCAAACAAATGCCTATTTTAAGGACCTCGGAAAATCCTATTTTTCACACAAAGTAAATGACGACACTTGCTCAAAATTCGACAGTAGTCTATTAATAGGTGGTACTTGATGGGAATAGTGTTGCATTTCATATAACTACGAGGGAAGTTCGAAAAGTCACGGACTTATTGATCCGTCATCGTATGTATGAAAATTTTGTGTAGAGAAGCAAAACTTTTATATAATACTAACTAAATAATGAAAACCTTTTTATGTGAAATATAGTTTAACGGTAATACACAGTATATAGCATGTACATAATGTGTAAATATGCTGGTGAAAAATAATGGTGCCATAACTAATAGTTTATATACTCATGTGTAGTAGTATATAATATATATATATATATCTGAATAAAAATATATATATATGAAATAAAAGAAGACACGACACTCTTTCCAAATTTCATTAGTGGCCAAATCCATCTAAAACAGCAACGGAATCGTTATCCATTGTAGCATTTTCTAAATGAATTCAACTTACATACCTTTTAACGGAGTGAAATATCTAAGTTTCAATGAAACCAAAATAGATACTCATAGGATGTAACAAATGTGCAAACAAACTCTGCTTTGATACCGCTAAAACCGTACAATAGGGCAATTTACGATTCCAAACATGTATCATTTTGTTTGGATCATTTCAGCAAAATACTTTTAAATTATTTGAAATACAAAAATCAAAACACATCATTTATGCGATATATTGTTACATACATGCATATTTCTTATGCTTTTGATTCATATAGAAGATACACAAAAATAAATCATTATACATATTTGGTAATGAAATATTTACGAAAACTAAGATAACTTACCTCTGGAATCCTGTAAATGATGGATTTTATATATATATATATATATATATATATATATATATATATATATATTTTTTTTTGTCAACATTTTTAAAATTTTTTGACAAAAAACAAGAAATTGTTATTGTTTTTCGTATTAGTTTATAATGAATTTACAAGCAATAAAATAATATATTGAAATAAAACAAGTTTTTTTATAAAATTTTACTTAAAGTTAAATAATGATTTATTTAAAAAATTCTAGTCATATTTTTTTCTGTGCAAAAAAGTAGAATATTAAAACCAAATATTATTTTTTACTGAATTTAATTTAAATCCAAATAATGATTTATTGAAACAAAATTTAGCCATATTTTTTTCTGTGTATGTTTGCGAATTTTTTATCACTTAATGCGATTACCACAAATATAGAAATAAATAAAAGATGAAATCCACAAATAATTTATAAATTTTGGTCTATTACAAGCCATTTTGTATTACAAAAAATGCCAATAAAAGATCTTATAAAAAGAACACGAATGCATTTTTTATATATATTACATACATAAGTATATACATACTGACATACATAAAATTTTTGAAATGTATAGAAATAATTTTATTTGTTTGCATAACATTTTAATACCAATTTTTATGACTATTTGTTTTTTAGTATGTTTCATATGTATCTTACAACAGATTTGACTTTTAAGCTTATTTTAGTTTAAGTTATTTCAAAAAAATTGGTATTAGATAAAATATGATAAATTATTTTTGATATATTTTTCTCCTTAAGATTTTCCGATGAGCATGAATATGAAAGTAATATTGTTTACTATTGACATAAATATATTTTCTTTGATTTAAGCTATTATTTTTTTGAATTAAAAATTTAATTGGTTGAAAGTATTATTCCTAATACGAGATACAACATTTTTTTCTCCCCAGAGGAGAAAGAAAAATATTAATTTCATCGATTGTTTAAGAACAAAGTTCTGATTGTGAGTATAACGTATGCGAAATGAAATTGCGACAAAACTTTCGGCGCCGGTTAGAAACAGTATACTTACGATAAATTAATTTTGGGTCACTAGATATCAATCAGACTTCATTTCTTCAAAACGTTACATTGAACCAACAATTTATATTTTTTCTTTTTTTCTCTTATGATTAACCCACATAAAATGAGTCATATTTTAACTTAGATGGCAATGAGAGAAAAAAAAAGAAAAAATGCTTTCGACAGATATAAATCCATTGATAGAAAAAGTACAAAAATTAATGCCAAATTCATTACGAAGAAACAATTTTTTTTATATCGAAATTAAATTATAGAGAAAGGCGATTAATTTCATATAAAGAAACATCATGGTATATTGTCCAATAAAGATACATCTTCTTAAATATCATGATCAAAATATTTTTAAATTAAATTAAAATTTCCGAGCAATTTAAATAAAGAAAAGTTTGGACAGTCTTGTCGACAATATTTCGAGATAAACTTGGATTTATGTAAGTACATCAAGTTTTTAAACTCATGATAAAAAAGTCCTTCAAAACTGTTTGAAAAGCCCAAAAAAGGATCCACATTTTTGACACATAAAATTAACATAATATGTTTTATTTTGAAGCAACGATAAAAATTTTATACCAGATAAAAAAACAGAACATTTTAAAAACAAGCAGTTAAATATTTTCTATTTCAAAGCTACTCTTTTTTGAGCCCCCATAGCTTCGATCCTGAGGGTACTGTGATACACTCTTTTGCTGCGCCTATGTAAAAGTTATATATTTATTTACAAAAATTTCCGATTTTGCCCCACTGCATGGTGGTAAATTCTGAAAAAATGCCAAAAATTAAAATCTGAAATTTGATAAAAGTCTTATTACATTTTATTTAAAATTATTGCGATGATAAATGTAACCAACTTTTTTACAATCCAAAAAAGATAATTTTATGACCAGTATTTTACACCAGAAAACTGTCAATAAATAAATAAATAAATTTAAACAACATTTTTTTTAAAACAATGATTAATTAAATATATTCAAGTTTATGTCATTATAACTTCCAAACTAGATATATATGCCGCCAAAAACGTTATGGAACATATTACCTGAAATGTTAGCTTTCAAATGTAATAAAACTTTTATCAAAAATCAGTTTTTCATTTTACATTTTTGCCGGAATTTACCACAGTGCAGTAGTTCAAAATTACAAATTTCTGAAAATAAAACTGTAACTTGTAATCGGTTTGATGGATTTCACATAGGAGTAGCAGCGGAACGTATCACATTACCCTCAGTATCGGAATAATGGGGGCTCAAAGATGAGTAACTTTGACATACAAAATATTTAACTGCTTGCCAAACTTTTGTTTTTAAAATGTTCTAAGTTTCTGGAAAAAAAACTGGCATAAAATTTTTATCGTATGCTTCAAAATATAACATATTATGTTAATTTTATATGTTACAAATGTGGATATATGTTGGATATGTGTTTCTCTATAAATTAATTTCGATCCAGAAAAATTGTTTCTGCGAAAAAGGTTTGACATTAAGTTTCATACCTTTTCTATTAATGGATTTATAACAATCGAAAGCAAATTTGTTTTCTATCATTGCCATCTGAGTTAAAATATGACTCATTTTGTGTGGGATTTTATATAGAAAAAAAATTAAACATTTTTTGGTTCGAGGTAACATTTTGAGAAACTTGAATTCTGATTAATATGTGGTGATCTAAAATTAATGATAAAAAGTCTTTAGCGTAGGTATACTGTTTTTAACCAACGCCGAAAGTTTTGTCGCAATTTTATTTCGCATACGTTATACCCACGGTCAGGAAAATTTCAAAAAGTCGTCATAAATTTAATCTGGAATGTTGTGATACCCGGCCATGTCACAAAGTTGACTTTGTTCCTAGTTTCTTTATATGGAATAAGATCAGCTATTTGCTGCCGTCGCCGCGTACATTGGTCTTCTACCATAAGAATTGATTTTAATTTTCTTATATCACGCATGGATTTTATTTTATGGATATGACCAGGTTAAAGCTTTCAAGTTTCTACTTAAAAAGAAAGTTTTTTTTTGCATAAATTTACTTATAATGAATATATAAATTAATATTTAAAAAAAAAACTCTATTTTTACTGATTTTGTTTCTAAACCCTATACCACCATAGGTGGTTTGGGTATTATGCGTTTGTGCTGATGTTATTCAACACCCACCTTAAAGTTACCAATCGATTCAGAACCACTTTTTAAATCAATCTAACGATATCCTTCTGGCTGCCAGGCTGTCCATGTAAACCTTGTGCAGAAAGTACGGGTCGCAATTTTAAAGATAATTCAATGAAATTTGACACGAGGGATTTTTATGATACAAGTACGAAGCCGATTGGTTATGATCGGTCCATTATTTGACCTAGCACAAATACAAATGTTCCCCCGGAATAGAGTTTAAACACTCAAAAATGCCTTAGAAAAAAAGAATATTTTAATGAAATTCGATGCAAAGAAGTTCAGTAAAAGTGCCAATATATATACCAAATTTTCTGAAGATCGATTCACAATTGACCACAGCTTCCACATAAACCCCTCTTCCGAAAATCACGTTAACGTGCATAAATCCCATGCGAATGTAAGTATCGAGTTAATCTTCCACACAAATAAGTTCTATATAAGTAGAAGTAATATTACCAAATTTTAGGAGAATCGGTCCATAATTTGCTATAGCTCAAATATAAACCTACTTCCAGGAACCAACTTAAAGTGCATTATTCTGTATTTGTATATCTTATTTTACATTTAGTAAAATTGGCCACAGGTGTAATATATGTCTCCTTCCCGTATTTTTATGCTCGTACACAATAGTGTGGGATATCATATAGTCAGCCTTGACCGACTATATCTTTCTTTTTCTTAATTCTACAAAAATAGACAATATTAAAATAAATAAGAATGAAAGAAAAAAGACAACATGCATAATAAAAATGACATTTCAAGGAAATTTACAAACACATATTACTTATGATTGCTTAGCTATGATGGGAGTTATTCTGAAATATACTGAAAATATATTTGAATCTAAAATAAAATATACAATGAAGATTGGTATTCCTTTATGTACACATTTCTCAGATTTGTTTTTTCGATAAATTAGTGTTTGTAAACCAAACTAAATTCTAGGAACAAAAAGAATTTTTAAATAAATATAATAAAAATAATAATAAATTCCGGAAAATAGTAATTTAAAACTTTATAATATAAATAAAGTGATCACAGAAATTTGTCAATAACATTAAATTTATAAAGTAATCATTTGTGATTTTTCATTTTCCATGATTTTTATTCAGATATATTATTTAATAAGAATTTTCCAAAAATATAAATAGAAGTAATCAAAAATAAAAATTTGTCGCATTTGTGGGTTTCTCAGTTCATTAAGTTTATTTTTATAGACTCTCACTTAAAATATTTTGCGTATAATTTAATATGTGTATATTAATAAATAGGGAAACCACAAATATGCAACTGCATGTTTTTTTCCTGTGCGTTGAATAAATCCACCTATAAAATATTTATCCGTTTTATAACAAAAAAAAAAAAAAAAAACATTTTGGCATCGATTTGTAAGTGGAAATTTTTGTATATTTCACCTTTAATGGTATATTTTCACATATATTGATTTTAACAGTTTTATATCAGATATTTTATTATTTTTAGAACACATTTAATTCTTTTAGAGCAAATTTGGCATATTGGAGATATCTTTTAAATATTTGTATGTTTGATATTTTCAAATTTGATATGTTTCTTGATTAAATTTATCATTGTAAAAAGAGATAATATCTCCAAAAATATTCAGTATTTCAAATAAATTTAAGTTCGAAGATTTAGGAAGATATTAATGAATCTTAATATTTGAAATATGATATAGGGGTTGTATTAGCTTTTAAGCCTGTCTAACTGTATCGGCGGACGTTGTGAAAAACTATATTTTTTAGCACGAAATACTTTTATGATTTATTTTATGAGTCTTTCTGATAACTTCAGAACTAATACAGATGTTTAAAAATATTTTTGTAAGAAAATAAAAAATAAATAAAGCTCTCATTTGATATAATAAAATGATATGATAGAAGTTATCATCCTAGGCTATGCACTAGGGTGATAACTTCTTGCAATTTTTGCAAATATCTAAAATACCATAGCCAGGTCTTGTAAAGCGAGAAAGGATATAATGGAACATGATAATTAAATAATGGAACATTATTGGAAGCTACAACAGAAAAATTATTCCTTTAAATTTCTAAATACCTACAACAATACAATAATTCCCTCAACGTTTGAAAGTAATCTGTTTTATTTAATAATGTGATATTTAAACTCTACCAATTGGAGCTCTGATGTTGGGAAGTTTGATAAATTTATGAAATATTATTGGAAGCTACAACAGAAAAATTATTCCTTTAAATTTCTAAATACCTACAACAATACAATAATTCCCTCAACGTTTGAAAGTAATCTGTTTTATTTAATAATGTGATATTTAAACTCTACCAATTGGAGCTCTGATGTTGGGAAGTTTGATAAATTTATGAAATATATTAGCCCAACAAATTTTTACACTGTATGTGATCTAAGTGCAAAGATTGCAAATAAACCAGTTTTAGACTTATATTTTTTACAATAGTTACTGCATATTCAAGAATATAGGTACTCCAAAGCTAAAACTTTTAATATGCAAGGTAAAATGCTTATGGAGTTTATTGATAATATTGGAGGTATTATGATTAATGGCAGGGTTGGCAGTGATACTGACGGTGATTTTACCTTTTGTAGTGCGATGGGTAATTCTGATATTGACTAAGGAATATGTTCACACAGTTTCCTGAAATATCTTGACGACTTTTCAGTGTCTTCTAAACCGTGTTCCGACCAAATGCCTACATGAATAAAAATTAGATTGCTAAATTCTAATAAAATAAATTGAAAATCAAATATACCAGAAATATAAGCAAATATAAAAACAAATCGCATTGCTATGTCTCCAGAAATATATAATATCAAAAAATTTGAACTTTCTATCAAAAATTTGCTTCAACTTAACAAAGTAAACAGCAGTAGAGATTGGTGGAAATTATCTAACTTGTTAGAAAAACATAAGCATAATATCGAAAGTAATTTTAATGCTGAAGAGTTTCCTTTACATTATAGTTCCATATCACGAGTCGCTAAAACGGTCCAATTACTATTGTAGTCCATGCCTTATACTATCGATCCCTTGTTGGACTCTCCATTATAAATGTGTGGTCTATCGTTGATACAATCTGCAAAATTTTTAATCCAATTTTATTGAATAGACTATCTGAATGAATTTATAAAAATAACATATTAAATGAACACCAAGCTGATTTCAGAAGGAATTATTCAAACGTAGACGACATATTTAATTTGTGAACATCGTAAAACGAACAATCAGAAACAATACTTATGCCTTTTTGTCGATTTTTCATGTGCTTTGACGATGTTTCGAGAAACGGTAGTTTTTATAAACTCTCCTGTATAGATTTATCCTCTAAGATAACAAGAACACTTTTATTTCCTCTACATAACGTAATTGGTTGTTTGGTTTTCAATGGGTTATATTTTAAGCGTTATGAAACGCTTTTTCATATGAACCGGATTCAATTCAAAAAAGTGATATGTAGACTTAGAACTTCATTATGACGTCTAAAATGACTAAGAAATCTCGTGCTGCAAAATTAGCTTTGCCTGTGTACCTGTTATTTTTTATTTTGAAATTTTGTATGTTATCCAGCCAGCAATTTATAAGAAATGACTTAATCGCTTTCTAAGCTAGTGTTAAGTTCTTCAAAATTTCTTTTATCAGTTCATACAAAAGTGTTGATTTTTTTATACCTAATACCACCCATTTTACTTCCCATAATTGCTAGTTAGCATTTGTAACTGTAATCTACAACACACAGACACATCTTTCTACTTCAAACATTGGAAATCGGCGTTACTCCACATTTAATATTAACAACATGACATATACACTTGTTTTTATTCAGATTTAATGACAATTTGAATGTCATTAAAATAAGCTCAATATATACAATTGAATAAATAAAATAAAAACAATACACTGACGCACAAAAAACAATACACAGACGCACAAGAACATTTACATTTAAATAAATGAGAAAAACAGAAGTATAAGAAAAAGAAAATTTAAACAAAGTCAACGGGAAATAATGAACAAAAAAAAAAAAAAAAAATTCTCTGATTGACAGTAAAAAAGAATACCAAAAATTTAATGAGCATATAATCAGATAAACACAAGGATATTCCTAAGAAAAATATATACTCAAAAACTGAAAAGAAAAGATTGTGATTTAGAGTAATAAGAATGAGTTTTTGGTGCGTTTTATATTTCAAAGAAAAATAAAAATAAAATGAATATCATGATATTAATGTACATACGTAAGATTATACACATACGTGAATAAATATACTTACATACATATCAGAAAAACAAGCCAAGACAAAATTTTCGGCATCGGCGTGACACTTTTTAGATATAGACGACGGCGCATAATAAAATAAATATTAAAAACAATAATAATAAACTGCATTCGTAACATTTTGCATTGAATTTCAATGAAAATTTTAAAATTTCGGCGGCTCATTTTAAGCCGATGTGAGCCAACAAAATCGGCGGCGCGCGCCACCGACTTAAAGCCGGTCGCCTTGTATCTTTGATACATATGTATGCATTTGCGTTATGTATATATATATATATATATATATATATATGTACATATACATACGAATGATATTTACGTATTTATTTACATTCTACATTTGCTTGTTGACAAGAAAAATGTCTACAGGGAATATCCTTAATTTTGATTTTTCAAACAAAACAATATTCGTATTTTCTTCAAAGACGCATTTGGGCAACTAAAAGCACTCTCTCACAAACCCCCTCACACACACAGGTATAATCATACCCAATTACCATTTTAAACCAGATTTTCATCATGTGAATTTTAGGTTGTATTGATAAACAGTGGAAATTGAAATACTCTAAATGAAAATATTCTAAAGTAACTCTACAAAAAACAACAAAAAAAAAAAAAAGAAAATAAAAAAAAAATAAAAAAAATATTCTCTTGAAATTAATAATTCTACAAATTTTTAGTATGCTGAACATAAATTTAGCATATAAATTTAGTCGCACAATCATCTTTCAAGATATTTTTTTTAAGGCTTTCACTTTATTTTATCTTAAATACATTCACTATTCACTGTAATTTCTTTTTCACTATCTGTTTTGTGCATGTACTCCTTAATACAAAAATGGTGAATGTTATAGTCTCTTATGTATTTAGAGAAAAACTCAAATGTATGGAACAAAAAAAGTTAAATAATAAGAAAATAAATATGTGTGGAATTGATTTTGTTATCACACGTTTCAAATTAACCTTTACTGTACGAATCTACGTAAAGTGTATGAGCATGTATGTATATTTACAATGCATTACAGCAAAAAAAAAATAAACAGAGTTACGGGAAATAACAAAAATATAAATAGAAATATCGTCACAAATAATCTACTGAAAATACTAATATAATTCAATATTAAAAAGAGAAATGCTAACATGTTCACAACACACATATATTTACAAATATTCGAAAACTAACGATCTCGCACAATGGGGTGAATTTCAGGATATGATAAAAATTAGAATCCAATTTCCTTAATTAATAGGTACAACAAAATTTGAGACAAAGAAATGTCCACTAGACATCTTCATCAATTAATTTGTAACCAGTGTTGCCAAGCAAATATTTTTTTTAACCGAAGTTTTGGAAAAAGTAACCAAATTGGGAGAAAAAGATAACTGAATTTTAAAAATGCAAAGTTATTATATAAAAATAAATATAATCTTAATATATATATTCAGGTTTTAAATAATGTACATACTAATAATAAACTTTAGTTAGTCTTTAGGAGAAAAAGTATTTAAAATTTAACTGTTTAAAATAATGTTTATCAAAATGTGGTCCCTGATCTAATTTTGTAGGTGGTCGGGATGTAAAGTTTAATAATAAAATTTAATTATTCTCACGTCCTTATGATATGATGTCGAAAGTAAACTAGATTGTAATAAATTTAGAATTTCGGAACTGCTGGTTCGAGCAGTAATAGAAAATAAGGTTGACTTTTAAAATTATGTATTTACAGAAAGGGGAAGTTGGTTATTTTTTATAGGAACTTTTTTTATAGGACCTAACTCATTTGGTAATATGAATTCCATTTTTTAGAAGCGTTGAAATCTAAAGATTTAAAGTAAAAGATATTTAATTGGGAGGTTTCGCGAAAAAATTCAATATCAATCGTTCATGTACCAAAGCACCCACATATGTTAAATTTTAACAAATTAATTTAAAAATTGTGTACAAAATTGTGGTCTAACTCAAAATACATCGGAACTGATAGAACATTTTTATTGTAGTTATTTGTAAAATAATGTGGTACCATTTTTAAATTTTTGTTATTATTTAACTATGTTGTCTTACACAATTTTAATAACAAACAAGGTATATATTTTGACACATGAATTATTATTTAGTTCTTAAAAAATTACCGGGTATGTCATCAATCGCAATGTCGAATGGATTACGAGATAAACTGAGTAAAATGAATAGAATCGGTATTAAGCAGATAATATCAGGAAAATTTATTGTAAAGTAAATTCAAGTATGAATATTATTATACTTTTCACATGTTCTTTTTGAACATCAGATGATTCCAAGATATCATTCAGTAGTGGAAATGAGGAATATTTTGGTAGAAGAGATTAAAAACATTTTTTCCATAAAAAAAAATTTGCACATTAAAGCACTTATTGAATAAAATTCATTTAATATATTTACTTGCCTGCCTTGTAGTTTAATGTTAAATATAAGCATAGTAATATATAAAAATAGTTTTCTGTAAATTTCTTGTAAAAATATTAATTTTTGTATAAAAGGAAAATCTCTACTTCTGTATTTAATTCGCAAAATCTCTTTAGCATATATCTCTTCGATATCCATTGGACATGAATATGAAGTAGTAATTTCTTATGTTCTGCATTTAAATTGACATATAGGGCTTTAAGAATTCTATTTCTTAAGACACTGGTTTTTATAAAAATTATTTTTAAATATGATAGGTAAAGTTTTCGCATCAAGTACTTGCCGGTGGATTACCCAGTAAGATTACCTGCAATAAAATAAAAGTTGGCTTAAATTAGAAACATCAGTCGTTTCACTATAGTGCAGGCCATCAATTATATTTTTATTTATCTATTTATTTTTTTTTTTTAAGTTATCTGATAGAAGGATCTTATTTTGTGAGCAAATAAAGGCTTTATTAAAAGTTCACCAACTGTGCATGGTTTCCTTGCTTTTGCTACTAGGATTAATATTTTGTACGAACCTTCAGCAGATTCCATCCAAATGACAGGTAACTCTAGAATTCAACTTTCGCATTATTATGTATGGCGAAAAATAATATATATATATATATATACATATATATATATATTTATTTATTTATTTATATATACGTACAATAATTCCATATACATTTTCGATCTCTCTCGGACCCCCTGGAATATTCCTACGGACTCCTAATTGAAACATCTTGTCCTAAATTATACCCCTTAACTGGTCGACTCAGAATATTCTTAACCGGTCGAAATTTGTTCATTATTTCACCTATTCGCCAAATAAATATTCACTTGGAGTAATATTCTGAAGTTCAAATATCTTAAAAACAAATAAGCGTATTTCTACAAAATTTTGCAGAAATAAAACATTTTTAATGGTAAAATATTCTATAAAAAAATGGTATGTACCTGCATAAAATATGGCATTAAGTTTCAAAGGGATTGCTTTAAAATGAATTATAGCTTCTATATAGGGTCTTCTCCCGAAAATTAGTTAAAAGTTTTTAAATCCCACATAAATGTTAATATATTAACAAAATTTGGATCAAATGAGTTTAGCTAGCACCCATATAATGCTGTCTCTCAAGTCTGTATTATTTTAAGGCACATACTCAATAGTGTAGAATATCATATAGTAGGTCCTCACCAAATAAATTGCTATGAAATTGTACTTGAATTCAAATATGACGGTTTTAACGACTGGTTTAAAGTTAAATAATGCTTCTCAACCTTTCTATTTATGTTAATAACTGTAGAAATTATTAACTTAGCTGTAAACATACAATATTGAACCATTATTTGCAAGTATGGCAACACTAGCATTAATATCGAAAGCTCTAGAATTCGAATATACTAGTTTGTCCGTTAAGATCATTGTAGAAATATAGCTTTCGGGAATCATCTAGAAGGTAAGGCAGTGTATATAAATTGGCCATGAGAATTGTAAGCATCGTTAAGTAAAGACAATTAACTGCCTTGAAGTTGGCTGTATATTCTTGTCCATTATCGAAGCGTGCTGTATAAAGTGTGTAATTTAAGTGTGCGTGTGTATTAGAACACATAGTGACTATTTAAACTGTTATTGTTGTCCATTTTGGATAAAATAAAGAGTTTTTAAAAGGTAAAAACGTAACAATTGGTGTCAGAAGTGATGTTGAGCTTACGAATTCGAGTATAAAAAGAATTGGAAGTTTCCACCTGTGCAACAACAAGCAGCATGGATTTAATCACAATGTTTGCTGCTATGATGGAGCAATTTAAAGAAGCCAATGAGAAACTTTTTTATGAAGTTAAAGGAACAAATCAAATAACGAGAAACTTCTTGCTGAAGTTAAAGAAGAAAATAAGATTATGGAAATAAAATTTGTAGAAACTTCTAGAGCGACAACCGAGAAAATTCAGCAAATTTCGTAATTTATAAACAGGAGAGTGGATAGCATTTAGATAAAGGTATCCGACTTAGGGAGCTGCCTAGATAAACAAGTCAAAGTCGTTGATAAAGTTGATAAAAAGGTGTCTGATTTAGAGTATGAAATAGCCAAAGATGTTGATAAAAAACTACATGATCTAGATAAAGGATGAATAATCTTCAATGCTAAGATGGACAGGTGCGACTTGTTCCAGAATCCTCTAGTAGAATAAACGTCCCTAGTTTTGATGACACCACACCATTTAATGTGCTCAAGTTCCAGTTTGATACAGTTTGATGCCATTAGAAACATGTCTGGGACGACTAAGAAAAAAAAATAGAGTTGATATTGACCTTAAAAGGAAGTGTGTAACAGAAATAGTTATGATGACATAATGGAGGCGCTACAACGTAAGTACGATGGTGAGCATAAGAAGGAATTATACCGAAAGGAATTGCGTGGTAGAGTGCAGAAGCATAATGAGACACTACAATATTTTGCGTTTGCTGCAGCTTATTTATCCATGGGAACCCGTTTTTGGACCGTATCAAGATAGAGGTATTTGTTAATGGCATTCGCGATCCTGAAATAAAACACGCGATTTATGTCACACCTAAACTGGCACTGGCACAAGAAACGGCGAAAATAATTTCAAAGCCGCAAGTATGCAAGGTGCGAAATGTCGAAGTTGTTGCTAATAATGAGAGAAATATAGTCAACGGTAAATTGGATCATATTTAGCAAAACTGCAAAGTACCAAGAAAATGAGCATCAGAAACTACCACCACAGTCAGAAACTTTAGCATCGAGCACCGGAAGGGTTTGCAATGTAGAATGTAAGTATTGTACAAAAGCCGAGGAAAAGGAATGTGTCATCGATGTTCGACTAATACATATAGAGTTCAGTGAAGATTGGTCTGTAGCGCAAAGAAATGGCCCCATAGTGACGAAAATAATATCGGCAAAAGAAGATAGAAGGCCAGCCCGGAATGAAATATTCGCCGAAGATCGACTGATGAAATCATATTGGGCCCTATGGAATAGTCTACGGTTGTTAAGTGGCTGCCTATACTGCATATGCGAAAGTGCTGACGGTAAAACAGTGACAAATCTAATTGTCGTACCATCCTCTAAAATAAACGAAGTAATAAAAGAGTTCCATGACGGTCCCAGTGATGGTTATCTTGGGGTGACAAAAATTTTAGAAAATTTAAAACAACGTTTTTATTGGGTGGGTTGTCAGGAAGCAGTAGTCGTTTGGTTAGCCAATTGTCCACAATGCATAGCAGCGAAGGGCCCAATAAGAAGAAGTCGTGGGGGCAACTTCAGCAGTATAACTCAGGTGTTCTATTCGAGCGAATTGCAATGGATGTAGCAGGCCCTTTCCCTGTCAGTGATGCCGGAAACCGTTACGTTGTAGTAGTTATGGATTATTTCAGCAAATGGCTAGAGGTATACACTACACCCATTCAGGAAGCTAAAACTGTTATAAGCATATTTGTGAACAACTGGGTGTGCTACTATGGTGTTCCACTGGAGCTGCATTCTGATCAGGGTGGAAATTTTAAATCTGCCGTATTCCAGGAAATGTGCGGTTTATACGGAATAAGAAAAACCAGAATAACGCCACTACATCCTCAATCTGATGGCATGGTCGAAAAATTCAATCGCACTCTGGAGGAATATTTAAGAAATGTGGTCATTGCACATCAGAAAGACTCGGATGAACATATACCGAAATTTCTATTAGCATAGATCAGCTGTTCATGACTCAACCTCTCGAACACCTGCAAAAGTTGTCTTCGAACTCAAGTTCCCTGGTGATTTAGAATTCGGTTTAAGCCCTCATCAACAAAAAAGAGCAAGATGACCTAAACGAACTTCGTACGCAGACGAATAAAAGTGACCAGTGACAAAATGAAAGCCAGATACGGTCTTTCAGCGAATTCTGAAGGATTTAACGAAGGCTAGTTTGTACTGTTGTGTAACCCACAACGTAAGAAAGGACTGTCCCCCAAACTACAAACCCATTGAGATGGACCATACAAAGTGACTAAGAAATTAAACGGCGTGGTATACAGAATACGAAAAGAAAAAGGCCCGAGATTTAAAATGAAGGTCGTACATCTAGAACGACTAGCTGCCTATGATAGAAGTGAATCTGTGCCTATTCGGGACGAACAGGCTTAAACGAGGCGCAGTGTAACGAAATTGTACTTGAAATCAAATATAACGGTTTTAACGGCTGGTTTAAAGTTAAATAATGCTTCTCAACCTTTCTCGATGATTGTCAACCTTTCTGTTTACGTTAATAGCAGTTCGAGAAGAATCTAGAAGGTAATGCAGTGTATTTAAATTGGCAGTGAGAACACTGTTGAGTGTGTCTAATTGGAAGTATCGTTAAGTAAAGACAAATTAACTGCCTTGAAGTTGGCTGTATATTCTTGTATATTATTAAAGTGTGCTCTATAGAGTGTGTAATTTAAATGTGTGTATATATTAGAACACATAGTGACTATTTCAACTATTATTGTTGTACATTTTAAATAAAATAAAGAGTTGTTACAATTTTTAAACCACTGAACTGCTTTTATTTGCAAACAAATTATCCGGTTTATTTAAAAGGAATTAAACCACAGTTTTTAAAAGATAAAAGCGTAACAATACATTTCTTTTTTTAATAGTAATTTATTTTGTATTTACAAGTATTTATGCTGTTTATTATATAATTTTTCACAGAAATCACCCAATCCATTTCACATTTTGGTTAAATATTATAAAATCTTTATATTTTCTATTGACTTAAACTGTTTTCTTCATTGTCAGTTAAAATTGAAATGAGAAGTTAAAGGAACCTTTAGTTTTTAATGTATGATGAATTTATTGCACAATCTATTTTTATAGATTACCAGAGTAAATAGCATTTTTAAAACTAATTAAAATAAAATTTTGTTTTAAGAAAAAAAAAAATAGATAAAAAGTCATCATATCCACATTAGATAATAAAGTAACAAATTTTGAATAAAAATTACCACTGTTTGTAACTCATTTCAATTCATTCTTATTCTTTCTCTGTGTATGTATACGTATTGAATAGACATGGGAAACAAACAAAAAGAAACAAAATCAGTTGTGCAGGGAATCATAAAAACATTTTAGCAACGAAAGATTTAGAATTGATTTGAATTATATGTAGAAATGTATGAAATGCATTATTGGTGTTTTTTTTTTTTTTTTTTTTTTTTTTTTTGTTTACAAAACTTGAAATAAAAGAAAAAATAAAATAAAATTTGAAAAATGTAAATTATATATGTAATTAAAATAATATCATTTATTTATTTTATAAACTGTTTTTTGAATCTATATTTCTATATAAAAAATGACTGGTTGATTTAAGTAAAGAATATAAAAGTGGTTCGATGCCTCAAATAAAACTACTTTATCCTTTATGAGTTCCTCATTAAATAATATAGGGTACCAAAAAAATCGGATTTCATAAAATTTGCAGCAGTTTTTTTTTTTGGGGTTAAAAAACTACTTAAATTTTGAACTTACATATTACGGTTTAGGAGATGTATAAACTGCTTTTACCCCCAAGACCCCAAATTTCTAAAACTGTTGGGGGACAGATATTTACAGTAAAATTCCTATAGGACACTGTGTTGAGATATATAAAGAGAGTTCAAAAAGTACAAAAGAATCTTATTCACTCAAAACGGTTAATATATAATTCAATTCCATTACGTTCAATATACAAAATATTCAAAAGTAACATTAGAAGAACGCAAAATGACAAAAAAGACCTGTCCTCTAGAATTCATTCCCACATAGTAACATATATCTTTGATTTCATGCTTCTACATTCAATATTATAGAAAATTCGAAAAGTAACATTAGAGAACAAAAAATACCACAGAGTCCACTAAAATAAAAAATAATCTTAATTTTGGTCCAAAAAATATAAGCCAAACGTAATTATTATCTGTTAAGTTTTATTTTAAAAGACATAATTTTTACGTTTCCTGAATTTTTCATATTACTTGCAGGGGAATGACAGTAAATCACAATTTACATTTTTTAACGTTATTGTTTCTGCTAAAATCTCTCATAAGCAAAAATTTTTCAGAAAGAACTCGACATGTTTTATTTTTGTTTCATCGATTGCTTTGTATGGTTTTGGTTTATATTTTAGCAGCAGTGTTGCAAGGAAGTGCGTAAAGAGGCTAAATTGGACTTTAAAAAAGGTTAAATGGACCAAAAACTAAAGCCAAGAAAATAAGTTAAAATTTCTTTTTTTTTTTTCGTTCTAACTAGTTTTTTATATTATTATTATTATTATTATTATTATTATTATTATTATTATTATTATTATTATTATTATTATTTGAAGATATTGTAATAAATTTATAAATAGAACATAGAACAGCTACCGGTAAAATAACCAAATGAAAAATCGCATAAAATATTCTCATACAAATTGGGTTATATTTCATATAAAAAACGAGGCAATCTTTCATTTTTTTAACTAAAGTTTTTTTATTAAGCGTTTCCAAATTTTTGGTTGATTTTTCGATTTTATAAGAATTTTGTAATTAGTTTCATAAATAGTTTCTATGGATAATGAGTTATATTAAAAAGTAGTTGAGTTGATTTGGAGAAGAAGCGCCGTAATTTTTATTCAATATAAATTTTTATTAAATATAAATAATCTCGATTTTTTGTGCGAGTAAATAGACAAAACTGCTTAAACGAATGATTTTGTAAAAATAAAATTAGAAGTAGCAAATCAGAGATTGTTTTCTTCGTTGTGGAAAAACTAACATTTTAGTCTCTTTAAGACAATTTGAAGAATCAAAAGGGCCAGAAAGGAGCTAAAAGCTAAAACGAAAATTTTGAGGTTAAAGACAAAATAAGAAGGCTAAATTTAGTCTATCAACACTGTTTAAGAGTAGTGTGAGAGCATGCATTACAAACATTACTGTGAATTAAAAAACAAATGTTTAGATGCAGATGTCTAATATCCACAAGATTATACTTCGCCGACGCTTTCAGGAATTTTTATTTTCCCATATACATCCAGACAATTTGCATTGTATGAAAAAATTAAAATTTTAAAGTAAAATAATTTTTTCCAAAATTAATATTTTCCAATAGAACGCTATTGAATTAAAATACAAATTTAATGTTTTACACTGGCTTCAAGTATGAAAATTCATTTGAATTTTTCAGGAAATACTAGACAAAGACACAAGGTTTTGTAATATTTTTAGATATCTTAAAGCCATATTTCGGAGCTGATCCTTCATCAAAATAGTAATTGGATTTGATTTAGTATTCTTACTCTAAGCGATTACGCCAATCAAAACGAAATCATATGGATTCTACTTAATTGCTCATGCAAATCGAACTACCACGTAAACCAACCAACTAAAACCTTCCTATTATCTAGGAACTTCTTCGTGGTCCCTTTAAAATGCTTCTAAAGAGACCCATTTGGTAACCATTGCATTAGAGTGTCCTGTAGAAAAATAGAATATCACTTACACGATGCACATTGATGAACTTAATATAAGTGTTTAGGAAAAATAAAAAAAAATAAATTTAGTAACTTTGGCGATTAGTGAAGTCAAGATTTCATTATAAAATAATTTTTTTTACAAAACGGTGACCAAAATTTATATAAAGTACGTCCTCAATATACATAACATCAAAAGCTATAGTATTATTTATATTTTACAGAAAAAAGTTTAAATATGTTGTATATTACATGGCAGTTTTCATAACATATATTTTAGAATAGTGATTAAGAAATTCAGTGGGATATGAGAGAATAAAAATTTTTAACGAACATTTTCTAAAATTTTTCGGTGAGATGAATTAAGAAAACATATGTACATTTTAGAAAATATTTCTATAAACTAATGTTTTAAAATATGGATTTTTGCCCTTTTTTTAAATTTACATTTAGTCCTTTAACAAGAAAAAAAAAAACAAAACACAAAATCAGGAAACTTAAAAAATTAGTACGTAGGTACTCAGTTTTTGAAAACTTTTAGCATATACGTTTTTCAAAATCTTCAGCATTTCTCGTTAAAAAAGATGTTGTATGGAATTTTATTCCAAAATAAAATCCAAAATAATAAATATAAAACTTAAAAAAATAAAAAAAAACAAATAAATATTTCAAAGGGTAGCAAAAAGGCGTAGCCTTTTTTTAATAGGATCAGAAACTGATTGTCGATGGTGTTCTAATATATGAACCATTTAACTGAATTCAGCTGAATTCATAACTAGAATTCAACATTTTTCACAAAATTAATATAATGTTAGTATCTTTATAAATTGCATTTTTTAGTATTTGCAAGTGCTTTCAGCAATTTTATTATTACATTTTTCTTTATTTAGTTTCATTACACGGAATAAGGGTTTTAGAATATTTCCATATTTGATTTTTCACTTATATTGTAAAAAGCAGAATGAAAATTTTAAGTTCAACCATAAACTACAGGAAAAATATAAACTGTTGAAAAGTTGCTAAAACCATTCAGTGTAGGATTTTTTGTAGTTTTACGTAAAAACAAATTGTATTGCGAATTTCAATCCACTGCGAATCGATTGAAAATCACGGATCTAGAACTTTCTGAACAAGAAAAAGTTTCTAGTTTTCACTTGAAAGTTTGTAATTTTGAAATTTTTTTCTAAAATTTTGGGGTCATCTACGAGGACTTTTTGGTACATCATATAAAAAAAGAAATTTATATTTTTCTGCAAAAATAGTAAAAATTGTTTCGTTTTGCGTGTAGAAAAAAAATATTAGAAAATTGTTATATTAAGTATACACTAGAACGGGTCGGTCTCCATACAAAAAAAGTAGGTTGTGCCACTCACCCCATAGTATGAAAGAATAGTTAATGTATAAACACAATAAGGCCGGTCTGGGAATTTCCATATAAATTCGTATGAAAAATACGCAATGCGGCTCGATTAAAAAATAAATTTTATGCTAAATTCTCTCCGGATTTTTTTTTTTTTTGCTTTTATTTTCTAACGTAAAAAATTACCATAGTTTTTAAAAATTTATATGAATTTTGTAAACAAAATTGAAAGTTTGAAGTAAAGAAAGAGGTACAAAAAAATACTCGTAAATAAAATTTTTTGTTTATTTTCCGTTGACATCCATGTTTTGTTTAAAATAATCCGCATTTGTTGTGTTTATACATTTAATGAGGTTTCCCAAAAAAAACACAAACATTTTTTTTTGCCACGCCCCAAAATACCGTCCTATTTTTTTGTATACAGCGTATACTATACAACGTACAACAAAAATCAAACATTTCTGTCATACAACAAAAAATCCATATGCATGCGAAAAGAATGTTTTAATATAGTTGACTGCATTTTCAATTTTTCATTTCGTTCGTTTTTGCTTTTTATAGGATTTCAAAATCTTGAAGAATGATAAAAGTTAACTTTTTATTTTGCTATTATTAGGCGATATGGATGTCAAAAGAAAGTGGAGAATTTTAGAATTACGACGGTAAACTTTTTGCTAAAAGTTATCCAAATTAAAGTTGCAAATAATTTGATTCAAATATTTAATCCTTTAAAATCCTCGAAAAATGTCAATAAATATTTGACAAAAAGAAATTATATATTTTAAAGATTCCACTTAATATGCTATTTCTAGCAGTCAAATTTTATAGTTTACATTTTATTGCTGTATGCACCAACGATTTTAAAGTTATTATTAAAAACTAAACTAAAAGTTTAATTTTAAGCTTAGTGAGATTTCAAGGAAGCAAAACCAATATACTGGGGATGTCAAACTGAAAATTACAATCCTAAAAATATTATTTTAAAATCCCTGGATTTTTCGAGATTTTCACATCACGTTTTTATGCTTTTTATTTGCATAAAGCTTATATTTTACCTATTCTTTTGAAAACATCTGTACTATAACTCCTGTAATTAAATTGAAAGCCAAACTGAAATTATTGCCAAATTATGTCTTATAAGAAAACAAATACTGAAAACTGATTAAGAGTCTTCCAATCAAAATTACATATCGGGGCCTTATATTCAATAAAGGCTATCTGCAAAAATATAATAAAACATACAGATAGCCCACTTTTTAGATAGAATTAATTTTTATTTTCAAAATTAATACCACCGGTAAAGGACACAAAAACAAAGGTTTCTGCTCTTTTTGTAAATACTTCAAATGTTGCCCAAAGAAGAAAACAGAAAAAATTTTAATTTAACTTTAGATTCGAGAACAAATGGTTTAACGAATTAGAAATCTTGCAATCTTATAATCGCTGAAAATATGGTGAATGCAGGTAGGGTTGTCTATAAGTGGTGAAACCAAAATTTTCAAAATTTAAATTTTTTGCAGTTTTTCGATTAAAAAATTTGCGCTGTTATGGGAACTGCAAAATAAAGAATGGAGGTTTATTGCTTATGTAATTATAAATCGTTTGACATACATCTCGTTAATGTGCCCTTAATAGCAGCGCTATAGGAGGTGCCCAAACTTATGGCTCTAAGAGTTGCTTTTCCGCAAGGCACACCCACAGTGTAATTTCAATGAAGATAAAGTATCGCGTGATGAAAAAGGTTTCTAAAATAGCATTTAAAATCATTTTAAAATTTTATTCTTTTTTAAATTTTCATTTTAAAATTACAAAACTCTATATATAACTCTTTGAAATCGATTTAAAATTTTGCGTACCTTGTATTAGCATTTTTTTTATAATTTTTTGTGAAATTATATTTATAATAATTACATCTATTCTGTTTTAGTTAAGTGTAAAAATAGGTTAAAAATATCGTAGAAAAATGCATGACTTGAGATTGCTGTATTTTAATATTTCATAAATGGTCGAGGCACATCCAAGGCGCTAACTGAAATGCGTGAAAATGTATATCAATCTGTAGCTGTTTTTATAGCTTATATCGGTATCAAGAAACACTCTAAAACAATTTAATGCAACTTTTAGCATTTTTGAGTTTGTATTTTTGTCATTGAAAAATTTATTTTAAAATTATGTAATTAATATATATAACTTTCTATTTATTAACATCATTTAAGGATTTTTTTTTTTTTTGGTTAGATGAATAAAATATATCAGCGAATTAAATACAATTAAAAAATGTATCAAAAATCTCTCTTCGTACACTTTGTTTTTTGCTCTATGTTCTAAAGAGAGGTTAAGCAAAATTCTGGTCGCGATTATATTCAATAATATAAAACATACCGAATTGTAAGTTTTATAATTTATATACGTATTTTATATTTATATTTTATACACGAATCTGTAGGTTACATATGCTCATTTATTATTGATATTGATAGTAAAGTGGAATTGTTGCACTATTTTTAAACTTCTGAATTTAAACCTTATGTTTAATGAAATGGTAAAAAATCACTATGATCGTGGTTATCTTCGGTGTCATCAACAATATCGTATCATTTTAATTTTTATTTTAGAAGTACTGATGTAGATTATATTATATTTTGGCAATTTTTTGTAACTCTTTTTCTAAAACCTCCATATTTACGCTAACAAATTTGTGTTTCAGTAAAACGTTAATGTGCCATTAAAAAAAATTCTGAAATTTTTTTGAACCACAAACGTTAAGAGTTTGAAGAAGTGCCCATATAAATAAAAGTTTTAACTGACTTTAAACCTTAACCCTTGTAGTAACACCACCTTAAACAAACAGATTGCAGATCTGTATTCACAAAACTTGAAACTTCTATTAGTTTACAAAAGTTTAGTATAATAAGTTTCATTTTATATTCATGATTGATCAAAAACTTGGAAAAAAGGTTTAAAATTACTTAACATTTTCCTATTCTACCACAATTTTTTTTTTGTGCATTTATACTTTTTGATCTCATTCGATCATATATAAACTAATCGGACTTTGTGGATAAATTCAACAGCTGCTTTGTTGCTGTGCAGACTTTCAACAGTTACATACAGGTAGTTAAATTTTGATGACAAAATTTTTGAACTTTTAAAATTTTTTCGTTGTTTGGCGATGTTTGTGTGCCCCTCAGCGGTATATAGAGTTTTAAACAGGGATTGATACTTGTGGTAATTATGCGTATTTTGCGCTATATTTCGTTGATGTACCCTAAATAGTCAAAGATGTAGATAGTATCAAGTTTGGAAAAGAAGAGCGAAAATTAAAAAAAAAAAACAGTTTTTCACGAAGCACATTCTCAGTTTCTAATTGAATAACATGGATTTTTGCATGAACTTAGTTCTTTGTTATTTCACACAATATAATTTTTATACAGCGAATTGCAATTTGTACAAATCTTGGATATATAGATATAAGAACAGCAATATATATAATTGATCGAGACCATAGATTTAACTTAAATGTCGTTGATAGTTAAAAACAGGACACTTTTATCAAAACATATTTTGCTAAGGTATATCGTATGGACAGCATAGTTATGTGGTGTTCGTAATGCTTAACGGACATGTAAATGCACATCAAAAAATTTCGAAAGATAAAAATTTTATTAACCAAAAAACAAAAAAAAAAAAAAAAAACAAATAATAATAATAAATAAATAAATAGATACTTGTATTAAACTCTAATAAGATATATTTTCGTATAGTGTATGAAGAAATAGCTTAGATTTAATCCCCATTTTACCCAAAAATTTTTTAAAAATTACGATTAAAATTTGTTTGTAATTTCACCTAAAATACGCTACACTAATTTTATTTGAATAACTCAGTAGGTTTTTGATATTGCGCATAATTTTTGCCAGAAATTAGTATTTAAAAATTTTTTATATTCAACTTATTACCGCTATAACTTTCGCTCCATACATACTGAAAAAAAAATCATGTTCACAACAATGTTGGTGCTGCAATAATACTCTTTTCACTGCAATGATATATTTTAATCGCAAATATCTTTATTGTTGAATAAACATAACTTGAACCATTTGGGCACTGAAATAGCATTTAGTTATTACCCAGAAAAAACTTTGCTTTCCTGGTAAACTAGCAGGTATAATTAGAAACAAATATAAACTACTTATTTTTTGCCTGAATAATTAGTCATTTTTTGCTCGAGTTGTCTACAAATTCGTGTAGTTATTTTTAGACTCTAGGGTATTCAAAAATATGTACCTAAACGAAAATAAAAATGAAAAAAAAATTGCGGTCAGTGAGATTTGAACTTGGTCACAAATTCGTTTTTAATGACTAACGTCTTACTCAATACACCATCTCCCACTTAATTTTCTACGTAGCGAAAACTAACAGCATCAGAATGAGGTTGAACCAAAAAGTTTTGCATATAACAATTTTCATTAGCAAAAATATTATTATACTTGTTATTATGATTTAAGTTTTATCGACAACTATAAACATTTGTAATATTTTAATAATGTTCTTAAAATAAAAATACCTTTTGAGAATAAAAAACTAGAAACTGTTGGTAAGTGTTATTATTAAATTATTTTAATAAATTTTATAATATATAAATTTTATTATTTTTTCAAGTGATAACAATATTCTGTGGGTAAAAAATTTATTTCGACCGTGGCAAGTGGATGGCAAGACGTTCTTCGACAAGAAATGCGAACGACTGTTGCAAGCATAGTAATTATATTGAGGAAAAAGCCACCAAGAAGCATACCCGCAGAACACAAAATTTCCAACATGCTACTGTTGATGCTTTCTTAGCCGAAATTACGGCTAAGCATAACCTGAGACCAGAGGTTTTTCGTACCCAGTGTTAACAAGATATCAAGCAAGCCAAGTAATGAAAATGTGCTGTCAAAAAATTCATTCAACCCGCCTAAATTAAATCTAATGCTATCATCAAACAAAAAAGTCGTCAGAGAAGAACAAAAGACTACTCCCCGGTGGATAACTGAAATGATTTTTAGATTAAGTGTGATTTTGATAAGATTCTATAAAAAAAAAAACTATCTAAAAAATAACGAGATATAGCTTTTAAGTATAGCAATAAGATGGTTATTACACAACCCTCTTTTTATGGCGCCTCAAATATATTTTTATTTTGTTGTAACCTTATTCCCGTTATGCCAATAATATTATGTTTCGGCAACAATAAAACCTAACAATAATATGACACTGCTCGGTTATATGTATTTCTCCCAACCATGTTTTTTTTCTGCGTGTCATTCCTCTTTGTTTTTTGTTGTTTTATAAACTAAGTGTATTTTTATTATTTATTTGTCTTAAAGTGAAAAAAAAACAAATTCAATAAATGATAATAAAAATTTAAAAACTCCCTAAAAATATATCATGATTTAGTTTATGAACATTCATGAGATTTGAGATGTTTATCAAACATGATAATATGTTCTACCTTTTCATTTTTAGCATGACAGTCAAATTTTCAACACATTTTGCTTTCCTTTTTGCAGGAATTTCTTAGTATAACGGTAATCTCAGCAGCTGCTAACTTTCTTTCAATTTTTGCATTAATTTCATTGAAAAGTTAGAATTGACTACAACATCCGACCAATACTTAAACTTTTACCATGCTATTTCAAATAACATTCCCAAATTTGTATTCAAATTTGTACTGTTAATACTAGCGATACATAATATATACGTTTAAAATTTTTGATATTAATAATAACGATTTGTAAATTTTACGTATCATTTTTTTTTTTTTACTTGTATTCGGTACATTAAATGTCAAAAATGTATTATTATATTTTTTACATATGTATGTAATAAGGATTTAAAAAAAAAATGTATATATATATATATATATATATATTTGTATTCATTATTCATACAAATGTATTTGAATGTTGCATACAAAAAAAAAATTTTTAATTTTTGATAATGGCATCCTGCGAAAGAAAATAAATGAATAACAATAATAAAAATGCCGCGACCACTCTTTGTAAGCATTTATTATTTTGAAAGTTTAAATGAAATTTGAAAAACAAGTTCTGTTTGGAGATAATTATGGACTAGCTTTTAGTAAAAACTGATTCTGCTACTTTTTTGATGCTACTAAGAAAATTTACATAAAATTTTACGTACACAAGGAATATAAAATACTGTATATTATAAAATTTATTCTATCGTGATACCACACCTCTCTTTTTTATTGATTGCTCCACAAAAACAAATACGTGTAATAATAATAAATAATATGTGTATAAAAATTGGGTAAATCGATCGTAAATCGGACCGTTGACTTTTGTCCTAAAAATGCTTTAAAAGTAACTAAAATCTTTATTATGCTATAACTTTTTAATTTAACATTTTTCGAAAAAAAAAACTATGTATAGGCTTATTTATTCAGAATAAAAAGCAAGAATTTCTTACGTATAACTTTTTAGCCTACTATGAATGGTTGTGATATTGGGATAAAAATTTCATTTAAAAAATTTCAGCTTTTTATTCTGAATAAAAAAAGAGTTATAGCGCAATAAAGATTTCAGTTGCTTTAATGCCTTTTTTTACGACAAAGGTCAAAGTCGACTGGCCGTATTACGATCGATCGATCCAATTTTCTAACAAATATTATTATTTTTAGCCCCATCTAACAGAAACTACCGGTGGAGCAAGCAAATGTCAAAATTATGAATAGTCTAATATATGTGCTTACCAAGTATTACTTTAATCAGTTCAGTAGTTTAAAAAGTGAATTATAAAAATCTAGTATAATAATGGTGGTACTTTTTAAAACAACAACAACCCATATTGAAAAGTTTTTAATTTCCAATTATTTTTAAATATATATATATTTGATATATATATATATATATATATATATATATATATTTTATTTACATTTCTAATGCTTTGGCTATAAGCTATATTTGGCTATATTTGTAAGTATGTAGCTCTTCAGAGTTGATTTTTTTTCCATTGACATGATATATGAGTGAATAAAGAAAACCTTATTACGGTGAATAGCTTGTACCACAACAACTTTACTAACAAAAAACAAAAAATGTTCTTTTATTTGAAATTTTTATACATACGTTCAAAAAAAAGCAGATATATAGACACATGTTTGATATCGTTTGCATGAATTTATGTCTGTATATGAAAATATTGTAAATGTGTCATCATTAGCATCACATTTAAGTGTAATATTATATTATTAATATTTTTTTTCTGTACATGTATAAGTACAGAGTAAAAGGAAGAGATTTAAAACTACATCAGCGCGTCAACAATATTTTTTGTTTTCCTTTATGACTTGTTGCCATTGGGATTTGAAATGATTGCTTTTATTTTTCAATCTTCTTAATGTTTTATTTAATAATAACTTTTGGGATTTCTTTTATTGGGAATATTTTTGAATATCCTAAAAAATAAATAAAAATCAATTTATAATCCCAGATTTCATTAAGATTTTTAGATTTTAAATTTAACAATATATTGTTGCGAAAAAAAGGAACAGTTTTGAGTCAGAGTAAGTATTTATATTACACAGATTTTGAAATTAATTCAGTATTATCCTATTGAAATGATATTGGTATGCTTATATTTTGACTTTGAAATTAATAAGCATTTTGAATCTGAAAGTTCATTTGATTCTAATTAATTTTTGAATTTAGAGTTTCCAATTAAAAATGTGTTTCAGATGCAAGGTTAAGAAACAAAAAAAAAATATTTTTTTGGAACCATACAGAAATAAGATTCTTATAACAATGTTCATAGCAACTTCCAATTCAAATACTTTTCCCTGGATATGTAAAATTTAAAACAGTTCTATTTTTTAAATTTTTTTTATTGAGTTATTTTTTTACTCATTTAGTTATTAGATACTATTGCTCTGGAAACTGTTTTATGTATACTAATGAATAGCTGCATTTTCTGTCCTGTCCGCGTCTCAGTTATTCAGTTTAGTTAAGAACTCATACAATTTAAATTTATCTTTATTAAAATTAATACCAAAAGTATAAAATTTTTACAACATTTAAATATATCATTAACTCAAATATTGCGGAAATAAACACCACATAGTGGGGCGAAAGGCATTATTTTTGGTAATAATTCTGTAGCTCCTAAACTTCTGGTCGAATCGAGTTCAAATGTATGGGAGAGTCGTAGAGGAAGACTGAAGCTGTCAAAAAAATCATCTCGTAGTTACCTACTGATAAAACGAAACAAGCCCCAGGGTGTCAAATTTGACTCCAGTATTTAAAAGAATCTACAAATCAAGTCCGATTTCAAACATTTTTATATTTCTGTGTAGTTTTTGGAAAAAAAAAATAAACTTGCTCACCTAAGTTATTTCTTACAGTTAAAACAACATTAACGCTTGAAATTTTGATTTTTTGAATTTTGATACTTCGTTTTTTGAGAATAAGTTCTTTTGTTAAATATTCTGTAAGTTGCAGTATATTCCGAAATAGTATGCTCAAAATAGTTTTTGATTACCTCAATTCGCCTAGACGTGAAAAATTTTCAAATTTTGCACTCTGAAATTAGTATGAAAAATGGCTATCTTTTACAAAAATTAGAGTCATACCATTTAAACCAACCAGCTGATCTCCTCAGCTCTTCCGTATTCGATGATATTTGTTACAGTCATTACACTCATATAAACTAGGACTGATACACATTTTCAGATAATTTTTAAAAGTGGTTCTTGAAATATAGCGACTTGAAAGTGTAAAATAGATAAAAAAATACAAGGTTATATATGGAAAATTACAAATATTTTTCAAAGTATTTATGATATGGATTCATTGAGATGTTATATTAAAAGTATCGAAATTACCTTTAATATGACGTACAACATGACATTTAAATTTTATTAAAATTAAAATGGTCCACATCTCGCGAATCATAGTTCTCTGGTAAATCTTAAAATATATAAAAAATGGACTTTTTTAAAATTAAAAAAAATATTATGTTAATGATGAAAATGTTTTCTATACCCTTGGTAAGTGGCATTCTGAGACTCGCAATATTTTATGAATTATTGCGAAAAATGTTATAATAAAACGAAATATTTCCATTTTTATCACTTCGCTTATAATAAAACAGAAATATCGTAAATTGTTTCCACAAATCATCCAAATTTTAAGAAATTTTGCAAGAAGATTGACATTGACAATGGTCATGATTTTCGCGATGGTTCGCGGTTTACAGTATTTAAAATAAGATAAATTGTCTTTGCAAAAATACGTATATCTTCCAAACTATATATGGATGTAGGGTCCAAAGCTAAATCAATTTGAAATTTCTTTATTAAGCATTTATGTAGCCTTATATTTTGAAATATGTAAAGAAAAACATTTTTTAATTAAACAATTTGAGAAAAATGAAGGAATAGTACAATATTTTTGTAAAAAATAGTAATTTTTCAAACTAATTTCAGAGTGCTGAGTTTGAGAATTTTTCACGTATAAACGAATTGAGATAAAAAAAATCAGCATATTATAATATATTAGAAATTATAGAATATTTAAAAAATTTTCTTCATATATGTATCTCAGGACTTGTTCCCAAAAAACCAAATAAAGTCCAGGCGAAAAATCAAAAATTCAAGCATAAATATCTTTTTAACAGTAAAAGATAACTACGTTCAGTAAACTTGATTTGTAGAAGTTACGAATTTTTAAACTTTTACATTCTTGAAGTAGTCAACTTTGACACCCTATAACTAATCTCGTGTTATCACGGGGTGAATATAAGATGATTTTTCTGTAAATTCACTTCTAAAACTATTTCATACATTTCAATTCCATCCGACAAGTGGTTTAGCAGATACAGATATATTACCAAAAATTTTGCATTTGACCCCACTGTATACCATTTCATTATCTTTGCTTCTGTCGAACTTATAATTCTACGTTTAATTAGTATTTTAAAACCAAAAGTATTTAATTTTTGCTAGCTCTACTTACTACCACTAGTAATCTTACAATCACTTATATATATTCATAAATTCACATCTATGAATTGTATAAACCTTTTGCCTGCACAGTAATGCATAGAAGTTTAATCTAGAGTAGCATAAAGAGATCGTAAGATGATTATAATGCAGTAACTATAATCATAAATGAAATACAGAAATACATAATAAAATAGCTATAACACAATAACCAATTAGAATGTTGGAAAGAGACAGGTCTGAAAATAGTCAGCAAGTCACTTAGTTGATTTGGAGACCAGTATTTATAAATGTGTTCGTAGACGTTGCAACGAATTAATGGAATTATGAAATATTTTGGTTGAAATGTTAAAGTGAGGCTGCACATAGCAGATGTTATATTATACAATTTAACCCTTGGTCTCATAGATTGGTCTGGTAAGACCAATTCCAGATTTAAATGTAATTTTCATTTACTTATAATTAAGATAGAGATTTGAAATTTCAGGTATCCTCCTATAATTTTATTGTCTATTGACCTATGGAAAAAACTGAACGAAAATTCTAATACATCCAGGGAAAAAAATGCTTACATACGTATATAAACTGATCGAAATCTAAAATTAATATTAATTAATTAATAAAATATTGTTTTCAACTTGATATCATGGATTTGAAAACGCATCGGTATTGATTTCACAACATCAATTTTCCTTTAAAACCTACCCTCATTTTGAAAACTACCCATGCAAATAAAATAATACGAAACTGATTCGAATTTGTATTGCTTAGAAGAACAATTTTATTGCCGCAATTATCATTTCCGTATTGTGGAAGTTTCCCCCATCTGGAAAAATTGTGCGTCACAGACGATACATCTAAGCAATAAGAAATCAATACGTCTGAAAGAAAAATAAGCAATATTTCTAGATAATCATCTAGGCTAAAAAGGAAGATACCGCCAGTTAATCTTCTGGAATATATAATAAATATTTATACAGTAAAATTATCACTAAATCAATCTAGAAAAAATATAAGAAAGAAAATGTTTATATATTGTAAAGCATGCAAATAAATTTTAAACTAAAAGGCTCACATAAAATATCCGTTCTTCGTTTGTTTTTGTTTTGCTAAAAAAATACACATTTTTTTTATAATCTGTAAATAATTTTTCGGCAAGTGAAAAAATTGTGACTGAAAATTAAAAGTACTGCATTAATTTCTTCCAGATGATCTTAATGCGATACCACCAATTTATTGTGGAGGTGATAATTACCTTACTGAGAAAAGAGCGATAAAAATGATAAAAAAAAATTTAAATTTTATTACTTTTTTGTTGTTTATTGCCTAATTTTCTTTAAATTAATAAAAATGCTGTATTAGAAAAATATTGCTTTGATGATTTTCGTCCAAATAATAAAAAGATATTGCGTAAATTTCTTACAGGAAGATATCTTCCAAATGTTCATAGGGTAACAAATAAAATTAAAAGCAAATAAATTGTATTGATTATTTTTCATATTTATTACGATTATAGTAATTTTAGTAAAAAGTACAGATGTAAACATATGAATTTTAAACAAATGCTTATATTACCTTTTACTTTTTACAATTAAACAGCTTCTTTATAAATTCGGCATGTAGGCCTAATGATATCACAGTCTCCTTTAAATCTCTTGTGTTTAAGTACCATTTTTAAGTATTGAATATAACTTGTGCGGCTAAGGAAAAACTATATATAATATAAAATATAAATGAATATATATAAAATCACATTTCGGATATTAAAAAATTTATTTCATATTAATTTTCTTTAGGAATGGGATCAGCTTAGCATCGTCACTGGTTTTCGGAAAGGACGTTGCGCTGCCAGGACTACTAATGTATGTTTTGTCTTCATTACATATTCTCATTACAAATTCTCGAAGAAGTATTTTATCACAAGATTTATTTTTTTCCATTTTTGTCACAAATAGTTAAAAAATTTTTCGCACTAATTGATTTACAACATTAAAAAAAAAAACAGTAATGAAAAAAAATCCGAGCTAAACTTTAATCTTAATAGGCCGTCATTAAAAACAACGGAGATAGGTCTAATGAGAGGAAATCAGGTAATTTTATCTAAGTAATTTTGTGGGTCTTATTTTGTTCATAATTAAGTAATGCAAAAACGTAGTATTTTTTCGTGTATAAGTTGAGATTTTGAGGGTGTATTAAAAATTCTAAAAACGCCAATGTAATCTCAATTATGCCTACATTCTACATTAGTCAATTAAAAAGTATATTTTGACTATCACAACATGTAACCTTTTCATATATATATTTTTTTTTAACATTATCAGATTTATATATTAAACCAGTCATGTTTTATTATTAACAAATTTTAACAAATAGTAAATATCATAGGGTGATTATATATATATATATATATATATATATATATATATATATATATATATATTTATATATATATATATACATATATATACTGTGAGGACCAAAATTCTTGGAATTTTGAGCCACATAATTATAAAGAATAACTTTTTGAAATGTAAACACAAGAATAAAATAAATGATACATTGTCGCTTTACTGATCGGGAGATGGATTACATCATTGGGGGCGAATTACATTCACCTATGTACATCTTTTTTATTTCAGTTGCTCCGGAGGTCAATGGGTAAATAATGGAACAAAGTGATCCAGAGATCGATGGGTTAAATAATGGAACAAAGTGTTCCGTAAGTCGATGGGGTAAAGGATGAAACGAAATTTTCCGGAGGTCGATGGGGTACACAGGAGCTAAAGCATTCAGGCTAGGGGCAGGTGGAGGGTTTGACCTTAAATGGCCATGCTAGCCATTTAAGAGTAAATTACGTGAAAACGCAGCAGGCAGAAGTAGCAGTAAAAAGCAGCAGGGAGAAATACACAGGAGTGTAAGATAGCAGCGAGCAGAGAAGCAGAGGAAAGATTTAAATACAACAAGCTAGAAGGAGACAAAATAAACAAACAAGAAGCCACATACGCAGTAACTCACACACAGATAAACGAAACTGTTACTGATTATATCAATTCAACGTAGGGTATCCTAATTTACAATCAGTAAGATTAAAAGCTTCAACATGGTTTACAATCTGGTTGAAGTGTTAGGAGATAAGCACTGCTCAGGCATAAGTGATAGAATATTTTCTTGGAAGTTTTTACTCGGAAAATATAGGGACTAAAGAAAATCTCGGATTACATCCAAGATTAAATATTCCATAAAAACATAAAAATTAATGATTGAATAATTAAAATATTAACACTGATCTTAATGTAGAACATGTTCAATTTTCTAAATCTGTTTTTGCTTTTATTGTATGGCTATCAGTTACAAACATATTTTATTTTGAAATCTGCTAAATTTAATTAGAATAAAAAATTATTTTTTGATTAAAAAATATTTAATATTTCATAATTTTCAGAAGGTTATAGAAATTAATTTTTTTTTTGTTTAAGTGATATCTTAATTATTGAGGATTTGAACCTAATTTTTTTTGCAAAATCATCACCTAAGCTTTGCCAGAAAACAGTAAAAAGTTTTGCTTATACTGGCTTGTATCGTATGCTCTCTTGCATTTTTCTATACATAATTTTGCTGCAAGAAAGCGCTATAATGGATATAGGAAAGCTTTTAATTTAAAAAATCGTATTATTTTGTATTTTATAAAATGAAATAAGAATTTAACTTCGTTTATGGATAAGAAAAGGTACCTTTTAACATTTCATAAAAAAGTACGTATAATCAAAAAATAACTGTAACACCAATATATTAATGTATTAAAATTGCAGTTAATGTAAATTTTATAATGAAACATCTTGTATGAACCTAATAGTAGTTAGACTTTTAATTCAAATAAAATATTTATTTTTATTGAAATAAAAATGTGAAATTTGTGTGACAATACTTTATTTAGTAAAATATATTTGCTTATAAATCAGAGACAAATAAAGAAAATATTTTGAAAATGAATGGACATATTGGGAATATAATAGCAAACAATATTTACATTATTCTTGCGTCGTTTGATAACTATATGATATTTTAAATATGTCCGTTCGGACGTTCATCCGAAGTTTAGATATTTGAGCTCAATACGCGTTCCGTTAGCATTGTCCCTATTGTTTGAAGTTTTAAGTATATAAGTTATAGATATAGTGTTTAAGTTTTCTAACCCACACAAAATTCAAAAGGCTTGTATTACTTTTACCAATATTTTTTTATTGTTATTATTTTTTTTTTTTTTGTAATTTTACAGAAAAAATATGCAAATTTGTAGTGATTATTATACTGTTTGCAATAGCTAATTTTATGCACAATAACACAAACAAAATGAACAAAAATGTTAACCCTTTCAAAAGCACTTGATCCTTCCCTGAGTGTAATCAATAGAAAATGACCCACTCTTTCAGAATATAATAGCAGGTAGAGAAAAAAATATAGTAGTGGTGATTATACATAACCTAAGAGCAATATATTATGACTGAAATATATGATTACAGTTAAAATTTAGAATGATTACAAATAACAATTATTACCTGAGTGAAATCAATAGAAAATGACCCACTCTTTAAGAATATTATAGCAGGTAGAGAAAAAAATGTAGTAATGGTGATTATATATAATCTAAGAGCAATTTATTATGACTGAAATATATGATTACAGTTAAATATTAGAATGATTATAAATAACAATTGTTATGATTCCATTTTATAATATTTTTCTCCGATTTTATCACTTTTTGATTCGATTTATAATATTATGAACTTATTTTTTAATATTGTGTCCGATTTTATAATAAAACGGTTTTTATCGTATTATGATTTTTTTATCGTATTATATTATAATCCTATTTTTTCATGTTATAATTAGATTGCATTATAATACAACCGTATTTTATCATATTATGACTAAGAGCTATAAGTTATTTATAAAAATAAAACACATAAATAAATTATTATTTTTATTAATTTTTTATTATTATACAAAAATATTTTTTAGATATAAATATTAATTTACATATTAATTCTTTACATACTAGTTACTTACATATAAGTATTTACATGGGAACTTAGTTCAGTAGTTTTATTTTTTCTTTGGAAATGTGTGGACAAAAAAATATTAATTATATAACATTAAAAATTTTTTCAATGACAAAAAATGTCAGAAGTTGAATTAAATTCAAACGCGTAATTATTTTTAAGTGCTACTTGACTTAGACAAAATCTATAATAATAATTACAGATTATTATAACTTTTCACCGATTTAAATATTAAAAACACCGCGATCTCAGTTCATTAATACTTTTTATGATGAAACATACTTTTCGCTTAACTAAAAGAGAATTGATATACTTAGTATAAATAAAAGCTCGCATAAAATTTAATAAAATTTTAATATAATGTACAAAAAATTGTAGATAGATTTTAAAGGGTTATAACAGATTAATATTTTATCGCGCCAAAGCGATTTTAAAATGAAATTTGGAAACATTAGCTTCATTAAAAATTATTTAAAAAAAAAAATATAATTATAAGAAAGATTAAGGTTGGTTTTATAAAGGTGAAGTTAAAAAGAGTTTTCCCCATATATATTTTTTAACATTTACATCACACGTCACTAAGTAGAAATACGAGTATTTAAATTTACTGTTCTTTCACTTTGAATTTTTACACAAGACAATTGCGAAAAAATGTAAAACAAATGTTGTTATATGTCAAATTTTACATTATTAATGCTTCATAAAATTAACAATATTTAATTGTTTACTATGTCACCCAGTTAGTCAGTCGGTCTTTTAACAAGTATAAAAAAGCAAAATTTATACCTTATTTTTTTATTACGTACCATTATTGTTTCATTATACTGGCTGTAGTTAGTCCTTTTCATGACACTTGATAACAAAAAACAAAATAAAAAATTAAATATTGTTTGTGTCCATATATCAGGAATTTTGTTATAAATACAAACATACAGCTAGGACACTCAGAAATAAATTTGAGTATACAGAGTGAATATAATAAATAGCTCAAACTAAATAATACCATATTAACATAAATTTGAAGAATTTATTTTATATTGGAATACTTTAAGTTTGATATTCTTAATGGCGATTATAAACAAATCCTTTTGTTACGTCATACTAAAATATATAAAAAATTGTTAGTATTGCTTAAAATGTTCTCTGTCACACTATACAAATGCATAAATAAACAAAAAAGTTATTCAACACTAACAATATCACTAACAAGAATTAAAAAAAAATTTCCTTTTAACAAAAATTGTTTATAGTCGATTTGTTGTTTGTAATTGTTGTTTTACATGAGGACACAAATATAGAAGGGCATGCATATTCTCATAACATGGAATACATATGCCCAAATATATATTGTATATGCGTACATAAAGTATACACAAGCTGTACGTATTTACAGACACACATTTATAGTGTAAATACATTTTAGAAAAGTAAATTTACTTACAAAAATTTTAATTAAAATAAAGATGAAAATTACTATACAAATTTTATTTTGTATGTTTTTTCTTTACTTTCCATTTATTTTGTCCTGTACGTAATAAAAACAAAAATTCTTATACCCGTTCAAAAGGACAAAGTTTATTTTATGAAATTGATATGTGTCTGTGTTTTATATATACAAAAGAAAATACATTCATTTAAAGCATGTTCGTATTGTATGAACGAATGATTGGTCTGTTATTTACATCTGCCTAAATATTTCAATGTAAGTGTGTGTTTATGTCGTCATGTATTTATTTAATTGCAGTTGTTTTTTATATTTTGTAAAAAATGTATGATGAAAAATTATTTGTAATTGTTTTTTCATTGCTGTTGTTTTTTGAATACCCTACATTACCCCAACAAGAGTTGATTAACATACGGCTGGTTAAATAGAATAACAAGGTCTATTATTTGTAAAGTCAGACATTTGAGGAATTAAATCCAATATATGAAAATTAGATGCCAGTAAAGATAAACTAATTAACGCCGAATAAACCGGAAGCAGACAAATCATTTGAAATTTGTTTGTACAAAAATATCTCGGTAAGCGCAAATCCATTTTATTTCAAATAAAGATGGAAGCCCAAATGACTCTCAAATTTAATTTTCTCTCTTCTTTTTTTATTTTCCTCCGAAAACTATGACGCACAGTGGAGCCAAAAGCAAAATAATACGAGATATGCAGGGTGTCAAATTTGACCATATCGATAATAATAATTACCAAATTATCTGTTAAAGTTAAAAAGATATTTGGTTTCGAATTTTGTATTTTTCAGTTTTTGCCTCGGCTTTACTTCGTTTTTCATTAATAATTCCTGAGGTATATGAGGTAATTTTTTTTTAATATTCTGTAATTTCTAATACGTTCTTAAACAACATTCTATACCTTATCTGATATTATTACAGGGAAACTACAAGATTATTTTGAAAGCTTTAATTTTCTTCTGAAAGTCTTCCATACATTTCAATTCAAACCAACCAGTATTTTAGGAGGTACAGATTTATTACCAAAAGTTTTGCGACTGGCAGTACGAATGCTTAGAAAAGAGAACGAATGAAGATTTGTCGAAATCGTAAAAATATTTAATATCAAGGAATTTATTGAGATATTATGAGATTATACTGTTGGTTCCTGAAGTGTGAAACATACACCAAACATTACAAATCATTTCTGATTTATTATTTATTTTTATTAAATAAATTTGCCATTAATTCGCAAATACGGTATCTTTTTAGTATCTCGAAAACTTTAACCAATATTGAAAGAAATTGTGTTGCTTATAATATATATATAATTTTCTACACCTGTTTTCCCTTTCCAGAGCTTTCTGAAACCCCCAGACTAAAGAGAAAGTTAAAATCGGCTTACTTATATAACTATTCGTCCCTCAAATTCTAACGATGCCAGATTTTGAAATTTCTATCAGGATATATCCGGACTTATGTATAATTTTCTAAGCATTTTTTTCTGTTTCCAATGGATTTTTAAATTTCTATTAGGGGGAGGAAATATATATATATATATATATATATATAATTATAAACTTATAAAACTATTGGCTCTACAGCTCTCAGCGTGTCAGAATTTTAAATGTTTTAAATCGACTCAGAATCGTTCTAACGATGTCCGTCCATCCGTCTGGCTGGATGGACGGCTGGTTGTCCATGTGAACCTTGTGCACAAAGTCCGGGTCGCAATTTTTAAGGTAATTCAATGAAATTTGACATTTAGAACTCTTATTACATAAGGAAAAAGCCTTTTGAAATTGGTTATGATTCGTTCATTATTTCACCCAGACCCCACACAAATGTTCCCCAGAACTAGAGTTTAAATACTAAAAAATACCTTAAAAATAATAATATTTTAATGAAATTCGGTATAAAGAAGTTTTGTACAAGTATCTTACTTTGTATCAGATTTTATGAAGATCGGTCCACAATTAACAATAGCTCCCATATAAACCCTTCCACCGAAAATCACTTTAACGTGCAGAAATCCCATACGAATGTTAGTATCAAGTTAATATTCGACATAAATAAGTTTTATGTAAGTAGAAACAACATTGCCAAATAACCGACTTCCAGGAATCGCCCTGAAGTGCATAAAATCATCTAAATGATAGTATCAACGCATTATAATATATTTGTATATTTTATTTTAAATTTAGTAGAATTGGCCACAAATGTTATACAAGTCCCCTTCCCGAATTTTTATGCTGGTACACAATGGTGTTAAGTATCATATAGTCGTTCTTGACCGACTATATATTTCTTTCTCGTTTGAACATAATTAATAATGGATCTTAAAAAGCTCAAATATATATATGGGCAAAAACACAAAAATTTGAATATCATTGAGACCGAGTTAATGTTATAGTAATTTCAAACACGGTTTTGTTTTTAGCAAAATAACATTGTATTAATAATATTATAACTATAAGCAAGCTAATTCCAAAGTTTTGTGGCCCATTGTTTTATCGTTGGTAATTGCAGTTTTTGAAGTTGAAAAATTAGAAAAATGTGATTAAAACGAACCAGGGGTTTTTAACATTTTGAATATTCCCACAAGTTAAATTTTTTTGGTTTTAGACTTGTATAAAATAACTGCTCTCTGAGAATAGAGGAACAATATCACTGTATACGTCATGACTTTTTTGCTATTTGATCTAAAGTTATACAATACACTATGTACTTTTTTGGATGTGAGTGATCAAAAATAAATGAAAACATACAAATCAATGTTTGAAAAATTCTAATTTTAACATTGATCTTAATGTAAAACATGCTAAATTTTTAAAATCTACTTTTGGTTTTATTGTATCAATTTTATTTACATATATATTTAATTTTTTAATAAGCTTAATTTATTCAGAGTAAAAAAATAATTTTTGATAAAAAATTTTTAATATTTATGGGCACATAATCTTCAAACGGTTATGTACCTTTAATCTTTTATTCTTTTACTTGAACGATATACTCATTATTTATCAAGTACAACTTGGAATACTAATTTTTAAAAATAATAATTTTTAGTTAAAAAAAAACATTTTTTTTTTGTACATTTTTTTTTTTTTTATTTACCAAATCTGTTAACTATTTTGCCAAAATCAGAAAAAAATTCTGCTTATACTGGCTTATAGTGTATGTCATTTTGCAATATTGTATATATAATTTAGCTACAAAAAATTTCAAGACTGGATGTAGAAATGTTTTTAATTTAAAAATCGTATTATTTTGTATTTTAAAACAAAATACGAAGTCCATGTGTTAAAATTGCGGATTATGTGAATGTCATTTGATAACTATATGATGTTTTAAATACGTTCATCCGGACGTT
This sequence comes from Protocalliphora azurea, assembly GCA_932274085.1. Taxonomy (NCBI): domain Eukaryota; kingdom Metazoa; phylum Arthropoda; class Insecta; order Diptera; family Calliphoridae; genus Protocalliphora; species Protocalliphora azurea. The sequence continues at coordinate 42,811,295 of OW026519.1, forward strand.
CATCGAAACTTTAAATATTTGACATCAATAAGCGTTCCATTATCATCGTCCATATTGGTTGAAGTTTTAATTATATAAGTTACAGACGTTGTGGTTCAATTTACTGACTCACACATTTCAAAATTCAAACGCCTTGCATGATTTATTATGTAATACGCTTATTACATAATTGTTGTTGTAATCTTGGATGAAGAATATATTTTTGATGATTATTGCATTATATGCTATAGATAATTTTGTGCACAGTAAAATAAAAAAAGTCGGGAGAAAAATGTAAATGCAAAATCCAAAAACAATACATTGTGCTGTGGCAAAATTTGAAACCAAAATATTATATAATATACTACTTTTTTCTAATTTTTGGTCAATGTATGTACTCCCCTCTGTAAATATGCAATTTGATGTCATATATTTATTAACAAGGTAATTTTTGTTTGTTTGTAACATATCCCATTAATGTATCCTTATGAATAATAAAGTTCGGGCCCTACAAATCTTGAAAAAATAAGCCTGAATTTTGAAAAAAATACACTTTTTTTCGTCAGACACACTCTCAGGACTAATTTTATGAAATCAATTTTCTGTATGAATTGAGTTTTTTTTTTTTTTTGACTTTAACATCGCAAGTTCGGAGGGTCCCTTCAAAATATTTAATTTCAAAAATGTTAAAGACAGCTTGAAAATTTATCAAAACTTTCCGTTTTTGCTTCAGCATTTTTGGATGCCAAAAAATATCTTAGAATCTTAAAACACGCATTTTGAGACTTGCGGGAGTTTATTTTAAGGATCACCTCATTAATCTCTTAAAAGGGTGTCTTAAAAAATTACGTAATTTGTACAATTTATTAACAAAAATGAATTTTCGTAATCTCATAAATGGTAACGTTATAAAATCTTCCTTAAAACAGATTATTGTGTGATCCAAAAAGTTTCTGGTTATTTTTATATACAAGTAGTTTAATTTGAAAATAGTTTTAAGAATAAAAAATTCCACGTATATCGTGTAAAATTTAAAAATCGTGCTGAACGTTCACGAAATAACATCCTAAAAATTTCACAGAGGAAAATTTCTAACAGGGGTTTTATGGTTGGCAATTTAGCTCTCTGAGGTAAATTTATGATGTCAAAAAAACCGTGATCAAGTGTCAGAAAAAATGAAAAAGCCCATCGCAATCAATTAAAAAACAAAAGAAATCATATCTAAGTTGTAAGAAAATATTTGAAAAATGCTCAGTAAAAATTAAGTGTTCGTATGATTTAAACCCCTGTAACTTTTAAGCCATTAAAGGTATTACTTTAGTTTTTCGACATTAAATAAAGAATATTGATTAAGAATACATAATAAAAAAATCGTACCTATAAATTCGCATCTTTTTTATTATTTAAAAAACTGTTCAAAAATTATTTTAAAAAATTTGATTTTTCCGTGCCACTCGGGTAGTAATGATAATATTGTAAATGGTTTTGCACGTGGTGATAGTTTTTCACAAGATTTATTAATGTTTACAATTATAATATAAAGATTTACGAAATGAATCACGTCAACGAATTTGAAACGCTGAAGTATTGATTTTTGTTCCTTACAATGTGCCAAGAAAAAAAGTTCGAAAACAATTTTGGTCCAATTTCAAAATTTTTTTCGTATATGGGCGTCAATACAAAAAAAAAAAGAAAAAAAATAAAATAAAATTTTAACCAAAAAAAAAAAATAATAATAATAATAATAATAATAAAATAGATAAATAGAAATAAAAAATTAAAATATATAAAAAAAACTTGGTCTTCACCATTATGAAATGAAGATACGATACATCACAGTCACAGAACTTTTCGATTTATAACAAAATAAAAAATAATGAAAAACTGAATGTATCAGAATCGGTTGCATAACCCTCTACTTAGGTGAGCCATTTCGCAATTGTTTCATTTTATTCACAACGAAAACAGTTTCGTTTAGACAATTTAAGTAAAATTTGTGGCACACACACAAGCGTCTGAATCCAATTTTCCTAAAATATAAAGTCGAACTAAACCAAAATATTATTATTATTATTATTATTATTATTATTGCTAACTTTATAACTTCTGTAGTTTTTGTTCTAACATTTTAAATTCATCATATTGCAGTACATACATATGTCCACAGAGAAAAAAACTGCATATATTTGAAAAATTTTTCATAAATATTATGAATTAAACCTGACTTTTTTTCGCAAACTTTTTTCACAAAATATAAAACTTTGTTCTTAGATATTGTTAAATTGTTCATAATGAAATTTTTAGGAATTTTGTAAAAATTTTGTTAAATCTTTTATCTAGTTTTTTTAGATTATATTAGATTATTAGAAAATATTTACAACAAATACCTTAAAATGGCAAAATTCCAAGGAAAATCTGTTAAAAAATAATATTTAGAAATTTGCATAATTTTGGTCACATTCTGCATCACATCGTTTTAATCAAGAGCGCCCAAAATGTAGCTATAAATCATTAAAAACTTAGAATTTTAAAAAGAAAATTTTAAATTTCAAAGTAAATTTGTATATTCTTGTACAAACTTTTTTCTGTGTAGGTATATGGGTCATTATAAAAAAAATTTTAGCCTGGCTTAAATTGAATTTAATCCTTAATCAGTTTTGTAGTAATACTATGTTGAACGAACGGCTTACAGATATGAACTCACAAGACTTTACACTAATTGAATGCAAAATTTTAGCGCCACAGGTTTCATTTTATAATCATGATTGTCGTTCAAATTTCAAAAACTTAAAAAAAGGCTAAAAGTTATTTAACTTTTTTCATTCTTACACACTTTTTGTCCGCGCGTTTGACTTCATTCGATCGACATAAAGTAATCGGACTTTATGAATAAATTCTATACTTTTTCTGCAGACTTTCAAAAGGCACATACAGGTTAGTCGAATTTTGATGACAAAAATTTTTTTTAATTTTTTGAGTTTTTGGGCGGAGTCTGTGCACCTCTCAATGGAATACAAATTTTGAAACAGGTATTGATAGTTGTTATAATTAGGCGTCTTTTTCACTGTATCCCATTGATGTTCCCTAAATAGTCAATATAGTACATAGTCTCAAAGTTTGGAAAACAAGATCGAACAATTTTCAAAATGTCAGTTTTTCGCCAGGCACAATTGCAGTTTCGTATAGAATAGCATGGATTTAGTTTTTTTTTTTTTATTATACACAATAAAATTGGAAGAAAAAAAATTTATGGAGTTCTTGAAGATTACGCAAAAATTGCATTTTTTTTATATAGTAAATTGCAATTTGTACAATTCTTGGTTATACAGACATAGGATCGGCGATAAATATAATTTATCGGTACCATAAATTTAAGTCAAATGTCGTTGAGAGTTGAAAACAGAACACTTTGTTAAAAACTGTTTTTGCTATGACATGGACAGCATGATATTGACCGTAATTGGCACAAATAAGTGGTGTTTTTAATGTTTAACGAAAATGAAGAAGCGCATATTAAAATTCTGAAAATATTAAAATTTTATGCATCAAAAAAAAAAAAAAAAAAATACTTTGGTTAAAAAAATATCACAATATTAAATAACATTTCTTATTAATAAACTCCAATAAAATATATTTTCTTAATATATATATAGAAATAACTTAGGTTTGAATCTTATTTGTCGTAAAATTTTTAAAAACCGCAATTTTTTAACAAAAAAAAAAAATTATTTTACTACGAAATCTTAAAATATGCTACACTAATACCATCAAACATTTAAAATATCATAATTTTTATTTGAATAGCTCACCAGGTTTTACTAGAATTATAAGTATGTATAAGTAAACTTCTAATTTGTAAAAATTTTTATTTGTTCGAATTAAAACCGCCATAAATTTCGCACCCGCTGCATGAAATGATTAACTCGAACATATTGTACATGTATTCGAGTCACTTTATATTTATGCAAATGGATTAGAAAAAAAAAAATATATATATATATATATATATATAATTTTTTTTAAGGCCCAAAATCAAAAATCTTTTATAATGGTCCATATGTATTATGTAAAACAAAATAAACGAATAATTAATATAAGAGAAGTTTTAGAATTTAAACTAAAGTTAAACAAAAATTCGGTCATTTAATTTAAGTACTAAGTTATTTATGTTATCATAAATCATGCTCTTAATTTAATTGTTATTTTATAATTTAAAAATATTAAAGATTTTTGTTGTCTTACCAAAGTTTTTTGAATTTTGGTTAAATTTGTATGTAAATTTTTGCAATAACTATGAATAAACATGTATAATTTTCAAAAGATGTTTGTTATTAAAAAGGAAATAAGACGCACATTTACCACTATAAAATTTAGATAAATTAAGAAATTAAGTTTTCTTTGATATAACGTAATAAATGATATTCCAAAAAAGATTTGTTCCATATTCTGAATAATCAAAGATTAATATTACATCCTATAACCAGCGTTACCGTTATTTCACAATGCACATTTCATTAAAATCAATATATAAATTTTGATTTTGTTAACAAAATTGGTGAAGACACCCATTCACAAATTATATAGAAATATTAAAAAATATGTATTTTGTGATTTTTTGAATATTTCAAAAATCAAAATTTATGCATTGATTTTAATGAAATATAACTTGTTTTATTTGAAACAAATTTGTCTTTATGATTAAAGTATAAAATTTTTTTATTTTTGACGTTTACGAATTTTTGTGATTTTTTGAATGGAATTCTTTTTTGGAAATATTGTACGAAGTTTAGTTTTTTTTTCCACAAAATATGCTTAATATATTCATGACGTTGTATTATAAATGATGTGAGTGTAACTTCAATTTCAATTTCAGTTTGAATTTTTTGATGTTTTACTGAACAAAATCAGATCATTGAGATATGCTTCAATATATAGTGTTTAATTTTATAAATAGCGATTTATAGCGAGAACCACAGTCAATTAAAAAAAGTGATTTATTATAGGCTTAGTACCTCAAAACAATATGTATCAGAATTGATTGATATATCCCGTGCCGCAGAAAAATTTTTCATTTTGTAAACCTGTGTAATTTTTATTATTATTGCAAAATTGTTATAACTTTCTCCAAATGATCTTTTTCTAACATTTTATGCTGCATTATTAAGTAATACTAAAAATTGCAGTTTTAAAAATTTTACATCTTCGATTCATTTCTAAATTGGAGTGGACATGAAACTAGTCATCGTGTGTTTTGTGGCATATAAATCAGTTTAATATAATTTACGTTTTATTTTATTTATTTTATGTATTCTAAAGTCAGGCATTCTTGTCAAAAATGAACAGAATTTAAAGATAAATAACTTTTATGTGCATTATCCAATTTTAAAGGACTGATATTCCTCTTTAACATAAAATCATAAAAATTACACATCTTCTTGGCGCAAGGACCTCTAAAATGAAAAATATCATTTTTCATAGGATATTCTAGAAAAGGTTTTAATTACATGGTGTTAATTTTTCGCTATGGTATACAAATTTTAAAACGGAATCTCAATGGAATCAGAAGTTTTAGCGGTTTGTGTATAGCAGTTAGTGCAATTTTACTAGCAAATTAATATCTTTTTATGTCGTCTGACACTTTTATTTTAAATTTAGTATAAAAACAAATAGGAAGGGTTATAAACAAACAGTGAAAAGAAAATCGAACATATAATACCCTACATGCTTGCGTATGTGCACTAAAGTGATTATCGGTAAAAGTCCTTATATGGGACCTATGGTCAATTGTGGAACGACCCTTATGAAATTTGTTATGAATATTATTTATGTAAAATTTTATTTTAATATTGGCATTTATGTGAGATTTATGAACAGTTAATATTTTTCGGGAATGTGAATTATATGGGAGCCATGGTCAATTATTCACCGATCATTATAAAATTTAGTGCAACAATCTATACTTGCACAAAACTTAGTTATGTTAAATTTAAATTTAGTTGTATTAAATTAGTGAGATTTAAGCAAGTTTAACTGATTTTCGGGAATGGGGATTATATGAGAAACATGTTCAATTATGGACCAATTATTGTTCAATTATGTATGGTGATTTATACTTATATACAACTTTTATATATGAAATTTTATATTGATGTTAACATTGAAGTAATTTTTAGATAATGGAAGTTCCATGAAAGAACTGATCAATTATGGACCGATTTTTATAAAATCTGTTACAACGATCTACACTTATACATAACTTATGTGTGTTAAAATTATATAAATGTGACATATTTCAGATATTTATGTGCGTTAAACCACTATTCCGAGGAAAAAAGTTTTATGGGGTATAGGTGAAATGATGGACCGATCATGATCATTTTCAGTAAATTATGCCTTTGTAGCACATTTGTCAAATTTGAGTAAATTATCTTTAAAATCACCACAAATAATTCGGCGGATTTTGTAAAGTTGGTTGCAGTGGTCTGTTAATGTGTTCCCAAAACTTTAAAAATAATATTTTTTCGGGATCACAAATGTGCTATATATAATAGCTGTTTTAAAAACTAGTGATCTATTATATTAAAATTTTAATAAGTATATCAATATGCCTAAAACCACCTAATATCTAATTGAAAATGTGTTAGTAAATAAAAATTGTCGTAACTTCTGATACCACTTAGATTCCATTTTGAAATTTTTACACTATAACGACAAATAGATTGTAAATATCGCATAAAAAATAATGAAAATTGAATGACATTTTTTTAAGATATCCAAGAATAAAGGATATTTTTGCATTTTACTGGTTCTTTCGATACGAATATATACAACTTTTGTGACTTTATGATAAAGAGAAGTATTAATCCTTTCCAATAACACCAATTTTGTTATTGGAAAGGATAATGCACATAAAAGTTATTTAACCTTAAACTTTGTTCATTTTTGACAAAAAGCTCAAAATTTCAAACTTGGGAGTTTCATAAAATATGAACCATTAGCGGTGTGGTGGAGATGAATACGCAGTATGAAGCGCATGTAAGAGTAGATTGTGAATTTTATCAAAATCGGAGATGGTCAAATTCCGAGTTGGGTCGAAAGTTTTTGGAATTACCCTCTTTAAAAAAATTTTTTTATATTAAAGGGACTTTTACTTAAAAGCTATCAACATCATATTGTGAAATAATCTTAAAATAATTAATTTCTTCGTTGGAACTAATATAAAATGGGTGAAGCAACATGGTCTTAGAAAGTGGCTAGATAGTTCCATATTAAAAAAGGGGCCAAAAATGTGGCGCAAAAGTTACCCAATGATAACGCTTCCTGTAGTATTGAGTATTATTGGTGATTTTCAAGATACCAAATAAATTTGAAATTATTTGTGATCACAAAAAAAGTTTTATTTCAAATATTTATTAAAGCTACAAATCAAATATAAAAATTTTTAATATAGTTTAATTAAATAAGTTTCAAGAACTTAACAGCTTCATGTCACATCTTGATTTCATGTCTTTTATTTCTTAAAATTAGCCTGCAATGATTGTAATATTTGTCTTAATGTAATTATAGAATCTTAAGTGTTTTCAAAAACTTCAAATGCCAAAAAACTGTTCTTCGAAAAAGTTTTCACAGACATTTAAACTTGCTGGCTTTTTTGCTTATAAAAATATTTGCAGATAGATTTTGTTTCAGTTTTTTCTTACAATTTTTTAAACTAAGCATCTTAAACATTTTTTTCTTCTTTTTATCATTATATTGTACAAATTTCATAAACTAATTTCTTATAGTTTTATTTTTTTATTATTTTTTTTTAACTTTAAATCAAAGCTTACTCCATCCATTTTTCTCTTAATTCTAGCTAAAATATGTGTAAATAGTTTTATTGTAGTTTTGTAGTTCTTGTTCAAATTTGTTTTTTTCTTTTACATTTCTGTTTCATCTTATATAGCGTCAGCATACCATAAGACTAATTTGTTGCAGTAATAAATCTGCAATGCAATGACAATACATCTAAACATGTAAATGCAAAGAAGCAAAAGAAACTAAAAGCATACATACTCAAACATATATTTATTAATGAATGCAACATGGTATGCAGACCACATGTCAAGGACTTCATTTAGTGTAAACCACAACAACACTAACCAACAACAGCATCAGAAACAGCAAAAATAAAGGAACCAACAACAACAACAATTCTAATAACACAACCGAGAAAAGTTAGGAGAAGAAAAATTTAAGTCAAACGAACAAGTTATGTACAAAACAGGCAACAAATAACTTCACTATGGGATGCAAAGTATAAAAGAAACCTAAAATTCCATTAGGTTGTATTAAATATTTTTAAAGAGCTTACAATAGGCGTCACAAAATAGACTGCTCTAAGTTTGTTAGGAATATGTGAATCAAATATATTGGGAACTGTTACACAAAACTTATAAAAACAGATTACGAGACTGATTAGAATGTTAACTATTCACTTGAAGTTCAGTAAACATGTAAATAAACTGCTTCTTATTTTCAATGTCCATTGCATAGTGTGTGATCCAAAAATAAAATAAAAATTAAATGAAAGTAATTATTCATTTTTCAAAAAGATACCGAAAAGGATTAATTTGAGATTTTGTGCATATTAATAATTTTTAACTATGCAATCAAATTTTTGTTAGTGGATGTTTTTGAATGAAATTTTACACCCGAATAGATTTTTTGATGCTTAGTTTTAAGCTATAGTTACCTTTTTAGATTTGTTAATAGAGATCCCGCAATTCTTAAAAAAACTTAAAAAAAATCCAAAAAATGGGATTATTTCCTTTTTTTGCTAAGTCGGTGAGCAAAAATTTCTATTACCAAAAAATTAAAAACATATAATATCTCATAAAAGATATTAAACTTATTTAATTTAGCTTTACGATTTGAGAAATCAAAAAAAAAAAAAAAAAAAAAAGAATAGGTCTACTTTGGATACTCTGGTACGCGAGGGAATCGATTTTAAATTTCTTTTTCTCTGAAAAATTTTGTGTTTAGTAATCTTTCAGAAAAATATAAATATTGTATATGTTACTTAAGAAAAATTTTTTATATATTTTTTATAACTGAAAAAGAATGTGACTACCACTTTGGCAAAAAAAAAACGGGAAAAATTCACTTTTTTCAGCTAAAATTTTAATGTCTATAAATTTTGACTCCATAAATATTTTTTAAAATTTTTTTTCTTTACACGATTTTGCTATTTTTTGTTAATAAAATAAATAAATCTGGTGAAATTTGGACCCGCTATAACGAAAAAACTTTACTTTACAAAAAAATAATAATTTTAATCTTTCAAGCCTCGTAAACGACTGTGTTTTTTGTAGAACTCGACCAGCAGAATTCTCTTGTTTTTCAAATCGATTCAGATCGATTTAAAAGATGTTCATAGCCTAGGTGTCAAAGTTTGGGCCCTGTGTACCCGCCCCAGTTAATTCTATATGATTTAAGTTCAAAACTTTATCTCTACTATCACTACTTCAAATTGTAATCGAACCAGCCGTCGTAACCGTCTACATCACTAAAAGATTTTGAAGTTGGCATGGGGTCCGTGAAAAACCAAAAGATTATAAAAAGATTCATGAAGCATGAAGAGGTGGGAACCTCTTGTTTAAAGGTTTTATTTTCCGACCAGTGTAATTTTTAAATATTATCAAAAAAAAAAAAAAAAAAGAAAAATCAGGATTTATCTTTTCAACTTCTTTAAAAAATTGAAAATAATATTCTTTTCCAATTACATCCTTTGATTTTTTTTATTTAAAAAAATAGGTTCTAGTCAGTTTAAACTTCTTCTTTTGTGTGATCCCTAATATGAGCATAAATACTTTTTTCATTTTAATATAATAATACTAATTTTATAAACCCCATTGTACTAAACCAACAAACAAGAGAAATTTATATTTTTTAATAAACTTTATCTAAAGGAGTGTTAAACTAATCTTATTCTCTCTACCAGTAAAGAAGAAAAATGTTTAATATTAGCAAAAACTATAAAAATAAGATTTTCTCATTTTACTTATTACAAAGAGTCTTCCTTCTTTGCAAGTTATGCGTATGGACAACTACATGGTACATTGTGGGTTGGCTTCTTTGGAAAATAATTTAAATATTGAATTTATAGAAAATGCATAAGGAAATAATAAGTAAAAGGAAATTTTTCGGTTAAAATTTTAATACCAGAATTACTATATTCTTACAAGCAGAAAACTAAAAAGAAAAATATGAGAATAAATAAAATAAGACAATAATACATACAAGTATAAGTACAAAGATATAAATCATTGTTTACCCGTAAGTATAAGAGTTTAGTTTTAAAACATAACAAAATTTTCAAAGTTTAGTTTAAAATGCATACATAATACTTATTCTTATGAGGGTATTGTGTTTTTCTATGAATATAGTTAAAGTCAAATGTATGTTAAAGTTAAATAAGTTTTATACAAAATATTCATATGTGCAAACATAAACACAAAAACATACATACATATATGTGTGTGCATTCACCAAAAGTTTAAGAAACGTTTTTGCATGTGTTTTCAGTTTTGTGTATTTATATGTACTTAAATATGAACGTTTGTACGTTATATAATTCTATACATTTATGTGATTCCTGTTGTAGTTTAGAATTGTTAACAAAGATTTAAAACTAATTTTGGTCAATGCTTTGCTAAACCTTGTACGAAAAAAACAAAATAAATAAAACGGGCAGAATAACAGCTTATATTTCAGTTCATAGTACAATTGTGTTTAAAATAATAGAAAATGTAATTAGTAAATTTGTAGTAATTAGTAGTAACATATAATAATTGTATGAGAAAAGAACATGAGTCACTGATTCTTACTCAAAAGTCACAGAATGAATATTTATCGGCGCTGACATACAAAAATTCAAGTCCAAGATTTTACGAAATGTTCATCGCTCAACGATTTTAGTATTATATCAAAGTATTCAGTTATTTCTAATAACGAAGGGTCCCCATATTTCAAGCAAATAAAAAGCTGGTTGTTGCGAATTATTAAAAGATTGCAGCTTGCATGTCCTTCAAATTATACATAATTATTCTTTTCCTGAAAACTTGGATGACAATTAAAAAACCCAAGGATAGCTGGTATACCTAAATTTGTCGAAAATAAAAAATGTTTCAAGGATTTTAAGAAGAGGACACGATATGCGACTCCTGTTGGACTATAAAACATAGAACAGGTTCAGTTCAACTGTTTTTCAATTCTGATTTATCACTTTTTGTTGGAAAATAAAACAATAATAAGAGTAATAATATTAAAAAAAAAAAAAAAACTAAAGCCGATACACAGTGTCGCATTAGGCAGTTTTAGAACGATAAAAATCCAGTTTTGGCGATATTGGACTGAAATATTGTATTTCTTCTAAAAATGGGCTGCTACTCCCATACGAAAAAACAATTTTTTCGTTTAAATTTGGTAATATTTTATTAAATTTTATTTAAAAGAGGAAGAATTTAATGGTAGGCATAGTAGGATCTGACCACACCAAGTGTTCAAAATTTTTAGGCATTTTCTAAAAACTTTGAATTAATTCTTAACAAAGTACATTTTTTCTAATATTTAAAGATCGCAAAAAGTCGCAGCCAATATTTTCAAATACAATTTTATGGATGTTCTTTTCTATACCAATCATATTTTTAACTTGAAAAATAGATTTTCCAAAAAATTTTATATTTTTTAATACTACACAGAAAGAATTTAATTTCGAATTCTATTACTAAATATTCAAACTCAATTATATTTTTTAGTGAAATCGGATCCACTACTGAAATTGTAAAATTAAATATTTAAATTCGTATACGAGTTATTGAAAAAAATGTATTTTTTTCTTGTTAAAATATGTTGACTATTTATTAATCTAAATATCTGAAATTTGCATCAAATTCAATAACATATTTTCAATAAAACAGTAAACATAATATTTGCTTTTAGTATATTTTCAAACAATATTTATTGTTGAATCAATAAAATGTTTAACAAAAATTATTTTGAACAAATAAATTGTTAAAGATAATCTAATATAGCGTATTGATGATTAATGTTATGTTGTAACATGTTTGTGTAAATTTGATATAAAATTTTTAAATTGTATAAAAATGAAATGTTGGTGTAAAATAAGGCTTACTCTAGAATAATACGTACGTTAATTTAAATAATTCTGAAATAATAGCGTTTTTAAATACATATTTAAATATACTTATAAATTAAAAAAAAATAAGAATTAAAAACTGATTCTTTGACTCATCTTTCACGTTAACTGTACCAAATCGAACTAAAAAAAGAAAGAGCACAATCATTATTAAAACAGACAAAAGTTCTGATTGAATACTACTTACCATTAGCAGTTTAGGGATATCAAAAAGCGAAATTAAATATGACTATAAGTTATAAACGGCCCATGCAAACATGTTTTAAGCATACCTACAGTGTCCTATTTAAGACAACTAAAATATTTGTCTGACCGGCCTTCAAAATCTTGAACTCGAATATCTCTTATAGATAGTTTCGGAAAACCATCATATTTTAGTGAAACTTTATAGAGAACATTCTTCAGCCAAGACAACTTTTCGAGAGGGGTATACATAGATAATCGACATATCTAGAATCCTGCTTCAACGACCAAAAATGAGAAAGTGGATCTATTATGCTAATCCAAATTTTAAATTATCATATGTAAATCTTAGCAAAAAAAAATCGACTTCAAAGCCATTTGTGTGAGCAGAGTTAAAACTGGGTGTAAATATCATATAAACCTGTACCGAACACCATTAATACATTTGAAGGTACACGTGAAAAAAATATGGTTACAGAATTGTCACTACAACAATATTATGTTCACATTGTTAATTTTCATTAATTTTAATAATACTGTATTCATGAGAAGAATGTTTTTGTTTCATTTTTATAATTTAATGTTTCCATTCAATAAAAATTTTAATACAGTTGCATAAGAAAATCTTATCTTTTTGAATATTTTTACCAGAAAAAAATTTTATTAATATGAAAAAATGTCATTATTTCCACACCAAATAATTATTCACAATATTTTCCTTGTTCTTAAATCATATCTTGTTTTTAAAAGATATTAATATTATTATTCGTGTATCAATAGAATGTTACAAATAATTATAATACGTATGCTTTTTAATAATATCGTTTGAAAACACATAACTTGTTTGTTTTTGAATATATTTTGTATTTAATGTTTGTTTTCCAACTTCATTATAATTCTCATTAATTTATACATGAATAAATATAAGTAGACGCGATTTTGTTATATTTGGTGTGATTCAATCAGCAAAAGATATTGATTAACTATAATTAGTTAATAAAAAGTATATTGTATTATCCTGCATATCATATGCAAATAAAATAAGTAAAACTAATTAATGAACAAATAATGATTGATTAATATGAAACATGTTATCAGTAATTTTATACACGTTACAAAATTTTTTATGGTAAATAATATGATGGAGCTGAATCATAATATGGGAAAATTATAGCATAATTTTATAAAACTTTATCAAAACGGATTATAATCTGAAAAATTATTATTATTTATGACCATATAGTCCAATCATAATTTGTTGTTCTTCGATTATGATTCCCGCAACCACATTTTTTCTCTACATGTAGCGTTGAACGTAAAATGGCCAGAATATGCGATTAGTAGCTCAACCATAATTTTCCATTATTACTATTATGTACTGTTTGGAATATACTGGATGATAAGTTTTGCTCTATCTGCCGTATATTCCAGATATTGCTCATATTTTATGTGTTTCCGAACCATCTAAAAGATACATACTTAAATATCAATCACTATTAGGAAAATTGGATTGGATTTTTGTTTCTTTGTTTTTATAATTATATTTTTATTTTACTGTAAAATATTAACATATACATGAAATTGTTATGTGGTTTAGTTTTAAACCATAATTATTAATTAGTTTTAAAACATAATTATTAAATTAAATCAAATAATTTTGTATAAAATTTTTTTAAAGCCAATTAATATTTTTTAAAAAAAATATTTTGATCATATTTTTTTTTTTCTACATAGTATTTCTTTTAATAAAAACAGTATTTTCTGCAGTCTTTACTGAAGTATGCAGAGAAAATATGAAATATATAATCACATAAATAATTCGTGATAAAATAACATAAACTAATAAACATCTTTGCATTGATGCGAATCCATTCTTTTCACACCTCTGGGTTAAATATTTTGCGTGCAGCTTTGGCACAGGTGACTAAATATATAAATTGGTTAATTTAGTGGTAACAACTTGATGTTTTACAGTACCTAATGTTACAGCTCCCAAAATTATATGATATTGAAGATTATATATAAATGACTTTTATTAATTAAAATTTACTGTTACTGTTTCTTACCTTTGTCACAAACATACATATGTTTAGTAAATCACTTGAATCGCTGCAGAAAAGTATTGGATCTGAACATGTTAACAACTAGGAGATTCTCCGAGGAATTTATTATGATCTCAACGTCACATTAGCTGTTTTATATAAAACTTAATAGGTTTAAATAACATTATTATTCAAAAAACATAAAACCTAACCTAAGCAGAAGTTTTTGTGAACTAATTCTATATAAATATATATTTCTAATTTCGTCTTCATCTAAATTTCAATAAAATTTATTTTTATGAAGGAATAATTAATTTTAAAACGTCAGTAAATTTTTAAACAAAACATTTGACGGAAAATACCGAATTTGGTTTTCTAATATTATTATTTTCGAATTTTATATTGTATTATTATTTTCGAATTTTATATTACCAACTACTAATATTTTCTATCACAACATTACTTTCTAATTTAAATTCAGATGCTGTTTTAAGTTCTTCAACATAAATTCAAATATATATACATTGGTACATTGAAGTAAATTTTCAATCACCATAATAATTTCAATATTACAATTATTAAAAAAATACTACAAAAAAAATGGTTGATAATTTTAATGTAATATAAGGTATTCAGGTTAAAATTTTGTTAATATACTTTTTCACAGACAGTTTAAATAAAATCCATAATACGCGCTATAGACAATTTTTTTTTTCATAATACAGATTATGTTAGCTAGTATATAAAAAAACAAATAGTTCAAAGCTTTTATTATCGTATTTTTATCGTTCTAATTTATTGTCTATAATGTCGAAGGATTCTGTGAAAATCAAATTAATAATAGTGAATAAGAAATTATTTTCTTTGCTCTGGAAATGCAGAATTTTAGCATTTTTGTGGCAGTTTTAAAATTTAGAATAGGCTAGAAAAAAAGCTAGAAGCTAAAACACAAATTTCGAGATGAAAAAAAAAATAAAAAGGCTAAATTTAGCCTTGAAAAGACTATACTGGCATCAATGCCTTTCATTATAATTTTTTTGAAGGTTCTGCAGCGCGATAATCACACTTTTAAATTACATATGGTAATACTGATTCTGTGGCAAGGGATTTCTTAGTAAATTTAACTACAAAGGATAATGGAGTTCAAAACATATAATTTACTTTTTAAATGAGCCAAGTTTTCGTTATAAAAAAAAGTTGTATCAAATATCACTTAGGGTAGAAAGGTAGTATTCGCCATAGGGACATATACTAACAATATTTTTTACACGTTAATACTAAAGATACTTAACGTTGTTTCGTCAGCTAAATGAATTTTTATTATTAAGTTGTCTTTTACGAAGGCTTAATGTGAAAAAAGCAAATTCAGTAAATAAAAATAAAAAATTTAAAAACTTCTAAAAATATACAAAGAAAAGTCATAATAAATTATATTCAGATGTTCACCAGGCATGAGATGTTTATCAAACAATATGTTCTAACTTTTCGTTTTTTTTTTTGCAAAATTTTAAAACTTGCTTTCCTTTCTGTAGAAAGTTCTTAGCACAACGGTAATCTCAGCAGCTCATAATTTTCTTTCAGTTTTAACACTAGATCGATCAAAAAGTTAAAATGGACTACTAGGTTCACCACATTAAAATTATTGGCCGAGTATATAAATTTTTATGATGTTATTTCATTATATATATAATATAATAATATTTAAATATATAATGTTAACATTAATTTTATGTAATAAAATTTTTGTATTCGTATTTGCACTAGGAGCATGTAAGTGTCTAAAAATGTGTTATTTTTTTTATTTTTTTAGTATAAGTTTAAAAACACCTGACGAAAGAACTTCTGAAATTTCATACCATTAAATTCTTACACACGATTGTACTAAGGATTTAGAAAAATTAGGTACATTAGTATTCTAGGGTTGATAAATTGATATAAATTTATAAATTTAAATTGTGAACAAATTATCATTGGTGCATAAGATTGCTTCTGGTGAGGATTCGCTAGACAACCCATATCTAACTTATCCTCCAAAAAATTAGCAATAAGCTACGAGTTACTTGCTAACTGTAGTAGATTCTTCACTATATATATATATATATATATATATATATATATATATATATATAAGTTTATAGAATAAAAAAAAAAAAAACATTTAGTGATTTTCGCAACGCACTGGTTTTGGATCTGTTTTTGCAATTGCAGTATTTAAATAAAAAAAATCATATATTATATAGACGAAATCTACCGCAATCAGTTGGCGGATTTACTCCATAGATTTGGGTAGTTTCGCCACTTTTGTTCATTACAAAAATTCATAAAAAAAATAAACGGAGAGATAGTTAAGATCAAAAGGACATACATTAGAGCCAGCATATATAAGTCTTTAGTACAAAAAAACTTTACAGATATCGTTTACGGTTATGAGAAGAAAGCATTTTAAACAAAAAATTGGCGAATGCTCTCACTTCTACCTTACCTCAATTTATACTTATATACATAATTTTTTATACCCACAATCAAAAAATCTAACCCCAGTTATTACTTTTCGGCTGATATAGTTTTTCAGGAAAGCATTTATTTACATCAATGATATTATGCACGAATAGTTCAAGGACCAACGTAATCTCGGAAGCCAAAAAATGGACGTGTTCCACTCACTTTACCGTACACTTCCCATATGAGGTGAAACTTAAAAAAGTTTCAGATGGTGAGTACATTATCACTTGTTAATCACTTCATTAATTCCTATGATATTAAAAAAATTCTCAAACTAATTTTTTTCGTACAAAATTTAAAGTGTTATTTTCAAAAATAAAAAACAAATGACACACAGTACCATAGAATACACCTAGAGTTTATGTTAGAAATAAAAATATAATTCAATTATAAATATATATTTTGTTTTTGTATTTTGAAAAAAAAATAGTAATTTTTTTCAAAATTTAGTTCAAAATGCTTCTCACGTAAACTTCTAGGTGTATTCTATGGCCAGTACTGCTTCCTTCTTTTTTATCATAAAGCCGAATACGTTAATAAAATTAAAATCGTATATGGTTTAAATCCATGCATAAATTCAATAAATTCAAAATTAAGTTATGGTATGTCATATAAAAGCGATATGAAAAATAAAAGCATTATTTTTCGATTTTATTTCGTATTATTATAAAAACGAATTCGCTTTCATTTTCCATTTCGAAAATCACAATAAATTAAGTTGTAATGAAAAACGAACTTAACATGTTTTTATCGCTTTAAAATCGAACAAAATTTGTTGCCCGTTTTAAAATTTTTTTTGAAACTGTTGCAGATGTGTTATTAATAATTCGTGGTATTAAATATTTCAGTAAAAAAAAAAATAAATTAAAAAAACTTACTTTAAAGAAAAAGGAAAACAAATAACGAAAAATTACACCTTTTAAAGAATATTGATTGGGCAGAAACTTAAGACAAATATAGAGATTCTGTAAATCCTAACAATTATTGTTCTGTGACGTTCAAAATAATAAATTTTTAAGTTTGAAAATACAAAGCTCAAGTTTCATATACATACAGGTGTTTTGTGCTTTGTGATGACAATTGTGGTAAATTAATATACCAGCATGATGTATTGGAAAAGTCACATTTTAATATCTTCGACGTTTCGACGTTATATTTTTGAAAAATCTACTAGGCAATTACAATTAAACTATAATGAGGGGTTATAGTTTAACTGTAATCGGTTTACAAATTTAGCTTTTATTGTTTCTGGATCTATCTACCACAAAAGAAAGCACATATTTTTATTACTTAGTAGAATCATTGCGCTATCCCAATTTCCAAAAATTACACTTAAACCGTCCGCAGCCTGTTTATAAAGAAAAGTTTGATTAAATAAAACTTTCTACATTTGAAACTACATAATGGAAAACTTCACTTGCGAAATGTTAAAGGCATTCATTTTAAAGGGATGCTTCCTTTATGGCAGCTTCATCCAGGAACTATAAAACTTTATTTTTGATAATTTTTGTAGTAAAAATGAATATAAAGTTAATCATTTTAATAGAATAAAGCTAATTAAAATTTATTTAATTTATGCAAAACAAATTTCAAAATTAATTTGTCGTGATTTGACAACAAACACTTAGAAAAGAAACAAAAACGGAAAATGAAATCAAACTTGATAACAACATGATCGATTTAAGAATTCTATTTACTTTTGAAATCTCCATTTTAAAATGAAAAAACTTTTCTTTATTATCAACAAATTTTCGGCTTATGTTTTTTCCAATTTCTTTTTAGAAAGACAGCAATTTAGACGGACGGACCGACATTTTTGACATTGATTTCGGTAGTGAAAAAAAAACTAATAACATCAATATTGATAAGCATTTTTCTCTCAAACAATGCGATAACTTAGATATTTGCATTTTTTGTTTCGAGGAAATGTATAGAATGGTATCCTTTGAACTTTTTCAAGGATAAGGTATCTTGAAATCTAAAATATCAGTATAAAACTGACTGCTGTTATAGAATAGTCAATGGGGTCAACACTAGACCATGATTGTTATAAAATAAAATATATGGAGTTGTAATCTATGATTTTTTTTGTAAACATTTAACTCGGTGAACATTTCTCAAGAACGTTCGAAAGGTTGAATTCAGCTGACAAATACTACCTACATTACCATCTTACACATACGATCGCTTCTAGATTTAAATCTTATTCTTCACACATCTGTAAAAAAAAACATATACAAAACTCCCATATCTTGTTTAGTTCTATATATGGTTGTATTAAGTTTTAATTGTAGTTTAATTTCCGTAAGAGATTTTTGAAACAGGTCAAATGTTAAACATTGTTTTAAAGTATACAAAATTGCATTTTGCAATTCCACACACTATTTTAGTAAACCTATATATATGTATATAGTTATTAAAATATGTGTACGACGAGCAACATGTGTAATATTAGCAAAAATAAAAAAAAAACTTCAAAACATTATTTATTTTAAAAGATAAATTCTTGAACACAAAACAAAACTACTTGTAAAAGTTGAATTACTGACAACCAGTAGAAGTACGAGTAATAAAACTAATAAATTGTTGTAAACATTTTGTAATGGCATATTGTTTAACCAACTCTCACGGTCTTGTTTACTAACATTATTTGAACGTGAATAAAAGGAGTTTTTAAAGATATAATAATGTTTTAACATAGTTGCCTTGGCTTTATATAACTACTTGGTAATTCAAAACTGAAAATGAGCAAATTTTAATAAAACCGATTGTCATTATTATTTAGTTAAGAAAATTAAAATTTTTAGGTTTTTCCTTCAACATAATACGTTATACTTGTATTTATTTAAATTACATGAACATTTAGTGTTTGTGTAATTAGTAGTTATTGCTTCTTATTTTGATAAAATATGCTAATTTATGTAAGTTGTTGTAATTTCAATGAATTAGGATATTTATTTGTATAATATTACAATAAAATTCTATTATACTCATTAATTAATTAACCGAAAAGTGACCTAAAGTCCCATAGTAGTGAAATAGATCAGAGTCTCTGCCAGTACTCGAACTTTTAACGTACACAGGGTGGTCCCAAATCGATTTTTTTTGGAAATAATTCTGTAACTGTGAACCGTTGGAGATACCTAAATAGTATTTCAGAAGGTCAGTGAAGAGGAGTTTTCTAGTTCATTGGGAGGAGCATAGCTAATTAGCGGGTTACGCAGTTAGAGGGCAGACCTTCAAAATTAGTAACATCGGGTGAATATAAAACATTTTCACATATAAATAGCCCTTATAAATTTCTACAAAAACATGCTTATACCTATATGTTGCCTTTTTCCTTTAAGAGATATTATGCTCGAAACAAATTTTATCCTCATGTTTGGCCTAGTTTTTTTTAAGTTTTTTAAATTTAGGCCCTAATATTTTTGTAAATTGCCTGTGCAAAACAGAAACAAATCAAAAAATCCTCGAAAGTTTAATTTCAGTATTTTATATTTTTTATGTTTAAATGGCTGTATTTCTTTGAGCTTTTTATGCGTAAGATCTAAAATATTGAATTTCTTGGTTACTTTATAAGGCCAACCAAAGTGCACGAACAGTTTTCCTGTTTCTAAAACAAACTTTAGAAATACAAGACACAAAGTCGTTTTTAAAGAATTTCGAAAATTTTTTGAAATTCCTCATGTGCATTTGAATGTTAAAATAGTAGTTTTTTGGGGGTTTTATTTTTCTTAGTTTTGCCAAAAAAGTAGTCAATTTTTTTTTTCAGTTATTTACAAATTTTCTCAAGCAACACATATAATATTTATTTCCTTCTGAAAGGCAACTTAATGCAAAATAGTATGAAGGAAAAAAATTAAAAATTGATTCCTGTAAGGACTACGGTCTCCCGAACTAGACCTTTTTTATAAATTTTCTATTTTCCAGTTAATTTCTTAAATCGGACACTCGAATCAAAAAATTTTAATATTTTTTCGTTATTAGAAATTTTTGTTCCTTGATGTTGGTTGGAAAGATATAGCAAAAAAAGAAAGAGAAAATAAATAAAATTTTTGGAAATTTTTGAGTTTTTTTTTTTTTTGTTAAAAATTCTAAAAAATTGATCATTAGAGAATCTACTCAGGTCTAAAATTTCATTAAAAATATTCACTGGAAAATATTTTATTGCATGTGAAATTAAACTTGAATAATATGCATAAAATCTCAACTCAATAATTTTCTGGTATAATTATGCAAAAAGTATTCAACGAATTTTCCTATTATAAATGATTTAAGTATATTTGAAAAGAAGATAAAATTGCTTAAACATTTTATTGTTTGTTGTTAACAAAACCAAAAATGGAAGAAATTTGGACCCGCTATAGCGAAAAAACCTCAAGGTACGCTAAAAAGTAAATATTGTAATCTTTGAAGCTAAATATTTTACAAGCTAAATAGAGATAACCTATACATGCGGTGATATTGTTTGTAGATCTCGACCATTAAAATTTACTCAAATAAAAATCTTTCAAATCGGTTTAGATATAATGAATCAAGATCGTTTATATATTTGTCATATCTGAGGCATCCAACTTTGGGACCCTGTGGACCCGCCCTCGTTATGTCTATATATTCTACTACACCTTTGCTATCACCATGTAAAATTTTGTTAAAATCGCAGATTTATTTACATTTCATTTTTCAAATGGAACACTGTGCATCGTGTGGTTTATCGCCGTTCCATATTCGGTAATTTTGGTTATTATTTATTTATTAAAAATTGTGCTTCGTCGCTACCTTTAGCTTATTGGACCTTGTATATCTTGTATATGGATGTTACAGATGTTCTCGACCGATCAGGTGCTTGATATATGGATACGAAAACTGATCGTTTCGAATTTAACCACAAAACTTTAAAGTGATACTTTATCTGCTGCAAAATGAGCGCAACGTGCAGAAATTTTTATCGTTTGCATGGACTGTTTAATCGTATAACTTACCACGATGATTTGGTGTCAATATTTTTATGAAATTGAATGAAGATAGGATTTTTATCGACATTAGATATTTTCAAGGGTTTGGTTACAAAACTGACGAGAGTTTTCATATGAGGTCCCTTCCCAAAAATTATTTAAACGTGTATAAATATAAAACAAACTTTAGAAATACAAGACACAAAGTCGTTTTTAAAGAATTTCGAAAATTTTTTGAAATTCCTCATGTGCATTTGAATGTTAAAATAGTAGTTTTTTGGGGGTTTTATTTTTCTTAGTTTTGCCAAAAAAGTAGTCAATTTTTTTTTTCAGTTATTTACAAATTTTCTCAAGCAACACATATAATATTTATTTCCTTCTGAAAGGCAACTTAATGCAAAATAGTATGAAGGAAAAAAATTAAAAATTGATTCCTGTAAGGACTGCGGTCTCCCGAACTAGACCTTTTTTATAAATTTTCTATTTTCCAGTTAATTTCTTAAATCGGACACTCGAATCAAAAAATTTTAATATTTTTTCGTTATTAGAAATTTTTGTTCCTTGATGTTGGTTGGAAAGATATAGCAAAAAAAGAAAAAAAAGAAAAAATTTTAGTATCGAAGTGAAATTGGGCGTAATTATTTTGTACTGGAATATAAATCATGCTATTAAATTTCGCAAAGATCGGCCTTTAATTGACTATATCTTCCATACAACACCAACTTCAGTATATCACTTTAACGCCCATAAATTTAATATAAATAATTTAGTTTGTGATTTTATTAGCAACAATTAAAATGTATATAACTATAAATCACACTCCCAAATTTCAAGATAGTTGGTCCATAATTGAACAGAGTTTTCATATAATATCCTCTCCAGAAAATCACCTTAAGCGCCCAAATTTCATATAAATGTCAGATTTTGAATTAAATGTGGCATTAATAAATTATATATATATATAAACCGTGGTAAGAAGTTTAACAATTTCAGTCCAAATATGTTCATAGTTTCTATATAAGAACCTCACCCAAAAATCAGTTTAACGCGTGTACATAATGTTGCGCTTGACTGACTACACCTTTTTTCCATGTTAATTATTCATAAAACAGCATTAAATATAATATAAAAACCGTAGCCTACTGACCTTTCGCAGATTAAAAACACAAGTATAGAAGAAACACTCAACTTAAGCTTTCAAATATATTTTAAAGACTTTCAAATAATGTTGCCATACTACACTTAAAATAAGAGTTACTCAAAATTTAAATACAATCGCCTTGCATTTTCAGTCTCATTAAACTTAAAAATAAATTTTTACTTTTGTTCGTAGGAATAATTTTCAAATCATTGTATGTATTAAAATAATAAAGTAAAAACCATAAAACCAAATTATTTGTTGGAAATTTTCAAGAATATGAATGGATTAAATATTCGAAAAATATTTTTTGTAACTTTTATTTGAATTATTTAACAAAATGTAATCCAATATACTTTCAAAATTCTCCTTTTTCATACTCGTATCGCCTTATTATAGCAATTAGAAAGTAGCATAATAAAAAATTAATATCGCACATCCTTCAAAACTTTAAACTTCTTTAAATGAAAAATTGAAAACGCAATTATACTGTATCCAATTCTTCACATGTATATGTAATTTATCATGTGTTAATTTTTTTTTTTTATTTTTGTTGTACGGTGTTACAAATCTTTCAGATAAAATACAATATATTTAAGAACAAAATCTTAAATCATAACATTACAATATACATTCATATACATTTTGGTAGCCGAAGAAAATAACTACAATTCTTCATAACTTGAATCCAAAAATAACTAAAATATTGTATAGATTCCCATAAAATTATTGGACAGTGCAGCTGATGTTATTTCCCTACTCGTTCTGTGTAAATATAATCAAGCGAAAAGCAAACTATTTTCAAAACAAAAAAGCGGATGAGGGGTGTGTGGATGGGTGTGGATGATAATATAGCTGACTGAACAAAATGTTTGACGTTCAAAATTTCTATTTTGTTTTTAATATTAAATGCATATATACAATACCAACTCACACTCATGCATACAAATTTATATAAAAATATAAAAGAAATACAACGTCTGGCACATGCATACAATATATATGTATGTGTACTTATACGTATATAGCAATACATTTATATATAAATTGAAAATGAGAGACAGAAGTTCATAACTTGTTATAAAGCTCAGTAGGATATCGCTACAACAGACAATTTCCGGACAACTTTAAGTAAAAGACTTTGTGCCCTTTATATATCCGGTCGCTTGCCAATATCTTTTTTTTAATTTTTTCCTTTTTTAATTTTGTTTTTGCCGTTTTCTCAATTCAGCTTAACATACAACCAAAAAAAATATATATGTATATAAAACAGAAGACCATCAACCAATTGATGGTTGGTTGGTTGGGCGGGTGTTAATGCCTTTAGTTACAGTGGTCGTCGCTGGGTTTGATGACTCAAGGAAGGTGGTTGTTAAGATGTTAAGAATGTCAGCAGGCTGTTATGAATGGTTTATTATAAGACTATTAAATGACAATGATAAAAATTGCAACAACAAAAGACAACAAGGACTACAAAAACAATCACTAACCTAGCAACAACAATAACAAAATATTAAGGTTATGCCCAACAGTATTCCCAGGGATTGAGCGACTTAGTCATAGCCTTTGTTATAATAATTTCCAACACTATGGGCTATAGTAATCGTACAATACAAAAAAAGTGATAAAAATCTTTAGAGAAGATATTAATAATATATTAAAATTCCTTAGTTGTTTCTAGTCTAGTTACAATTGAACAGAAGGCAAAGAAACAAGAAAAAAATTAAACTTGAAAATAATAAAATACTGCTGTGTATGATGATATTCTGGCATTTACAGCTTCTTTTTTCTTTGGCTTCTACTTTTCAACTTAAAGACATGTCCAGTGCAGCTGTTGCTCAAACTTGCAAGAGTATTGTGTACCCCTAAACTATGATCATAGACTAGTGTTTTTTCTTAAAGTCTGTCTATTTGGTTGCAAAGTCAATAATGATGATAAAGTTAGTAACTTTAGTTAGTTGGTTGGTGAGTTTGTATAAGTTTGCTATTTAAACTTTTCACTCAGAAAAAAAAAAAAAAAGATTTTCTTTTTTTGGTTTCATCATATGAAAACTTTTGCAAATATATGTTATATTGTTTAATACTTGAATGACAAAGGTGTATATCATCGGCGTTCCGATATAATCGGTTATATCACAATTTTCGATTTTTTTACTGACATCATGTTAAACCTTTATAAGTTTTACATGTGACTTGGTTAGAAGTTAGCAAAATAATTTATGTGTTAGTATTATATGAAATGTTCCAACAAAATGAGATATGTATAAATTCGCATAAGTGTTTATGGGACTTCTTTTTCAAGTTTTCTTTCAATTCTTCTTTTTTATAAAAATTTGATTAGAACATAAAAAAGATTTCGAACTAGTCAATAACTACGTTAAACTAAAAAAAAACGTTACTTACAGATTTTATCAAAACGGATAGGAAAAATACATTTTTGAATTTTACATCTACGATTTCAATGAAATTCACTACAGGCATTGGCTATTAAAAGTTTTTCTTAAATATAAACTTTTAGACTAAGGGCTTTTCAGGTCCAAAAATTTTATGTTTTGAAAATTGAAAAAAATGCTAAGAAAGTTTTATTTGTTTAATTGCTAATAATTTCTATGGTTTTAGTTTCATATTATAGACAAAGATATAACCTTTCCAACTATATTTATTAAGTTTTCTTAAAACTTTACATAATGTTGGCATACATAGCTCATCTCCCTACTCTTGCGGTGGACACTTATTTTGTTTTGAAGTTATGGACCAAAATATAATCTAATGACAATAAGAAAGATCAACGACGATAAGTAAACGATAATACTACGCAAATTCCAATTCAATAAGATCTGGTAAAAGTTCTGAAAAACGCACTGTGAATAGTATTAAAGGAATGATATATAAAAAAAAATGTAGTAATGTACAAAAAAATAAAAAAACTCCTCAAAGTAAAATTGTATCTTTGTATGAAACAAAACACAAAATAAAGTTAACATTTAATATATATATATATATATATATATATATATATATATATATATATATAACTTATTCATTTTTAATTAGTATTTATTAACTTAAAAAAATTAATAAATTAGTTAATTTTATATTATAATCTTTTGAATTTATGTATTGCAGCAGTGTTGCCAGTTTAGCCTTTTTATACATCTAACCTTTTTGTTTTGCTTTTAGCCTTAAAATTTTCATTTTATCTTCTAGCTTCTTTCTGGCCTTTTTGATTCTTAAATTTGCCTTAAAAAGGCTAAAATTTTATTTTGACAACGAAGAAAATAATATATTATTTGCTACTACAAATTTTATTTTACAGAATCTAAAATAGTCTCGATTATTTATATTTAACAAAAATTTTTGCCTTCGGCGCTTTGTTCTCCAAAGACAAATAGCAACTAATTTTATGGACTTAATAAATCGATTATTATAATTAAATTTTTTTTTTTAATATAATTCATTAGCAGTAAGAACTATTTATGAATATAAATCTGATAATATTCTTATAAAAGTGAAAATTTGGAAATTCTTAATAAAATATAAAATGTAGCTCAAAAATTAAAAAAAAATCACTTCAAATTATTTCTCATATGAAATGTAACCTAAATTTTTATGGACATTTTTTAGACGATTTTTTGTCAAGTATAAATTTAATACAATAAAGTAATTCCATTTTAAATTTAAAAAATTTTAATCCTTGGTTACCGATTTGGATAAAATTTGGTACATGTGTAGAGGAGGATGCACAAGCATGTAAAATAAATTTTATTCATTTTTATTTTGAAAACTCTGGCAACTCTTTATCTTTAAAAGTAATTAGTATATTTTTTAAATGGCCATAACTTTTGTTGTGTAAATGATAACAAATTTTTTTTTGCAGTGGATTTGTCAAAGATTGTATTTTAAGATGTCACACACAAATTAAAAAAAATATTTTTTGAACATTATTATCGTTTTCTTCTAAAAATTTTCTTTAGAGACGTATATTAAAAAAAAACTTAATCTTTAATTTTTTTTTTTTTTAATTTGCTGCCATATACTTACCGCATAGAAAACTCCTGAGTGGTCAAATTTTATTTAAATTTGAAGTGGTATTACTCAATCGCTTTAAGTTTAAAAGAGAACTATAATAAAAGAGAAAAATAATAAATTAGTTTTAAAATTATAAACAAAATTTAGCATTTTCTGATCTTATTTTTTGGACATATAGCCTTTTTGACCTTTTTTAAAGTTATTTTTTTCTTACCTCCTGGCAATGCTGATTAGTATATTTAATAACAAAAAAAATCGTTTTATCAGAATAAATCGGATTAAAAAAAGAAAACACTAGTCGACTTTTATACTATAATTTACAATTCAGCTGATTATATTATCCTTATGATAGTCTTACCTTATTTCTGCTGCTTTTTTACACTTATTAACATTAAGGATATAATTAGAGAAAACGTAACAGTTGGAAGAAAAAATTAATTATTTCTTAAGAATCCATATCCACATTGAATAAGTTATTTCTGAGAAATTTCATCAAATTTTCAAGGTAAACATATTTGTTTGACATAAAATATTAATTAAAAAGACTAAAACTTTAAATACACCTAATAAATGAAGACGAAGGATTTATTAAATTGTAAGAATTTTTTGAACAATTGAAGATATACATTAAAGTGTCTTATGAAAAAGAGTTAAAAATGTATCCCTTTAGAAACGAATACTAGTATGTTTTTGTATAATGCTCAGATTTTTGCATCTAAATGTTTACATGAGCTGGACTATTTTAAAAACATCTCTAAAAATGCGGATTTCTTTCAGCAGCTCTACAGATATTTTCGTTATAAAAAAATCAACTTCAAGATTTTTTAGAGACATACTAACACTTGGAATACACATTTAAATAATTCTTATATCTCTTTTCATTCGCGAAATATCAATATTTTCTTAAAATTTTTAGTCATATTTAAATTATTTAAACATGTTGTTGAACATATTTCGAATATTTTTTAAGGTACTATTAGAAAGATATATTCTGATACAGTTGAAAATTACAGATAGTTAATCCATTAAAAGCAATATGGCAAATTTTATGCATTAGGTTCCTAAAAGATTATTTCAGCAATTTTTGCAAATGAGTTGTACGGAAGTATTTATTATAATTAAATTTCAATGAATTTATGAAAAATACAACAAATTATTTTAAAACCGTAGCAATAATCGAGTAAATGAAAGCCCTTGAAGTATAGTCGCTATTTTACACGAATTTATAGTTTTTTTTTACCAATTTATGCTACTTGCGACATTTACTTTCTTAACTAATCATTTATATGCCACAAAAATTATCTTAACCTATTATGGATCGGCGACTCTAATATACATTTTGTTACTAAAGGTTTAAATGAATTGACATATCAATAGTACAGAAGAAGGCGATTCCAATAATGCTTTAAAATCGAAATTACGACGAAAAATGTCCGAAATATTCAAACTTTAGTGAAATAGTATTTAAAAAAATCGTTAAAAATTTTAATAAAATCTTCATTTCACAAGAATCAAAACTAATTTTAAGAAAACATTTGCTGATTACGTATATTCTGTGTCTATTAAAAATTTTAATTTCTTTGACAAAATGTAAAATATTTTGTACCCTGTTTATCAAAAACTATATTCGTGAAGGTATTTAAAAAATGGTCCAGCTAACGAGAACGAAATAATTGAAACTTAATATTTTGGGGATTTATTTATAATATATCAGTGTTTAATACACATATGTATAATTTTTTTTCTCTTTTTTTTTTTTAACAGATAAACAGTTTTTATTGTAAAACAAATTTCAACAAATAATTAATAGAATTTATATTAACGATACTGTGCATTGAATTCAATATCGAGACAATTAAGAGTAATTTTAGATTTATCTCATTTTATCATTCTGTGAGGCTCCCAATATCAAAAAAAGTGAACTTCATAATAGAAAAATATCTTTATTCGAGTTGTACGAAAGTACAGATTTTTATTAAATTTAGCCACTTTTCAATATTTGATTGCTTATATAGAAGATTTATTTTTTAATCAATATAATTAAATTGCTAATTTAAAAATACGAAAACAAGCTTATGGACAAAAGGTTTTTGCCCACTTTACGCATGTTTGTGGCAGATTTGGCTGGTCAAAAACAATGTAGAGAAATGTTCATTTATTTTCATTTTCAGTTATGTATATATATATATATATATATATATATATATGTATTTAAATTGCTATTTAAAAAAAGTATTTCACAATGTATGTAATTTGAATTATTCATTCACAGAGGAAACAATTTCATTATGGCAACTGAATCTTTTGTGAATCGAAATTGGTCTGTTATGTGTGCTATCCCATTCGATTGGCATATTGGTATTTTATGATAGACACAACAAAATAATTTGTCTGAAATATTTTCACACACATACATAGTATAGTGTTATAGTATACTATTAAGCTTAAGCAATTAAAAAATATACACTTGTGCATATTTCTATAAGCGCACTTCAATTTTTTTTTAATCAACTTACCAAAAATGGGGCTAAAAATAATTAAGGTGCTACAAATTCAGTTTTTGAACTATTAATTAACTTCAAAATTAATAGTTCAAAATCTTCAGATGTATAAAAAATTATTTTTCTTGTAATTAAAGTAGTTTAGTTACATTTTTAATGGCATTTTCCTATATACGCACTTAAACTAGTGATTATTAATAATCTGTTCATGAACTTTTGCTTCGGATAACTTTAAAAATTCGATCTGACATTAATTTGACTAATTTTTAAAGAAAATCGCTATTAATTTCTTTCCAGGCTTGCTTAATTTTTAGTTTTAACTCCTTTAATGTCATTATGTTTGCATTCTGTGCATTCTTGCATAAATTCTACGGACCATGTACCCCTACAGATTCTTCTTTGGGCTTAAATCCGGACTGCAAACCGGCCTTTCCAATAGTGGAATACTATGTTCATTAAACCACGATTTAGATTGGTTCGAAACATCGATTTTATCATTATCTTGTTAGAATACGCAATCTTCATTCAGTTTTTCATCCGTCAATGAGAGAATAACACCTTCCAACAGTTCATTATAAATTGCACTATTCATGTTAGTTAGAGCAAAACATTTTTCTGCAGCAGAAAAGGCAGCCCAAACCATAACACAGCCTCCACCGTAATTGCGTTTCGATATACGAATTTCGTTCGACCTGAAATCATGCCAATAGCAAGAATAGGAATCGAGACTTGCGCTCAAATTTAAAACGATTTTCCTTATGATGCTGTTTTAACATTGGCTTACATTTGGGTTTCTTCCATTTTATGTTACCATCTGTTCGCAAAATTTGGGACAGGAAGGGTAGCTTTTTCTTTTATTTTATTAAATTGCCCTTTTATTTGTTTCAGCACTCCGTGTTTCTACCTTTTTTTTTTAATAAAGCCTCGAATAAGTCAAATTTCTCTGCCTTGATTACGAAACAATTGAATTTGAATTTTTGCCTACTCTGTAACAAAAGTTGCTTTGGGCATCCTTTAAGCTGATGAAATTAAAACAAAGATATTTCCAGTAAACAGAGATATTATCACCATAAACTTACCTTACCTAGTGTCTACATTAGGCAAATTTTTATCAAAACAAACGTCAAAATCAGTGCGAATATATACAAGGTAACCTTAGTTAAACAGCTGATTATTATTTTGGTTATTACAGTCGTTAAACTGCATATATAAAAAACAATAATGAATACGCCATATTGTTGTTTTTGTGCAACTGTTGCCACCTTCCGCAAATTCGCGTTAAGTTTGACGTTTGTATTTATAAAAAAATCTCTAATGTAGACACTATGTTAAGTGAAACAAACAACTAAAACTGTTAAAATATTTTAATATTTTTGTGCAATAAGTTTTTAAACAAATTTCACCAATATGTTCTGACTGCTAAATTAAAAAAAAAAACAAAACAAAAACAAGAAGCCAATATTGCTTACATAAAAAGTACCCTTTTATCACGAGTTATTGTAACAACACAACATTGTTTTTGGTTAAAAGAAACGAATATACCACAAAGAAGAACAAAAATTTTAAATGCGTTTATAGGAATATGCACCAATGCATATTTATAATATTTTCCCTAAATATTTTTATTATAACTAGTATGTAAATAATGGCACTTATTATACACGGTAAACATGTTTTCTATAAATTTAATAGCACATTTCATTATTTTTCTTAAGTTCGGACCATCCCCCTTCAGCTTTATACATTATTCATCTAAATGTTTGCGGTCAGCATTACTGAACAAACAAACCAAATTCCAAGACATTCTTAACGGAATCGAAGATTGATAAATGTGGAGGGCAAATTTTCTTAAATATGGACAGTACTTCATAAAATCTTTTATTGTAGTGGTTTTTAAATATATTTGTGGAAAAATTTGTCTTACTAATAAAAGGCCAAAATATTTTTAGCATTGGAGCTACGTTCAATTAAAATACAATTACTTCATTATAATTGTGTTCTTTTAATTTAAAAGCTCCTCAGATTAATGAGCAGAAGGATAGCAGAGATCGTGTATTTAAAAGTGAATTTAAAACTATTATACAGCACATAAGTACTACAAAAACTGTCCAAAGTATTTTAAGGTAACAAACTCATCAAATTTATAACTGGAAAGGATTTCTTGGCAATATTTCTCACCCTGCACAAATGATAGGGGTAGTATGTACTGCTCGTTAGTCATCAAACAGCTAAAGCATTTATATATATTGTAATATTAGCAAGGAGGTTGTTGAAGATTTCCCGTTAATTTTTAGGAAATATCTAAAATAAGTACAGAAGAAAACAATATATACTTGCACATTTATGGGAAAAATAATACAACACTTACTTATCAATTTAAAAAAAAGCAGCAGAAAATTATCTATTACTTAAAGAAAAATAAAAATAAATTTTTGATAGCAATTACCAACATTTTATTTTAAATTATGAATTTAATAACGTTATCATTTTTTTTTTTTTTCATTATAAGAACTCTAATAAAACTGTATTAGTGATTCTTCTGCTACAATGAACGAAAATATATTAAAGTGATAGTGTTTTAGTATTTATAATATATTTTGTATTTATATAGCTAAATTTTAGTAACAGTAGCTACTTTCTGATCAATCTTTTGAATTTAAAGCCCGATTTCTTTAATATAACGTTTATTTAAAAAGATTTTTTGTGATTTGCACATAAAATTTTGATTTTTGGTGTGGAATATAAGTGACAAAAAATCGAGGCCCATTCTTCATTTAAACTCCTGTTTACGAATATATCGATGCTTAAACTTTTTGGAGATTTTCATATAAAATTTCTATTTTTGTTATGGAATATAAGTGATCAAAAATCAAGGCCCTTTTTCTATTTAACCACGAAAGGCAATTAAGTCTTCTTCTATCACTTTCTGTAATAGCTGTTAACTATTTACATGACAATGTCCGGGAATTAATTGGTCCCCATTATTAAAGTACTTATTTAAAACAGTCAAATATCTAGTTACTCGAGCACTTGCAAGCATCAATCAAAACGACTGTTACCATTAGTTAGTTGGTAGTATATATATATATATATATATATATATATATATATATATATACATATTGGCGTTGAATACGGTTGAGTTCAAAAATCAAGCTCTAAGTCTCATAATACAAATAGTTGCATTCAGATGTTTATATACTTTTGGATTTTTTAATTAGGTATTTGTAAAAAAGAAAAAAAATTTAACCAAACATTTTCTACTAAATATTTATGCAAATGATGTTAAGTTACTGCACGTCTTCCTTATTACTTGCTTCAATCATTACCGCTTATTAAAAAATCGTAAAATTGACTATATAAAGTAAAGAAACAAAGAAACATTGCCAATTATAAAATGCAAGCGGAAACAATAATCTTATTATTATTTTTAAATTCCACTGCAAGGGATATCGAACAGACTTACTCAAGGCAAGCAACACGTTTCTCTTCTTAACAATTTATTGAATAAAAGATTGAACAAAAAAATTAACAGAAAAGCAAATACAAATGTGTATATAAATACATAAGTTAATTCCCACCCTAATAAATAAAAAAGGAAGACTTTGACAGAGTCCTTAAAGTGAGCATTTTTTTCATGTTAATTTGAGCAACATTTTGCCTTCTTGTCTTTTTCTTTATCACGTTATGATTGACCCGGATATTCGTTATTTCTTAATATAGAGTTTTTACAGTTTATTTTGGCTTCATTTCCAGTTTGTGCAGTTGCTTACTTACACATAATTTTGTAATAATTTTGTTGTGTAAAAGATTTTTTTCAATTTCCTGCCATCCGGTCGGTTCTCGGTGTATTAAATGGCGTTTATTGTTCCTTTTGTTGGCAGCGTTTTGTAGGAATTCTGAAGAAAATTTAATATAAATATTATTAACATATTGACTGATAAGTAATAATGGAAATTTTTGTATCGAAATTTAATAAAATTATCATGTTTATTTCTATATAATGAGTTCCATGAGACATCAAATATAAAACGACCATATTTCTTCCGATTTAGTTCATATTTGGTGTACACATACTTCATACTACCACTATAACATAACTCTTTTAATTTTTTTTATTCATGATTTTAATTCTATAGAAAAATCACAATATTTCACACAGCTGTATTTTTAATCATCCATATATTTTAAAGCCGAAATCCGATTTCATTTTAAGGAAACGTCATCCTCTTTAAATAAGTATCACAATAAATATTTTTCCAGTAAAATGCATTTCCATTACAGAAAGTTCTAGTATTTTTAATAATTTTTATAGAAAAAACCCCAACAAATTTTTCCATATAAAAGCACATTTATTTAATAAAAATTATTTTACGAATTAAAATACAAAATTTTTGTGTAGCTTATTTTTTGGTTAGCTTCTTAAAAATGGAAGAAATTTGTGCCGATATGTAAATGTACATAAGTTATTAGAAAATTTTTGAAGTTTTTATACCCTATTTTTTTTTTAATGCAAATGCACTTAAAAATATGAAAATGCATTAATGTATCTAATGCAATGTCCAACTAATCTTGCATTTTCAACTAATGTGACTCAAAGCGTATAAAAGCGCAATTTCAATGTTTTTTAAATCAATAAAATCGGATATTCATGTATTGAGTTTTATATGTTTAAAATTGCACACTCTTACTTAAATGTTAACAAAATAAGATTGTGTATGGAAAAAGTGTTAGTATTTCACACTAGCAATTTTAAAAATATTAAACATTTCCATCAAAAAAAAAAAAAAAATTAGTTGATTTTTTAAACCAATAAATCACTTTTTAAGATGAAAAAAAAAATAATAATAATCGAATACAATCATCAAATATGGAGATGATTTTCTACAAAAATGCATCATAATTGGTTTGGGTACAAGTCCTTAAACTCGATACCTATCCGAGAAAATGAAAAGACACATTTATTAAAAATTTAATTTAACTATTACAATTTTAATTTAACTAAAATTTAAATTTAACTAACTTAACTAATGTAATTATTTCCGTACCAAATCCTGATGGGTTTTGTACTGTGACTATTTATTAGGGTATCCAATTCATTCCTCTCGAATATCCGATTAATTTTGGTCGACTAACTATTGAAGTAATTTAAAATTGTTTATTTTTGAGTAATGACTAAACCCAGTAATTTGTATTGAATAACCGATCAATAAAAATTTAGTTTAATACATTTTTTGATTTTAAGATAAATTTATGTCAATATCTTTTTTTTAATGTTTGTTATATCCAAGCAAAAATAAATAAAAATAATTTTTATGAATGTACTTTTTCGTTGCTTTCAAAGTATCAATAAGTGCACGTTTTCTTGTACTTAAGAAGTACACAAACAGTGACGAAAGATATCAAAATGAAAATCAAATAAATTGTTCTGTTATAAAACGCTGGAAAATAATGGCATGATTTTTTTTTATTAAAAATATGTTGGTCTATATGAAAATTAAAATAAATTTCTTTCGCCGATAAGATTATAACTGGCTTTCCTCTACCAATGAAAAGTCTATGTGAAATTCTTGGGAAATGATCCGAATTGGCTAGTTCTGGATATTATTGATTTCTTTGTATGTTATTTTTTATTTATTATACATAAATATATACATATATATATATATATATATATATATATATATATATATATATATATATATATATAAGCCAGAGAAATTTTAATTTTTATCAACGCTGAATTAGGATAATTGCATTATTAGGTTAAAAATTTAAATTTTTTCAAACAGAAAGAACTGATAAATTAAATCCTTTTTTCAAACAGAAAGAACTGATAAATTAAATCCTTTATGAAACGATTAGATCTACATTATATTTCCAAATAACTATTTCAATAGATTAAATACTATAATTACAGTTATTTATATGTTTTACAAACTATTTGGTTAATCGAATAATTCTCAATTAACCGATCAACAATTAACCTCGAATAATTATTTATCAAATTAACGAATATGTATATTAGACTGCACCGAAATTT
Organism: Protocalliphora azurea; assembly: GCA_932274085.1. Lineage (NCBI taxonomy): Eukaryota > Metazoa > Arthropoda > Insecta > Diptera > Calliphoridae > Protocalliphora > Protocalliphora azurea. The sequence goes on from OW026519.1 coordinate 42,846,866, forward strand.
ACCGACTTTTGAATTTTAACCGTAACTTCGTAGAAGAGTTCATTGTGTTGTGGAAAGATATTGTGTGAAATATTAGTGAAATCGGATAACGCTAGCTCGTGCCGCATCGGACCTGCAGATTGTATGGTAAGTTTATATGGGGAAAATATAGCTTTTTTACAGTTTTTGCACAAATTTGGATAAATTCAAATGTCGGTTCTATGGAAACGAATTATAAAATAATTAAATATAGTTACATATGTGTATTAATAATTATACATTTTTAACATTACCGAGAAAAATAAGAGAAAGGCTTCCAAACTGAATTTTGTTTCATTCACATTTTCTGCATGACTATTATTCAAGAAGACGCATTCTGGTTTGTTGTTGATAAAACGCAAATTCAAACATATTTAATTTAATATTCGAGTAGTTTTGTATACTGATTTTTAAGCAGAAAATATTTAAATGTATAGATTATATACACTAAATCACCTGCACATGCCTAGTTAGTAGTCGTTCAACTGACCTTCTTTAATAAGATTTTCTATATTGAAGAATTTGTTTTTAATTCTGTATGTCATTCTTCAATCTGAATAAAATACATTAGTTAATTTAAAAAAAAAAAAAAAAAAAAAAAAAACTTCAATGCTACATGTTTTTAATAAATTAGAAGATATTTATTCGAATTGAAGATTTTTTTTTTCAATTTGTCTAAAATAAATTAGTTAATTTTAACGAAATTTCTTCAGTTCTACATGCTATAAGTTAACTTGAAGATTTTTATTAAATTTTGCTAAAATAGTTAATAAAAAAAAAAACTAATTTTAAATACCTTTTGTAAAATTAACTAAATTTTTATTCATATTGAAGAATTTTTATTAAATTTAACTACTCAATTTAGTTTAGGTCAACTAAATTTTAGTTAAAGTAAACTCGCTTATGTATTAATATATTTTATCAAATTTTTACAAATATCATTTACACACATATATATTTAACAATATCTACTAAAAACTAAATAATTAACAAAATTATAAAACATATACACTGCCTGCCACCTGAATAAGAAATCACACTTTTTTAATTTTAATTAAGTAAATCTCCTTAACTAAAGCTCAACAAAAATAGTCTTTTGCGCAACCAAATTTCAAAGTGTTGGCTTTAGTTTCCTGAAGAAATAAAAAATATACATATTTTGGTTATACTAAAATTATGCGTTTATTTAAAGACATGTATTTCTGTGGTACTATTTCGTGTGTCACTTGAATAAGGAATTCTTTTAATATTAATCAGAAAGGCTATGATTTGAATTTCTTTCAATATAAACGGCTAGAGAATTTTTAATTTGATAGTTTTTAAATAGTTTTTATTAAAAATGGGACGTGGTAAGGCTCTTAATAACTCTGAAGAAGAAAAAAATTCTGATTTTGAAATCTCAAGGTCAGAATCCGATCTAAATAGCCAAAAGCATTAATAGAGGAAAGACAGTTGTGTACAATTATTTAAATAACGTGGAAAGATATGGAAAAACATGAAAGGGTGGAAGAAAATGGCAACAACTCCAAAACAAAGACGAAAAATTCTTAGAATTGCATCAAATTCTGCCATGTTGGTAGCAAAATTACGTCAAAAAGGTGGAGTCAGTGCCAGTATAAGAACAGTGCACCGTACTTTAAAGTCATGCCCATACATATTCCGACGAAAACTGCAAAAAAAAATACCACTTAATGAAAAACGAAAAATCACAACGTCTACAGTTTGCCAAAAATACAATGACATGGTCCGACAAATGGTTTAAAGTTATATTTTCCGATTGAAAAAAGTTTAATATTGATGGTCCCGACGGGTATAACTATTACTTCCATGACCTAAATAAGGAGGAATTATTTTTGAGTTTTTGTTATGGGGTGCCATTTCGTATTATGGTACCATAGAATTGGTTTTTTTATCTAACAGAATGACTGCAACGACTTACAAAAACATTCGCTAAATTACATAGAGTCATTATACAAGTCGATGCCAAATCGCATTTTTGAGGTTATTTCTAAAAATGGTGGCAGTACTCATTACTAATTGAATGCTAGAATATAATAACTTTCAGTTTTATAACCTAAAATTTAGAAATAAATTAGAGTTTGCTTAGTTTTAAAATATTCCTTATTCAAGTGACACACGAAAAAGTACCACAGAAATACATGTCCTGAAGAAATAAAAAATATACAAAATATGAAGAAATAAAAAATATACATATTTTGTATATTTTTTATTTCTTCAGGAAACTAAAGCCAATACTTTGATATTTGGTTGCGCAAAAAATATTTTTTTTCTGAACTTTAGTTTAGGAGATATACTTAATTAAAGTTAAAAAATGTGATTCCTTATTCAAGTGACAGGCAGTGTATGTACATATATTTTGTAATATTATCAAAAACTTTAAATGTATTTTTTAAATAATCTCGACATATATTAAATCTTAAAAAAAAACATGCAAGCTGATTTTGAAGAATTTTTTTCAATTTTGCACGCCTTTAGTCAATTTTAAGATATTTGTTCAATATGGAAAATTTTCTTAAATTTGAATAAAATAAATTAGTTGATATCGTACAAATGTATGTGTTTTTAATCAATGTATATATTTATAGTCAAGTTGAAGAATTCAAATTGACCAGATAATTTATTGAAATTAATTTCTTTTAAGGATGTTAAATTTAATAAAATTGTGCGTTATTTCATTTAGGAAGATTTATTGCGAATTTTATTATAGTAAAAAATGAAAGTTTAATTAAATGTAAAATTTATATTTTTAAAGAAATTTCATTTAAATTAACATATTTTACAACAAAATATTTTTAGCAAAAATTGTTAGTTGATTTGAAGTCAATTTGTTGATTGAAGAAAAATTATATTTAAAAAATCTGTTAATTTAATATATATGTATTTTTTTTTTTCCTTAAAATTCTTTTTCGTCAATATTATCTACCTGATTTGGTTCAGTGTACTTCATATATTTTTAACAATTTTCTGTACACAAAATTTTTTTGAAATTTCTAAAAATAAAAATCAAGCGTAAATGTCTGCTTAATTTCAAGAAAATCGTAGGATACAAAGTAAAAAACCGGGATTTTTTTCATCGATTTCTCCTGGAATTCATGATATAGTGTACTAAGTATTATGTATGTACTTATAAATCTGTTGCAATATTTGATTTTTATGAAAGTTTACAAAATATTTGTGAAATAATTCTAAAACTAATGATTATAATTTTATTATTCATTTAATATAGAAATAATAACTCTCACTGATTTTGTATTTTTCTCACAGCGGGCTGCAGCGTATGTTCATTTAAAAAAAATAAATAAATTTTCCGTAGAAATTTTTCTTTGTAAAATAGCCATTAAATAATATCGCTAGAAAAATAATAAAAAACAAAAAATAAATACAAATTATTGGATCAATTGGTTGGATTTAGAAAATTTACAAAACAATTCTTTCTAGTATGACATTTTTTGTGTACAAAAATAAACAAACATCTTTTTTTCGTCTACATAAAAAATACACTTTGTTTATTTTATTTAAAAATCTCACGCATTCATAAGAGCATCAAACAAACAAAAAATGTACAATATGTAACTAAAGTACAAAAAAAAGGGCAAAAATATTTCATAGTACTGTTTTTTTTTAGAAATGTTTAAAAAATTTTTATTTCTATCAAGGTAGACAAAATAAAAAAAAAAAAACAGAAAACATGTTGAACTAACGCCCTAATAAACCATTTTGATACCGATGACAGATGACACCCGCAAACGTTTCTATTTTTATATCTTTCACTACCTTACCAAGTGTAAAAAGAAAACAACCGTTTCGACAGTAAAAAAGGAGAGAAAAAACTGTATGATGTCCACTCAAACCACCTTTTAAAATGTCATCAACACAAAACCTTAAGGCAATAAAACTGTCAATGATGCTAACTAAGTTTCACTCTTGGGGCTATGAGTTGGTATGTTGCACAATGTCTGATGAGAAAATAAATAACTAAAATTTAGTTTAGAAGGTGTTAATTCATGAAGTGTATTGTATATCCTCAACTGTCTTCACTATAGCAACCAGTAATTTATAAATGCATATGTTTACATGGAACTGTATATGTGAAGCAGTGTTGCCATTAGGTGAGCAAAAAGAGAATGAATTGAATTTTAAAAAAGGTCTAAAAAGGCTAAAGCCCCAAAAAATAAAGCCAGAAAAAGGATGACATTATTTTATCTCATTATGACCAGTTCTTGATATTTTTTAAAAATATTGTAATAAATTTATATGTAAAACATAGGACGGATACCAGCAAAGTGGATCAATGGAAAATCTCCCAAAAATTCTCAGACATATTTGGATTATATTTCATATGAAAAATGTTTCTGATGATTTTTCGTAATTTTTGAACTATGATTCCTATTTGATTAAATATTTTTTTAAGGGGCCAACAGCTTAAATATCTAAAAATCACCTTAAAAATTGTTTACTTATTAAGAAAAACTACTAAACTAAATTTTATTAATAACAAAAAATTCTCTTTTTTGGACACTTTAAAAATTCTCGATGGTAACTCTGCTTATAGTAGTTTTAACTAAATCTTAAGTTTCGGCAAAAATTTTAAGTTTTAACTCAAATTAATTTTATTATCTGTGTCTATTAGTTTGATAATTCGTTGTGAGCTTTGAATTGAATCATTGTCCCATTAAAAAAAGTCTATTGCAATTTTTCCGATAACATAGTGTCTACATTAGAGATTTTTTTTATCAATACAAACGTCAAATTTAACGCGAATTTGTGGAAGGTGGCAACAGTTGCACAAAAATAACAATATGGCGTATTCATTATTGTTTTTTATATATGCCGTTTGACAACTGTAACAACCAAAATAATAATCAACTGTTTAACTAAGGTTACCTTGTATATATTCGCACTGATTTTGACGTTTGTTTTAATATAAATTTGTCTAATGAAGACACTAGGAAAGCAGAAAGAAACATATTTATTGCTTTGTTCTGCAATCGTCAATAACATAAAATAATCCATTTTTATATTTTATAAACTATCTATTTTCAATTTAACATAAAAAATTTGTAGGACATGATAATATGTAATCAAGAATCAATTTCAATGATAGGTTTCTATGAGCAACATTTGTGAATTCATGTTTTCAGCCCCAAATTTATTAGATGGGGACTTGGAAGACTGGAAGCTGAGTGAAGACTTCGTACAATTTCTAAAAAATAACTTTTTTATATTATTGAACTTAATTCACCTAAAACAGAATTCATTCTGCCTTAATTCTCTACTACTAACAACATATATCATATTTGAAACAATATTATATAGAAGCGTTGTAATTATTAGTTTTAAAATGTGAGAATTTTAAACGTTTTTTTTTTCCAATTTTCAGATTAAATGTTCAATTAAAGTTACATTTCTTTAATACAAATTATTTTACATATTTTAATTTAAAGTGAAAATATATACATATATTTTTTAATAATTTGATTTTCAGTTGGCTAATTTGTTTTCTAGTTTTTTAATATTTAATATAAAGCAAAAGTAATTCACTATGAATTTGTATTGATTTATTTTTTATATCACACACAGCCATGACAAAATGAGAGGCAAAGACAGAGTTCTGAGGGAGAATTTGCATACGATATATCTCATTCATGTTCGCTGATTACGAAAATTATAAAATAATAAAAATTGCATTCTTAAAGAGCGAGGACAATAAAAAAAAGGTAAAGATTTAAAGACGTTATCTCATTAAAGTCTGACATATACACTCTTGCCAATTTAGCTATTTTCTCGTCAAAACTAGCGATTTTTAAACAAATTTTATAGAAATAGAAAAAATTATTTAGCTATTATCGGGAAATCTAGTATTTTTTGCTATACAGATTTCGTTATTTTTTAAGCTTTTTATGACATCTTTATTTGAAAAATTGCACTAGTTTAAATTTTAACATAATTTCAGTTCCATTATCAAATATTAAGAACTAACACAATATTAGAAAAAAAAATACAATAAAAACCTATCTCTTGGTATACAACATTTTTTACCATTTTTAAATTCTCTCAAAATATACAAATCTAAAAAGTATTTCAGGAAATATTGATTAGCAATTGCTAAAAAAATATTTTCTTTTTGAATTTAAAAATATTCAATCCTAATACAATGAAGCAGAATAATACAAAATTTCTATCAATTTATAAGATGAAAATTATTAGGGATTCAGATTTGAAAAACGTATGTGACAGTAACATTTTGTTAATGGCAAATTATGTAAAAAATTTTGATGAAAAATATGCAAAATTTTCCTATGGTCTTAAGTATAAAATATGCTTTAAAATAAAGACTTTCTGTCCAAATATGCTACTAAGCCCAAAATATGGAAACATATGCTGTTGGGATCAAAAGATGCAAAAATATGCTATTAATAATCGCTACCAAAATTCTTAAAATTATCTGAAACGGATAAATAACTAACATAAATAAATAAATAAACAGTGGTTCATTTGAAGCAAAAAAAAAAAAATATATGATTTTGCATATTTTTGATTGCTCTGCATATCATACAAAACTTTCCTATTGTTGCTTAAAAAAAAATATCAAGAAAAACGATCCCAGATAGAAGGAGCTTCTAGGATATTATTTTGGGATTTCACTTTTAGTTTAATGAAAGAGTCGTGCAAAGAAAACTTTTACTACTGGTAATAGTAAGGAAAACAGGCGGTATGAATGCCTTTGTTATCGTGTTTATTGGGTTTTAAAATTGGGATATTTCGAATCTAGAATTCATGATATTCAACATTAACACCAAGACCAAGAGCTTTGAAGGATTTCTATTGTGATATATTATTTTCGACTTCACTATGAGTAAAGGTCTAGGGGTCAGAATAATTTTGAGATTCTTAGTTCTGCCGAAGTATAATTCCATATAAAAATGGACAGCAATCAGACTCAACATCTCAGTAAAATTCACTACTGACATTGATTATTAGAAGTTCTTTGAAAAACAAAAAAACTTCACAAAAACGTACTTGTTTAAATGCTAATAATATACGGACTTTACGTGGTGAAACTATAGTTTTAGTTTCATATTACCTTTTTGACGATATGTATAAAATTTTTTTATATCAAAAGTTCAAAGAATTAAACAATTATATCTCAAAAAACGGTTTTTTGCCCTGCTTTGGTGCCCTTCTTTTGCACCGAATGAGTTTATTTATCTTATTTATTTGTTTTATTTATTTATTTAATTATTTATTATTTTCCCCCATACAAAAAAAAAAAAAAAAAAAGAAATGCGTGTACAACGATCTTCAAAACTTTGAAAAACCCGAAAGATTGGTGGATGAGTTGCTTCAAAAATAATACTATTCATTTTTTATTTATTTTTTTTTTTTCTTTCAAAAAATTTATAAAAGTTATCTCTAGCATGTAAAACATTCCATAATTTTATTAAATTCCTACCTTTTTCATTTTTCTTTCTACCTTCGAATAAAATTTTTTCCTATACAACAACCAAAATCAAAAAATTAAGAATTCTATTCATGTTTTTGTTGTTGATTGCATGTAAACCTTTAGTATTCAATATCCATACAATATTGGTTTGATATTGAAAAATCAAATCTTTTAATGATTGTTTAAGCCATGTGTTGTTGTAGTCATACATATTGCAAACATCAATATTTCAGTTTTCTTTGACCATAAATCTTAACTATCTTTTCTATTTCTTCTTTATATGCCAGCATTCTATTTATCTTTCTATTTTTATTTTTTTATTTTTGTATCTTGTCTCGGTCTTGATTTAATAAATTATTATATGGATACCATATAGCAATTGCATGTCATTGTCTTTTAAACGTGTAAATATCATAAATGATTTTCATAATATTTATTTTTCATTTGCTTCATCTGAGTTTTACATCTACAATATTTGCATTTGGTTTTGTTAGTGTATATGTTCATTTTTCAAATATATATTTTACTATTGAATTTTACCTTTGTATTGTGAATACAAGTTTAATTTATCCTGAAGATATATTGGTATGTTTGCTATCTAAGCTAGCTATGTATATACATAGAATTTCTCATAAAATACATAAATTCATATAAACGTTGTTATTTTTGTTGTGGCTTAAAAATGTCAATATGCATAATTATGCTTTATTACAAGTAGAGACATGCACGTTCTTTCTACATACTAGATACATATTTGATAGTATAGTGGCTCTTTTCTTATTATTGTGTATTATACTGGTTACATCCTTGATAAGAACAGTATAAATACAACAATATTTATTGTAAATTCTTTAACTTATATGAAGAATTATTAGGGTATTCATTTTACTCGATTTTCTCATTATTCGAATAATCTAATAACTAAAAAATACCATTTTTAAATTAATCAAACAATCGAGTAAATATGTAAAATTACTCGATTTATTTGGGTAAAATTTAATTTAAAAGTTTGCTAATTTTTGAGATTCTATGTTATTTCAGTGTTTTATTAAAAAAAAAAATGCAATATTAATAACAAATAAAGCACAAAAATTGCTTAAAGTATTAAAAATATGTCTACTTTAATTGAGATCACTTAATTTTCAAGAAATGTTTAAATTACGATACTATTTCAAACAATTGATTATGAGAAGATACTATTCCTTAGTTAGGCCATTCAAAACCAACCAGCTGGTTTCCTCACCTCTTTCGAATTTGATCATATTTGGTTTTAAATTTTGGATCGTATTTGGATTTTAAAGTGTTAAATATCTAAAAAAAAATGTACAAAGTTGTATACACAAAATTACAAATACCTTTGAAAGCATTTACGGTACAGGATTCATTGAGATGTCGTATTAACAGCCCGTCTACACGTAACATAATATGTAAGATTTTTGTGTCAGAGAGAGTCAAATTGGCTCTCTGAAAGAACTTTTCACGTGTAGATTCAAATACTAGTATTATAAGCTGTATTATGAGACTGTTTTGATGAGATTTCTCTACACAAGATGAACTGTTAAAAAATACACACATACGAAAGTTTGTTTGTGTATGTGTATTTTGATAATTATTAAAAAAACAATAATTCTTGTAAAATTGTTTACTTTTAGTGTTCGTTTTACATGTTAAAAAAAATTTTATAAAAATTGTGCTAAAAAAGTGCGAACTTCTTAAATAAAAAGAATTATAGGATTTATTAGAATACGTGTACCCCTTATTTAAGATTTAACATAATATAAACAAAATGGTTACTCTCTTCTGCCAGTGTTATCTCACATATTATATCAGCGTTAATTTCAGTTGTAGACCTGGGGTAAAGGTATCAAAATTAACTTTAATATGACGTACTACATGACTTTTTTCTCAACGTTAAAATGGTCCGTATCTCGCGGGTAAATATCTCAAAAAATTATCTTTTTAAAAATTTTTAAAAAATATAAGTTAGTGGTGAAAATGTTTTCTATATCCTTATAAATTGGCATTCTGGGACTCGAAATAGTTTATGAATTATTAAAAAAATGTCCTAACAAATATGAAATATTTATTTCAATTTGTATTGTTTCGTTTATAATCAAACAGGAAAATTGCCAATTACTTCCATTCGATTTTCAAAATATTAACATTAAAACTTTTAACGCACACGTCCAATTTTAGTATGATTGCGATTTACAATACTCCTAAAATTATATAAATTGTCTCTATAAAAACACGAATATCTTCAAAAATAATGTATGTGACAATGTTCATTGAGGTATTTGTTAAAAGTAATAAAATTACCTTCAAAATGCTATTTAAAGCATATTTTTATGTTGAACTTGATTGGACAATAATTCACGAATTAAATTTCTTGGTAGCGTATCTCAAAAAACGGTATTTTTTAATTCGTTCAAAATATATATGTAGACGACGAAGGCTTTCTGAGTATAATGATTGTGCCGAATATTATTAAATTTGGAGATGTGAGGTCCAAATTTGTATTTTTCCGTGTTGGTTTTAAATGAAATGACAATCCTTTTAAATAAAGTAAATTTCTTCGACATTTTTAGACTTTATTTACATTTTCGACAATAAGAAAGTAAAATATCGAAAATTTTTAAACCAAAAATTTAATTTCGAAGTTTCGACTTTTTCAACAATAAGTAGATTTTTTGATTATTCAAAAGTCAATTTAGAGAACTGCACTGTAACTAACATATTCAACAATACATATGTTTTTCCAAATCAAGATCAAAATCTCCCAACTTATTTCTTACGGAAAATTTAATATAAGAAGGTGAATTATTTTCTTTCCTTATCTCCTCAAAACCAAAATTACATATGTATAAAAAAATGATTTCAATTTTACATATTGTTTTTTAAGACGACGTTTATATATTTAATTTTAGTTTAACTTCAATTACATGTTGTGTTTTAGATACACATTCGGTATTTTTTACTGAACCGTTGCTTTCAAGGAAAATTAAAAATCAATAAATAAATAAATAAATAAATAAAATGAAATAAATAAAATTAAAACATCTTTAACTATTATTGCACGGTACCCGAAATCGTGTGCTGATTTTGTTGAAACTTTGCACACAATATATATATATATATATATATATATATATATATATATATATATTAACTTTAAAGAAAGTGGAATGATTGGTTCTTCAGATCTAAGGTGGTAAGCTTACTTACCAATGGGCCGTAAGAAAAGTTTAAAGTGAAATGCATCTATTTTCGTAATAAATAATTATTGTGAAATTTTTTAGCTTAAAACTATTTTTTTGAATATGTATATTCTTTTATTTATTTATTTATGTATTTGTTTATTGCTTCTAACTTGCAAATTTGACATTGATGTGAAGAGTGGGTGTTACAAATTATGAAATTTTTTGGTTCTCCAAAAAGTCCTATAATATAGAGGTCACAAATTTCGACGATAAACTACTGATTAAACGTCGTAGTAGTTCACTACAGTAGCTTCAGGAAAATTAAGCTGCAAAATGGGCTTAACTTATTCTTTTTGGGCATCTGAAACTTGGAGAGTCCATTAATAAATCAACATGTTGCCATTTCTTTGGTGGTATCTACTTTCCCTATGTCTATTAACACGCACTGTTGTACCAGAAACTAGATTTTCGCGTTGCAATTATAACTTATGTCATTTAAATTGGCACTGAGATTTGTGAGAATGCTAACAAGCCAACATCTCATTGGTAAAATCCGCCGATAATTGCGCATCGGGCAGTACCAGTTTTTCCCTTGCAATCTCCACTTCAAGTGAACCATTGCAATCCATATTGTCATTAATATGATCTCTATCTGAGATTTTTACATCGTTGTGAGTTCTAAATTATGCAAAACATAATTTTAGATTATCATTCAATACAATGTTCCCAACATTGACTATTTGAGGATGATGCGACAATTCGAGAAGTAATAATTTCTCCATATTTTTTAGGGGGATTACTTACAGTTGCCTTTTTGTTGCCCTTCGCTTTGTTTGAATATAGCAAAGGGCTAAATAAAGGCAAAATTTTAGGCAGAAAAGAAAATTCTATTAACTCTAGTCGAGTGGAGGAATTTTACAATGACGGTATAAGTACAATTGTACCTTCATAAAACTTCCATTGTAAATTATATAGACTGGCTTACAATAAATCTGTACATGACTTAGATAGTAGATTATTCGCTAAGCTAAACTTTTTATTTGTTTCAATTATATAACTGTTTGAGTTTTTAGATTTTCTCAAAATTGAAAATTTGGCATTAAATGCATTATTTTGCACAAAAAAATATATGAGAAAACGAAAAATTAAAAATGAATTTAATTCTTTAAAGCAATTATACTCGTATATCTATCAACTATTCAGAATCTATGTAATGGAGAAGATGTGTAAAATTGCATTGTTGTGTAATATCACCACATAGGATATATAGTGAGCACCATCCAAGATTCAATATAAGAAAAGACAGATATTGAAAACAGTTAAATTTACCAGTAATCGTTAATTCATTATTTCATTATTTGGAATAAAATAATTTTTACCAACATTTCTTTTGAAGTGCAGCGGAAGTGATATTTTTGCGATGTATGTTTGCATACAAATACTTTGTGCAACAGAATCTTGTGTAATAGGATCAACTATCGTTCGAAGCTATTTTATTTACCAATATCAAAAACCTTAATAACATTCAGAGCTTAATAATATCCTACATCTGTTTCATTCAAAAAACTCAATCAAAATATTTGTTTTCGTATTTTTTGTTCATTCACATGTAAAAACAATTTATAGAGCTTCTACAAAAGAATTGTTGCAAAATCAGTTTTATTTTACTTTATTTTATTACATTTTATTTTATTTTATCTTATTTTCGCTCTTTCCTCTTATATGAAGTACATGAAGATGAAATTGTACCTGTGCGGCAGTGTTGCCGATATCTGTCTAATTATTCAAAAATGGAACAATTTTAAATTTCTTGGATAATTTTTGGATATTGAAATTTCTGTGCAATTTTGTGTAATTCCAATGGAACTTTATTTCATAAATTAGTAAATTATCTGTTCACAAAAAGTCTCTAATGTATATTTTTTATACAAGATTGCTCCAATTTAGAGATTTAAGACTTTGCAAATGAAAAATTGAATTTCAAAAAAAAGTAAGGCTCAAAAACGCAGTGGTATCCTATTACAAGATTAGAACAGGAACAAAAATAAAAAAATGGTTTCCAAAAGATAACCTTAACCTTTCCAAAGGTAAAACTAAGAGCATAATTTGGACTTTTTTGGAAGTTGTATAATTACTTGCAAAAAAGTGAATATGTATATATATATATATATATATATATATATATATATATATATATATATAAAATATATAAAAGGAACTAATCGCAGAAAGTCAAAAACAAATGTAAAGCCCAAAGCTCTTTGTGATATTTGATAAATAGCCATATGTTTCTGCCCAGTGGTAAGCAAAATTTCCACAAAATTATTTGATTATATTTTGAACTTTTTCATGTAATAAATTAAATTTATAAGTTCAAATATTTAAAGTCATCACAATGAAGACTAAAAGTCAGTTGATAATTTACTAATTTCATATTTCATATACTTTTTAGTGTTCTTTAAAAACATGTCCTTTTTGGTGCTCATCGAAAACACTTATAAAACTCGAAAGGAAATAGAAAATTGTGCTTGATAGAAGCTTTGTCGTTGAGAATTTTTAAAAAGTGTCCAAAAAAGGGAATTTAAAAAAGATTCGAACTTCTTTAATACCAAAAATATCTTAAACCTTTGTTTATTTGATAAAAACAAAAAATTTATTTTAGGAAAAAGTACTAAATTAAATTTTATTAAAATATTTTTTATTATAATATTTATTATTGCAAACGTAAATTCTAATTCATAAAAATAGTCATCATAAAACACTATTTGTATTAATTAAACTTCTGTACTTTTGTACGAGGTCTTCACCCTTCCAAATTTCCGTCTAACAAATTCAGGACTAAAAGTGTGGATTCACAAGTGTTGACCTAAATAAATGTTCCTAAATAAATTTTCATAAACTTTAGCATTAGTTTCAGTTTCAATTCATTTATAGCATAGTGAAACAATCTCAAAATTATTTGTATCTTCGTTGTTTTCCGTTATTTAGCAATATAGTTTAGTTATTTTAGCAACAGTTTAGTTGTTTAGCGACTAAAGTCGCCCAAGGGTAATGCTGCTGATAAGTGAAATTACCGGTCAGACAGTAATTCGTTAAGTTAAAAAATATGAATAAAATTAAAAGTTTTAAAAAAAGTTTAATTTCTTGGCAAATAGCAATTACAAATACAGCACGTTAAAAAGGAAAATTAGTTTGAAAATTCATTTACTCAAAAATTCATTACTCAAAACTGGTTGTCTTGATTTCAGTGGAAATCTAGTATTAAGAAGGAAAATTTTTAAAACATCTTTTTACTCAATTAATCGACATAATTTACTAGAATAAATTTTTAATCGAAATTGTTGATTTTAATTTAATTGTACAATTATTTAGTTTTAATTTGCCGATTAATCGAACGAACATCATTGAAGTGAATATCCTAATGATTATACATACATACATACATATATACATTAGATGTACATTAAGGTTATAACTTTTTGTTTTTTTTTTTTTTTTTTTTTGGACGTCAAAATGTCATAGCACTACCTAATAGCTAACATTGTTTTGATGATAAAAACTTTTCAATCGTTTTGGACAAAAAACTTCACGCACCGAACGCGATCTCTAAAATGTCTGTACTTTTTGTAATATTTTTATTTAAAAAATTTTTATATAAAGCTCTAAATATTTAAACGGTAGAACTTATCTATTAGATTTAAATGAAAATCACTTTATTTTATATTCCTCTTTCACCTAAATATGAAAAATGTTTTGATAAGGTAAAGTATTCAAAAAAAATCAGGACTTATCGGTTATCGAACAAAAATCCGAAAATCAAATTTAAAACATTTTTGCACACATTTTTGGTCAAGTTGGTAGGAAATGATTTTGCATTTAAATTTTCATTAATGTTAAGAAATTTATCAATTAAAAAAAAAGTATAAAAAATAAAAAAAATAATGAATTTTATATTAACATCGCGATTTCACAGAAATTGCCCCGAAAATTTTTGTAAATTTATTTGATATCAAATAAGACACTGAAAATAAATGTCAGGAGATGAGAAAAAAGAATAACTTAATTTAACTTTAAAAAAGGTCAAAAAAGGCTAAATGCCCCAAAAATAAGAGCAGAAGAAAGTTAAAATTTTTCAAAAAAATTTAGAAACTTACATGTTCGCATTCTCATTAGGTTAGGTTAAGTTAAAAAGGGCGGCGTCTTCATGCCTCCACCCAGAGACCATTCAGTCCATGGAGATCAACAGATAATAGAGAAAGCTGACAGATAAAGAAAGAGAAAAGTCCTAGTAGAATATAGTAACAGATTGAAAAGAAAGATAGTTAAATATAAGAAAAAATAAGAAAGATGTGAAACCTAGGACCCATCAAATCAACCCTGGCTAACTCTAAGCCACTTTATCCCATTACAGACTCTATAAGGTTGATGAGTTCGAAACATCCTCTAGTTCGTGCAGAATATCGCTCCCAAACCACCTCAGTCTACTACGCTGAAGCCCTGCACAGTGACAGAGTATATACTCCACTGTCTCTAGCTCCTCCATATCATCCCATATCCTGCAAAAATCTGACGCGCCAGTGTCCCACTTACTGGTCATATTCCCTATTGCGAACTGCCAACAATGATCCTTAGGTTCACACGACTCATGCCTAGAAGATGTTTCGAAACTGCTGGTTTAAGACTAGGCCATAACGCTCTAGATACCCTGCAGTCCGATCTACTCCCCCCAGCATCATTCGTTCTACCTATGGTCCATTCCCTTATGGCAATCAAATATGACCCAATCGGAATCCTAACCGATACCTCCACAAAAGACCTGTCCAACTCCGAGCCTTTACGAACCAGTCCATCAGCTATTTCATTGCCGACAATATCGCAGTGACCAGGAACCCAACAAAGTCTTATTCTGTAGGCATCCATTAGTCTACATAACGCGCCCCATTCAGAACTTGTAGACTAAATGTCTCAACCTTATATCTCCTGGTAAACAGAACTAAATCAGTCTATTCAGTCTCATTAGTTTTTTCAGTTTTTCTAATGAAATTGTAACACTAGTAAAATGACTCAAAGAAAAATTGCAAAAATATCCGATACAAATTTGGGTTATATTTCATATGAAAAATTACCCAATATTTTTAAGTGTTTTTTTTTTGACTAAGAATTTCAAATTTTTTCGGTGACTATTCACGAAACTTTTTCCCTAAATATAAATAATCTCGATTTTTTGTGCGAATAAATACACAAAAATGCATAAATGGATGATTCTCTAAAAATAAAATTAGTAATAGCAAATAAGAGATAACTTCCTTCTTTTTTAAAATAATAAAGTTCTAGCATTTTTAAGGCAATTTCAAGATTCAAAAAAGGCTAGAAAAAAGATAAAACGAAAATTTTGACTGAAAGCGAGACAAAATGCTACATTTAGCCTTAGAAAGGCTAAACTGGCTGAAAAGTGTTGAAAACTTAAGAAATTTGACGGAAAATAATAATTTTTTGATACCAGAACAACATTATTTATAAAAAATTTTCATCGCGTTTGGTGCGTGAGCTTTTTTAACAATCGCGAAATGTTAATATCATATTCCTTTATACTATTCTATGCTCTACAGTACCTTGCTAAAGTAGCAAAAGTTATGACCCTAATGTACATATTTAGAGATATAGTGGACAACTAGGAGTATTATCATTATATTTACTTCTAAGTTGCATTGATATTTTATATGATGTTTTACATGCGAAATGTAGTTTCTGTTACTGTTTTTATTTTATTCCAGTTTGAAAAATATATGTGGGCCATTCAAAAAATGTTTGATTATACATATATATATATATATATATATTTCAAAAATTTCGCGAAAAATGGATCGAATTTCACTTATTTTTCTATATACAATGCGAAAATATATTTTTACTAGAGTTTATTACCAAGAAATGCTATTTAAATTGTTATCCTTTTTTAACAAAAGAAAAATTTAATTTGGTCCATAAAATTTGTATCTTTCGAAATTTTTTGATGCGCTTCTGCATTTCCGTTAAGCATTACAAACACCACTTACTTATGCCCATTTCGTGCTGCTTATGCGACATGCTTTAGTAAAATTGGTTTTAACAAAAGTGTATCGTTTTCAAATATCACCGCCATTTGATATAAATTTATGATCCCGATATATTATGTTTATCCAAGATTTGTACAAATTGCAATTTTCTATATAAAAATAAAGAGTAAGAAGTGCAATATTTAAGTAATCTTCAAAAAATCCATAAATTTTTTTTATTGAATTTATTTTGGTACTTCCCCGATTTTATTGCGTAAAATAACAAAAATTTAAGTTCACACACTAATTTATGCAATTCTATATGAAACTAAATTCGCCTAGTGAAAAATTAACTTTTTTAAAAATTCTCTCTCTTGATTTCCAAACTTTGAGACTATTTGTTTCATTGAATATTTCGGGCACAACAACGAGATATAACGCAAAATATGCACAGTGATAGCAAATAGCAATCACTATATCAAAATTTGTATTCCGTTGAGGGGCGCAGAGATCCCGCCAAAAAAAATATAATAAATAAAAAAAATAACAATTAAATAATTTTGTCATCAAAATTTGTCTACCCTGTTTGTAACTGTTGAAAGTCTGCAGAACAATAAAATAGGTGTATAATTTATTCACAAAGTCCAATTAGTTTACATAAGATCGGATGAGATCTGAAAATATAAATGAGCGGAAAAAAAGTGCAGGATAATGAGAAAAAGTTAAGAAATTTTTAACCCTTTTTCTAAGTTTTTAAATTTTGAACACCAATCATTATTATAAATGAAACCTATGGTGATAAAATTTTGCAGTCTATTTATTTTAAGTTTTGTGTGTTCAAACCTGTAACCCGTTTGTTCGAAATTGTATTACCACAAAGCTTGTTAAGGATTAAAGTCAGTTTTAGCCAGATTAAACATTTTTGATAATGACCCATATAAGTAAATGCTTTTTTCCCGAAATTATTAACGTTTAATTCCAGATTTCATGCATATTCCTCTTCAGTTTCATACCATTGAAGTTATGGTGTTTTCCTCATGTCAATAGGAGGAATCTGTTTACTTCGACGATTAAATATTTGCCGAGCGAAAAGTAATTTAATAGTTTTTTATTCTTTTTTAGTACATTGTATTAAACTTTTAATTAAAAAATTGCAAAAACTTAGCAAAAAGGTATGTTTTAAAATCTAAGACACAGTAGTGTTTTTCATTTTTTACTTTCTTTGTAGCACTTAAATTTAAATCTTTCTGAACAACTATGGTGATTTTTTTAAGACTATGTGCTAGATAACGAAAAACTAAGTTTTTTTTTTTAAATATCTCGACCCATTATATATTAACTCCAGTAAAGAAATTAATTATTTTCAGATTGTTTTATAATATAGTGATGTGAAAAAAGACCAAGAATAATTTGTAAATGAACTAAAACTTTTAAAAACTAAAGCTGATGACGAACTGTTTAAAACATCAAATGCCAAATCTTTTTTAAACTGACTGGAAAAATTTACTGATATCCTAATGTATTTCTTTCTCTGGCTCATAGAAGTGCCTCGGCGGAAAGTCTTTTTTCTAAATTATCACTAATGAAAAATAAATTATCCAACAAACTTATGGTCAATATTTGTGAATTTATGATTTCAGTCCTAAATTTTTTTGATGGGATTTTTAAGACTGCAGTCCGAGTAAAGATCTCACGGAAAAGTACAGAAGTTTAATTAATAAACAGAGAATTTTATGTTAACTATTTTTACGAATAAATATTTATTTTTGCAATAATAAAAAATATTATAAATAAATTATTTGTTATAAAATTCAATTTAGTAATTCTTCTTAAAATACAAAAATTTTCGTTTTTATGAAATAAAAAAAATTTGAGGAGCTTTTTAGGTATTTTTAAAAATTTTCAACATTTGTCAACCCCAGGGAATCTGGAAAAATACAATATTATTTAAAAAGAATGAAAACTAAACAGAAAAGAAAAACGTTTTTTTTTTTTTTTTTTTTTTGGAAATAATTCTGTAACTTGAAACCACTGGAGATATCTCAATAAAATTTCACACGGCCAGAGGTGAGGTATTTCTGAGGTGAGGTATTTCTGAATTGATTTAGAGAAGTACGGATTTCTAATGGTTCTAAAGGCCCTCCGAAATTGGCCATCTCGAGCACGCATTTTTTTTTGAATCGTCAATAGTTCATTTATGGTTTGACAGAAAAGAAATTTTTCATATAGATATAACTTGTAAATCTCTGCAAAAAATATGCTTACATGTGTTAATTATCTCTTTTAGTTTAGGAGAAATTCTAATCGAAATAATTTTTTTTCTCATTTTTGGTCTCGTTTTTTTAGTTTTTTTTTAGCTTGGCGGACTTAATATTGATCCTAACTTTTTTTACATATTCCCAGATTCCTACAAAATTCTAAATTAATAAATACGATAAAAAGTTATAATAATCTGAAATTATAAGTTTAAAAAAAATTCATATTTTTTTTTAGTTTTTTTCCAAAATATTTACTAACTTATAATATATTCTTATTCATTTATGACATTTGTTTTTTGTTCTGAACTATATCATTTTTTTTAATGTTTTCGAAAGAAATCTTAATGCAAATGCATGTAAAGTAAATTTTTTTTGTTAAATTCAATCGCAAAATCGTTTCTACATAAAATTATTTTAATTAAATACCTTCATATATAAGTTAAACATAAGAAAGTATTTACCGACGAACGCCTCTTATAATGACAGAGTGACGATTTTAATGAAAGAAGTCAATTTTTGAAAGATACTTTTCCCGGATTGAGATTTTGGACATTTTGGTGTAAAAGAGTGGGAGGTTTTCTAATTTCTTAATTTTAGGGCAAACTTGTCTATACTATGTCAAAAAATTAATACGATATCTTTGTTCGTTTAAATTTTATTTCAATTTAAATACTAATATTATTTTCCTAAACACCGTTTCAAATCTTAATCTTCGAGTAATGGCTTGAAGATATTTGATTGTATTTTTTACAGAGATTTGCAAGAACTATCTATATACAAAATTTCTCTTCTGTAATAACATAAATAAGTTTTTGGCAATTTAAAAAAAAGTTGCATACACGAGATGACCAACTTAACAGGGTCACCCACTAAATCCCTGAACCGCTAAGAATCCGAAATTCTACAAATCAGCTCAAAAGCACTTCACTTCTGACCATGTGAATTCTTTTTTTTTTTGAGATATCTCCAATGGTTCTCAAGTTATAGAATTACTTGCAAAAAAAAAAACATTTTGTAACCACTGTGCGTCATAGCAAATAAGTCGATCTTTTTTACACTGTTTTATTACCAATAGTATTCGGAAATATTTAACAGTAAATATTATATAACATATTTTACAATTTCCATAAAAAATGAAAAAAGATAAAATTTTAATTAAATTAGATCTACATACTGGCTTATAATGTTCCGATCTTCACTACTTACACATTAGCTGAATAACCCATTATTTTAACACGGTGATAACATTATATGCAACTACTTATTTCATATTATTACAAGTAGATGTTGCAAGAACCAATTAGTTTCAAGCTATTCAATAACTCATTGATTTTAAAGTATCACAGAAGTCATTATTAGAGAAGCCAAGAGGAACTAGTTACATTTTAGGTAACAAATAACTAATTAAATGTCAGAATGTAAAAAACAGTTTTTTTCTTTTATTTTTTAAACGTAAAAAGAAAATTTTATAAAAGATTTCAAAAACTTGACAACAAAATATTTTTTTTGGCGTACCAATTATAGCTTTAAGTTGAAATTTTGAATATATATATATATATATATATATATATATATATATATATATATATATATAAATTTTGCCTTTTCACATATATATTTATCCCTTCTTTAAATATATAAATTGGTAAATTGAATTAAAAAAATCAATAATAAGTAGCATTTTCAAACATTTTATCACAAATAAGTAATTACATGCCGGGAAATAAATAACTAGTTAAGATATTACTTCTATGTAATGGGTATGCCGTTTTCATTGAAAAGTAATTACATCCATAACTATATGTGATTAATAAGTTTTTGCTGGGTGGTTTTGTTTTAAGTGAAAACTTACACATTATTTTCATAAAGGAGATCAGAATAATTTAATACCAATACAATTTTCGAGAACTTAGAAATCATTATTTTAATTACGGATCTATTATTGCAAAATTTGTTATCCTATTAAAATAAAATTCGTATTAAAAATAGTTGAACGTAAATTTATAAAATTAATTTTTATATATTTTTTATTTTAGTTATTCACCTAAAAAATTTATCGCAAGACCCTCGTCCTTTTTTTTTTATAATGTAATGCATACTTGCAAGCTGATGATTTATTAGTATTTGTTTTAAGTCTATGTCTTCTTCTACTACTCATTGTTTTTTTTTTTTCATATTTTTTGTTAAAGAATATCTTGATTTATGATTGTGCGTATGATTCTATATTTCTTGTATTTTGTACTTGTTATATTGTTACATTCTCTTAAGAACTTACCGCATCTTATAGAACACTCAAAGCAAAAGTTTAGTAAAAATATTACAAATAAAATTTTGTTAAAAATATTCTCACAAAATGCTTTTTTCTGAGTGTATTTGGTATAATATTTTTATTTTGTGAATTTCCAAATTGCAACAGTGGTTTTTCTTATCATGTCATGTGTTGGTGTATGTATTTATACTACATATAGTGAGTATACTGGTATTATTAGTAAAGTAAATAATAGATATTGTTATTATAATAAATAATATGCCTTTTATTATTATTGCGGTAATTGCTGTGTGCACTTGTCGGTTAAATGTGTGAATTATGAATTATTGTCTCATGTTATTAAGAAAATCCTAATGACATGGTTATGTAAATTAGTCTTAATGAATATTGTGGTTAGAAATATTTTTAGAATTCAAGCATATTTTTGATGTACTCGTATATACATGGTGATAGTTTTTTGCCAATTCTTGCTACGAAAATCACATAAATTTATACCCAATAATACTGTAAGACGAACTAGTTATTAATCTTTTTCCACATTTCATAAATTTTGATCAAAGTTTGAGATTTCAGAATGAGTTTATTTTTAAATCGTGGTCATTGTGTTATCAAACCTTTGTGTTACACTATTAAGAAGGAGGTAAGAAGCGCTTTCTGACGGTATTATTTCATAAAAATTTCATTCGTGTTGATAGTGATGTCAATAAGACAGCCCTTCTTCTACAAATGTATATTTTAATAATATTTATTTCTTTTTTTTAAATTATCTGGTCAATATTTCAATTCTTCTTTTTTTACCATCACTTATAGCCATCACTATTTATCTTCAGATTTGTGTGGGACGTACTTTCACAGTGATTATCTTTTATTTATTTAATATTTAATGACTTAGCAAAAAATATCCATATATAGCCGGCTAAGGTAATAGTCTTTAAATAAAAAAAAAGTTAGTAGAACCCTTATACTCATTTTTTAAAATAAAATTTAATAAATAAGTTTTCTTAAGCAAGACAATAACAAAGTCTCTATTGTTTATATTGTTTTTCTACTTGAGAGATTTTCTATAGATTTAGAGTTAGATGGAGAAAAAGAAGTAAAATGAAAGAAAATTAAATAAAGGAAAATACAATGTTAAGGAAACCATAAGTAAATAAATATTTTAAGACTTGTAAACATCAGGTACTTGTAAACAATTTGTACACTAAACCGCACTATAAAATACATCTAAATAATAAGAAGCAAAAATAACAAATAAAAAAAAATTCATAAATCTACGGATATACAATTTCTGAATGGTTGTAAAACGTTTAGAAATATATGCAGCCGTATTTATAAAAATTGTATTTATATATATAGCACAAACTATCTCATACACAATTTATCCCTTAAAGTCTTTATTTAGAAAATCGTATTCCAAAAACTCCAGTCTACATTAACTAATAAACTGCTTTTTGTTTACTAGGAAACCCCTGCGTTGCCGCTGAGATTTTCTAAAATGTGTCTAAAGAAGAGGATTTCAATAAATAAAGCCGCCAAAAAAAGAATTTGTTTGAAAAAAGGGGTCAACTTCTTCATTACCTAAAAACTCCTCAAATTTTGTTTATTTGATAAAAACAAAAACAAAGGTGTTGTATTTTAAGATAAACTAAAGAAAAACCAATTTTATTAATTACAAAATGATTTATTTATAATAATTATTTTTTATTATTATTATTGAAAAAATAATGATGTATTCATAAAAAGAGTTAACATAAAATTATCTTTTCATTCACTAAACTTCTTACAAATCACCTTCTAACAAATAAGACTATAAGCATGGATTCACAAGTGTTGACCTTAAGTCTGCTGGAAAATTTATTTTTCACTAGTGGTAGTCCGGCGGGACAGTGTTATGAGACAAAGTAAAAATATAAATTAGGATATAATTATTCATCAAATCTCCTTTTAATTTTCCTACTCCGGACCAAAAGGGTTCAGCGTTTGGTGTTTTAAATAGTTGTTTAAAAACTTTATCATTAGCTTTAGTTTTTAAGAGTTTCAGTTCATTTATAAATTCTTCGAGATCTTTTTTATATCACTATATTTTGAAACAATCTTAAAATAAATAATTTCTTCGTCGGAATTAGTATATAATGGGTCGAGATATTTCAAACAACTTAGTTTCTCCTCATTTAGCACATAGTCGAACTTTAGTTCAATTTTAAAAAAAGGAGCCAAAAAAGTGGCCAATTGGTTGAAAAAGGGCCAACTAGCGACTACAGTAGCCAAACGGTAACACTGTACTACACTAATACTATCAGGTATTAAAAATATCATAAATTAAGCTTTGATATTACGTGTAATTTTTATCAGAATTATACATAAACTTCAAGTTTTTATAAACTTTTATATGCTTAACAAAATGTTTAATTTATATTTATGCAAATGGATACTAATGTGTCATATTTTTTTTAGGACCTAAAATCAAAAAGTTTTATAATGGATTGTAATCAATCCAGATTATAGAGTATCACAGAATAAGTCGGATTCTTACTGTACCCAGTAAAAAATTTAATTAATTAAAAGCAATAAAAATTGATGGAAGCAATAGGTTGCTTACTTAATTGTATAAAACTTCCAAAAAACTCTATTGACAGCATGCGAAAGACACTCTTCCTTATCATAATCGGACAACCACTAAAATTCATTGCTATTGCTTCTAGGCTTCTACAGATTTATCAAGTGGAACAATAAATTAGGTAAATTAATGGCTAGATATTAATTTTTTATTTTCTTTGAAACACCCTATACTATTAATTCGGTTGTACTTAGCGTATTTTTTTTTTTTTTTTTTTTTTGTAACCAGCTGTGCACTTGTGTTTAACATGTCTTTGTAAACTATTTCCATTGATATAAATATCCGAGTTTATTGTGCCAGATGTTACATACAGAGAAAAAATTATTACCTCACATTTTTTAATTAAAACAGTTGTTTCATATCACATCAACATTTAAATAATGGAGAAAAGTGGGGTATTGTGGCATTGCATTATTACATTACATTTCTAAATTATATATTTTCCACGAAACCTATAATTATATTGATTTTTTCCCGAAAATACTCTTACTTTTTCAATCTCTACTTAAAGAAAAAATTTTGGAATCTGGGTAATTTGGTAAAAATATATTGGGACAAAGTGGTATGTATAATTTGACGAATTGTCGACAATTCTGAAAATATAGTTAATATTTGTATTTCTTATTGGTTTAATCGCCAATGACTTGAATATATATAAGAAAATGTAATGAAACAGATTCAAAATTTGATGCCTCAATAAAAGCAATGGAACATATGAAAATTAAAAATAACTTTATAGCGCTAAGATAAAAGCCAAAATATACCATTGCACTAACTTACTAAAGAAAAAAGTTAGGGTTTAAAAGTCGTTGAAGTAGCAGATGTTGTAACAATATATACATGGTATGATGTAACTTATTCAAATGACCAAAGTACTTAAAGTATGAACAAATTATAGGAATTTATTACACCTCTGAATTAAACTAATCCAAATACGAGAAATAACTGCGTATTTTAATAAGTTTTGTTTCATTATTTTCTATTAGTTTTATCTCTTGTCTCCATCACTTATTTAAATTTTGTTATTCGTGCATGCAGATAACAAATATAGTTGTTTTAGTGACCATAATCTAAGAGTAACATTTTATAATTGGAACATATGGCCACTGCGAAAAATATAAATAATTATAAGTAATTATTATTATGATTTCATTTTGCCATACCGTGTGCGATTTTATGATTTGTTTTTTCATGTTATGATTCTAGTTTTATACATAATTGAAAAATCGAACTACATTATTATTCCACTCTATCAGATTATGATTTGATTTTGTTATATTACTATTCTATTTTGTAATGTTATCATACTACATTGTCATATTATTATTCCATCTCACAATATAAAAAAATAAAACATTTTAATATATAATTATTATTTTTATAAATTTGTTATTGAAAATAATAGAGAATAGTGTTCATTAGCAAACAAATATTTAATTATTTTTTTGTTTATTAATTATATTATATATGTGATTCAAATGCAAGACATGCTTTTTAACTAAATCCTTTAGTGGTAGTTATTCAATATCTTATATTGCTTGAATGACACCGAGTATAACTAAACCTTGACTATTTATATTTAATTATATATAAATTAAATGGGAATTGCAATGAATTTGGAAAACAAACATTAAAAACAAAACATATTTAAAAGCAAACAAATTATGATTTTTTCCACTAAGTTTGTGAAAAGGATAAGTATTATATTTCTTTGAAACATTTTATTGCCATGGAAATAAAAATATTAAAAACAGAATATGGTTTAATAACAAGGAAAAATACTGCAAATATTTAACGGTTGTAGAAGTAATGACATTTTTCATAGTAAAAAAAAAAATTGTTTTCTTGGTAAACATATTTAAAAACATATAATTTTTGTAGTCAACCATATTAAAACTTTTATTGAGTGTAAACATTAAATTACCAAATTCAAACAAAAACATTGTTATCATGAACATACAGTTATTAAAATTCAATAAAATTAACAATGAGAACATAATATTGTTATAGTGGTAATGCTGTAACCGTGTTTTTTCTCTGCGTGTGTAGTCTCGTGAGTACAAATATATAACATAAAATTTTAATAAACCTAATTTTGTAAAACACTTCACCTCACTTTGAAAATTTTTTTCATACAAATTGTTTTTGTTTTTCAAAAATTTGTATGGGAAATTTTATAAAGTGAGATGAAGCAATTTACAAAACAAGGGTGTTAATCTCTTTAAACTTGCTACTTTTACTATTTTCCATTTTAGCCATGCGTTTTCTGTGGTTGAATTGAAAGAATACGAAAAAAAAATACCAAAAGAAAAATAATCTTATTATTTTTATACTATATGTTAGACAACAGTCATTTCTATACAACAGTTCTATAGTGGGGTTCAAAATATTATTGGTTGGAATTTTATTGAAGTTAGATAAAAGTATGCTCCAGTTTACCCCATTATCTCCTATATTCAAGCAAAAATAAAAAAATGAAATAATATAAAAAATAGTAATAATAAAATTTCAGTAGGATTTTTTCTTATTTAAATTTTGATTGATGTAAAAAATTATTTAATTTTAGCACTTTTTCTGTTTTTAATTTTTTACAGTTATTAGTAATTTTGATATAATCATTTTGATAAGAGGTGCAAATTTTCACTATTTTTAATTGAATGGATTATTTTGGTGATTAGTGACTTCTTTCTATGTAGGATTCACTTCTTTCACCACAGCTGCATATAGCTTGCCAAACCAGAAACTTTTGTCCATGAAGCTGTGAGAAGTTCTACTTTATTTTATTTCTGTTTATACATTTCTAAACACGTCCATTCATAAGCATATTTTTGCACAAATTTTTTTAACATATTTTTGCATATATTTTTTCTACATATTTTTTCGCATATTTTTTCAACATATTTTTTCACACACTTCACACGCATATATTCATTCAAATTGTCAGCTTTGCAAGTGTGGTTTTAGTCGTACATATTTACTTTATAGTAAGAAATTCATTTACTTCGTAGTAAGAAATTTGTAGTTCTCGCTGGTCATGTTGCATATTTTTGTGTTAAAATATACTTTTGAATAACTAAAAAATTTATAATGTTTAACTACTAAATACAAAAGCTAATGTAAAATATGTTGGTGTGTGATTTTTTCTTATTAAAACTGAAAAAATATTTACATCGACACGTATGTGGTACTCGTTGACGTTAGCATATTTTCAATATTTTCATAACAAAAATTTTTGCTGTTGAAATATTTTTATGATATTCGTTAAAAAAAGATATGAAAAATGCTGCATTTTTTTTTAATTTTAGTAGAAATTTTAAACACTGTTTAATACATTGAAATCACATGTAATTTATTCAAAGGAGGATTTTATTACACGTCAGTGAATACTTTTTTTTACGAATTGTGCTTTTTTAACACCAAATTATTTTTATATACCCTCACCGAAGGTGAAGTAATTCCCCGCAGTTACAAAGATGCGTGAGAGCAATGCAAAAAGAAGAAAGGCCTTTTTCTTGTAAACGTATAAACAACGTGAAAAATATATTTCAACAATATCTGTTTTTTTTTTATTTATTTATTTGTCTATGGATTTTTATCTTTACAGATATTTTGAAAAGTATAATTTACAATTAAATACAAATAAAAATTTATATAAGTAGTTTAAAAAATTAATAAAGATTTTTTCACAATATCAAGAGTTAATGACAAATCAATAAATCTATAGAACTAGTTTTACATTCTCCTGAAAGTATCAGCATCAGCATAATTAGTTCTAAAAAATTTCGCATGGCCGTTGAGGTATATTAAATAAAATTTCATTAATTAAAAATCCAGAACAGATGTCACAATTGATAAAGGACACATTCAACATAGTCCTTTGATCTTTTAGAGTGGGAAGTTTGATAAGAGCAAGACGAGCTGAGTATGAAGGGAAATTAAAGGGGTTAAATGTTATCCTCGAAGAAAAAATAACATGAATTGTTTTTGCACCGATTCAATTGCAATGGAATGAATTTGATAAATAGGGTGTATAGGGTCTTCGCAATTAAGGATTATTAAATTCCTTTGTCCAACGTTTTATATATCTAATTGTATCCCTGGCTTATTATGATTGCTGCATATGAAGAAAAAGTTAATTAGGGATCAGATAATATACCGAAATCCAGGAAATTCACCAAGAAAATAAATTACGACGTATTATTTTACATTTCTTCAAATTTAGCACCATTGATATTACACCATTCATACAGAAAATCTAAGTCGATTTGAAGAAGTTGCCGATCTAAAATTTAATTAAAGCTTAAGAAAATTTTAACATACATACATTAAGATTTTTGAGAACTTTATTACGATAGGCAAGTGAGAACAGCAACGGCCCAAGATGAATACCCTGAGATACACCGAACCATATTTTTATTCAAATTAATTAAATTGTTCGTTTCTAAAATGAACAATTTGCGTTCTGTCAGATAAATATCATAAATATAAGTATCAGCGGTTAATACTCAAATTTTTAAATCCCATCAATTTTAGTAAAGATTAAATATGTTTGTTTCTTTAGAAAAAAGCTACGATTTATAGCGCATGTTAATTGAATAAGATTTATTGTCCTTTCTGAAATCCATTGTTGAAGCAGAGATATTAGGCATGACACTTGATAACTCAAGTAATCCGTAATTAATTTTTGAAACAGCTTAGGAATTATACTCAGTTCTTCAATACCTTGCTAATTTTCAATTTCAGTCTTATTACCAGGCTTAAGTAAAGGAATAATATAGAACTCTTTCCAGATATTCGATATATATCCATATTTAATTGAAATATTGATTAAAATTGTCAACGGAATGGCTATAATTTCAGTACAATGTATTAAGATACAACTTGGAATTTTATCGGAACCGAAGTTATAAGAGAACTATAGTTATTTTAGACCATTTGAAATAGTACAAAAATCAAGATATGGTAAAGAAATTGATTGACCTTCAACCAACTGGTATGGATAATAATAGTATCATCATAAGCTAGATTTGAGTATCTAGTTGAGAAAAAATTAGCAAATGTATTACTTGTAATTGTATCATTAGTTGATGCAGTTTGTTTATATGTCATCGTTTATATGTAGTTTTTTCTTCGAATTGATGAATTTATAGAATAATTTACGATTTTGATTCAAGTTATATTCGATTTTATTTAGGTAATGTATATAGTATAATATTTTTAATCTAGTGTAGTCAGCACGCAAACAGAATGTCTCAGAAATGGAAGATCAAGATCAAGATCGTTTAAATTTTTTGTAGAATATATTCTTTTTTGGACATAGACAAATTTTTATTATTCCAAGGTGGCCCAGAGAGTGATTTAATAGTTTTTTTCGGAATACACAAGTCCATAAAGGAAAATATTTTGTTATAAAAAAACGTCCAAAATCTGTAGCAGAGAATCCGACAAACTTGATGCATGTAACAAAATATACCAGTTATTGTGTTTAACAAGTTGATTTAACATGTAATAGTTAAATTGTTTGAATGAAAATAGCTTTTCAGCTATCGTGGCCATTGGCGAAACATGTTCTAATGGTAAAAAATAGTCAACTCAATAGTAGGATAATGTCAATCTTCTGGAAGAGTAATGGTGGTGGATTATTTGATATAATATTCTTCTGTATAATTTACAAAAATTAAATCCAGTATTTTAGATTAACCATCTACAATACCATTTATTTGAAAAAGGCTTAAAATATTAAAGAAATATATTTCATCTTCTTTTATTTTATTTTGAATATAATATATCGTCACGCAAATAATTCCAACTTATAGATGGCATATTAAGATCACCCGTAAAAATAACAAAATCATTTACATTAGAGAAACGAGAACAGATAACTGTTATCAATGCAACGTAAAAAATATATATTGAAAAATAAAAGTCATCATGAATGGAGAAAGTTATTTTTCAAAAATAATTGTTACATGGAAAAAATATATTTTTCAACTAACACAGTTTTTCATTTTACAACAAAATTTAATTAATATATTTAAGCAATTCAAGTAAGTTATTTTTTTTTTCATCTGCTTGATTGATTTAACAATTTTTTAATTGGAACATTTTTCGGCTTTTAATTTTTTTTACAGTTATTAGCAATTGGAATAATTATTTCGTTTGAGATGTAAATTTAAACAAGTTTTAATTGAATGAATCATTTGGTGATTGGTGACCTTTTTCTGTGTATAAGACAACGTAAAAAATTACTTCAAAAAATAAAAATTATGAACAACGGAAAAATATATTTTAATTTAATTTCAAAATAATTTTAATATTTATTTTCCATCTCCGGTCTTAACTTTATGAAAAATGTGAAATTTTTTAATTTCAAAAAATACGACAGTTCTATGTATATTCACACCTATTTTTTCTAAAGTTTTTCTTTAAGCATTGACTGAATTCATAAATCAGGATAACTAAAATTTTGATGATTTTCAATAGCAAAATTCTTAGGTCCTACCCGATTTATTAGTTTATAACAAATTCCCCTCAATCATTTGGTATCTCAGGGAAAACTTTTTAAAGTTGACATCATTATTTCAACTTCCCTATGTACAAACCTTCCGAATACATATACTTTATGGCTCCCAGATGAATATTGTGAAAAATGCAAGTGGATTGACAAAAAAATACTGGTATGCCTTTGGTGAAAGATGTATAGAATATAATTGAATTAAATAAATTTCAGAAAAAAAACTTTGCAGAAAATAATAATTGAAGGATGTAAACAATTTGAAACATGCGCATCCTCTCCTATTTGTTTAGGTTTATTGATATCCCAAAAATCACGAAACATTAAATGTCGTTATTTTGAAAAACTGTCAAATACTTTGTTATAATTGACAGATTTCTCAACTTTTAAGGTTACATATCATCAACAAAGCACAATCATTTTCCTCTTATTATTTTTTTATATTTAAATTTTACACCAATTAAGTCTTTTTATCACTCTACATAGAAATAAATATATCCAAATTGTAAAAAAAAAACAAACAAACGTGCTGATTGAATGTTTCAAGCAGCAACATTTGGTATGACAAACATAAAATACTCTTTCCATATCAAAACTAAGGTTTTAAAATGAATGAATTCCTGACGAATAAATAAAAAAAAAAATATTCAATGAAAGCCACAAGTCGTGCTCTTAAGAATGCTCTACTGAACGCTTATGAAAAAAAGTAAATTATATTAAGAATGGAAAAATCTACACCAACAACAAATAAATACTACAAATAACAAACTTGAGACATATAGATAGACATATCTAAATGCTATTGCATGAGTATTAGTATGTATGTAAGAGAAGACTTTTGAAGTGGTAGTAGTTAGCATAGTGGAGTTGTTGAAGTAGTTTTTTAGGTTATTTAGGTTATTTTAAGTTTCTTTTTTTTTTTCTTAACATTTACTGTTCGAGCAACGACTAAGGATAACAATGAAGTAGGTTTAGGGCATATTTGGCTGCAAGACACGTAGTTAAAACATGATTTATGTGCTTTAAAAAAACTACCCACATAAACATACATATGACTTAACTCTTCCACTACTTACTTTATTCTTATATCTAGTGCATTTTCATATTTGATGACTACAAACAAATTTTTATACATACTCAAATTTATACTAGTTATGGTTTAAGAAAGTTTTATATATGACTATAGATATATTTTAAAGCAACAGAGTTTTAATTTTTTTATAATTTCTGGTTAAATTTCTAAGGGCAATACTTAAATGTGTAAAAATATTGGATAAAATATTCTTTTGATTGACAGGAATAGATAAATCATGGCAAAAAATATGTGTCAAATTTAAAACAGACAAAGTTTTATATTTCTCTTTCTTTTAGTTTTAATAGTAGCAAACTTTATTGACGCATCAATGAATTTATCTAGGATACATCCAAAACTATTATTTTTTTTATTTTATCAAGTTTTCAAAACAGTTATAAATAGTTGGAAACAAATTGGAAAGTATACATATAGTATATAGAAAGGCCAAGGTCAATCATGAGATTATAAATAAAGTGAGGAAAATATTTTTCCTTATTAGTATTAAGTTAAATAAAAAAAAAATTGAAAAGATAAGTAATCTTAAGTAATTTTCAGGATGGTTCTTTTATGTGGACTATTATTAAACTACATTCAAAACTGAGATCTATATTTTGAATTAAAAGTGTTACATTTACGGACGCATATAGCCATTTGGTACACATTAAGTTTGATCTTAAACCATTGTTTTTGGATATTATAAACATGAGCACAAACGCAAAAAAATCAAACAATATACCTGCACCAATTCTAACAATTTCAAAATAATTTCAGTTAAATAGTTTTTGTGAATTATTATCTCCTCCACAGAAAAATAAAATTTATATATTTAAAAATTTTTTTAATAAATATTATGAATCGAACATGACTTCTTTTGTCAAACTTTCTTCATAAAAAATAAAATTTTGTTCATAGATATTATTAAATTGTTCATAATGAAAAGTTTAGTAATTTTGCAAAATTTTGTTAAATCTTTGGTTTAGTTTTATTATATTTGATTGCAAATGGTAAATGAAAATATCTATACATGAAAATAATAACAAAAAACGCCTTAAAGTGGCAAAATTCCAAAGAAAATCTGTAAAAAAAATTTGCATAATTTCGTTCGCATTCTGCACATTCACTTCTGTTGCTTTAATGTAGCTAAAAATCATTAAAAACGTGAAATTTTCCGAATAAAATTTCAAACATTTTTTTACAAATTGAAAACATAAATGAAAATTTAAACAATTTATTTTAAGTCTTCTTGACTTTTGATTCATTTCAAAAAATGTAAAAAAGTGTTAATATTTAAGACATTATTCTTGAGTATTTTGAACTAAAATCAATGAAAGTAAATTCTTATATTTATGCACAAACTTTTCTCTGTATAATTAAATACTTACTCCTAGCATGTAAGCATTTAATTACACAACTTTCAGACTAACCTCTGTCTGTATCATGTATTCTATGTGACATCACATATTTTAATACCATAATTCGAAATTTTATTCAAAATTTTAATGCTAAAAATGGAAATATTTCAGTATGTGTGTAAATTTAATTATTCATATAACTTTAAGCTAAAATTCGATTTCATCGAATAGAAAGGCTATTATAATTAAAGAAATAAATAATTTAAAGAAAGAAAAAATATGTTTATAATGCAAATGCATTTTTTTATGCATTTTTGAAAACGCTCTTCCCTTTTGATTTTTAGCTTTCTTAAATAAACTTACACGGAAATGTCATCAGTCATCAAAATAATTCATTCAATTAAAAATGGTTTAAATTTGCATCTCTCACAAAAATAATTACATTAATTATTAATATTTTCCATTATAAAATATATTTAATCAATCAAGTAGATGATTGAATGAATTAAAAATTTAAATGAGAAAAAATCTTACTTGAATTGCTTGACTATATTAATTAAATTTTGATGTAATATGAGACAACTGTGTTAATTGAAAAATATAAGGTAATATTTTTTCAGTGTAGAAATGGTTATTATATTGACTACACAATTCAAGTTATCATATGAGGAGAAGCTGCAGTATTTTTAAAATTTTTTTATAAAAACCATCAATAAATTTTCTCATTTTTAAACTTAAAATATTAAAAATTGTTTAAAGATTTTTTTTGATTTATTTATATAAAAATACACAACTATTTTGGGACCTCAGAATACCGTAGCACTACTTTATAGCCAATATTTTCCTGATAATAAAAAAATTTTTTTTTAAATGAAGGCGGATAAAAAACTGCACGCACCGGTCGCGATTTCTAAAATGCTTTTGAATATTTTTTTAATATTTTTATTTTATATGCAGTTAAAAATACTTAAATATTTTATATTAAATATAAATATAAAGTTATATACATCGAATGGATTACAAATTCTTTATTGTATGTATTTTTTCACTTAAATAAGAAAGTCATTGCGATATGATCAATCATTTGCAAAAAAAATATATATATATATATTAAAAAATTTACTATTAACTAATTTATTGCATTTATGAACATATTCTGCGACAAATTGCTTTGCACTTTCATTTCAAAGAGTACTTGAAAAACGAGAAGTGCATATATGCACCTAATGCAATTTACAACTAAAATTTTATTTTCGAATTATTCATCTTGAAGCGAATACAACATAACATTTTTTTAAATCAATAAAATCACTTCAGAGTGCATAATTCCCATGTAAATGTTAGCATTAAGATATATGATATAAACAAATGTTGTATAAGTAGAAAACAAGAAAGCAAATTTATTAGGATCGGTTCATAGTTGGCCATAGCTCCTACATAAGGCCTACTCACGGGAATTATTTTAAAATATATAAATCCCATATAAATATTAGTATCAACTAGGGTATCCAATTATTGGGGTTTTCATATTAATCGACGAATTCGATAAATAATTATTCAATGCTAAAGTAGATCGCTTAATAATCGATTAATGGCAAATTATTCGATACATGTATTATATGTATTACATGTATGACATGTATTACTAATAACCTATTAGTAATATATGTAAACATATATATAATACTAATTATAGTATATAATGTATTGAATTGTTGTTTAAATTTTTTTTTTCAGAAAGGGTTCATTCTATCAGTTCTATCACCCATCTTCGTATTATATTTTTTATCCTAATACTACCAAATATTCTTCTTATTGAGCTTTATTTAATAAATCAATCTTTAATGTTTATTTTCTGTGTGAGAATGTTTTTTTTTTTTTTTTTTTTTTTTTGTTAAAAAAAAAGTTAAAACTAATATTGATATTTTTACGTACTAATTGTTCATGACAATTAAAGTTTTTATAACTTATATAACTTTGAATTCACTTTACTCAAAACTATGTTTGAGAATTTCAATTGTCAAGTTTAAGTATTTTTTAAGTCATAATATTATAATCTTTTCATGTCGCATTTTATTATACATTCTGTATCAAAAAAAAGAAAAACATCCTAAGAATACTAAGATTTTTAACTTGTGATCTGGAATTAGTGAAACCTTGCGTCATTTAAAATGATTTTAACACAGGCTTCTTATTGGAAGATGTTCTCTTTTATGATACCTATTCACTGAGAAGGAAGTCATGTTTTTGATTTCATGTAAAATTTCATTATAAAATTTTTATTCTTTTTTATCGGCGTAAGGGAATTAGTTTTAATTTTATATAGCAATATAATTTTTAATAAAAAGTTTATGAATAACATTATTTGTCATTTGTTTAAAACAGTTTTTTTAGTAAAATTATTTGTAAAAATAATAACCGAATCTCAACGTAGCAAAACAATTCACTCAAATCTTTTTAATAATATTCTTGGATGCTATTTGTATTACTTCTTAATCAAAAGAAAACGTACACTTATTGATATTTTGGTAGCAATGAAAAAGTACTTCCCTAAAATTTTTTACTGGGATATAAAAGATATTTTGATAAGTTGTCATAAATTTAGGTTAAGAATAACAAATGTTTTGAATTTATAACTCCAGAAAGCTAAATTTCAGTTAATCGGTTATTCGACACAAACTATTCGGTTTATTCGTAATCGAAATTAGCCATTTTTAAATTATTCAAATAAATAATCGACCAAAATTTAATCGAATAACCAAATGATGGTTAATCGATTAGATGCCGTTGTATCAACATAATATCATGTTTATTAGACTACACCAAAATTTACCGACTTTTGAAATATGAATGTATCCTCCCTTAGAATTGTTCATATAATGTAAAAAGATATTGTGTGAAATGTCAATAAACTCGCATATCATTAAGCTGTGCCGCAACGGACCTGAAATTTATATGATGCCTTTATATGAGGAAAATATGGCTTTTTATAATTTTTGGAAAAATTTAGCTATTAAATGCATTACTTTGTAACAAAATACTAAAACATCGTAATCTACATATAATAATTGTTCTACCAAGATACGCAAAGAAAAAGATCGGTTCAAAATTTTAAAGTTATTACGAATTTCCTAGACCATTAATGTGTTTTAGACCACTTGTGAAAGATGTGCACAAACAAATTTTAAATTTGTAGTGAAATGTTTAAATAAATAACCATAGTTACTGAAAAATACGTTTTTGTTAAAAAATGTTAACATTTTTAATACTGCGTTAAATTATAAACTTAAAAGTTTTGTTAATTTTGTTAAATTTTTAAAAAACGCAAATATATAAACAAAATTTAAGGAAATAAAATTAAAAAATAATAAGGTCTTATATGACTAAGCCGTATCTGCGATTTGAATTTTGTGGATTTTAACATAAAGGCGTTTTTGCGGTTTTTTAGTTATAAAATAAATTTTTTTAGAACTGATGTTTAGACTAAACAGAATTGTTACATGATAAGATAAAACGTGTCTTCAAAAATATACTTTGAAGTTTTTAGGAAAATTTTAGAGATTCTCGTTGAAAGCTCATTTTTCTGAGGATGCGATGGTCTTCAAAGTCGAATATTCAACGACCGATTTGGTAACCAATGAACCAACCTAGTCGAAGAAATGTCAGATGTGTCAAGAACATCGCCGTTTTTCGTGA
This sequence comes from Protocalliphora azurea, assembly GCA_932274085.1. Classification (NCBI taxonomy): domain Eukaryota; kingdom Metazoa; phylum Arthropoda; class Insecta; order Diptera; family Calliphoridae; genus Protocalliphora; species Protocalliphora azurea. Next base: position 42,883,365 of record OW026519.1, read on the forward strand.
AAGTGTGTAGGAAAAGTCTAACGACTCACACATTAGGTTAGAAACGCCAAAAATGGCGCTTAATTCAAGGAAATATGTATGGACTTTATTTATAATTTTATTATAATAATTATCTCATAAGCACATCAAAAAATACAACAGTCTGTTCTGTTGTGCGTACATAAAAAAGCTAATATGTAGGACATCGTCTTGAAGACAGCTTAAAGAAATTTCGCATATGATCCTTCCTTGGATCAATAATATAGCACATTGAAATTGGTTATAATGAAACCATTACTTTACTGGGCTCCCATACAAAAATTTTACCGAAAATAGTTCAAACGTTTATAAAAGTCTTAAATATGTCTATATTTATGAAAACTTCATAGCAGCAAAGTTTTGACTAAGCAAAAATCATATCACAAAATTTCATGAGTATCTGTCCATAATTGACGATATCTCCCATATAACATCCCCTCTCGAAAATCAATTTTAGGAGCATACATAAATAAAGTGATTTAATAAGCAAAACTTGTCCGTCATTTTAATTATTTTCAATATATTTCAATAATTTCATTATAGACCTCTTTTTAAATAAAGCAAATAGTTATAATCAAATTAAATTTTAAATATATAATACCCCCACTTTATTTCGTTTTTGTTCAGAAAACAAGCATACTTTCTTTGGAATTTTTTTGAAAATGTTTTTTCTATATTGCAAACAGATTTTTTTTTGAAATTTCATACTACATATATTACGCAAAAAAAAACATTTTTATTTTTACCCAAGTTCGTCCAAAAACTTTTTGAATTTCTGTATAAAAGTAAAAAAATGCCCGTTTTTTTCGACTGATTTTTAAAAAAATATTAAATTATATTTACAACAATAACTTTAATAAAGAGTACATAAATATGTTTTTAAATACCTATTCTTTATAACTCATTGTAAAAAAATTACATTTTTGTCAAACAAATATAAAAACATAAATTTAAAAAACATAATTTTTCAGTTCTTGCCACTGTGATATAAAATTAAAAAAAAAATGTGAATTTAAGGGTACACTATGCGGAAATTTTTTAATAGAAATTGGAGTATCATTTTATCTATTTTTGTCTTGAATAGATTATTTCTTCAAAATATTAATTTTTAACTAATCGCCATTTTTCTCAAATTCAGCATATCTTCGCGACCCTACCTTAGCATCGGAATTGAGAGTTTTATGTAAATTTTTTTGAATATTTGGGGATGAACTACTTTTAAGTTAGTTCATTTTTGATGTTAGTTTTATAGATTGCAGAATTTTATGTTGCATCTCTTCGCGACCCTACCGTAGCATCCGGAATTGAGAGTTTTATGTAAATTTTTTTGAATATTTGGGGATGAACTACTTTTAAGTTAGTTCATTTTTGATGTTAGTTTTTACAGATTGCAGAATTTGATGTTGCAAAATTTTAAATTTTTCTTGTCGTTGCCTTGATTTGCAATTTATCACAGAGATCAAGCCATAATATTTACATATTATTTCTTCGCCTTAATATAATTAAATTGCTAATCTTCTAAGATTCAAATGTATTTTCTATTCCTATAATTGTACTCGTAATTCCCGTGCGTATGCAAATTTTCATTAAATGAAAATTTTCCAATACAAAATTTTCATAATGTATACATGTTAAAAATATTTGTAAAGTATTTAAAACCTAATGAACAATTTGATTAAAATGTAGCTCTCACATTTACCAGTAAAGATAAGCAAAAAAGTAAAAAGTTCTTCTTTACCCCATATGTCATATTACCCCACTCTCCCTATTATTTTTTCGTAGCAAAAAAGTAGAAAAAACCTATTTTTATATCTAAATGTAAATTAGTGCAGCATTTTTTATACCCTTAATGTTTTGCTATACAAAAGATAATATATATATATATATATATATATATATATATATATATATATATATATATATATATATATATATATATATATATATACATATTTGTTATTTTTTATGTATATTTTGTATTTAAATAAACAAAAAACAAGTGTATGGTGTAAAAATATTTTATTGTGCAAAAAAAATAAAATAAAATAAAAAAATAGTTTGTTATATGCAGTGTAACTAACTTCAATTTTTGTTGCTTTCTAATGGTGACTACGCTGAAATACATATCGAAATACCAGAAATAAAAAAACAAGAATAAAACAAAATTAAACAAAAATTCTATAAATGGTTAACTAAGCCACAGATATAACTACACTAATTTAAATGCAAACAAATGAAAAAGTTTGTAGGTTGGTGTCGAATATTTCAAGCCCTGCTATAGGCAATCAAATTTTTCAAAGTAAAATTAACTAAATCTTGAATATTTGACTATTGTAAATTTTTTTTAATTGCAAAGAGATTTTGCAGACTATTTTCTTATTTGTCTTACTTGATGTAGTCTTCAAGATTTTAAAAAATATTAGTAAATTATTTTTATATAGTACTACATACTTGTTATATTTTCTTGTTAATAATTTGAACAAAAGATAATAGTAATTTGCATAACTGTAATAATAGTAAAGAAAAAAATTTCTTAGTGTAATCAGAAAATGTAAATTACATGGAATTAGAAATAAGTGCGAAGAATTTTGAAGGAAATTGTGTAGCACTATCCCTGGCGCAAGTATAAATACCATTGTGAAATTTTTCTTAAATAATTTGAAATTGTTATCGTGAATAGACAATGGATTGTGTCAGATTTCCAACAATGATAAAAATTTCCTATTTATAATTTATTAAAGTCTAAATATGAAACATAGTTAAACAAAAGAATTACAGCCATATTCAAAATAAAATTTTAAATTTATCAGAAGTTTTAAAAAAGAAATAAATTTTACATTTTATTATGAATATATTTTATTATTAAAAAAATTACAATAAATTACAATATTTAGTATTTTACTTAGATATATTTATAAATGTATGATGTTTAATTTTCACTTCGTATATAAACATTATTTCTTTCAAAGTTTAACACTTTTTAAGCAAATCGAAATATGATATTCTTTTCTCTATTACTTATCACAAAACCGATGTTAAAAAAAAAACAGAACAAAAAAAAATCTACATATGCACGTACGTACATGCAAATTCAACAACACGTTGAGGCAACTTTATTATCAGTGCAACGATAAGCATGTAACCACAAGAAAATATGATTTGACTTCTTCCTTCCTTATACTGAGAATATTTAACTAACAAAATATAATATAGCAGCAACGCGAGAGTGTCGAATGCATAGTGCATATATAAACTACAAATTGTTTGTTTTTTTTTTTTCTAAAATTACTTAGAATGCTATAAACTATAAAACGTTCTAGATTTTCTTTTCTCTTTAGCTTCTTATGTTTGGCGCAAGCGTGTATTTTAACACGTACTAAAGTTGTGCGAAAATGTTTATCATTTAATTTAAACTTGTTTTGTTAACTCTGGAAAAAAAGATAGAAAAACAATTTTCTAACTAGAGGTTTTTGGGTGAAAGTATTTTATAACTTTCATATATTATATAAAAATTTATGTATTTTGTACATGGTAACAAATTCTGCATTGTAATGCTAGTTGTATTATTATATTGAAAGACCTAATTTAGATAATGCTGGTTTAATTTGGTAGCAAATAATAAAATAATAAAATAAAAATTCATTCACATTAACATTGACAGTTCGAATAATGTTGATCTAAACTTCAAAATTATATAGCAAATAAGTTAAAATAATTAAAAATAAATGTGCAATAAATTAAACTCCAATTCAGTTAAATAAATGTAGCAAATTATTACAGAAAAAGAATTAACTGAATTTTCGCAGAATCTGCTAAACTTAACAATATTTTTCGTAAGATGAAAATACATTACGTATGAGTAATGTAAAATAAAATTAAAACTGACGTATACGCAACCACGTACGATATTAAATAACACTAGTTCTTCTTAATATGTAATATATATATATTATAAACATTCACGCATCTTTATTTTATTCAAAACCACTTTTTTAATCACGATATACCGCTGCATACGTATTCAATTCCAAATTTGTTTTGAATAATTCATGAAATAAATTTTATTTTTAATATTTTTGTTTTGTATTTATTGCTCCTCCATAATAGTTAAAATTAAGAAAAATAATGACAAAAGTCGTTTTAAAAATTAATTTGTTCTTACTATTATGGTGAAAATTTATTTTTACTATCACATACGTTTTTCAAATGCGATTCTCTAATAATTTTCATCTTATAATTTGATATAAATTTTGTAATACCCTGTTACAATATATAAGCTTTTATTGTTGGTTAGTGTAAAAATAAAGCAGCTTTTAGCAATTGCTAATAAAATTCAAGTCATTTTTATAATTAGGAGCATATTTTTTTAAGGGCATATTTTTCGATCTTAAGGATATTTTTTTTGCGCTTTGTGTATTAAAAAAAACTGACACTTTCACAAAACCGATTTTCGAATTATTTGAAAAATATCTTAAAAAATGGTTTGGACTGCGGTTTTGCGTAAAAAAGCCGGCTTTTATTAAAAATACAAATATATATTTTAAAAATATCTATTATTTTTACTAAAGGAAGTGCACTTATAATATATGTCATGTGTAATGACTAATAATATAAAAAATTTAATCGATCTTTTGCAACTCAAATTTTGTTTTTTTGAATTGAATTTTAATATGTTTCTTCTTATCCAACTTCACTTATATACCTATTTTCTAAAATTCAACTTATTGTTGTAGCAAACGATAAAACTTAAATTGATTTTTTACCTAGATTTTCTTTAAGAATATAGCTTAAGTCAATTAAAAAATATACAAATCTCAGTTTCCAATAAGTCTAATGTTAGAAATTTTTAAAAAACTAAACTTAAAACGTTATTAGATCATAATACCTCTGTTCCAGTGGTCGTCAAATTTACAGGTTTTTGTCATAAGTAATCGAAAATTGTCAGAAAAACAACAAAGTATACATAAATTCTTAGTACGGGAATATTTTCCTGTAAACTCTGACTAAAACTTGCAAGTTTTACAAGTACCGTAAGAGAGCTAATGTATGTGTGTATGTGTGTATGTATGTATGTATGTATGTATGTATATATGTATCTATGTATGTATGTTTGTAAATGAAAAATACTTTCAAATAATTCTGGACCCGATTAAGTACAACGAGCGAATTGTTTAAATATAAAATTTGAATGAAAAACACTCAACAAATTTTTAATTTTTATACAAATTTTATTATCAAACAATCTCGTTGCTTTAATGCATCATGGCTTAAATAAGATTCAGTTAGAAAATATAAAAAATGGGAAATATGGATCGATTTAGCAAAAAAATAAAAGAAAGGACATTTCATAAAAAAGCGGTTAACCGACAGAGAACAACGGCGTACGAATTACTTGAAAATAAAAATTATTCGAAACAGGTCGGTTTCTTTAAAAGCAAAAACCGGTTAACCGGTTTCCGGTTTGGGTTATTATTATTACAACTTTTCTTGCACAATTAAATACATACATACATATGTATGTATAATTACATATATACCTGCACAAATAATTACATGTAGATTTAACAACCCATCCGACTAGGGTTTCGTTATTTGCGAACGTTGCTAAAAATGAAGAATTTTCGAAACAAATATGTTCGAACAAATATCGAGAATTATATTAATTATTGTATAATTTTAGAGAATTTCAAAAATATCGACATCGCATCTCTTCTAAAAAAAAAATATCGAAACTAAACATTTCGTGAAATTGTCAAATCTTCACGCATATATTCTTGTTTGTGCATGCAAAAGACTAAAACAAGAAGAATGTTGCATCATTCTTGAGCTTTAAAGTTTAAGATGTTAATTAAATTTTCCGCAACTTTTAATAAAGAAAATAATATAAAGAAATTTTAGAAAAAGTGATAAGTAACGTCTCTATTTGTCTAAAGATATTTGCAAAATAACATATTTGTCGAAATATCCAACATATTTTTTTCACATTAGCTTTGAAATTTTTGGACTAAGATATTTGGATTGAAGCAACAGAAAAATTAATAATATTGTGGAAAGACATTGATGACTATTCTGGGCATAGTTGAAATTTGGTGAAAATATTTCAGTTATTATCACTATTATGTAAATGACTAAGTATAATTTTTTAATATTTTGTTGTTTGAAAGCTTTTAGTTTTAGACTGGGAACAAAATGGAAAAGAAACCAAATAGAATACAATAATTTTCGAACTATTGCCAATAAAAATGATCAAGAGTCGTTAGTAATATCAATATCGAATAATTTTTTTATTTTTTTGTTATCAAAAATGAATTACTAACGAATATTTTTATGTTTCGCTATTAATATAGCTAAAGGTTCACTATTAATATGATAGACGAATCTACGAAATCGAAAGATTTGCTAGCACAAAGTAAGCGATGGGTGAGCTCAAGAAGCTTATATTCGGATCGCCAACGATGGTCTTTCTCGAATGTTTTGGCAGAGAAATTATCGCGGAATGTTCGAACGTGATATTATTATGGAAGTGTGTATTCATCTGGGAATTTACAACAACAAATGCCATTAGACGTTTTTATTCCTTTTATTTGCCGCTATAAAGAATTTTTTATATGTCCACATATTCTTATGAATACACATATAAAATTCATACATACATACCAACGAACACACATCATCCCTTTTTCCAATCGATCACTTTTTTGCTTAACATCATTATGCATCATAAATTCTGTCTGAACGATTTCTGATTATAAAATACTACTCTTCTTCACGAAACAAAAAGTAAATTTTTTTTGGATTACTTTTGCAAGACAAAAAATACGTATTAGTGAATGTTCGTTAAAAACGAAGAATTTTCGAAACTAAATTTACGAGAAAATTATATTAAATATAAATATTCGTGTAGCATCAAACTTTTCTCGATAATTTCTCTGCAGTAAACATTCGCATATTATTCGAGAATTTTAAAATAACAATATCGCAATATTCAAAATTTCTGAGTAATTATCTATTCTTTCAAAATTTTCGAGGATTTATTGTTTAAATAAAAAGAAACGCAGTTTCTTATTTGCGCATGGAAAATACTTAAACAAAGATTTTGTTAATTTTATTGTTCATTATATGAAATATTATTTTTGAAATGTTTATTGTTATGCACCCATATGTTTTTAATATTTTATACATCGTATTAAGTTTGAAAATAAAACATAACTTTAGAAATTAAGTCAGCTTTTAGTTTTAGATTGGGAACAAAATGGAAATGAAACTAAATAAAAAATACAGTTTTTGAACTATTACCAATGACAATAATCACTAACGAATATTTTTACGTTTCGCTATTGATATCTTAAGTATTAGAACAAGATACTCGTAATGTTTTATACATATGGGCATTTCTTCGAACTCATTTACTTTTAGATTTAAAAAAAAAAAATAAATTATTTTAATGGTACACCAACGTTATTTTGTACCAGTATTAACTGTAGCTTTAATTAAATACAAATCTGTTCCCTTGAGTGATTTTCAGCGAACGGAGTTAGTGTTATGGATAGTGTGTTCAACTGGTTTTGAATAACCTTTATTTTCAAATAATTCGACAGGCCGTTTTTTTCTGCCAGTTAACCGCTTTTTTATAAAATGTTCTTTTTTCACTTTTTATTAAAACATCCCATAATTCTTATTTATTATATTTGTTCAGGGAACCATAATTAGTTCGTGGAAGCCCCCTTTTGACATGACAATAGAATCAGATAAAATGTTATGTAAAGATAAAATAATTTAAAAAAATAATAATATTAATAATTGCGGCATTGTTTTCATTTCATGAGATCTTTAGTGTCATTCACTGCATCCACAAAAGATCGATTCTTTGTTTTGATGAACAAAAGAATGAAAAAAATATTTTCACATAAAAATTTATGTTGATGAAAATTATTGTAATAATTTTAGGGCTTTGATGTTGATTCAAAATTAAGTTAAATTGTAACACTTTTTGAGATGAATCAAGTATTTTGTCGATGTTCAATTCAAAGGATTTTTCCGTCTTTAAATCATAAAGTTGTTTAAGCAAATTTTCTTTTCATAACTCGAAATCTTCTTTGCGAAATAAAATTGGAAAGTCGCATCATTAGAGCAAATTTTAATATTTTATTCAACAGGATGTTATTTATTCTATGGTTAAAACCATATAAAAAATAATAGAAGCATTTTTTCATCAAATCTAATCTTTTTCATTAATTTTTCTCCGTCGTATCGTAAAGTTTTTTTATATTGTGTTATTGGACAGCATCACCTTCTTTAACTGGTTGTTGCCTTTATCAAGCCATAATATTTTCAATTGGACTACGACTTCCTTCCTTGTTCAGCAAATTGTAAAAAAATATATGATCTTTACTTTTGCTTTAATTTAGGGATGTTTAAATGTTTTTCCATTTTAAATAGCTTCATGCTTTCATTGCAAATTTTATTTAAACTTCTATATAAATTAAGGTTAAACAACTTTGTGTTCAAGAATATTTTTCAGGATATCTTCACGACCCCCACGAACGTCTTTACGGACCCCTTGAGGGTCGCGGACCCCCATTTGAGAACAGTTGTCCACAATATAATTTAACACCGGTTAACGACACCTTAATTGAACACAAGTTGGCCTATTTCTACAAGTGTTTGTAGATTATATTAGAGGAATTGGACACATATGCTAAAATCTGCGATTACATAAATCTGTAGAAACAAAACGAACTTGTTATTTTAAAACACTTTTTTAGGTTTTTTTTAAATGGAACCATTTCAGCTCTGAAATTCTATTGTTTACTTCTTCAAGTGTTGTTAACATAATTATACAAGAGTTAATCTAAAAATCTAAATAAAAAATAATATTTGAGGTTTAAGTTCGCTTTCTTAAAAGTAAATGTAGTTTGGAATGTTCGCTAAATACAAAATCAAAAAATTAGAATCCCGAGGAAAAAAAGTCTATAAAATAGACCTTTCTTAAAATTAAAATAAAAGATAAAATAACTAAAATAACTTTTCAAACAATACCCAATACATCAAATTATAAGAAAATATTCACTTTCTGACAAATAATTTAGAGGATTGGAACACTAACCTCCTATGAATTGGTGTTGCAAAAACCCAATTAGATTTAGTGTATTTTAGTAACTCTGGAATTAATGTTACATCTGCAATAGAATTTTTTTACAGTAGTCTTATAAAAAGCTTGTATTCTAGATTTATATGACTTCTGGTGTAAAAAGTAAGCACTCATCAGTAAATTACAAGTGTTTACTTTTACAATCAATGTAAGTAAAAAAATTTCCAAAGGATAATAACCTGTTGAGTATGATCACTAATATTCAAGAAATTACCTGAAGTATGCTAAAAACCAATTAATGAAGCCGCTAAAATTATGTAATCTCTTGCAAAATTTTCCAGTTGTCTTAACAAAGGAGAATAAATTTTCTTTAAAAGAAAATTTGCTAAAAAAAAAAAAATAAAAAAATAAAAAAATTGCAATTTTTATGATTATACATAATTATGTTCGTTTTTTATTCAAAATATTAAAATATTCTAAGAACTAAAGAGAATAAGAGAGAATTTTTCTTATAAAAATCTGCACTCCCTATTAAAAATACCAGTTTTAAAAAGTGGTAAAATTAGACATGTTATTGAAACAATGAGTCATTTAAAGTAACACAGAAATAAAAAATAATAAAAGAATAATCACCTATGAAGTGATGTGCAATAAATGAAAGTAAACTATTTTTTTCTTTCTCTGTCAGAGTAATGTTCAAGTTTTAAAATCGTGGTCCAATTGGAATGCATCAGATTATACGCCACTACATTTGGTGTTTTACCAGGATATACAATTTTACAATATTCAGGATGAAAATACATCTTGCTCAGCCAAGAATAACAGAATCAATTTACATAAAAGTGGTGTTTGAAGCAAAACATAGTGGTAGCAATTATGGAATAATTTCATCAATTCGTCTGTGAACTCGGTCCACCTATCTAAATGTTCATCGAGGTAATGCATAAACAGATAATCAAATGCAATGCACACTAATATTCCAAATTCTTCAACGTATTACATATTTCAGATGGAATATTATACATTATAAGAAATTACTTAGACTTACACCGCTTTACTATTTTAAGCTTTTGCGTCATAATTCAATTGCCTTGTATTTCAATTGGAATGGTCCTACACCTTCAAATTTAAATGACAAATAAAACTCATTTTCCAATAAAATTTGTTTAAACGTCTGTTCTTATATAAGCGCAAAAACATACCCCAATGATGCGCTTTCGCTACACTAGATATGTCGGAGACTAAAATAGCTAGGTACACAAGTCTCTCCATTTTATGATCATAGTTACTAAAATAGACACCATACCAAATTTTATTAAATTATATTAGGGGAATCGGGTAGTGGCTGAAATGGTTTCAGTACAAAATATACAAAAATATGACATCTAAATTGCTTAAATATGCTCTAAAAAAGGATTTTCTATGAAAATGTGACAAAATATGCTACAAAGTTCAAAATATGCAAAAATATCCAAATCAATACCAAAATTCTTAAAATTGACTGAAACGGATAAATAACTAACAGTTAGATTTATTTTAAGTCCAAGAAAAATATGATATTCCGTATTTTTGGTTGCTCTACCGATAAGTTTTAAAAAATTTTGAATTGTTTTTTTTTTATCAAAGCAGGGAAGTTTTTAATAGAGTATATTTCACCCTTAGTGGAATATAATCATTTTAAGGTTTATTATTATCTTTTTTATTATTTTTAAGACACATTGTCGCTTCTAGAGTATATTTTTACATCTCTAAGATATTTTTATATTAATTCAGCGGACATGCAATTGTATAAAGAATTATGAAATATTTAGTATTTTAAATAAAATGGATTTTAATATTTGACCCTAGAATCCATTAGAATAGGTGAGCAACTTGGCTTGCATCCGGAATACCGAATTGATAAAGCTTATTGAATTTTTTTGAAGCTACGAGAAGTTTTGAATTATGATATAGAAGATGTTAGCTCCTAATCTAAACCCCTCTGCCAAATTTTTGATTTTAAAATTTAAAATTAATTAATTAATAGCATGAAATCTACACTCCGTTTAAAAAATGCGTTTTACAATTTCTCTACACAAATTGAAGTATTTTTTTTTTTTTTTGATTCCTTTTTCTATTTATATACAAAATATAAATGCTACATTTCAAATTAAATAAAAAGGAAAGCATAACATAAAAAACTCTCTTAAGCTAAAACTTAAATGGAAAAATATCCAAAGAAGAAAAATGCCACCGAAATATAGAAAGAATACAAAAAATCGATTAACATTCCTTTTATACAATGCTTGTGAATTCTAATTAAAAAACACTTAAAAATTTCGGTATTGTCAACATCAATGACGAATGCCTTTGACTGCAGATATTTTTTTTAACTGTTTGTGGCTCTATCATCTCATAGCTAATAGGAAAAAAAATTACGAACAAATCTTTTGAAAAAGAAAAAAAATAAATAATAATGAAAAAGACTGCTAAAATAACATGGAACATTGAATTTGAACCAATCGCTGCCACAATGCTCGTACAACATAAGAAACGTGCTTTAAAGTGATTTTTTTCTGACAAGAATTTTTAGTAGTTTTTGAAAGATTTAACGGTAAAATGATTTTTTATATTTTTTTTCCATTTTATTCGATTTCGGCTTATTGGACTTTTGCTAAGTTAAATTCTTAAATAACAAAAAAGGAAGAAAACAACAAAATCAAAATAAAAGAAAAACCTCGAACAGAAAAAAAACTTATTTAAGAGAACTACATCGACAGTATCAGGACAAAAAGGGGAAAAAATTGTAATCAATATTTAAATGGAATACAGTGTTATCGTTGAGAATTTTGAAAAAGTGTCCAAAAAATGGGATTTTAAAAAATAAATTCACCAAAATATTGGATTTTTTTAATAAAATTCTCTTTTTACTAATTAAACTTATGCACTTTTATACAAGGTCTTCACTCGGATTTCAGCTTTACAAATCCACGACTAACAAATTTAGAACTGAAAGTGTGGGTTCACAAGTGTTGACCTTAAGTCTATAGGACAATTTATTATTCACTAGTGATAATTTGGAAAAAAGACGTTCTCTCGAGGCATTATTATTATCCAAAGTAAAAATATAAATTAGGATAGAAGTATTCATCAAATTTATTTTTAAGTTTTCCCAACCTGGTCCTAAAAGTTTCGGCATTTGACGTTTTAAATAGTTTTGGTTTTTAACACTTTCAGTTCATTTATAAATTCTTCTGAGTCTAGAACATATTTTGTAATACATATATTAAATTTAAATATGATATGAAATAGATTTAGAAGACAATAATATTTTATATGAGCATAAGAATTATGCAGATAAAATAAGCTTTTATCATATGTATTAAATGCCATTAAATATTTCAATAATTAATTTACACTAATATAATTCCAAATCTCATTCACAAACAACTTAACACAACTTTTTAAAATCACTTGACTATATTCAAGCAATTACTGTATTAGAACATATACGTTTAACGTTACAAGTACATGCAAGAATCTTATAACAGCCTGAATCGATGTATGAGGTTAAAATGAAACCTATTGAATACTAAACCAATTTACAAACATGTTAACTGGATCATCACGAAATATCGCCGTAATATGGCAGCAAAGCAGTTTGTTAAAGATGTACGAAAGTAAATTTTTTTGTCTGCATGTAGAATATACATATGTTTGTAGTACATGCAAACATAAGACTTTTCCACTTTATTCGACTTTATCTACAAGTATTCACTTTTTCAACATTTTCGCTTTTGGTTTGTAACATTTTTGTATCAAAAACATTTACATAAACTCATACATATCACAGTAATAAAGTCATATATGTTAGTTCATTTAGCTTTACAAAGTCATTTTCATTGCTATATATGATGAAGAAAGCATAGTCGATTGGTTCAAAGTTACTTTATTTAGAAAATCCAGTGGTATAACTAGATGTATTTCATTTAGTATTTTACTTTGGTATCCTACATTAGGAACATTTGGTTAAAATATGTAAGAAAATGTTAATTTAAAGATTAATAAAAGTAGAAACTTCTAAAATAATTTTTATCACTGGATTTTTGCCAAAAATGTTAAACTAATGCTAAACTTGAATCCGAGTAACATTTCATATATTTTTTTATAAGTGATATATGCTAGAGGTGCCCTACTTTGTACTTTGGCGGGCCCCCAATTTTAGATTTTTTTGGGTATTTTTTTTTAAATCTCCGAAAAATAAGATGTTAAAAAAATCAACTTTCATGTTAGAATTAGTTTAGTTTAAACCAGCATCGGAATGGTGTCTAAAAGTTACACGGACTGTAAGGAGGGTCATTTTCACCCCGACACTTTTTTAGTGAAATATCTCTCAATTTTTTAGCTTTAATAAAATAATTGATGAACTATATTTTAATAATACTTTTGATGCATATTTATTTTTATTTATGTAAAATCCTGGATTGCGAATGTTATTTTAAGCTTATCTGATTTTGCATAAATAAACTAAAAATGAAAAAACTTTTTGTGAAAATTCTCAAATTTTAGTGTAAAGCAATTGGAGATTTTTCAGATTTTATTCAAAATACTTTAAAAAATCGTATAACATATTTTGATCCTTGCCAGGAATGTTGCATGTTCCCTGGAGTAAAAATCCGTATATTTAATGGAAATTAATTTATTACAATTTGTATATTTGTGTGTAAACTTATTATATTTTTTTCTTTCCGGTAAGATTTCATTATCATAAGCCGCTTTTTCTATGTTATCCTCTAGATTCAGAAAAAATATTTTTTTTTGAACGATATTCCCATTATACAGCAATAATTATCAGTAAAACCTATAAACATAACAATAAATTATTGACGAGAAATCATCACGAACAGTCAAGTTGACCCAACTTGACCCTTTTTTGATGCTGTTACTCAAATATTGCAATGATTAGTCACACTACCACACAATAGGTAACACAGAAAACTGATAAATATTGTTAGCTCCAGGTATTGCAAAATTTATCAAGTTCGTGTAAGCCGATGCAAAATTATTGACCCAATCTGACCGCCGCCGGATTAAGAGATGTTTAGGTAGGAATTTATTTTTCATATTTTCGACTAATTTTTATTCGGTTTTTTATACTCTTCATTAACTAGGGTCTGACATCTTAACTATACGCTGCTACAGTGAAAAATCACTCGATAAATGATATAGTGTCGGCTATAAGTCTTCTTGGGGACATCACAAATCAGTTTTAAAACTTTGTAATACACCCTCAAAATTACGAGTTATTGTTTTAGGTTCTTGTATAAATATTTTTCTAATTCTAATGTTCTTTTGTTTAGTTTTCCTTTTCAAACTTCTTTGGAAAGTAGAGGAAACAGGCTTTCCAACCGTATGTACTGGTTATGTTTTGGTCACATTTCACAACATATCCGACAATTGACTAATATTTATAATATAGTAATATTTTGCAAAAAAATTATAAAATATCTTAAAGACTCTGGTAGTGGTGTAGAATGACGCTAATTACGGAACTGATATTTAAAAATGTGATCAGAATCACAAAGTTTTAGCTAAACAACTTTAGGAGCTTTTAAAATATACGTATCACTTAAAAAGTATTACCGTCAGTGCTGTATCATAATATAATAAGAAAATGGGTTCTGCTATTAACAAAATAGCTATATTTTAAAAAAATCTGATTATTTCTAATTCATGCATTACATATATTTAAGTCTTTTTAGGTACTACTATACCATGCGCAGCAAGCTTTTGAAATACTTTTTTTTTATAAATTTCATCTACAATACTCTTACTTTTTCCGATTATCAAATTTCAGTTAGCAGCAGTAAGGCTTATAACAATTTTTTTTTTTTTTTGACATACGTAAAATAAAAGGTATCGTCTTATTTTGGTGAAATTTTATTACCTATTAGATAGATAAATATTTCCCATTATTTCCTTGTATACTTACAAAAATTACTTATTTACTTTCTGTAAGGATATTTTTTCTTCAATTAATTATGACAGCTTAAGCTATATTGCAAAAATTCGGATAAAAATTAAATAAGGAAATTCAATTCTAAATACAACAACTTTAGTCTTCCTATAAAGAAAAAAGTTCTTATATAGTGTACGACAACTTTTGCTGTCTGAACTGAAGCACTTATTTTATTCTTGAATAATCGCGAATATTTTTACATTTTTAAATTAATTTTTATTCAACATATTGTTAAGAATTTATGTTATTACAAAAGTTATCAAAATTCAAAAAAAAAAAAGGATAATAAAGAATATATAAAAAAATTGCGTAAATACTGTTTTTTACATTTTCGTGGTCAGTCCTGTGCTTCCTAGTGTACGTAGTTTTCATAAAATAGCTAAAAAATCATTATTCTGTCATCAATGTTTGGCTGAAAAACATCAAATATTAAAAATTTTCCAAAGAAAAATTCGACAATTTTTTAAAAAATTGGAAATATGTACATTAGGGTATTCATTTTACTTCACATTTTCATTATTCGATTACGCAAATAACTAGAAAATGCTGTTTTTAAATTAATCAAACAATCGAGTAAAACTTTTAAATTACCCAAGTTATTCGAGTAAGTAATAGTTCAAAATTTACTCGTTTTTCTAATGATTATTAAAAAATAAAATAAATATTCTGTGTTATTACTGTTGTATTATAAAGAATACGAAAACAATTCGAAAGATTATTTTTAATAAGCATAAAATTGTTTAAAACATCAAAAATTTATACATTAATAAGGATCACTTGAATTACAAAATAGTCCTTTAAAATAGTCTTTCAAAAATAATATGTAATTAAAATTTGAGTCTATTTTTCTCTTTAGTTTTTATATTTTTCTATATCAACTTAATTCTTTGATAGTGAAATCAATATATCTTGGAGTAAGAACAAAATTTGTTAATATTCGGATATCCGTATAACGGGTAAATTAAAGTACGTTGTCATATTTATGAATTCGAAAAAAATCTGAGCTATTTTAAATAACATAAAATATAAGTTAATTCTATATATAATTATATATACATATATATTTTTTATCACTAATAGAGAAAATTTGACAATAAATAACAAAAAATATTTAAAATTAAATTTTTTTTCAATTTTCATAGTATATTTTATATTCTAAATATCGCTCTTTTTCAGTAAGTTGATTATCACCTCCGCAATAAATTGGTGGTATTCCATTGAAATAATCTGAAAGAAATTAATGATATATATATATATATTTTACAGTCACTATTTTTTCAACTGTCAAAAAAATTATTTAAAAATGAAAACCATATTTAAGAAAGTTTTTTCCCTTTAGTAAAACAATTGATATTTTATGTGAACGTTTTAGTTTTATGCGCTATTTGATGTTAAAATTTATTTGCATGCTTAACAAGATGTAAACATTTTCTTTCTTATATTATTTCTATATTAATTTAGAGATAATTTTACTGTATTACAGTATTTATTACATCTTGCAGAAGATTATCTGGCAGTGTTTTCGTTTTTAACCTGGATGATTTTTCTATTTATCTTTCAGACTTATTGATTTCTTATTGCTTAGATGTGTCGCCTGTGATCCACAGTCTTTACCAAATGTGGGAAACTTCCGCAATACAAATATGATTAGTGCGGCAATAGCATTTTTCTTCTAAACAATACGAATTCGCACCACTTATTTAGGTAATTAATTTTAAACATTATGAACAAAAATTAATAAAACGAAATAATTTTATTTATGTAAAAAATTGGGTCTGTGTTATAAATGAAGGATTCTAGAAATAGTGGGTTCCAAGAGAAATTTTACAAAAAAAATTTCAGTTAAATAAAGCCGTGTGACACAACTGAAAAATTTGGATATTTTGAAATTACTTGGTGTGGTTTATATTTATAGATGAGTAAATAATTTTGTAATTTTTATATTTTTCGACACACCCTCAAAAAGTGAAGCTATTGTTATTGTTTTATTTTAAGAAGAGTATTACATAAATTTTAAGAAAGCAAAATTTTTGTACACAAAATTTTTAAAAAAATACAATTTCCTTTAAAATGATATATAATAGCTATATTTTGAATTTGAAACGTATAGGGTAAATAAATTTCAAATAAATCAAAACCTATAGATGCACCGTCATTAAGTCGCAACATCTGTTTGCCTTTGCAATAGAACATTAATTAGCTTTTGTCTTATATTAGACAGAATTTTCACAAATTAAATATAGCAACTTTTTCTAAAGTCCGAAGAAATTTTAAAATTGTCCAATGTCTTTTTATTCGATATTGTTTAACTGAAGTGAAACATATGTTACAATGTAAGAATCAAGACACTCAAATATTACTATGTTATATGACAGAAATACCTATATATATAGCCACCACTTAAGAAGCCCGGCATATTATCAGATTTAAGGATTCTTTTGGGATACATTCTTTTCTTAATGTCAGCCCATTATATACAATAACATATAGGGTATTTCTCAATCGATTATTGTAATGAAAACAAAGTGAAAATATGGCTTTCAGCAGGCAGCCTATGACAAAAATCTTTTATTATGTATATATAGGTACGAGTAAGACATTTGTAGCCACTCAATGAATACTTTAATATTTCAGCAAACATCTCACATCTCTTCATTCGTGGCTTAAATCATTGAACAAGTACCAAATGTTCGCGATTAATTACATTCTTAATTTGTGCCACGCGATGATTTTTATCGTTTTTTGGCTTCAGCAAATTTTGAAAGTTCAATTTAGCTGTTTACTTTTTTTCGCTACTTATATTCTATATTTTATCTCATTTTATGTTTCCCCACTTTGTATATTTTAATGCTTTTTGTGAAAGGATATTTGTCAGTTAATGTTTTCACTTTTCTTTCTTTTGGTATATATATATATATATATATAGAAAAGATGAACGGGAGAAAACACATACAAACATAAGAAATATAAAGATGACCTAGAAGTTATGTATACATATATATATATATATATATATATATTTATATATATACATAACTTCTCGGTCATCTTTAAATTTCTTATGTTTGTATGTGTTTTCTCCCGTTCATCGTTTCTTTTTGGTATTAATATGTATTGAATAGTGT